>CM038038.1:45743280-46343280 GCA_021397845.1 Areca catechu
GCTCTATAAGGTATGTTATTTACTTTTTATTATCATGCATGTTTAGATCTAGAAATTAACATACTGTTTATAATTATTGCACTTGCCTATACATGCATGTGTATTAGTTACATACATCATGTTTATGTTAGATCCTATGCATGAGTAGGTTTTTCCGTATGCATGTTAAAAATTTTAATTATGCAATACCTGCTCCCTAGTGTAGCATGCCTAGGGTAGGCATCCATTGCACTGGTTTTCCTTTCAGTGTATCAGAGCCACAGGTTTCTGTATAGCATATCATGATTGCATGTATTGTTGGTTTTGGATCTGTATCTAGATTAGGGAATACTTTTAGGAACCTAGTTGAGACCTTCACCATGGCCGTGTGTCCGTAGAGATTTATTAGGGTTTAAAATCCCTAAGTTTCTATAGCACGAGGTGGTTCGTCTGTGTTGGCCTTTTCAGAAGGATCCTTAAAGAAAACCTACGGTATTAAAAATATTTTAATCTTGATACATGATTATACATTGGCATGTCTATAATTGTTAAGGCTTGCAATATTATAAATTGATATGATAGGACCAGATATGATGCATGAAAGATGTAAAAGGGTTTTACATGAATTTAATTAAAATATTTTAATTAAAAGTTGGCTTATAATCTAACAATTATGATATGAAAGATTAATTAAATGACAAGCCAGATTAGGGTTTATGAAATCTAATGTCATTTGAATAAGCCATCTGAGTTAATTGGGTTAGCTATCTGATTGGGTCCGTTAATTAGGTTAGACCGAAGGTTAGTTGAATTAGACTTAAGAGAACTAATCAAATGTTGATTAAGGACCTTCTCTTTAGAATCTATCTAATAGTTAGATGGGTTAGTCCATTCTTCTAAAATGGATCTAATTAGTGGCTCCGTGGTAAGCCCGAGTTCTTAGGCTGGTCTAATCAAGTCTGGTAAATTGATTAGTGTCTAGGTAGGTTTGGCATTTTTTATCATGGCTGCATGAGGCTACCTCTTTCCTGGCCAACTTGGTTGGTGTCTAGGAAAGATGGTTAATGACAGATACTCACCCATGATCTCACCTACCTGGCCAATCCGGTCAACCAGAACTGATTAGAAGAGCTTATTGATTCGAGTTAACCCATGTCACCCAAGTTGACAAGCCTGTCTGATCTTTAGGTGCCCATGGACCAACTTGTTGAATCTAATTCAACCCTCCTGAGAATTGTTTTGATCAATGGGAGGTTGATCAATGTTTTTCTCTCTATTCTTCTGTCATAATTTAATTAAAATCCTCTAAAATTATTAGGTCCTAAAAAAGATTAAGTCAATGAGTTGATGGTGTCTTAGCCTCCCATTAAGTGGGTTAGTAATGAGTCCTTTAGCTTGGTGTACATTGACAGTTCCAAAGAATGGGTGTGCATCAGGTTACTGGGATTACTCTCCCATAGATGATGGTTTAGTGCAACCTTCTTAACGGTGATCAGGTGGGCCAGCCAAAGTCGGGCATGGTCATTCGTTAGCGGGAAGCATCGGACTTGTCATATTAATGGTTGGACCTAACCAGAGACCCGTAATAGGAGGTCCTAAGGTCGATTGGGGGTTTTGTGGGACAAAATTTATTACTGGAAGTTGCTTAGGGAAGCAATTGGTTAGAGAACCTACCTTTAGGCGTGTATGGGTGAGCTGGACAAAGTTGGGCTCATACGTGGTCTATTGGATTTCAGTACCCACTATGAAATGATGATTTCATGGTTTGGAGTTAGAGGCTCCCAATCTGAAAAATTAGTGGGAGGAACCTTTAGACTAAAGTCCAAGTCTTTTAGTTTAATTGATTGATTCATATACTAATTTGGTCTTAATTTTTCTTTCAGATGTCTTCAAACTTTTCGCTCCAGTCACTTCTCGATAGTGAAAAGTTAAAGGATCCCAATTTTGATATCTGGTATCGAAAATTGAGGATTGTCCTGGAGCACAAGCGGATCCTTTATATGATAACGGATCCAGCACCTGAAATCCCTCCTGCTAATGCTCGGAGTTCGATCAGGGACACTTCTTTGAAGTGGGTTTCTAATCAGACTACTGTTTGATGCATAATGTTGGCGGTGATGAATGACGAGTTCAGTCATAAATTCGAGGAGGCCCAGCCAGACGAGATTCTTCAAAAGTTGAAGGAATCTTTTGGCATGCCAAACGATGTGGAGCGGTATAAAGTATCTTGTGCCATCTACAATACCAAAATATAGAATGGTGGTTCAGTCACTGATCATGTATCGTACATGATCGAGATGATCGAACGATTGGGCAAGTTCGGATGTCCTTTGCACGAGCAACTCGGCAAGGATGCGACCCTAAATTCTCTATCCTCCTCCTATCTTGACTTTCTCGATCATTATATAATGAATAAGCCTGCAGTCAATTACCAAGGTTTGATGGGGTTGCTGCAGACTTACAAGAAGGACCACCAACTGAATAAAGGGGTGGTGAATTTAGTGGGAGGTTTTAGAGGTCGTCGTCCTTTTAAGAAAGGGAAGAAGAAAGGTAAGGGAAAGATAGTGCAGAGTGCTCCTGGTCCAAGTCAGACCAAGAAAGTGAAAGCAAATCAAGCTGGTGCAGAGTGCTTCTATTGTAAGAAGCAAGGATCTGGAAGAGGAATTGTCCTCTTTATCAGGCGTCCTTAGACCCAAACAGGCCAAGGAAGGAAAAGCAGCGGGGTGCTGGACATGGTATTTATATGATAAAACCTTGTAATTTCTCTATTTATGACATTGCTAACTGGGTATTGGATACTGGTAGTCCTATTTATGTTTGCAATTTGTTGCAGGGACTACAGGTTAGCAAAAGATTCGAGGATGGGGAGCAGTTCCTGAGCATCGAAAATGGAAATCGTGTTCCAGTGCTGGCGGCCGGTGTTCTAAGTCTTGTTTTTGAGTCTAGTACTGTCGAATTAGTCGACTATCATTATTGTCCTAGTTTTATTATGAGCATTATCTCTATAGGCCTATTTGCCAATTGTGGTTATGAACTTTCAATAAAAGGAGATTTTTAACAAGTTATTATGAATAACTCTGTGATAATGAAAGCTAAGTTAAATAATGGCATTTATGTTTTATCACGGCCTGTTAATGTAATGTACACATCTAGCAAATGCCCAAGGATAGAAAATGTCAGTGACTTGTATCTATGGCACTGTAGGCTAAGTCATATTAACCAGAATAGGATAAACAAGTTGCGAGGAGAAGCCTCCTCGAGGTTAGTGATTTTGACTCACTGCCCACTTGTGAATCCTGTTTGCTTGGTAAAATGACCAAGTCACCTTTTATTGGAAAAGGTGAATGAGCTACAGAACTTTTGAGTCTCATACATACTGACGTATGCAGACCCATGATAGTTAGTGCCAAAGGTGGATACAGATATTTCATTATATTTACAAACGACCTTTCCAGGTATGGTTATGTCTTCTTGATGAGACATAAATCTGAATCGTTTGAAATGTTCAAACGATATCATAATAAAGTGGAGAAACAAATTGGAAAGAGTATTAAAACTTTTCGATCTGATCAAGGCAGTGAATACCTATCCGGTGAGTTCATGACATATCTTGAGGAGAATGGGATTCTCTCTTAGTGGACTCCTCCAGGAACATCCCAGTTGAATGGTATGTCCGAAAGGAGGAATCGAACCCTATTGGACATGGTACGATCCATGATGGGCTTTGCAACTCTGTCGATGTCCTTCTGGGGATATGCACTTGAGATAGCTTGTTACTTGCTGAATGATGTTCTGAGTAAGTCTGTTGTCTCCACTCCATATGAGTTATGGACTGGACGTAAGCCCTAAATTTCACACCTTCGGGTCTAGAGTTGTCCGACTTATGTAAAGCATTTAGACTCAGATAAACTAGGTCCTAGGTCTGATCGGTGCCTATTTATTGGGTATCCTAAGAAAATAAAAGGGTATATCTTCTACTTGGAGGACGAACAGAAAGTGTTCGTTGCTCTTAGGGCTATCTTTTTGGAAAAGGAGTTCCTTGGGGAAGGAACTGTAGCCTCTAAGATTGAACTTGGTGAAGTTCAACCAGTGGAAGAACCTGCACACTCTAAGGATATCATAGAACTGACTGTGATTGGATCACACCCGGAACCCATTAATAGGAGATCTGGTAGAGTATCGCATCAACCGGACAGATATTACAGTTTCTTGGTCTGGGACGGTGATCCCATTAAGCTCGATAAGAATGATGAGGATCCGATCATCTATATGGATGCACTTTAGAGATCTGACTTTGAGGCGTGTCTTGGAGCCATGCGATCCGAGATGGAGCCCATGGAAATCAACAATGTATGGACATTAATTGATCCACCTGAAGGGATAAAACCTATCAGGTGCAAGTGGATTTTCAAGAGAAAAAGGGATGCAGATGGGAAGGTAAAAACCTATAAAGCCCGTCTGGTTGCCAAGGGGTATCGTCAGTGATATGGTATCGATTATGACAAGACATTCTTCCCTGTGGCAATGCTCAAGTCCATTCGGATCATGTTTGCTTTGGCAGTAAATTTTGACTATGAGATCTGGCAGATGGATGTCCAAACTCCTTTCCTGAATGGGGAGCTAGATGAGGAGGTGTATATGATATAGCCCGAAGGGTTCACATTCATAGATGAGTCAAAAGTGTGCAAATTACAGAGGTCCATTTATGGACTCAAGCAAGCATCTCGAAGTTGGAACATGCGATTTGATAGGTGTATCAAATCGTATGGCTACGTTAGGAATAGAGAGGAACCCTGCATCTATAAATGGGTTAATAATTTTATGATTGTATTCCTAGTATTGTATGTTGATGATATTCTCTTAATCGAGAATGACATCGCAGCATTGCAAGGAATAAAGGTCTGGTTGTCATCTCAGTTCTTCATGAAGGACTTGGGTGAAGCTTCTTATATACTGGGTATGAAGATCTATAGAGATATATCTTAAGAGGCTTCTAGAATTGTCCCAGTCTACATACATTGATACCTTGCTGAAATGGTTTAGCATGGAGAATTCCAAGAAAGGCTATCTTCTGATAGGTTCTGGAATTATTCTTTCCAAGAAGGATTATGCGACAACTCTTAAGAAAAGAGAGTGCATGAGTAGAGTTCTTTATACTTCTGTAGTGGGCTCTATCATGTATGCTATGATATGTACTAGACCAGACATGGCAGATTCACTAGGAGTGGTGAGCAGATACCAGTTTGACCCAGGTGAGGCGCATTGGAAGGTGGTTAAGACCATCCTAAAGTATTTAAGAAATACTAAGGACCAATGGCTGATTTATGGAGAACCTGACTTTTAACTTATGGGGTATACTGACTCCAGTTTCCAGTCAGATAGAGATGATAGCAAAAGTGTGTCAGAATTTGTGTTTACCCTGAATGGAGGAGTGATATGCTGGAAGAGTTCCAAGCAGGCAACTGTTACAGACTAGGTATGCAAAGCAGAGTACATTACAGCATCAGATGTAGCAAAGGAAGCCGCGTGGTTGCGGAAGTTCCTTGGAGAGCTAGGGATGGCACCTTTCCTAGATGGTCCTGTTCCAGTGTATTGTGACAGCACAGAGCCATTGCTTAAGCTAAGGAGACAAAGTCTCATCACCGCACTAAGCACATTCTGCGGTGCTATCACCTCATACGAGAGATCGTGGATCGAGGTGACATCAATCTTATGAAGATCGATGGAAAGGAGAATCTAGCCGACCCCTTCACTAAAGCCCTCGAAATCAAAGAGTTCAACTATTATAAATGGGAAATGGGTATTAAATACTGTTCTGATTGGCTTTAGTACATGTGGGAGTTGTTGGGAATTGTGTCCCAAAACTAATCACCTAGACTATAGGCGGTTGTGCCCAGTATTGTAATTTGTATATGAATTAATAAAACTTTATTTTAGCAGCTCATCACATTATTCATTTTACTGTAATGAACTTTATTTATGTGATGAAGTCCTTAGGACTGCACTGACTTCGATATAGAGAGGATATATCGAGTGGTCCTTTAAAAAGGTTCATGTTGCCCAGAGAGCAACCCAAGAGGGGGGGTGAATTGGGTCTCTAAAAATTTAAAGCTAAGCTTGATAATACAAATTACAAACTATACGAGACAAGATATGCAATTTAATTTAACAAGGTACTGTGATTTAAGTGCAATGCTCTAAAGTAATAGTGTAGCGGAAATTAAAAGCAATAAGCAAAATGTAAAGAGCAAGGAGGGAGAGAACAAGTAATCACAAACACAACAATCTATAGTGGTTCGCTGCCAACAATGCACCTACATCCACTCCCCAAGATCCTTTTGGGAACTCACTATAATCCAATGATTACAACCGATTAGTTTTCTGGGCTCACTAATCAAAACCCGACTTGTTTTACAAGGCTTACAAGTCACAACCTCACTTGGTTTTACGGGCTAACTAAGAACCTAATTGGTTTTCACAAGGCTAACCAAAAACCTCCCTTGGTTTTCTGGGCTAACCAAGAACCTTAGTGGTTTTGCGGGCTAACCACCAACCTAATTGGTTTTCAAGGCTTATCAATAACCTCACTTTGTTTTCTAATAGGCTAACCAATATCCTTTACAAGATATAAGATGGAGAAATAAAGAACCAATGTAAGCTTTCAATAATAAAGCAAATAAGTCGATGTAGCTCGAGGTGGCGTTGCTTTACTTTTGTTGAAGCCTTTTGAATGCCTAAGATTGAATGATCTTCAATGCTCTTGATGGCTTTGAATGCTTGGAAGGCTTCCTTTTGCTTGAGAGTGGTTGAGCTTTGAATGAATAGGAGTTAAGACTCTTCTCTCTTCTTTTCTCTCTAAAATCTCTTTGGATATTCAATACCTTTTTGAATAGTTGAATAGTTGTTGTCTTGATTTGATTTGGAGCCTTTATATACCTTTCCAACCCCCCAAAACCGAAATCTAGCCGTTATACTTGAAAAACTAGCCATTGAGAGCATTTGGACGAGTTCTGCGCTTGAAAAAACTAGCCATTACAATTGTCAGAACTCCATGTATCGACACTTCCTCTTCATGTGTCGACTCATTAGGTCGATACATGTTCTTCTTGAGTCAACACAAGTTCAAAGTGTTCCATTCAGATTCTCTGGAAAAATCAGCTGAGTCGACACATTCTCAGTTAAGTCGACACATTGAGTCAACACGTTGCATCCATGTGTCGACACATTAACTGTTCTTTCAACTTCTACAAGTTCTGTGGCTTGAAAGTCTCAAGCGATGTGTTGATCCATGTGTTGACACTTTGAGTCGACACATAAGGTCCATGTGTCGAAACATCATCTATGCCATTTGAATTATTGCTGCGTACCGGTCTGAGTCGACACATTATCTTCATGTGTCGACATATCATATCATGTTTCGATACCTTGAGTCGACACATCAGTGAAAAAGTGCAGAAATTGCTGAACTTGTGTTGGAACATGTTTTCATTTGACTTAGTCATCCATTCAACCATTTCTTTAAGTATCCAAGTCTTGTTTTGTGTAATCATTCCATTCAAACTTGGTTCTTCAACACAATTGAACTTCTTCAAATTTTGTGAGCATCCTTTCAGTGAAAATACACTTAAAGTAAATCATTAGTCCTCAAATTATACTTAATTTTTTTTCTTATCATCAAAATCAATTAGTGAAGTCAACAATCTCCCCCTTTTTAATGATGACAAAATCCTTAAGTATAAATTACTTTAAAAGTAAAGCTTTAAGAGAATTGATCAAGATGCACAATATTGAAAATATTAAGTATATCAATCATTACTTAACGATATAATCATTCAAAACACAAGTAATAGAATTTGAGCTTGTTTCAAAGATAGAGAGTATCAGAGCTTTGTCAAAACTTTGATATTTATTTAAATGCATTAAGAACATGTATCATGATACTCTTATAATGAAAATTTCAGCAATTAACAAAGCTCCCTTTGAATTAATGATTCATAACAAAATTTGTGAGAATCTTTTCAAAAACATTTAAAGAGGGGTTTTGAGAATCAAATTTACTTTGACAAAAGGTAAATCTCCCCATTTTATAAATTCAGGTTTTCAAAAATTAAAAGTTACTCTCCCTTTAGTTTGGAGAAGTAAACACATTTATACTTAAATAACATCATGAATACATCATGAATTACTCCCCCTTTTTGTTATCATTAAAAAGGTAGATAAAGGGAATACATTTATTTTTAGAATATTTTCTTTAGGAAGCACATTCATGAAAGCAATTCAAGACATAGAATTCATGTCCATCAAAGATATAGGAATAAGTAATCAAAAAGTTTTTCATATATGTATTATCAAGTACACAACAAAGGTAAAAGTACATATAAGCATGAAAGTAAACTATCTAGAAATATAAAACTATTTAGAAATACATCAATGTCCTAATCTTCATCCATTGAGTCATCAGAAGATGAGCCGATCTCAATCGGTCCAGTATCAGTTAAAGATCGAGCTCGCGACCATCGTGATCGTAGATCTCGAAGTCTGGTCCTGGTTGGCTGAGGAGGGATACGACGTCCACGTCCTCTGCGACAAATATAAGTCCGACCTCTGGCTGAAGCAGTAGAGGTAGAAGCTACATCCTCCGTAGGAACTGAACTGATTGAGTGAATCATCTCAGCAACAGCTGGAGTAGGAGTACGATCAAAAGTAGGGCCTGAATCGAGATGCTAAAAGCCGGGTGTATAAAATCCAAGCTCTCGAATCAATGAGGATGTATGAAGGGTAGGACTATCAAAAGTAGGTGTAATAGCTGATGATATAGGTGTATCAAGAACAACAGTATCAGCAGTGGAAGGTATCGATGTATCTATAATATGTGTACCAAGTATGGGGGTCTCGATGATAGGTGTCTGAATGTCAGGAGAATCAATGAATGAAATATCAATGTCAGGTAGGTCAACAACAGGTAAATCAACTACAGGACTAAGAATAAGAATAGGAACTGGAACTGGAGTGTGATCAACCGATCTGCTAGGAGAGGATGGATCAGGAAACGGGTCAGGTGAGAAGGATGGATCGACAACAGGGCTCACAGGCACCTCATCCGTCACCTCCGTAACTGGCTCTGATGTAAGATCAGCAATATCAAACCGGTCTGAGTCAGTCTCCACGTCTCCAACAATATCTCCAATCATTGTATCTCTATCTCCATCTCCAACAGTAGTCTCAACACTAGTGTCGATATCAGCAATGTCAATAGCTGGTGCTGGAGCAAGAACATCAACAGAAGCAGGAATTGTGTCTGCAGCAGGAGCACTCATCAAAGATCTGAACAGTGCTGAGAGAATAGTCAAAATACCATCACTAAGACCAATGTGGCTCTCTCTCGTCTCAACAATAAAGACGTCTAGACACTGCCTCATGATGAAAACATCGATCTCTATGCGTCTGACTCTGTCCTCTAAGTATCTGAAACACCAGGAGTCTCTGTCTGCACTGGCTGTGGCTGGTCAGATGTAGAAGGATCAGGTTGAGCTAGCTATGTTGCCATCTTAGGCTATGTCTCGCTCGGTCCAGCCTTACCTGAAAGAATCCGCTCCTCTTCTACTATATCCTCATCAATGTCTGCTTTATCCTCGGCCTGTCCTGATGTCCTCCGTGTCCACTGGCCTTGGACTAAATGATAACCCATGAGATGTAGTGACCTGATGTCATATACATCGGTATTGATCAAAGTACGATAAGGCTCATCCTGGAAGCTGACTCCATACTTCTTAAAAAGTACAGTCAATCCCATGCCACACAGCAAGCAAAGTCGCTGACTAGACGCCGCCTCAGTAATTTGATGAATCATCAGAATAGGAAGACAAATCGACGTCTACTGAATCAGTGAGACCATCACCAGCAACTCTCGCTCGGCAATGTAGTTGAAATGACCGGTCTTCGGCAGAAGAATTCGGGCAACAATATGATGTAGCTGTCTCATCTCCGTAGATAGTCTCAATGCAGGAACAATGGCTCCCTCTGGTAAGATATCAGACTCAAAAATACACCGGAGGCCACTAACTCTGTCCAACAGACTATCAATAACTGATCCAGTCATGGGTATATCCCATACTCTGCTCAGAATCTCTGCTAAAATGGAAATATCCTGTCCTCTAACCTGAGCAATCCAGCCATCTGATCCGCAGGCAAGTGATCCGTAGAACTCTCTCATCAACCCGGGATAGTATCTCTCACTGAGCGAACAGAAGAAGGCCAAACCAGCATGTCTAATCCAATCTCCAATCCTGAAATGCTACTGGTCTAAGAAAGAGAAGTCCACTCGGCGTCCTTCAACCACTGTCTTGGAGCTCATCCGGCTAGAAGGAGTAGACAATAGTCGTGCAGGCGGATCCGGAGCTCTAGACTCGTGTCGGGCCTTCGTTCTCCACTCTTCATGCTATGACTGACGTGGTCGGCGAACGACTTGTTTGCGAGGACCCATTGTCAACAATCAAAGATTTGGCAATGTTTTTGGTGGAAATAAGGAGTTTCTAAGGTTTAGAAGCTAAAACCTAGGAGGAAATCCAACAAAAAATGATCACCGAACCTTCAAATTTGAGAAAATGGCTGGTAAAAGCAAGGAAATGAGAGGATGAATAGGATGGATACCTGGAATCGAAGTGTCGGCTCGGAGGAGAATGAAATTTGGGGGAAAAAATGGTTCGGAAACCCTTAAAATCTCAATTTACCGTCGGGCATGTGTCGACTCACGCATGTGTCGACACATTTTGGTGTCGACACATGATGTGTTGACACATCGACTTAAAAATTGAAAAATTTAGAATTTCACTGAATGATCAAAATCAATTGAAGTAACATGTATTTGGAGTCAAATCAGTAATGATCAATCATGATATATCATAGATAAGGTTAAATTGATCTAGTTTGAGTCAAATTGGGAGGAAAGATTTAATCAAATGGATTGATGATCCCGAGCTCTCTTCTAATCATACAGAATCGATCTTCTAAGAGAGGTTTAGTTAAAATATCAGCTAATTGAAATTCAGTGCATATAAATTCAAGCAAAATATCATTGTTTTCTACATGATCTCTAATAAAATGATGTATAATTTCAATGTACTTGCTCATAGAGTGTTGAACAGGATTTTTAGTCAAGCAAATAGCACTAGTATTATCATATTTAATAGGAGTCTAGCCAACTTGATTCCAAAGTCTTCAAGTTATTGCTTAATCCACAGGATTTGAGCACAATAACTTCCTGCTGCAATATACTTAGCCTCAGCTGTAGATAGTGCAACCGAAGTTTGTTTCTTGCTAAACCATGAGATTAAGTTAATCCCAAGAAATTGGCAAGTTCCACTAGTATTCTTTTTATCTGATCTACAACCAGCAAAGTCTGCATCAGAATATCCAATCAATTCAGCAGAAGAATTTTTAGCATACCACAAACTAATACTAATAGTACCAGACAGATATCTAATAATACGCTTAACAGCCATAAGATATGATTTTTTAGGTTCAGACGATATCTAGCATACATGTAAACACTGAACATAATATCTGGTCTATTAGCAGTCAGATACAGTAAAGAGCCTATCATGCCTCTGTATAATTTCTGATCTATAGATTTACTATTTTCATCTTTATCTAGTTTACATGAGGGGCTCATAGGCATACCTATTGGCTTAGTAGTCTCCATTCCAGATTTTTTGATAATTTCTCTTATGTACTTAGCTTGGTTGATGAAGATACCATCTGAAGTTTGCTTGATCTGGAGTCCAAGAAAGAAGCTTAGTTCACCTATCATACTCATCTCGAACTCACCCTGCATAAGCTTAGCAAACTCTTGACAAAGAATTTCATTAGTAGCACCGAAAATGATGTCATCAACATATATTTGTACTATTATTAATAAATCATTATCTTTCATTTTCAAAAATAGTGTTTTGTCAACATTTCCTCTAGAAATTCATTTTCAATAAGAAATTTATTTAACCTTTCATACCATGCTCTAGGTGCTTGCTTCAAACCATAAAGTATTTTATGTAATTTGAAAACATGATCAGGATGTGCATGATTTTCAAAATCAGGTGGTTATTCAATAAAGACCTTTTCATTTATAAAATCATTTAAGAAAGCACTCTTAACATCCATTTGAAATAATTTGAAGTTCATAAAGCAGGTAAATGCTAACAATAGTCTAATTGCTTCAAGTCTAGCAACAGGAGCAAAGGTTTCATCAAAGTCAATCCCTTCCTCCTGATTGTAGCCTTTAGCAACTAGCCTAGCTTTATTTCTAATGACAATACCATTTTCATCTAATTTATTCCTAAATACCCATTTAGTGCCAATAATTGAAACATTAGATGGTCATTCTACAAGTGTCCAAACATTATTTCTATCAAATTGTATTAGTTCTTCTTGCATAGCATTGATCCAATTAGAGTCTTTTTCAGCTTCTTCAAAACATTTAGGTTCTACTTGAGATACAAAAGCAATATAGTCACATTCATTTCTAATAGAAGCTCGAGTTCTTACCCCTTTAGATGGATCACCTAAGATTAATTCCTTAGGATATCTATGAGCATACCTCCACTCCTTAGGTAGATCTTGATGCATTGGAGTGTCATCTTCTTTCTCATCCTTGTCTTGATTTTCTTCATTTGGTTGAGCTTGATCATCCATTGTCAGTTTTTGAAGTTTGTCAGCACCTGCACATTCATCAGATGTATCCTCTTTTCTTGAGGATTTGTTAGTAGATTCTTCAAATACAACATGTATTGACTATTCTACAACTAAAGTCTATTTGTTAAATACTCTGTATGCCCTGCTTGATGTAGAGTATCCTAAGAAGATACCTTCATCAGACTTGGCATCGAACTTTCCTAGATGATCTTTTCCATTGTTCAAAATAAAACATTTACAACCAAAAACTTGAAAATATTTCAAAGTTGGTTTTCTTTGGTTCCAAAGCGCATATGGAGTTTTCTTTAAAATAGGGCGTATTAAAACTCGATTCAAAACATAACAGGCTATATTTATAGTTTCAGCCCAAAAATACCTTGGCAAATAGTTTTCACAAAGCATAGTGCGTGCCATTTCTTCTAAAGTGCGATTTTTCCTTTCAACTACCCCATTCTGCTAAGGTGTCCTAGGTGCAGAGAAATTATGTTCTATGCCTTTTTCATTACAAAAACTTTCTAAATCTTGATTTTCAAATTCAGTTCCATGATCACTACGAATACAAACGACTGAAACACATTTTTCGTTTGAAACTTTTCTATAAAACTCTATGAATATAGAAAATAACTCATTTTTTTGTGCTAAAAAGAAAACCCAAGTAAATCTTAAAAAATCATCCATAATAACTAATCCATATCTCTTGCCTCCTAGACTTGATGTTCTAGTTGGTCCAAAGAGATCCATATGGAGTAGTTCAAATGGTCTACAAGTAGTTACAATTCCTTTTGGTTTAAAAGAAGTTTTGACTTGTTTTCCAAATTGACATGCTTGGCAAATTTTATCTTTTTCAAAACTGATTTCAGGTAAATCTCTAACAAAATTCTTTTTGGAAAGTTTTGAAATAAGGTACATACTAGCATGCCCTAACCTTCTTTGCCATAACCAACTAGACTCTTCCTTGGTAGAATTCATTGCAACAAGGCATTCTCCATTAGGCAAAGATAGATCATCAAGATCTACTAGATAAATATTTCCATGCCTTTTTCCAATAAATTGTATCCCATTTAAATTTGGACTAGAAATCATGCAATATGATGATTTGAAAACTACTTGAAAACCTTTGTCACAAAACTGGCTAATACTTAATAGATTATGCTTTAAACCATCTACTAAAGTACATTACTGATACTATTAGAAGGAGTTATGTGAACCTTATCAATTCCAATGATTTTACCCTTACCATTATCACCGAAGGTCACACTCCCTCCATTCAAAGCTTCAAGAGAAGTGAATTGCTTCACATCTCCAATCATGTGCCTTGAGCAACCACTATCAAGATACCAAATTCATTTGTTTTTCTTGGTTGCAAGACACACCTGCAATAAGATCAAGCTTTGTTTTTAGGTACCCAAGCTAAATTGGATCCTTTCGGGTTAGCATTCAAAATGGTTCCTTTTGGAACCCACACTTTACCAAAAGACATAATTTTTCTAAAATTAAATTGATATGGTTTATGACCTAATTTTCTACAAGTAAAACAAGTAATACTGGATGATGCAGGCACAAAAAAGTTTTTGAAATATTTTTGTTGCTTTTGAGGTTTATATCCTAAACCTGCCTTATTGAAAACTGCTCTTTGCTTGTTTAAAAGTAAATTCAACTTTTCTGAACTATAAGTGAGCTTATCAACAAAAGGTTTGATTTTCTCAAGTTCATTTTTGTATTTAGCATTTTCAAGTTCTAAATCCTTGTTTTTCTTTAAAAGCTCATTGTTAGAAACAACAAGTTTAGGCCTTATCAAAACTTCATTTTCCATAGCTAAAGCATTATTTTTCTTTTCCAAAACATCTAGTTTAGTTTTCAAAGAACTAACATCATTAAGTAAAGAATTGTTTTCTAATGAGAAACTATTAGCATGCTTTTTTAATTTCTTATTTTCAGATAATACTAACTTATAATCATGCATAAGCTCTTCAAAAGCATTTCTAAGTTCATCAAAAGTAAAATCAACTTTAGAGTCAGAACATACCTCTTCATTATCTTGATGTGCCATGAAGTAGAGATTTGCAATTTCAGTCTGCTCTTCTTCTGAACTGGAGTCTTCGCTATCACTCCACATGGCCATCATTGCTTTCTTTCTTAGTTTTTTTTGATTTCTTGAGGAGAGGACAATCAAATTTATAGTGTCCGGGCTTTTTGCACTCGAAGCATATAGGTACTTCCTTCTCCTTTTTCTTTTCTTTCTCTTTTTCTTTTTCCTTTCCCTTTTCCTTGGATTGAAATTTCTTCTTGTAGGGAAACTTTCTTCTCTTCATAAATCTTCTAAATTTTCGGGCAAGGAGGGCTTCTTCGCCTTCTACTTCTTCATCATCATCGGACTCATCAATCGAGGATTTTTCTTAAACATTTGATTTAAAAGCGATCCCTTCTTCTTTTTATCCAAGTCCATTGATTTTTGTTTCAAGTTGAGCTCATAGGTCATGAGTGTTCCTACTAGCTGCTCAAGTGAAAGCTTATCTACATCCTTTGCCTCTTGAATTACGGTCACCTTTGGATCCCATGACGTCGGTAGTGACCTAAGAACTTTATTCACAAGATCAGCATTAGATATGACTTTACCAAGACTTCTTATAGCATTTACAATATTTGTAAAACGTGTATACATATCAGTAATAGATTCATTTGGTTCCATTCGAAACATCTCATATGTGTGCACTAACATATTGACCTTAGTGTTCTTCAGTTGATCGGTACCCTCGTGGGTAACTTCAAGTATGTCCCATATTTCTTTGGCGGACATGCATGTATATATTCTATTGAACTCACTAGGATCTAATGCACAATACAAGAGATTCATTGCCTTAGCATTGATCTCGGATTGTTTAATGTCATTTTCATCCCAATCCTCTTCAAGTTTTGGGATGGAAACACCATTAACCACCATCGAAGGAATATGAGGACCCTTATCAACTACTTTCCATAAATTATAATCTATAGAATGTATATAAATTCTCATCCTAGTTTTCCAATAAGTATAATTTATTTCATTAAAAAATGGAGGTCTATTTGAGGCTTATCCCTCAACTACACTAGTACCAATTGGGGTTGCCATAGGTCTTTACTCAAGGCGGTAAAGCTTATATACTGAGAACAAGGCTCTGATACCACTTGTTGCCCAGAGAACAACCCAAGAGGGGGGATGAATTGGGTCTCTAAAAATTTAAAGCTAAGCTTGATAATACAAATTATAAACTACACGAGACAAGATATGCAATTCAATTTTACAAGGTATTGTGATTTAAGTGTAATGCTCTAAAGTAATAGTGCAGCAGAAATTAAAAGCAATAAGCAAAATGTAAAGAGGAAGGAGGGAGAGAACAAACAATCACAAACATAATAATCTATAGTGGTTCAGTGCCAACAATGAACCTACATCTACTCCACAAGATCTCTTTGGGAATTCACTATAATCCAATGATTACAGTCGATTAGTTTTTCGCGCTCACTAATCAAAACTCGACTTATTTTACAAGGCTTACAAGTTATAACCTTACTTGATTTTACGGGCTAACCAAGAACCTAATTGGTTTTCACAAGGCTAACCAAAAAGCTTCCTTGGTTTTCCGGGCTAACTAAGAATCTTAGTGGTTTTGCGGGCTAACCACCAACCTAATTGGTTTTCAAGGCTTACCAATAACCTCACTTAGTTTTCCAATAGGCTAACCAATAACCTTTACAAGATATAAGATGGAGAAATAAAGAACCAATGTAAGCTTTCAATAATAAAGCAAATAAGTCGATGTAGCTCGAGATGGCATTGCTTTGCTCTTGTTGAAGCCTTTTGAATGTCCAAGATTGAATGATCTTCAATGCTCTTGATGGCTTTGAATGCTTGGAAGGCTTCCTTTTGCTTGAGAGTGGTTGAGCTTTGAATGAATAGGAGTTAAGGCTCTTCTCTCTTCTTTTCTCTCTAAAATCTCTTTGGATATTCAATACCTTTTTGAATAGTTAAATAGTTGTTGTCTTGATTTGATTTAAAGCCTTTATATACCTTTCCAAGCCCCCAAAATTGAAATCTAGCCATTATACTTGAAAACTAGCCGTTGGAGGGCATTTGGGCAAGTTTTATGCTTGAAAAAACTAGTCGTTACTATTGTCAGAACTCCATGTGTCGATACTTCCTCTTCATGTATCGACACATTAGGTCGACACATGTTCTTCTTGAGTCGACACAAGTTCAAAGTGTTCCATTCAGATTCTCTGGAAAAATTAGCTGAGTCGACATATTCTCAGTTGAGTCGACACATTGAGTCGACACGTTGCATCCATGTGTCGACACATCAACTGTTCCTTCAACTTCTGCAAGTTCTATGGCTTTAAAGTCTCAGGCGATGTGTTGATCCATGTGTTGACACCTTCAGTCGACACATAAGGTCCATGTGTCGAAACATCATCTGTGCCATTTGAATTATTGCTGCGTACCGGTCTGAGTCGACACATTATCTTCATGTGTCGACATATCATATAATGTTTCGATACCTTGAGTAGACACATTAGTGAAAAAGTACAGAAATTGCTGAACTTGTGTTGGAACATGTTTTCATTTGACTTAGTCATCCATTCAACCATTTCTTTAAGTGTCCAAGTCTTGTTTTGTGTAATCATTCCATTCAAACTTGGTTCTTCAACATAATTGGACTTTTTCAAATTTTATGAGTATCCTTTTAGTGAAAACATACTTAAAGCAAATCATTAGTCCTCAAATTATACTTAACTATTTTTCTTATCATCAAAATCAATTAGTGGTGTCAACAGTTCATAACCAAAGGATACATTGAACAGGATGGCAATGTATCAAGTGTAGGTTGTTGTGGTTTACATTGTTTGGTTATCCTCTTGACCAAAGGAATGTGGTGACACTGATGTGATCTACAAGTGGGATGTGTGACATCTCATTGAACGTGACTCTATGGAGCTCCTTTCTACCAAAGGATTGCTCGTGATTGGATATGGATATATGTGTCCCTCCGATCTGAGGTCACCATGGTAGCTTGCAAGCAACTCCTTATGCTTTAGTACTGGACTACCTGGATTTCTAATCCGGTGATGGAAGATTTCTAGGTACAGGCAAGTACTTGTGGAGCAGTGGTGGACCAAGATGGAATTGACCTGTCCAAATTGTTTGGATTGAATGTCTCGTAGTGTCTCAATTTAGCAAATCCTCGATCGGGATAGTCCTAGTGAGGAGTCACTAGACTTGCGAGGTTGAGACATGTTGTGGATTGACTCAGCTAGGGTTGGCAGTCTAACCCTAGGTCATCTTGAGCATTGGAGGTCAAAGGGATGAATTATACGGTAACAAAATGCCAGAGGTTCGATAGATTGCTCTCGCATCTTCGGCCTATCCGGATGCCGGGATCCAATGCTAGATGGTATCCTGTGTTGGTACTAGAAGTGTTTCAATGCTACCATTTAGGTTCAAACCTATGGGTCACATGCCATAGAGGATTTCTTCCTGATTTGGGAGCCGATCAATGATTGGGAATCGTTTCGGTATTAAGGTCAAACGGTCTGATTGAGCATACATTGGATTTTTTCTGGTCAACCTGGTCTGATTTGGATCGACCAGGATTGGTTTGGGTCAACCAAGAACTATTCCTGGTAAACCAGGATTGAAGCATTTTTTTTGGTTTGTTGAACCGATTTTAACCTGGTTTTTTACATGGTATTTTCTCCCAGCCTTCACGATGTTTTTGGTTCTTCATTCCCTTGTGTTTTTACCGTGTGAATAGATAAGATCAACTTGTTGATAAGATGAAGCTTGGTTTATTCAATTATTTTCCTTTGCACCATGATCTGGAAGGTGTCTCACCATGGTTTTCTCCCGCATGAATATCCCATCTCTCGATCCCTATTTCACGGTGATATAGCTGCGGTTCACAGCATGTTTAAACTGATCAAATGCTATTCAAAAGAGTTTTAAACCTATCAAGAGCTATTTCAAATGTGTTTGTTTTTATCTGGTCTTCTCTCACATTAATTTCCCTGGCCTTCACGAGTTTTCTTGCTCTCGATTTTTGGTTTCATGGCTGTGAGGTGCGATAGAGAAGAGAGATTCAGGGCTTGCGGTAACAAAGGAAGAAAACAAGGCAAAGAGAAAGGCATGGCTTGAGGCAGAGAGGGAGGACCAGGGCGTGCGAGAGAGATAGGAGCAGAGGGCAATCTGTGAGAGAGTTGTTTTTTTTTTGGGATGAATTTCTCAGTGCAGAAATTCATGCAGCATCCTTGTATCCTTGTTTTTAGATTTTAGTGTGTGCTTCAAGTGGAGTTTGTGCGGTCTTGGAGAAGACCATGTGTGAAGATCCATTTGGTATTCCCTGCTCCACTTAGCCGTGACCTATTTTTTATTGCCAGAGGACTAGCAGCAATTCGGGAATTGGATCAGTGAGAGCCTATGCATGGATACTCTAGAGGGTGGACATTTGGACACCTCGAGAGATTGGATCGATCTCTTTCAGATCTGGTTTGCTGTTGAAGGAGTTCAACTGTCTACCTTGATTTGCTATTAAAGGAAGCTCTATAAGATATGTTATTTACTTTTTATTATCATGCATGTTTAGATTTAGAAATTATCATACTGTTTATAATTATTGCACATGCCTATACATGCTTGTGTATTAGTTACATGCATCATGTTTATGTTAGATCCTGTACATTTGTAGGTTTTTCCGAATGCATATTCAAAATTTTAATTATGCAATACCTACTCCCTAGTGTAGCATGCCTAGAGTAGGCGTCCGTTTTATTGGTTTTCCTTTCAGGCTGGAGACTGGGTGCAGGACACCGAGAAGGAGGGGCTCACACAGAATCCCCTTAGCACACAGCTGGTAGCACACAGCAATTGGAAGAACTCAGTTATATTTCATGAATAAAAGTTCCTTCATACAAGAGAGTAGAGTCTCTTAAATAGACTCTTAGACTTGGTAGTGGGGACACTAGAGGCACCAGAATAAGACAGAGGCTTAGCCCATCTGACTCAATTTTAGTTATTATTTGAGTCTTTTGAGTTTCAGTTCTGTACTAGTCAGCTCATGTTGAGCTAGTTCAGTCCAGTGTTAGTCAGCTTATATCGAGCTAATTTTATTTTTTTGAGTCCTATTCAACCATATTGAAGACTCAAGACCACATCATACAAGTGAAGACCAAGTCCAACCAGATTGAAGACATGGAAGTATAGCCCAAGTCCAACCCAGCTTGAAGATTTGAAGATCCCAGGAGGAAAAATTCAGAAAATCCTGATTCCTTGCAGATGCCCTCCAGATGCCCAGATTCCCTTCCAGATGCCAAAATATATTCATATACCAAGGAATCCATGATTTTAGAGGTCCATCTGCATCCTAGCCCAAAGAAATCAAGCCCAGGCGCCAAGCCCAAGCCCCTAAGAAGCAAGATACCAGGGAATATTCCTGCTACTTGGCTACCAGGCCACCCCAGCTTCCAGAGGCCCAAACCCATGCACCCGAGCCCCTTTGGGCTGACCTCTTGCTGCTCCTAGAAGCCCAACACGCCCCCCTAGGCATCCTTGGAGTGTTGGCCAAGTCAAGAGGATTTTTAGGGATTTTTCTACCTAATATTTCCTTATTTTCTAGCTAGGGTTTGAGAGGGAAAAGGATTCTTATGTAAAGACTAATGTGCCCTTACTTGGAGCCCAAGGTTAAGGGTCTATTTAAAGGACCCTAGCCTCTTGTATGAAGGAAAATTTTGATATGAAATAAACCTTGAGTTCTTTAATTGCTTTGTGTGATTACCCTACTGTGTGCATAAAGGGGTTTGAGAGTTCTTCTTCCCGGTGTTTGCAACCATCTTCCTGCCGCCAACCATCCTTCCAGCCCCCTCCAAAACTTTCTTTCCTTTGCTATTTTTCTCTATTTTCTTGATCTCCTTTGAGTTTTCTAACCCCTGATAGGTCATTTGTAGATCCCCGAGTTCCTACGAATCCAACGACTTTAGCCAAGCCTCAATCGGACCACCGAGTCAAAAGCCGGGTATCCGCGGGTCATTGGCTCGGTTTTCCAGGCCGCATCCATCGAGAAATGAGAGATCCCTTCACTGTGATATTCACCGGGTGCTTCAGACATTGTCAGGTACACCCCCTCTACCTCCAGTAATTATATTGTAGGAGAACTTGCCCTAACCGAGGCTTCTTAGCCCCGGCGATCCTTCTTTAGTACTTTTCTAGGTCCTAATCTGTATGCATGGCTTCAAAAATTTATACAAAATTCTCTATAACTAATTTTGATTTTAAAATAGGGAATTAATCACCTAACCCCATATATAAAATATACAAAAAGAATTGCATGCATATTAGTCCCCCATCATTTGGTATCAGAGCTTAGATTAGGGCTTGTTTTCTACAATTTTCAGTCTATATATGCTCAGTTATTTTAATTATTTCTCCCTGATAAAAACTCCAAAAATTATAAAATTTATTTTTATAGATTCACCATAATTCACAGTAATTTTAAGAGTTTTTTAAAATCTTATTATGGCCTATGAATTTTCTGCAAGCCAAAATACAGTCTACAAATTTTCGACTCTATTTTTTCAGCAAGACAAGTTTAGAAGTTTTAGGGTTTTGTTTAGCATTTTTGCATATCTTTTAATTTTAGTATATTTCCTGCATATTAGGCCATAATTTGCAAGTTTTCTTCTATTTAAGAAAATACCAAAAAAAAATACATATTCTCCAAAAATACCAAAGAAAAAAATATCTAAACCCTAATTTGCATCCTCATCTGCCTGCCAACATTACATAATTTACTTTTAAGGGCACTCTTGCTATATCAGATGGGGGGAGGATTTGATTACCTCTCCTTAGCCTAAAACCACATCCCTTGCATTCGGTCCCAATCCTTAACCTAAAATCGATTAGACTTAATTTGCCCTAGTGGGCTAGGGACACCAACTGGTCGGGTCCGGGCTAAGTGTTAGATCACTGTGTCAAGCTAACCTGTATGTGCCTTGTGCTTGGTGTCTAGAATGGTGGTTTAGGGATTCAATCCCGAAGGGCTTGTGTGCTGGTCCACCTACCTGGCCAATCTCTGATTGGTGTCTAGGATTGGCAATCAGGGACCTAACACTCCCCTTACACCTGCTTGGCTGAGTACAGGGTTACTATAGGCTAGTTTGCCACCCTGATTGAGTCCTTAGTTTGGACTCTAGGTCTAGTCAGCTGTAGTCAGTTTGATCAAGTCTTGCATGAGCACTAGATCAGGAGTTTCATATCACCCACCTTCTTCATAAATGTCTGAACCCATGGAAAATTTGCAAGCCCAAATGAAAGCCCTAGCTGATCAAATGGCCCAGATGGCTACCCAGATGACTACCCAGATGACCCATAACTCAGTCCGGTATTCAAACCAATGATAGAATTGACTATCTTGCCAATAGGTTTGATCAGTTAGAAGTCCGGGTAGGGATCCCAGGAAAAACCCATGGGTCACAGTCTGAGCTAGATCCTGATTCCCCTCAACCTAGGAGGACCCCAAACCCTGATCTATACCTTGAGGCTGAACCTAGGAGAGCCCATCGTCATGACCCAATCCCTAAGGTTAGTCCTAGAAGACCCAATCAGGATTTTATAGACCAGGAAGATAGATCCTATTTACCCTCTCCCTATAAGCCTAGTATACCCACAACCTATAGATCTTATGACTCCAAATCCTATGAACCTAGAAACCTATGTATCCATAACCTATGAACCTAGATCCTATGACTCTAGATCCCATGATCATAGATCCTATGCACCCACACCCTATGAGCCTAGTAGACCCAACATCCAATATTCTGACCCATATAGGGAGTCCAATCCTAGGAGAACCCAATATTCTGACCCATATAAGGAATCCAATCCTAGGAGAAACCAATATTCTGACCCATATAGGGAGTCCAACCCTAGGAGGATCCAATATTCTGCCCCATATAGGGAGTCCAACCTTAGGAGGACCCCATACCATGATCCATCCTTAGAACCTGATCATAGAGCTGACCCAAAATCCTATGACCCCAGATCCTATAATCCCATGACCCATAGATCTGCACCCTTGTCCTATGAGCCTAGAGAATCCATAACCCCTAAGTATCAGCCTAGTACTAGTCATGCTTCCCCTAGTCAACTTGAACCCCATAGGATTAGTATCCCTAAATATGAACCCAGTAGTGAGCCACTACCCCTTATACAACCTGAACCTACTACGAGTAGTACCCATAATCAGAGACCAGAACCTAACCAATTTCCTGCTAGCCGACCTTCTCCAACCATTCCTGAGATTCACAAGGCTTACATTAACGCGGAAGTGTATGAAGCTGATGTGAGCCTAGTGGATGAGTATGAGGGAGAAGAGGAGACACCTTTAGATGACCTAGAATTAGCTGACCCAATAAATACCCAGGTAGAAGCCAACCTAGAGGTAGTTGACCCTAACAACATCTAACCAAAAGCTATAGTGGAAGAACAAATAGAGGAAGAGAACCTAGGTACTGCTGTTAGAGCCTTACCTGAGGAAACCATAGAGGAGAGCCAAATTATAGAGTCTAGTCCTAAAATACAAGAACCTGAAGAATTTATTAAGGACCTGATCTCTTTGAATCAGTACCCTCAGGATGAGCCTCCTCCTATAATTCCCATTAAGGACCTCTTCCTTGAGATTAGTAACCCATCCTTCCATTATGCAAACCCCATAGATATACCGCAACCTCATAAGGTTAGCCTCATTAGTCTAGGATTAGTCCCTGATATGCCTTCTTATATCAAACTTTACCCAACTAACCTTGAACCTTTTTCCCTACCCTACCAAACTAATTCTGAACCCACTTCCTATTTTCTGCCCTTTCCTGACACCTTCAGCATTTCTAGGATTATTATATTGCATTTAACTGAGATTAGCATACTGCATACATTCATCACGCATGTTAGGTTTGCATCTTATTTCTGGCATACTCTTTGGAATTTGCTAGGAGTTCTTTGTAAATTTTCATGTGCATGTCAAGCTAGGATCAAACCTAGGGAACCTATAATCTGTTAGGTTTAGATCCAAAGAGTTCAATAAAATTTCCTTCTATAGGAATGCATAGTCAAGTCTGTTAAGTGTAGGTTTAAGTCCTTTGAATCATTTGTTAGGAGTCTGCATGTGCCCAGCATGTTCACCACCCACACTAATTTTAAACAAACTGGCTAATTTCCGAAGAAGGGTCAAAGAATTTGATGTAGTGGATTCTATCTTGGTTAGGCTTAGGCCTAAAAGAAGCTTCATGCTCGCAGAGCCGGACCTTTTAAAGTGATAGAGAAGGTTGGATCAAATGCCTAGGTGTTAGACATGCTTTCGGATTTGGGCATTAGTTCTACCTTCAATATTATAGACCTTGTTGAGTACAGGGAACCGGCAGTGATACCTAGTGAGGCTTTTGAACCTATTCCTTTTCATTGTGAGTGACCCTAACCCAGAGTGTCCACTAATAAATTTAGCCTGAGAGAGGAGAACGGATCGAGCATATCCTGGATGATCAAGCCATTATGACCCGGGGCCGCAGTTATCAATGCTTCCTGGTCCGATGGCAAGGCTGGCCAGAGTCGGACGATTCATGAATTTCTCGAGAGGATTTGCAGCACCTCAACCCAGACCTCCTCGAGAGATATGTGAGCCAGCTTGATCTTCACTCGACAGGGTCGAGTTCCTCCCACCCTGGGAGAATTGGTGGGGACACCGGAGGCATCAGAATAAGGCAGAGGCTTTTCAACCCTCTGTGAATTGATCAATAATTTATGAGTCTATCTATAATAAGGGCTTAGCCCATCTGACTCCATTTTAGTTATTATTTGAGTCTTTTGAGTTTCAGTTCTGTACTAGTCAGCTCATGTTGAGCTAGTTCAGTCCAGTGTTAGTCAGCTCATGTCGAGCTAATTTTATTTTTTTGAGTCCTATTCAACCATATTGAAGACTCAAGACCACATCATACAAGTGAAGACCAAGTCCAACCAGATTGAAGACATAGAAGTATAGCCCAAGTCCAACCCAGCTTGAAGATTTGAAGACCCCAGGAGAAAAAATTCAGAAAACCCTGATTCCTTGTAGATGCCCTCCAGATGCCCAGATTTCCTTCTAGATGCCAAAATATATGCATCCATGATTTTAGAGGTCCATCTGCATCCTAGCCCAAAGAAATCAAGCCCAGGCGCCAAGCCCAAGCCCCTAAGAAGAAAGATACCAGGGAATATTCCTACTACCTGGCTACCAGGCCACCCCAGCTTCCAGAGGCCCAAATCCATGCACCCGAGCTCCTTTGGGCTGGTCTCTTGCTGCTCCTAGAAGCCCAAAATGCCTCCTAGGCATCCTTGGAGTGTTGGCCAAGTCAAGAGAATTTTTAGGGATTTTTCTACCTAATATTTCCTTGTTTTCTAGCTAGGGTTTGAGAGGGAAAAGGATTCTTATGTAAAGACTAATGTGCCCTTACTTGGAGCCCAAGGTTAAGGGTCTATTTAAAGGACCCTAGCCTCTTGTATGAAGGGAAATCTTGATATGAAATAAACCTTGAGTTCTTCAATTGCTTTGTGTGATTACCCTGCTGTGTGCATAAAGGGGTTTGAGAGTTCTTCTTCCCGGTGTTTGCAACCATCTTCCTGCCGCCAACCATCCTTCCAGCCCCCTCCAAAAATTTCTTTTCTTTGATGTTTTCCTCTATTTTCTTGATCTCCTTTGAGTTTTCTAACCCCTGATAGGTCGTTTACAGGTCCCCGAGTTCCTACGAATCCAACGACTCCAGCCAAGCCTCAATCGGACCACCGAGCAGAAAGCCGGGTATTCGCGGGTCATTGGCTCGGTTATCCAGGCCGCATCCATCGAGGAATGAGAGATCCCTTCACTGCGATCTTCATCGGGTACTTCAAACATTATCAGGTACACCCCCTCTACCTCCAGTAATTATATTGTAGGAGAACTTGCCCTAACTGAGGCTTCTCAGCCCCGACGATCCTTCTTTAGTACTTTTCTAGGTCCTAATCTGCATGCGTGGCTTCAAAAATTCATACAAAATTTCCTACAACTAATTTTGATATGAAAATTGGGAATTAATCACCTAACCCCATATATAAAATATACAAAAAGAATTGCATGCATATTAGTCCCGCATCACTTGGCCCCCAAGTATGGTTACATTAGTCATTACCTATGAATCTGAATCCCACCCAAACCCTAGCTAGAATACATGATATGTTTAGGTAGAAAAATCCCACAAATTTCTCTCCTCACTCTTGCCTTGGTCGGCCAAGAGGGGTGACTCTAAGTGGCCGACCAAGGGGAAGGTAACCATAAGCATGTGGCACCCTAGCTCCTCTCCTGGGCCTTGATTGGCCCAATCTGCTTCAGGCTATGCTCCAGGGCTCCCGGGCTTTTGATATGACTCTAGGGTTTTTGATTTCTTTTACCGGGCATTCCATAGTCTTCATGTCTTCAGGCTGGGTTGATCTTTACTTGTACTAGCTCGGTCTTCACTTGTACTTGGACTGGCATGTCTTCACTTATACTTGGACTGACATGTATAGTACTCAGGAAGAAGACTAGCTCGTACAGGTCTCGAATGACAACTCAAATGGACTAAGCCCTTATTACAAATGAACTCAAATATTACTAAGTAATCCATAGAGGGTTGAGAAGCCTCTGTCTTATTCTAGTGCCTCTGGTGTCCTCACCAATACTCTAGCATCTGGAGAGAATCTGGACATCCAGAAAATATCTGAAGGAATCAGGGCATCTGGAGGGTATCTAGGGCTCTAGGGTGTCAAACATGATCCCATAAACTGATGTAAATGCCTCTGGCTCCTAGATGAGGCCTGGTGGAACTCCAAAATAGGGTTAACTCCTCTCTTGTAGAAAACTTGAACTCATACTGGACTCATGGCTGAAGTACAGGACTCAAAATATTGACCAGGGTTGAGGGCTGAGACAAATCAACTATCTTCAACTTATTACAGGACTCAATTAAAAAACTTTCAAAACTTTGACACATGACTAAGTAAACCAGATAGGGCCCAGTAATCTGTGTCTGATTCTAGTGCCCCCACCAATTCTCCCGGGATGGGAGGAACTCGACCCCATCGAGTAAGGATCAATTTGGCTGCTCAAGGAGGGACTGGGTGAGGCACTACAGATCCGCACCAGCATTCCACAAGTCCTTAGACTCTGGCTGACCTTGCCACCGGATGTTGCCCAGGTGGCTACCCAAGAGGGGGGTGAATTGGGAATTTAAAAAATTTAAGCAGATAATGTGTACTTAAAAAAATCCTTTCTAGAGTGTTAGGTGCTATGGCAAAATAATAACTTGCAGAAGCTAAAGATGATCAAAGAATCACAACACAAATACACATAAATTTATAGTGGTTTGGAGCAACCCAGCTCCTACGTCCACTATCCAAGATACCACTTGGGATTTCCACTATATTCATACCTGAATACAGTAGGATTGTTTTACAAGATCACAATCCAAAACCTTTACACTTTGATTTTAATGGGATCATCAAAGAAAACCCAACACCCTTTGGTTTTAAGCAGGATCACCAAAGAAACCCAACTTGGTTTTCACAGGATCACCAAGCACCTAACTTGGTTTTTGCAGGATCACCAAGAACCTAACCCTTGGTTTTTATCTAAGGCTCACCAAGAACCTAATTGGTTTTTTAAATGGGCTCACTAATAACCCAAACAATTCAAGAATGAATTGAAATAAATGCAACAATAATGACAAACTCTAGTTGTCGGATAGTTGCTAGTGAAGCTTGAGAGAAGTCCACTTGAATGTGCTTCATTGCGCTTTAATTGCTTCAGTGGCTTCTTTTCAAAGTGCTTCAAGCTTCAGATCAGAGTTGGTGAAGACTTGAAGACTGACTTGAATGCTCTTTGTGCTCTCTTGCTTGGTGGTAGGTTAGATGTCCAATAAAGCCTTTCTTCTTTCTTATCTCTCTTACTTCAAAGAAGTTCAAATCCCTCAAATATATGGTCTTTCATCACTCCAAGATAGTTTGAGATGTTGTAGACCATTTGGATGTGACATATGACCATTGGAGCACTTTTTGGTATTCAAAAAGAAATTCTAGAACTAGCCATTATGTACCTGGAAATGATATTCGAGTCGGCTTGAATTCCTTCGAGTCAGCTTGGATCCTTCGAGTCGATAGGTCAAGTCGCCAATTCTTCAGTGCAATCGGCTCTTTATCTCAGGGTGCAAAAACTTCACTCTGGATGAGTCGGCTCTTGATAGCTCGGGTCGGCTCGAACTTCTGTCGTTGAACACATTAAACTCGAGGGGTCGGCTCGCTTGAATTTGGGTCGACTCTTTTTCTCATAATCAGAAATATTTACTCTAGAGGAGTCGGCTCATTGTAGCTTGGATCAGCTCGCTTCACCAGGTCTTCAAAATTTGGTATGGCAAAGTCGGCTCATTGTGATTCGGGTCGGCTTGCCTGGCTTGTTCTCAGAACACTTCAAAACTGGACTCTAGAAGAGTCAGCTCAGACTTATTCTAGTCGACTTGGATTCATTAGAGTCGGCTCGATTTCCATCGAGTCGGCTCGAATTGCTGTGTGCCAGAATCCTTATTGCATGCCATGAGATAGAGTCGGCTCTTTTGAGGTTGGATCGGCTTGAGTGACTTCTTTAGGATTTTTACAATTTAACTTCAAGAAGACTCTCACCAACACTCTTATACATTTGATACAAACCAACTCAAAATAAATTGAAGGCATAGCACACATAGAAGTAACCTTTTTTCATGATATTTCTTAACTTTTTCATTATGTTCTTCTTTACAAAATCAGATTACAACACAACTCAAAACAAGAAGTAAAGATGTAGGAATTGAAGTTTGAACAAATAAATCATTCCACAAAAACTTATAAATCACTTGAAGAGTTGTTAGAAAAAAATGTGCATGCTCCAATATTTGGTTATCATCAAAATCACTTATGGGGTCAACAATCTTTCCCCTTTTGATGATGACAAAATACTGGGCATGAAAAAGTAAGATAAAACTTTACATTTACAGATTTACTTATATACTTGTATTTGCAAGAGTGTATAAACAAGTAAGAAGAATTGACTCTAATTAGTGTCAAACTATGGAAGAAGAATTAAGGCAAGTTAGTGATAAGGAATCAGGGTAGTATGAAATAATCTCCCCCTCAATAAAATACTCCATGTTTTGACACACTTTCCATGCAAATTCAAAGCCCAGAAGTTTCAAAGAGAACTTTAAGTATCAAAGCTTAAAATATTATGTTACAGGGCTTAACACATTTAAAACATTATATATCAGAGCTTATTATATGTCAGAGCTTGAAATGATCTTTATACATTAAAGCATATTATGTTTCATGTACCAGAGTATAATCAGATAGATTTTATCCTTTTTGATGAGGGACAGATGAGTAGGATCGTTGGCGAGCCTAGAAGTCACCTAAATTAGGGTACTATTTTTTTTTGTAATTTTTTCTCTAGGGGTGGCGAAGGAATAGTGGGGATGTAGGATAGGGATCTGGATTTCATAGACTTTGGGACTCACCCTAATGAAGAGACCTCTCACCTCTAGGGCATTACACCCTCCTCGATACTTGGAGGTGCTAGGATGGATTTCAAAGGCTATGAGGGGATAGAGAAGATGGAATGGGAAGGGGGATAACTGGACATGACCTCACATCATGTCCTGGGGTTGGGCCTCACACCCTCTCCTCATGGAGTGAAATAAAAAAACCACTCTTTTCTAAAACTCATTTTCATTCCCAAAACTTGACTAAATTATTTTTTACAAAGGACTGAGGGTCGTATTTATAGACCTGTCCAACCCTCATTTGAATTTGAATACAAGATAAAAAGATGGGAATGATTCAAATTCAAATACAAGATAGGATAAGATAAGCCTATCAATATCTAAATCCTAACCAACCAAATCCTAATTCAAATTTCAAATAATAGATAAACCTAAATTTATTCTGGATTTGTTCCAAGATTTGCATGGCTCCAAGATTCATGCTTGCTCCGGGATTCATGCTGGTGAGGTCCCCATCATTCCCTTAAGGTGGGGAAAACTCGACTCCGTCGAGTTAGGCTGGCTCTAGGATGCACATGACCTATAGAATGATTTTTTTTTTTAAACTCAACCCAAATTAAAATAAACGGGCTTATTCCAATCAGGAATAAGGCTGGGATAAGTGCAGAATAGCAGGAATAGCAGGAATAGATATTCCCGTCTTCTTTCAACAGCAGATCATCGAATTTTCTTCTTGCATGCTTCTTGGAACAGGAGCTTTGAAGCTTCATGGGGGAAGAGATCGGAGGTGTAGATGGCTTCGGGTGGACTGGAGGAAGGAGATCCGGTAACGAGGAAGGACCGGAGAAGGAGATCCGGCGACGGAGAAGCCGGGAGGAGGCTTATGGACGGGCTTCTTTGGACGAGTGAACAGGGGCTTTGTGGAATAGGGGAGCTGGGAGGCTGCTACGTGGGATGGTGGAGAGGACAGCACCGGGGCGATCTTGGAGCTTCGTTTCGATGAGGGAGTCGAGCTCCGGTGGAGGAATTGGCTGAGCGGACGTCCGTGGAGGGGGATTCGGGGCTGATGATGGCATCGGGAGGACCGGAGGGGGCGGTTCATGATGGGGAGTCGGCCTCGGGGAAGGCTGGCATCGTCTAGGAATGGAGGAGATGGCCGGTCAGACTTGGAGGCGATGCGGGGTTCGGAGGTGGAAGGGTCGGCAGGGAGGGGGCGAGCGGTGGCTGGTCCCGATCGATGCCTTGAACGATGAAGGGAAAGCACGGTTGGCTTTGTACGGGCGGGAGATGGACGGAGGTTGTGGAGGCTGCGGCAACGAGCGAAGAGACGGTCGGCTAGAGTCTTTCACGGGCGGTGAACTTGGAGTCATCAGAGGGGTGGACGATGGCGAGTCTGTAGTTGATCATTTTCGAATAAACCGGTGACTGGTAGACACAGAAGCCTTTCGAGCAACGTCGGATCCTAAGTCGGACTCATCCTGGACCCATCCCACCGTCCTTCGGGCCTCCGTAATGAACTGGGAAATTCCTTCTTTGACGGTCTGGCACTTCTCGCGGATCTCATGGTTGGTGGCAAAGAGCTTCCAGTAGAGGGGGCGGCCAACGTAGAAAGCGACGAGGAGAACGGTGACGGTGGCAGTGCCGCGGAGAGAGACCCTAGCAGCAGAGGAGACCATGGCGGAGGTCTGCTGCTTTTGGGGGACACCTGCGGCGGCGGAGGCAACAGGAGGCGCGGCGACCGGAGGGGAGAGGAGGGAGGCGTTGGGTGGGACGGGGACGAGGTCCTCGCCGGTGGGGAGGATGGGTTCGTCGGTGGCAGCAGGGTGTTGGCGGGGTGTGGGATGAGTCACGGAAGGGAAGACACTGGTTGGAGAACTGATTTTTTTTTTTTGATCCGAGAACATGGTAGGATGGAAAAAAAAATTGGATCGGTGGTGGGGAATTTGGATTGATATAAAGGTACCCTAATTAACCTGGGCTCTGATACCAAAATTGATGAGGGACAGATGAGTAGGATCGTTGGCGAGCCTAAAAGTCACCTAAATTAGGGTACTATTTTTTTTATAATTTTTTCTCGAGGGGTGGCGAAGGAATAGTGGGGATGTAGGATTGGGATCTCGATCTCATGGTCTTTGGGACTCACCCTAATGAAGAGTCCTCTCACCTCTAGGGCATTACACCCTCCTCAATACTTGGAGGCGATAGGATGGATTTCAAAGGCCACGAGGGGATAGAGAAGATAGAATGGGAAGGGGGATAACTGGGCATGATCTTACATCATATCCTGGGGTTGGGCCTCACACCCTCTCCTCATGGAGTGAAATAAAAAAATCACTCTTTTCTAAAACTCATTTTCATTCCCAAAACTTGACTAAACTATTTTTTACAAAGGACTGAGGGTAGTATTTATAGACCTGTCCAATCCTCATTTGAATTTGAATACAGGATAAAAAGATAGGAATGATTCAAATTCAAATACAAGATAGGATAAGATAAGCCTATCAATATCTAAATCCTAACCAACCAAATCCTAATTCAAATTTCAAATAAAAGATAAATCCTAAATTTATTCTGGATATGTTCCAAGATTCGCACGGCTCCAAGATTCGTGCTTGCTCCGGGATTCATGCTGGTGAGGTCCCCATCACTTTTCAAGCTTTATGTATCAGAACAAAAATAAAAATGAGCAAAAATAAAAACATCCTATCCTTTTCATGCAATATCTTCATAAATTTCTCCCCCTTTTTGTCAGTCACTCAAAAAGGTGAAGTTAGAATAAAGCTCAGATTTTAAAATAGAATGAGAAAGTATTTAAAATTTGTTTGAGATAATTTTACTTTCTCACATTCATCTTGATATTCTAAAAAGTCAGATATTTTATGAGAAAAATATGAACTTTCAGTGTAAAAGCACATGAGTAATTCAAGAGACAAAATTCAAACTTTCATTTCATTTCAATCATAGATTGTCAATACAAAGTACAAAATGAAAGAAAGTACATCTAGTCAGTGTCTATGTCTACTCTAGGGTTTGTAGATTGACCAGGAATTTAGATGCCCAGAGGCATAGAAGCAATTGGGTCAGGATCTAACACATCAGATGGTGGAGTAGTATAGAATCCCTGGGGCCTAAAATGAGGAGCTGGTTGTCTGGGATGAGCATATTGACCAACAAAAGATGAGGGTTGAGGCCTAGGTCTAGAGGAAGTAGGAGTAGGATCTAGTGATGCTGAAGGAGGTATACTCTGAGTAGCTTGAAGGTCTTCAACTTTAGTCATCAGCTTCCACAAAAAACTGTTAATTGTTTTCAATTTAGCTTCAATTTTCTTTGAATTCTTGGAAGCAGTCAGTTTTTCTATTGAGTGTTAATTGTTTTCAATTTAGCTTCAATTTTCTTTGAATTCGTGGAAGCAGTCAGTTTTTCTATTGAGACTCTTATTTCCGCAACTTCCTTCTGCATTGAAAGAATTTCAGAGGCTTGTACATTTGCAAATGCTTTGGCTGATCCTCTTAGCCTTCCTAGTTCACCTCTGAGAATCCCAAAATCTTCTGTGTAGTTGTCCTCACTTTTTAGTCTTCTCTCTATATCACCCATACCCATTTTCATAGAATTCAATTCCTCCCTAAACTCATCAATACTTTGATCCACTTTTGTTTTCAGATCATCAATCATGGATCCAAAGGAATTTAACAAACCTTCTGAAAGTTTATTAAGCTGCTCTATGATATTAGCATGATGGACAGTAGAGGGTTCTGGAGTAGTAGCAGGAGCAGGTTCTAGAGCAGTAGCAGGAGCATGTTCAGGTATTGGAGTATCAGAAGGAGTAGGAGGAGCAATGGGAGTAAAGTCTGGTATGAATGCATCAAAAGCTGTCTGATCTGGTGAACCTTACAGTGGTTGAGGCTCAAGGATTGGAATTGAGGTGCCTTCACCAGTTTCCATCTCAATCTATTCTTCTTCTGGTTCTTCAGTGATTGGTGCTTCAGATTTCTTCTTCCAAGTCCCCTCAAATAGCAAGTAACCCATCCTCTGTAAGGTTTTAGCTATATAAGTGTCAGTGTGTAGGAGAGATTTACTATCTTCTCCTGATAGATCAATATTTGCGGTCTGTAAGAAAAGAGTAAGAATCATCCCATAAGACAAACATGACTTTACCTTTCTTACTGCTTCTTTCATCTGACTTATCATAATAGAAGGAAGATTGATTTTATCTCCCATTATCAGTAGTTCTGTAAAGCATAGGTCGCGCTCACTCACCCAGTCAAATCGACCTGTCTTGGGTAGAAAAATCCGACTTATGAAGCTATGGAGTAACCTCATTTCAATGGAAAATGAGCTAGCTTTAAGGATTCCAACCTCATCAACATCAGTTTGCTTTAGTACAGTCTGTAAAGCTCTTGTCCTATCCTTTAGGACTAAATACTATGTGCCTTCAAATGGCATTTCCAGGGTATTCCCAAGTAGTTCTTCTGAGATAATGATCCTTTTACCTTTGATCAGAGACTCAATGTGATTTTCTCCAAATCTCATTTGTCATAAAATGTTCTAACCAGATTTGGATAAGTTTCAATGTCCAAAGAACACATATTCCACCAGCCCTGATTTTCGATTAAATCCCCAACTATAAACCCTATTTTCTTAAGGAATTCAAATAAAATTTCCTACTTGTTGTTACAGGTCGCATACCCAATAAAATTTGTTGACTTGGAGAGACGGAGCTGGGTTCTTCAGCTGGTTGAGGAGGAACTCGAGAAGAGTTGTCTTCACGGTATTTGGTTCTTCTTTCCTGTGGAGCTTCCTCGATTTCCCATCGAAACTTCTTCCCCACTGCCCTTTTTAGAGCCATCCCATAAACACAGTGAGATTAGGAGTTTTGGAAGGATGGAGTTTTTGGAAAAGGGTTCCTTGGAGGGAAAGAGCGTAGAGTCAAAGATAGAAAAGTAAATGAAAAACCCTATGGCTCGAACTAAAAAGAGATGGCCTGACATCCGAGCCGGCTCGCTCAAGGTGAATTCTACTTGAGTTGGCTCGAGCAAAGGGTGAAGGGAAACCAGTGCAATGGATGCCTACCCTAGGCATGCTACATTAGGGAGTAGGTATTGCATAAAATTTTTAACATGCATACGAAAAAACCCACTCATACACAGGATCTAACATAAACATGATGCATGCAACTAATGCACGGCATGTATAGGCAAGTGCAATAATTATAAACAGTATGATAATTTCTAGATCTAAACATGCATGATAACAAAAAGTAAATGATATACCTTATAGAGCTTCCTTTAATAGCAAATCAAGGCAGCCGGTTGAACTACTTCAACAGCAAATCAGATATGGAAGAGATTGATTCAATCTTTCAAGGTATCCAAATGTCCACCCTCTAGAGTATCCATGCACGGGCTCTCGCTGATCCAACTCCCGGATGGATGCTAGTCCTCCAGGATTCAAAAATACAGATCACATACATGTGGAGCATGGTAATGCAAATCAGATATTCAAGGACCCCTCTGTTCTTCCCCTCTCTCTTGCCTACCACGGGCACCCAAGCAGGCTGCTTCTTCCCCCAAATGGGCCCACTAGGAGAGGAGTTGGCGGACTCTCCCTCGGCAGGCTTCCGTTCAAAGCCTCCACCGCTCGGCACCTCACCCCAACCACTGTTGGGGTCGTCGCCTGTAGCATTTCGGAGGGCTACCTCTCTTCGTCTCTTATGGCCTTCAACCAAGAAAAAACAGGCGGAGAAAACTCGTGAATCCCATGAAGACACCATGAGAGAAGCCATACAAAATCCAAACTCTTTTGGATAGGCAGGGATCGATTTAATACGCTGGGAGAACACGGTGAAAACAAGGACCGAGAGAAAAGGGAACATCGAGCGGGAGAAAAACACTAAGAGAGCTTATCCAGATCACTATGCTGAGGATCAAATCCCAAGCAGGTTACGATCTCAGGCTGGTCTTATCCCATGCGGTATCCGATCTACATGCATTTCAAACCAAGAATTAAACCGGTTCAATAAAAAAACCCTGATACGACCAAACCTGATCAATAAAAAAATGGGTCCAGTCCTGGTCTACCATAACAGTTCCTGGTTGACCCAAACCAATTTCGGTCGATCCAAATCAAACCAGATGGATCAAAAAAATTCAATGTGTGCTCAATCAGTCTGTTTGACCTTAATGCCGAAACGATTCCCAATCGTTGATCGGCTCCCGGATCAGGAAAAAATCCTCTATGGCGTGTGACCTCATAGGTTCGAACCTAAACAGTAGCACTAGAATACTTCCAATACCAGCACAAGATACCATCTAGCAATGGATCCCGATATCTGGATAGGCCAAAGATGCGAGAGCAATCTATTGAACCTCTGGCATATGGTTACCGTATAATTCATCCCTTTGACCTCCAATGTTCAAGATGACCTAGGGTTAGACTGCCAACCATAATTGAGTCAATCCACAACATGTCTCAACCTCGCAAGTCCAGTGAATCCTCACTAGGACTATCCCGGTCGAGGATTTGCTAAATTGAAACACTACAAGACATTCAATCCAAACAATTTGGACAGGTCAATTCCATCTTGGTCCACCACTGCTCCACAAGTACTTGCCTGTACCCAGAAACCTTCCATCACCGGATTAGAAATCTGGATAGTCTGGCACCAAAGCACAAGGAGTTGCTTGCAAGCTACCATGGTGACCTTAGGTCGGAGGGACACACATATACCCATATCCAATCGCGAGCAATCCTTTGGCAGAAAGGAGCTTTATGGAGTTACGTTCAATGAGATGTCACACATCCCACTTGCAGATCACATCAGTGTCACTACACTCCTTTGGTCAAGAGGACAATCAAATGACGCGAACCACAACAACCTACACTTGATACATTGCTGTCCTGTACAATGTATCATTTGGTTGTGAACCTTTTTAAAGGACCACTCGATATATCCTCTTTATATCGAAGTCAGTGTAGTCCTAAGGACTTCATTACATAAATAGAGTTCATTATAGAAAAATGAATAATGTGATGAGCTACTAAAATAAAGTTTTATTAATTCATATACAAATTATAATACTGAGCAAAACCGTCTACAGCTTAAGTGATTGGCTTTGGGACACAATTCCCAGCAACTTCCACTTGTACTAAAGCCAATCAGAACAGTATCCAATACCCATTTTCCATTTACAATAGTCTAACTCTTTGATTCCTAGGGCTTTAGTGAAGGGGTCGGCCAGATTCTCCTTTCCATCGATCTTCATAAGATTGATGTCGCCTCGTTCCACGATCTCTTGCATGTGGTGATAGCGCCATAGAATGTGCTTAGTGCGGTAAAGAGACTTTGGCTCCTTAGCTTGAGCAATGGCTCTTATGCTGTCACAATATACTGGAACAAGACCATTTAGGGAAGGTGCCACCCTAGCTCTCCAAGGAACTTCTACAACCATATGGCTTCCTTTACTGCATTTGATGCTACAATGTACTCTGCTTTGCATACCGAGTCTGCAACAGTTGCCAGCTTGGAACTCTTCCAGTAGATTGCTCCTCCATTCAGGGTAATCACAAACTCTAACAAACTCTTGCTATCATCTCTGTCTGACCGGAAACTAGAGTCAGTATATCCCACAAGTTTCAAGTCAGGTTCTCCATAAATCAGCCATTGGTCCTTAGTATTTCTCAAATACTTCAGGATGGTCTTAACCACCTTTCAATGCACCTTACCTGGGTCAGACTGGTATCTGCTCACCACTCCTAGTGAGTATGCCATGTCTGGTCTAGTACATGTCATAGCATACATGATAGATCCCACTGCAGAAGCATAAGGAATCTACTCATGCGCTCTCTTTCCTCAGGAGTTGTCGCACAATCCTTCTTGGAAAGAGTAATTCCAGAATCTATCGGGAGATAGTCTTTCTTGGAATTCTCCATGCTGAACCATTTCAGCACGGTATCAATGTACGTAGACTGGGACAATCCCAGAAGCCTCTTAGATTTATCTCTATAGATCTTCATACCTAGTATGTAAGAAGCACCCAAGTCCTTCATGGAGAACTAAGATGACAACCAGACCTTTATTCCTTACAATGCTACGATGTCATTCCCAATTAAGAGAATGTCATCAACATACAGTACCAGGAATACAATCACAGAACCATTAACTTACTTATAGATGCAGGGTTCCTCTCCATTCCTAACAAAGCCATACGATTTGATACACCTATCAAATTGCATGTTCCAACTTCAATGCTTGCTTGAGTCCATAAATGGACCTCTACAATTTGCACACTTTTGACTCGTCTGTGGATGTGAACCCTTCAGGCCGTATCATATACACCTCCTCATCTAGCTCCCCATTCAGGAAAGTAGTTCTAACATCCATCTACCAGATCTCATAATCAAAATGTGCTGCCAAAGCAAGCATGATCCGAATGGACTTGAGCATTGCTACAGGGAAGAACGTCTCGTCATAATCGATACCATATCGCTGACGATACCCCTTGGCAACCAGACGGGCTTTATAGGTCTCCACCTTCCCATCTGCACCCCTTTTTCTCTTAAAAACCCACTTGCACCCAATGGATTTTAGCCCTTCAGGTAGATCAACCAATGTCCATACATTGTTGATCTCCATGGACTCCATCTCGGATCGCATGGCTCCAAGCCACACCTTAGAGTCAGATCTCTGAAGTACATCCATATAGGTGATTGGATCCTCATCGTCCTCGTTGAGCTTAATAGGATCACTGTCCTAGACTAAGAAACCGTAGTATCTGTCCGGCTGACATGGTACTTTACCGGATCTCCTAATAATGTGTTCCGGGTGTGATTAAATCACAGCCAGTTCTATGATGTCCTTAGAGTGTGCAGGTTCTTTCATTGGTTGAACTTCACCAAGTTCAATCTTAGAGGCTACAGTTCCTTCTCTAAGGAACTCCTTTTCTAAAAAGATAGCCTTAAGAGCAACGAACACTTTCTGTTCGTCCTCCAAGTAGAAGAAATACCCTTTTGTTTCTTTAGGGTACCCAATAAACAGGCACCGATCAGACCTAGGACCAAGTTATTTGAGTCTAAATGCTTTACATAAGCTGGACAACCCCAGACCCGAAGGTGTGAAATTGAGGGCTTACGTCCAGTCCATAACTCATATGGAGTGGAGACAACAGACTTACTCGGAACATCATTCAGCAAGTAACAAGCTGTCTCAAGTACATATCCCCAGAAGGACAGCGGCAGAGTTGCAAAACCCATCATGGATCGAACCATGTCCAACAGGGTTCGATTCCTCCTTTTGGACACACCATTCAACTGGGGTGTTCCTAGAGGAGTCCACTAAGAGAGAATTCCATTCTCTTCAAGATATGTCTTGAACTCACCAGATAGGTATTCACCGCCTCGATCAGATCAAAGGGTTTTAATACTCTTTCCAGTTTGTTTATCCACTTCATTATGATATTGTTTGAACATTTCAAATGACTCAGATTTATGTATCATCAAAAGGACATAACCATAACTGGAAAGGTCGTCTGTAAATATAATGAAATATCTGTATCCACCTCTGGCACTAACTGCCATGGGTCTGCATACATCAGTATGTATGAGACTCAGAAGTTCTGTAGCTCATTCACCTTTTCTAGTAAAAGGTGACTTGGTCATTTTACCAAGCAAACAGGATTCACAAGTGGGCAGTGAGTCAGAATCACAGACCTCGAGGAGGCCATCTCCTCGCAACTTATTTATCCTATTCTGGTTAACATGACCTAGCCTATAGTGCCATAGATACAAGTCACTAACATTTCTATCCTTGGGCATTTGCTAGACGTGTACATTACATTAACAGGATGTGACAAAACATAAATGCCATTATTTAACTTAGCTTTCATTATCACAGATTTATTCATAATAACTTGGCAAAAATCTCCTTTTATGGAAAGTTCATAACCATAATTGGCCAATAGGCCTACAGAGATAATGCTCATAATAAAACTAGGATAATAATGACAGTCGACTAATTCGACAGTACCTGACTCAAAAATAAGACTCAGAACTTTGACTGCCAGCACTAGAACACGATTTCCATTTCCGATGCTTAGGAACTGCTCCTCATCCTCGAATCTCTTGCTAACCTGCAGTCCCTGCAATGAATTGCGAACATGAATGGGTCTACCAGTATCCAATACTCAGTTAGTAGTGTCACAAATAGAGAAATTATAATATTTTATCATATAAATACCTTGTCCAGCACCTTGCTGCTTTCCCTTCCTTGGCCTGTTCGGGTCTAAGGATGCCAGATAAAAAGGATAGTTCCTCTTCCAGTGTCCCTGCTTCTTACAATAGAAGTGCTCTGCACTAGCTGATCAGCTTTCACTTTCTTGGCCTGACTTGGGCCAGGAGCACTCTGCACCTTATTTCCCTTACATTTCTTCTTCCATTTCTTAAAGGGATGATGACCTCTAAAACCTCCCACTAAATTCACCACCCTCTTATTCAGTTGGTGGTCCTTCTCGTAAGTCTGCAGCAACCCCATCAAACCATGGTAATTAACTGTAGGCTTATTCATTCTATAATGATCGAGAAAGTCAAGATAGGAGGAGAGTAGAGAATTCAGGATCGCATCCTTGCCGAGTTGCTCGTTAAGGGACATTCGAGCTTGCCCAATCATTTGATCATCTCGATCATGTACAAGATATGATCAGTGACCGAACTGCCATTTTGCATTTTGGCATTGTAGATGGCACAAGACACATTGTACCGCTCCACATTGTCTGGCATGCCAAAAGATTCCTTCAACTTTTGAAGAATCTCGTTAGGCTAGGCCTCCTCGAATTTGCGACTGAACTTGTCGTTCATCGCCGCCAACATTATGCATCAACAGTAGTCTGATCAAAAATTCACTTCAAATAAGTGTCCCTGACCAAACTTCGAGCATTGGTAGAAGGGATTTCCGGTGCTGGATCCATTATCACATAAAGGATCCGCTCGTGCTCCAAGACTATCCTCAATTTTTGATACCAGCTATCAAAATTGGGACCCTTTAACTTCTCGCTATCGAGAAGTGACTGGAGCGAAAAGTTTGAAGACATTTGAAAGGAAAACTAAGACCAAATTAGTATATGAATTAATCAATTAAACTAAAAGACTTGGACTTTAGTCTAAAGGTCCCTCCCACTAATTTTTCAGATTGGGAGCCTCTAACTCCAATCCATGAAATCATCATTTCATAGTGGGTACTGAAATCCAATAGACCATGTATGAGCCCGACTTTGGCCGGCTCACCCATACACGCCTAAAGGTAGGTTCTTTAACCAATTGCTTTCCTAAGTAACTTCCAGTAACAAACTTTGTCCCACAGAATCCCCAATCGGCCTTGGGGCCTCCTATTATGGGTCTCTAGTTAGGTCAACCATAATATGACAAGTCCGATGCTTCCAGCTAACGAATGTGATGCAGAACAAAGAACGAAGAAGCGTATGCGGAAGTAAATTTAGGATTAATTTCTTTTTTTTATATATATATATTTCAGAAATTGGCTTTGACTCAAAGTAAAGCTAAACTAAGTTGAAGAAAACTAGGTAAGGATTGAAAGCACAATTTAGAAGAAACTAAATTATCAGAGTAGTTCAGAAGTAACGGATCGCTGGGGGTTGAGAAACTCCCAGACCTAGAGTTTCGCTCTGAACTTTCACCAGGACAGAAATAGAGAGGAGAGATGGTTTACTAACCAGACAGTGATCTTCTCAGAATTTGGGTGGAAGAACTCTCTCGAGCAGATTGTTGGATCCTTGGAGTCGGCTATCTTCGTAATGGATCCTCCAATACTGGTCTTATGGTTTGGTCGGCTTCTCCTGGACTCAAGATCTGGGAAAGAAGAGGAACAAGTGATGGAATTCAGATACTCAAGAAAAGATTTACCAGGTTGAAGAACTTGAAAGCTGAAGTTGCTGAAATCATGATTCTCCTGGAGGCTGATCTGACTTCCTCTTAGAATTGCTGTAGATCTGAAGTATCTGGACTGGAGCTGGATGCTGGTGGTCGGCCTGGACTTGGAGAGGGTGGCCGTGAGAGGTGGGATAGGCTAGGGCTTGGTGGAAAGAGAAGGGTGATGGCGGCTAGGGTTTGGGAGTGGAGTGGCTATCCTAGGGTTTGGGTTTTGGAGATCTCACACCTCCTCAAGGTTCCTGGAGAACCCGGATTTACTCCATCACGGAGCTCAACACCTGGATGCAAGTGCGGAAGAGAGAAAACACAAAGTTTGCTCACAAAAAAAAATTGATTTTATTCATCTGATTCATTTAAACTTACAAGAGGGGTTTAATTTATAAGGCTTTACAAGGGAGTAGGGTTTTACATCTTCCCATGTGGGACTAAAGGAGGGGATCTACAAATCAGGATAATCCATACACATATGGTCGGCCAAGGTACCAAAAAAATTTGATTAGGGTTATAAAAGGCAGGTAGATGGCGCCTCCTTGCTTGGATCTTCAAGAGAATTTTTTTCCTTCCATGGATCAACTCTTTTGGACTCCTCCTTTTCTTCCTCCCTAAGTCAAGGCCCTTCCCATCTTTGTTTTGAATATTTTTGGCAGGTAGTGGGCGCCTCCTTGAAGTTTTCTCCAAGAGAATTTCTTCCCTTTCTTAGTTTGGCTCTTTTGGGAAAGACTTGGGCCGCCCCCTTGATTTGTGGACTCCTGGTGGATTTCTCCTCAACTGGCACATGAGAGAAGGAAGCTGCTATCTGTGGCGTGGGGACCAAAGGCTGCTGGATGTAGATATGGCGCCCCCTGGACTCAGGCGTATGGCTGGGAGTGTGGTTGGGAGTGTGGCGCCCACTTGCTAGGCCTTGGAGGAAAATGTAACACCCCAGGTTGAAACCCTAGTCCACTACTGAGTCAACATGACTCAACAAAATAAAATGCAGGTAATGTAGACTCAAGCTAAATTGAGTTGATCTAGTCAACTCTTATTACAAACCAAAAACCCTAATTCTTCGGACAAGGTTAATCAGAGATCTAGATGGAGCTCTGAAGTCTTCTTCTGAGTCTGGTGCCCGCACCAATTCTCCCAGGGTGGGAGGAACTCGACCCTGTCGAGTATGGATCAAGTTGGCTCTGGTATCTCTCCAAGAGGTCTGGGTCCAGCTCTTGTAATTCTTCTCGGGAGATCCAAGAGTCATCAGAATCTGGCCTTCCTAGCCAGCGGACCAGGTATCTTTGGTATCCTCGATTACGAGTAGAGATAACCTGATCATCCAGGATCTTTTCAATCTGCTCTTTCCTCACAGGCCAATTTGTTGGTGGACATACAGGGTCAGGTTCACTCTCAAGAGCAGGATTAGGTTCAAAAGCCTCACTGGGAATCACAGCTGGCTCCCTATACTCTACTAGGTCTGTAATGTTGAAAGTGGAGCTAATGCCTAGTTCTGGAGGTAACTCGAGCACATAGGCATTGGATCCTACTCTCTTTACCACTCTAAATGGTCCAGCTCCCCTAGCATGTAACTTTCTAACGGTTCCAGGAGGAAACCGTTCAGGCCTTAACCTAATCATTACATAGTCTCCTTCGTCAAAAGTTTTGCTTGCCTTTGAGAATCATCCAATTTCTTATAAGTTTCATTACTTAAATTTATTTTGGCTTGAATTTCTTTATGCAAGTCTTTTATATGCTGTGCAAAAACTTCGGCAGACTCAGAGACCCGTGTGTGGACTGGTAAAGGAGCTAGGTCAAGAGGTGTGTGGGGTTTGTAACCATGCATAATTTCAAATGGACTCTTACCCGTAGACCTATTGACCGAGTCATTATATGCAAATTCAGCTCTTGGTAAGTACAAATCCCAGTTCCTAATGTTTTCACCAACAAGACACCTTAGCAGATTGCCTAAACTACGGTTCACTACTTCGGTTTGGCCGTCAGTCTGGGGATGGTAGGCAGTTGAAAACTTAAGTTTCGTCCCTAACTTATGCCAAAGGGTTTTTCAGAAATAGCTGGTGAACCGAACATCCCTATCTGAAACAATGGTCTTGGGTAGGCCATGGAGTCGAACTATCTCATTAAAGAACAGGGTGGCTACCTTAGACGCATCAAATGTTTGGGAACAAGGCAAGAAATGGGCCATCTTGGAAAATCGGTCTACTACAACACAGATAGAGTCATGCCTCCTCTGGGTCTTAGGTAAACCTAACACAAAGTCCATGCTCATATCTTGCCAAGGACGATCTGGGACAGGGAGTGGGGTATAAAGGCCGATGTTCTGTTTTCGCTGTTTGGCAACAGCGCAGGTCCGACACCTAGCCACAATGTGTGCTACATCTCTTTTTAAGCTAGGCCAGAAAAAATGGTCTTCAATAGCCAGGGTGGTCTTATCTTTTCCGAAATGGCCAGCTAAACCTCCAGCATGAGTTTCCCAAATCAAGAATTCCCTAAGAGAGGTTCTAGGGATGCAAAGCCTATTCTTAAAGAACAGAAAGCCATCTAAAAGGGAATAATCCTTATGTTCACTAGATGGTCCTTGAGTTAGATCCTGATATACAGTCTTAAAATCCGGACACAACTCATATTCTTCTTTGATTTGCTCAAACCCTATGACTTCAGTCCTAACAGAATTCAATAATAAAGATCGACGACTAAGGGCATCAGCTACCTTATTTTCAGACCCAGCCTTATGCTTTAAAACAAAAGTATAGGACTGGATATACTCTACCCACTTAGCATGCCTAGGGTTAAGCTTCTTCTGGGAACTCAAGAATCTAAGAGCCTCATGGTCCGAAAACAGCACAAATTCTTGCGGTAGCAAATAATGTCTCCAGTAACGCAAAGCTTGCACTACCGCATAAAATTCCTTATCATAGGTAGAATACCTAAGCTTAGCATCATTAAGTTTTTCACTAAAGAATGCTACGGGATGGTTCTCTTGGCTTAGGACTCCACCTATACCTACTCCTGAAGCATCACAGGCAACCTCAAATACCTTTGAAAAGTCCGGTAACCTCAAAATGGGTGCCTGGGTCATCCTATCCTTAAGATCTAGGAAGGCTTTATGGGCTGCTTTAGTCCACTGAAATTCTCCCTTTCTAATACAGTCTGTGATAGGAGCAACTACAGTACTAAACCCCTTGATGAATCGCCTATAGAAGGTAGCCAAGCCATGAAAACTTCTGACTTCATGCACACTGGTCGGCTCTGGCCATTCTACTATGGACCTAATCTTTTCTAGATCGGCAGCCACGCCGTCAAGGGTTACAACAAAACCAAGGAAGATAATTCTACTGATCATAAATTCACACTTTTTGAGATTACCGTAGAGACTATCATTCCTCAAAACTTGGCAGACTTGTCTAAGGTGGCCTAGGTGATCTGCAGGGGTCTTACTATAGATCAGGATGTCATCAAAATAGACCACTACAAACTTTCCTATGAAAGCTCTAAGTACCTGGGTCATAATCCTCATGAAAGTACTAGGGGCATTGGACAACCCAAAAGGCATAACAACCCATTCAAAGAGACCATCCTTAGTTTTGAAGGCTATTTTCCACTCATCCCCTGGTCTAATCCTAACCTGATAATAGCCGCTCTTGAGATCAATTTTAGAAAAAACCATGGCACCGGCCATCATATCAAGCATGTCATCTAGTCTAGGGATGGGGAACCTATACTTGATTATGATTTTATTGATGGCACGACTGTCAACACACATCCTCCACGTGCCATCCTTCTTCGGGGTTAGAAGTGCAGGGACTGCACAAGGGCTAAGACTCTCTCTAATGAACCCCTTCCTCAACAATTCACCAACCTGCTTTTGCAGTTCTTTATGCTCAGATGGATTCATCCTATAATGGGGCAAGTTGGGTAAAGTAGCTCCTGGGACTAAATCTATGGAATGCTGAATATCCCTAAGAGGTGGAAGGTGGTCTGGCAGATCCTCGAGAAAAACATCCTCAAATTCTTCTAATAAAGGCTTAACTTCCTAAGGAGGCTCTGAGGGTGTAGGAGTCCTAAGTTCCTTAGCAGTCAACATCCAAATGGGTGAACCACTATGAATTTCTTGTTCTAGATCCTTGGCACTAATTAGGTTCACTCCAGTCTTCATTTCCCTAACCTTACTGGTTCCTTTAGCTACCTTGTCCTTAGGAGGGACTGAATGGATTGTGATTTTCTTCCAATTGAAACTAAAGACACAGGTGTTGAATTTTCCTAAGAGGGTGGCATCATGATCATACAACCAAGGTCTTCCAAGAATTATACTGCTCATCTCCATGGGCAAGACATCACACCAAATCTTCTCTTGATAGGATTGCATTTGGATTTGGACCTGACATCTAGACTGGATGGGTATAGAGGTAGAGTCTACCCAAGAAACCTTATAGGGGTTGGGGTGGGGGACTGGGGCTAAGCCTAACATTTTGACAGTGCTAGTAGAAATGGCATTTACACAGCTCCCACTATCTATGATGATTTTACAAACCTTATCCCCTAGTTTAAGGAAAGTCTGTAGGATGTTAGTCCTACGCCAATCTTCCTGAACTTTAGTCTGGGACAGGATGCATCTCACAACCCCTAAGTGGTCAGACTCAGTGGATTGTTCCTCTCCTTCATACTCATCAACCAAATTCATTCCGGCCTCATAAACTTCTTCTTCAAACTCCTCATTAGGCTCGGAATTCTCTTCTCCTCCCTCTTCTATATATAGGGATCTACGAGGGCACTGGCTAGAAACATGACCTACCTTATGACACTTAAAACAAGCTATGGCTATGCACTGATTGGAGATATGGCCGGGCTTCTGGCACTTAAAACAGATGATACTAGGGGTTCTCTGGGTGTCAGGTGCCTTACCTTTGTCCATGGGCCTAGGGGTGGGAATACCCTGATTAGGCTTGCTAGGGGTAACCTGGCTAGGTCCATTTCTTGGGATTGGGGCACTAACCCTAGATGGCATGGGTCCTCTCTGAAACTTCTCAGTGTTCAGTGCAATCTGATAGGCTTGGTCTAGGTCAGTAACCTCTCTCAGAAACAACTCTCTCTTAATATCTTCCCTAAGCCCAGCCCTAAATCTAGACAAAGTGACCTCATGGGCTTCACTCACATCACATCTCATTAGGTATTCATCAAAGGTGGTTATATAGTATGAAACAGATCGGTTCCCTTGTTTCAAAGTCTGCCATTGGTCTAACAGATTTTGCTGGTATGAAATGGGTAGGTACTTGTCTCTAAGTTTCTCTTTCATACCCTGCCAAGTGGTTATGGGCTCTACATTTCGTCTTCTAGTGGTCAACTCAATGTTTCCCCAGTATAACCTAGCTTGACGTATTAATTTCATCTTGGCAAACTTGAATTTCCTCTCCTCAGACATGGCATACCACTCAAAGTACTGGTCCATCTCACCCTCCCAATCAGAATACACCTTAGGATTTAAGCTACCATCAAAAGTGGGTGCATCTAACTTGATGTTCCGAATGAACCTATCATCTCTATCCTCAGGTTCTGGGTCAGGCCTCCTATGATTAGGTTCAGGATCTCGGTATAAAGGTCTTCTAGGCTCTTAGTGTGGGTGAGGTTGAGGCACATTAAAATCTGGGTCAGGAGTCCAATTTCGATGCCTAGGTTCCTCAAGTACTTGGACTCGATCCCTAAGCTGGGCAAAATTCTCATTCATATCCTGACTTAATTTATTCATACTCTCAGTAAGAGCTCTAACCATGGCCTCTAAATCAGGTTGGGTTTGACCAGGTTGGTAGGGTACTCCATTCCGGGTGGACATGATGCAATCAAGCACACAAAATGAGACTCAACTGAACGACTACGGGCTAACTAGACCTAGAGCCCAAACTAGGTGCCCAATCAGAGTGGCAAGCTAGCCTGTAGTAACTCAGGACTCAGCCAGGCAGGTGTAAGGGGAGTGTTAGGTCCCTGAATGCCAATCCTAGACACCAATCAGAGATTGGCCAGGTAGGCGGACCAGCACACAAGCCCTTCGGGATGGAATCCCTGAACTACCGTTCTAGACACTGAGTACAAAGCACACACAGAGTAACCAGACAAACTGACTCAACACTAGCCTTGACCCGACTTGTTGATGTCCCTAGCCCACTAGGGCAAATTAGGTCTAATCAATTTTTAGATTAAAGGCTTAGGTTCGAATGAAGGGGTGGTGGTTTTGGGCTAAGGAGAGGTTATCAACTCCTTCCCTTATCTTAGATGCACAAATGCCCTTAAGATGAATTAAGAGATGAACACTCAAAAATAAATGGATGGCAGAACACAAAAATAGAGTTGCAGTAATTTAATTCTTAGAAATCACAAGGAAACCAATAAATCATGAGAAAATTATGAAAATTAGCTTCAATTATACTGGTTTCAGAAAAATAAAAATCACCAAATTTGGAGTTACTTGCAGTGAGAAATAATTCCTACAACAGGGTAATTACGGGCTGAAAACAGCGCACTTCCCCGTTTACAATTCCTGCTATGAAGTTATAACCCAACGGATCCCCTACACGCCCTAGGAACATCTCGTGGAATGGGAAGAGGAGTTTTGCACCTCGCTTCATTCCTAGGACTGGACGTCCTGGGGAGTCTACTTCGAGCAGACAAAGTAAAAAGAGAGAGACTCAAACAAGCAATCAAAACAGAAACCCTAGACAGGGCTCCGATACCAAAAATGATGCAGAACAAAGAACGAAGAAGTGTATGCGGAAGTAAATTTAGGATTAATTTCTTTTTTTTTTTATATATTTCAGAAATTGGCTTTGACTCAAAGTAAATCTAAACTAAGTTGAAGGAAACTAGGTAAGGATTGAAAGCACAATTTAGAAGAAACTAAATTATCAGAGTAGTTCAGAAGTAACGGATCGCTGGGGGTTAAGAAACTCTTAGACCTAGGGTTTCGCTCTGAACTTTCACCAGGACAGAAATAGAGAGGAGAGATGGTTTACTAACCAGACAGTGATCTTCTCAGAATTTGGGTGGAAGAACTCTCTCGAGCAGATTGTTGGATCCTCGGAGTCGGCTATCTTCGCAATGGATCCTCCAATACTGGTCTTATGGTTTGGTCGGCTTCTCCTGGACTCAAGATCTAGAAAAGAAGAGGAACAAGTGATGGAATTCAGATACTCAAGAAAAGATTTACCAGGTTGAAGAACTTGAAAGCTGAAGTTGCTGAAATCAGGATTCTCCTGGAGGCTGATCTAACTTCCTCTTAGAATTGCTGTAGATCTGAAGTATCTGGACTGGAGCTGGATGCTGGTGGTCGGCCTGGACTTGGAGAGGGTGGCCGTGAGAGGTGGGATAGGCTAGGGCTTGGTGGAAAGAGAAGGGTGATGGTGGCTAGGGTTTGGGAGTGGAGTGGCTATCCTAGGGTTTGGGTTTTGGAGATCTCACACCTCCTCAAGGTTCCTGGGGAACTCGGATTTACTCCCTCACGGAGCTCAACATCTGGATGCAAGTGCGGAAGAGAGAAAACACAAAGTTTGCTCACAAAAAAAATTGATTTCATTCATCTGATTCATTTAAACTTACAAGAGGGGTTTAATTTATAAGGCTTTACAAGGGAGTAGGGTTTTACATCTTCCCATGTGGAACTAAAGGAGGAGATCTACAAATCAGGATAATCCATACACATATGGTCGGCCAAGGTACCAAAAAAATTTGATTAGGGTTATAAAAGGCAGGTAGATGGCGCCTCCTTGCTTGGATCTTCAAGAGAATTTTTTTCCTTCCATGGATCAACTCTTTTGGACTCCTCCTTTTCTTCCTCCCTAAGTCAAGGCCCTTCCCATCTTTGTTTTGAATATTTTTGGCAGGTAGTGGGCGCCTCCTTGAAGTTTTATCCAAGAGAATTTCTTCCCTTTCTTAGTTTGGCTCTTTTGGGAAAGACTTGGGCCACCCCCTTGATTTGTGGACTCCTGGTGGATTTCTCCTCAACTGGCACATGAGAGAAGGAAGCTGCTATCTGTGGCGTGGGGACCAAAGGCTGCTGGATGTAGATATGGCACCCCCTGGACTCAGGCGTATGGCTGGGATTGTGGCTGGGAGTGTGGCGCCCACTTGCTAGGCCTTGGAAGAAAATGTAACACCCCAGGTTGAAACCCTAGTCCACTACTGAGTCAACATGACTCAACAAAATAAAATGCAGGTAATGTAGACTCAAGCTAAATTGAGTTGATCTAGTCAACTCTTATTACAAACCAAAAACCTTAATTCTTCGGGCAAGGTTAATCAGAGATCTAGATGGAGCTCTGAAGTCTTCTTCTGAGTCTGGTGCCCGCACCAGAATGACCAAGCCCGACATTGGCCAGCCCACCCGATCACTGTTAAGAAGGTTGCACTGATCCATCATCTATGGGAGAGTAATCCTAGTAACAAGATGCATACCCATTCTTTGGAACTGCCGATGTACACCAAGCTAAAGGACTCATTACTAACCCACTTAATGGGAGGCTATGACACCATCAACTTATTGACTTAGTCTTTTTCAGGACCTAATAATTTTAGAGGATTTTAATTAAATTGTGACAGAAGAATAGAGAGAAGAACATGGATCAACCTCCCACTAAACAAATTAATTCTCAAGAGGGTTGAATTAAATTCAACAAGTTGGTCCATGGGCACCTAAAGATCAGACAGGCTGATCAACTTGGGTGACTTGGGTTAACTCGAATCAATAAGCTCTTCTAATCAATTCTGGTTGACCGGATTGGCCAGGTAGGTGAGATCATGGATGAGTATCCGCCATTAAAATAATTTGGATAGGTCAATTCCATCTTGGTCCACCATTGCTCCACAAGTACTTGCCTGTACCCAGAAACCTTCCATCACCGGATTAGAAATCCTGGTAGTCCGGCACCAAAGCATAGGAAGTTGCTTGCAAGCTACCATGGTTACCTCAAGTCGGAAGGACACATATATCCATATCCAATCATGAGCAATCCTTTGGCAGAAAGGAGCTTTACGGAGTCATGTTCAATGAGATATCACACTTCCCACTTGCAGATCACATCAGTGTCACCATACTCCTTTTGGTCAAGAGGACAACCAAACGATGTGAACCATAACAACCTACACTTGATACATTGTCGTCCTGTACAATGTATCCTTTGGTTATGAACCTTTTTAAATGACCACTCGATATATACTATCTATATCGAAGTCAGTGCAGTCCTAAGGACTTCTCACATAAATAGAGATCATTACAAGAAAATGAATAATATGATGAGCTGCCAAAATAAAATTTTATTAATTCATATACAAATTACAATACTGAGCACAACCATCTACAGCTTAAGCGATTGGCTTTGGGACATAATTCCTAACAGAGGGAGCACAAAACATTAAGTGAATAAAAAAATTTCCACAAGGAGAACAATTAAGAATTTAAATGGAGCAAGGAGGTTGTTTAGATGATATTTCCTTAAGTTTGATGAAAAATAGGTTGAGGTTTTTAAAGAGGGTTACACAAACCTAATTCACATCTAATTATTGCAAATCTATCAAAATTTAAAGGTTTAGTAAAAATGTCGACGAGTTGGTTTTCAGTTGGCACGAAATCTAGTTCAATATCACCATTCAAAACATGATCTCTTATAAAATGGTCCCTAATTTCAATGTGCTTAGTTTTTGAATGCTGAACAAGATTTTTAGTCAAATTAATGGCACTTGTGCTATCACATTTGATTGAAATTTTAGACTATGTAACACCAAAATCTTCTAGCTGTTGTTTAATCCAAAGCACTTAAGCACAACAACTGTCAGCATCAACGTACTCTGCCTCAGTAGTGGACAATGCTATGTAGTTTTGCTTCTTACAGTGCCATGAAATTAAATTCAGCCCTAGAAATTGACATGTTCCACTAGTGCTCTTTCTATCAATTTTGCAACCAGCATAGTCAGCATCCAAAAAACCAATTAAATTTAAAGATGATTATTTAGAATACCAAAGACCTAGATTACTTATACCTTTTAGATAATTGATAATTCTTTTAGCAGCAAGCATATGTGTTTCTTTAGGATTACATTGAATTCTAGCACTAACACATACACTGTACAAGATATCCGGTCTACTAGTAGTCAAATATAATAGGGATCCGATCATACCTCTATATAGCTTTTGATCAACATTGGATCCATTTTCATCTTTGTCTAGCCTGCAGGTAGGGCTCATGGGTGTGCTAGCTTCTTTGCTTGTTTCCATGCAAAACTTCTTGATTATTTCTTTGATATACTTGGCTTGGCTTATAAAGATTCCTTCCTTCATTTGTTTGACTTGTAATTCAAGGAAGTAGTTGAGTTCACCCATAAGGCTCATTTCAAACTCACCCTGCATCAACTCAGCAAATTCTCCATAAAGATTTTCTTTAGTTACACCAAAAATAATATCATCAACATAAATTTGTACAACTAACATGTCATTCCCTTTGTTCTTAATGAAAAGAGTTTTGTCAACATTTCCTCTTTTGAAATCATTTTCAAGTAAAAATTTGCTTAGTCTATCATACCAGGCCTTAGGTGCTTATTTCAAACCATATAAAGATTTATTTAGTTTGAACACATGATTTGGAAAAGCATGATTTTCAAAACCTGGTGGCTGTTCTATAAAAACTTGTTCAAAAATAAATCCATTTAGAAAAGCACTTTTGACATCCATTTGGAATAGTTTAAAATTCAAGTAGAAAGCAAATGCAAGAAGTAATCTAATGGCCTCAAGTCTTGCTACAGGAGCATATATTTCATCAAAATCTATTTCTTCTTCTTGGTTGTACCCTTTAGCTACCAACCTTGCTTTATTTCTCATAACCTTACCATTCTCATCTAGTTTGTTCCTATAGACTCATTTGATTCCTATGATGGGATGGTCTAGAGGTCTATTAACTAGAGTCCAAATATTATTTCTTTCAAACTGGTTTAATTCATCATGCATGACCATCATCCAGTTTGGATCACATTCAGCTTCATCTAAACTATGTGTTACGGCCGTTACAATGACGTGGCATATCTCAGATTTCGCTGGACGTGATTCGAGCCACGTGGAGTTTTTTCGGCCAAGTCAGATATGGCTCCGCCTCGATCGAAGTCGAGGTCGGTCCAGGCCTTCCTGCCGCTTTGCCAGGTGTCCACCCAGGAGGGGTCCACCTCGGCTGAAGCCGGCGGCCCCCCTGCTCCCTCTCCAGGTGGCGCCCTGGGATGGTCCCACCTCGACCGAGGTCGAGCCGGGCTCCCTCGCTCCTTCTCCAGGTTGCGCCGGAGACGGGACCACCTCGGCCGAAGTCGAGCACCCCTCTGCCGCTCCGCCAGGTGTCCACCCAGGAGGGGTCCACCTCGGCCGGAGCCGGCGGCCCCCCCTGCTCCCTCGCCAGGTGGCGCCCTGAGCCGGCCCCACTTCGGTCGAGGTCGAGCCGGGTTCCCTCGCTCCTTCGCCAGGTTGCGCCCGGAGACGGGACCACCTCGGCCGAAGTCGAGCGCCCCTCTGCCGCTCCGCTAGGTGCCCACCCAAGAGGGGTCCACCTCGGTCGAAGCTGGCGGCCCCCCCTGCTCCCTCGCCAGGTGGCACCCTGAGACGGTCCCACCTCGGCCGAGGTCGAGCCGGTCTCCCTCGCTCTTTCGCCAGGTTGCGCACGGAGACGGGACCACCTCGGCCGAAGTCGAGCACCCCTCTGCCGCTCCGCCAGGTGTCCACCCAGGAGGGGTCCACCTCAGCCGAAGCCGGCGGCCCCCCCTGCTCCCTCGCCAGGTGGCGCCCTAAGACGGTCCCACCTCGGTCGAGGTCGAGTTGGGCTCCCTCGCTCCTTCGCCAGGTTGCGCCCGGAGACGGTGATGTAGAACAAAGGACACGAAGAAAACCCATTGTTATTTTGAGAAGAGAAAAAAAAACACCTAAAGCAAACCAAGGATCATGGGAGGGCTAAGAAGCCTCCCGGGACTAGGATAGAACGACCCCTGAAAATCCTAAAACGACTGGACTCTTTTGGTTTTTAAATTTTCTTGGCGGAGATGGCGAAGGAATGATGGGGATGGGAGGCTGGGACGGGAACTCCTAGACCTTGGGACTCATCCTAACAAAGAGACCGTCCACCTCTAAGGCATTATGCCCTCCTCAATACTTAGAGGCGCCAGGATGGACCTCAAGGTCACGGAGGACGGGGGGGGTGGGAGAGAACTCATGGATCTTGGGACTCACCCTAACGAAGAGACCGTCCACCTCTAAGGCATTATGCCCTCCTCAATACTTAGAGGCGCTAGGATGGTTCTCAAGGCCACGAGGGGAAGACACGAAGGTGGGAGGGAGAAAGGAGATACCTGGGGCCTCAAACCCCTCGATGTCCCGATGGATAAAGGAAAAAAGGGCCTAAGCTCAGAACCACACACCGGAAAAAATACTCAAAAATTTCATTCAACTATTTTATTACAAGAGGAGTATGGGAATTTATAGATGCCCATATCCCTTTTGAAATTCAAAATAAAATCCCTTGAAATCCTCCCTTGATTTTGAAATCAAATTCAAAATCAAAATCCCAAATTTCCCAAATTACATTCATTAAAAAAAATACCAAATAAATCCCGTTTATTTGAATTTTGAAATCCCCTCCACTCTGAAACTCGTGCTACTCCAAAAATCATGCAAAACAACTCTTCTTCCACTGCTTTGAGAAGCATGCAGAAGCTTCATTTGGATGCTCTGAAAAACATGCAGAAGCTCTTTCATGGCCGAGCAACAGGGGGCACCTGGATCTTCGGCACCCGGGCCAGCGGGCGACGGCGGGGCGGCATGGTGGCGCGCCGGCGGGCGGACGGTGACAGCGGCGGCGAAACGGTGGCTGCGGCCGTGGGCGACCGTTGGTCTTCCCACGGGCGTGAGGCCCCAGGGATGCCGGTGGGGCGGCAGGGCGGCGGAGCACCGGCGGGCGGGCGACAGTGGTGGGGTGGCACGGTGGCCAGGCGGCGAAACGGCGGCGGCGGCCGTGGGCGACCGTTGGTCTTCCACGGATCGCTGGTCTTCCAACATGCGTGAGGCCTAGGGATGCCGGCAGGGCGGCGGATCGGCGGAGCGCCGGCGGGCGGACGGCGACGGCGGGGCGACGGGGCAGCACGACGGCGATGGCGAAACGGTGGCGGCGGCCGTGGGCGACCGTTGGTCTTCCACAGACCGTTGGTCTTCCCACGGGCGTGAGGCCCAGGGATGCCGACGGGGCGGCAGGGCGGCGGATCGGCGGAGCGCCGGCGGGCGGGTGGTAGTGGAGGGGGTCGGGCACGGCAGATCACAGACCGGTGGGGCAAAAATCAGAAAAAAACTAGGCCTCTGCGATTTTTTCTGGAGGTTGTAGGAGATAGGAATAGCCTGGAATAAATTTGGAATAACATCGGATAACACTGGAATAAAGGGAATAGGTGGAATAGCAGGAATAACTAAAAATACAAAAAATTCTAAAATCTCTAAATAAAAAAAAAAAAGGTGAAACCCGGATAGGTTTCGGGTCCCCCATCAGACGGGACCACCTCGGTCGAAGTCGAGCACCCTCTGCCGTTCCGCCAGGTGTCCACCCAGGAGGGGTCCACCTCGACCGGAGCCGGCGGCCCCTCCTGCTCCTCGCCAGGTGGTGCCCTGAGACGGTCCCACCTCGGTTGAGGTCGAGCCGGGCTCCCTCGCTCCTTCGCCAGGTGGCGCTCGGAGACGGGACCACCTCGGTCGAAGTCGAGCGCCCCTCTGCCGCTCCGCTAGGTGTCCACCCAGGAGGGGTCCACCTCGGCTGAAGCCGGCAGCCCCCTTGCTCCCTCGCTGGGTGGTGCCCTGAGACGGCCCCACCTCGGCCGTGGTCGAGCCGGGCCCCCTCGCTCCTTCGCTAGGTGGCGCCCGGAGATGGGACCACCTCGGCCGAAGTCGAGCGCCCCTCTGCCGCCCCGCCTAGTGTCCACCCAGGAGGGGTCCACCTCGGCCGAGGCAGGCCAACCTGTGCAGAGTAGCTTCCGAGGAGCAGGAGCGCGAGCTCCGAGATTGCCCCTCGAGCCGTGCGCTCCGCACCCCGAGAAAAGTGCCCGTACGGTCGGCAGTGACACGCGAAGCATCACTTACATCGGCCCGACAGGTTTCGCAGTCGAGAGGCGAGGTCTTGACAAAACAGGACCCGATTACGGGCATTGTCGGCGCCTGGGAAGGAGAGCGCTCACGCTCGGCCCAAGGTCTGGTCGGTGGTCTGCCCGGCACCCGCCCTTTACTCTTTCCTCGCTAGGCTCGGCAAGCAAGGCGGGGAAGCCACCTGGTTTTTTGATCCAGAAGGGAAAAGGGAAAGAGATGGAGGAGAGGAGCTGAAAGCGACGAAGGAGCCTCCCAGCGGCGGCAAACGAAAAGGCAACATGAGGAGTTAAAAGGAAGGGAAGAATAGACGACAAGGTAAGCAAGAAACAAAGGCTGGGAGAGGAGACTCCATTCCAAGAGCAGGATCCAAGATCCCGAGAGGGGACCTTTGGCGTGAGCTTGGTGAAGGAACCCGGCCGGGTTTCTATTCTTTCTGGGACCTTTCTTGCTAGCACGATCTCTAAGTTTGGGACTCCTTCGGGGGCCCGTCTCAGAGACTCTGTTCCCCCTCGCCGTCTACTAACTTGACCGTCGGAGCTCCCTCGCCGGGATTCCCGGCCAGGGTTTCTGACCTTGCCTCGCGAGTTCGAACAGCTAGGAGACCCCAGGGGCGAGACGGTCTAGTCGGATCAGCGGCTCTGAAGCCACAGGCGCGGCGACGAGATTGGCAACAGATTGGCATGCCAGGTAGGGGGGCAGGACAACACCCCCAGTGGGAGCTAGCTTTCTGTGGACGAAGCGCGCTCCGACCATGGTGGTCACGCGTGGACACGAAGCATCCGCCAGCTGAGTAGGGGAGGTCCCCTTCCCTCAGGGGCCACGTAGCCCGGAGAGGGAGCTCCCTGCTCACCCTCCTCTTCCACCACAGCCGACCTCAGCAGACGGACCTTTTGCGGCTGTCATCCAATAGCTGCAGACCTTGACTACGGCAGTTCGGTAGCTACAACGCCGTAGCTCGGGCCGCGGGACCGTGCGGGAGCCTGCGCTCCATCCACGGTAGGCCATCCCAACCGCGGGCAGCCTCCAACCCCCGCGGGAGCCACCAAACTCCCACGAAAAGTAACTACTCCGGTTCGGTGGATCACGAGAGTCGGTCCCCGGCCGATGAAGCCGAGATAGCGCATCGCAGCAAGCAACGCCGAGGCAAGATCCTGCGCCGAGACCGATCGGCGCCCCCTTCACCAGCGGCCTCGGTAGAAGATTCCATCGACGAGGCCATCAGGCACCAGGCCGAGAGGTGTTTGGAGGAGCACGAGCGCAAATTGGTGGAGTTCGCCCGCCGATTTGCCGACCTGCAGAACTCCTAGGCGGACCCGGCGGGCTACGACTCCCGTCCCCCCTTTTCCGAAGAGATCCAAGCAGAGCCGATTCCGGGCGGGTTCCGCATGCCGTAGGTGGATCCCTACGATGGGACCACCGACCCGTTGGAACATCTGGAGAGCTACAAGGCTCTAATGAGGGTCCAGGTGGCCACTGATACTCTTCTGTGCATTGCCTTCCCCGCTACCCTCCGGAAGGCTGCTCGAGTCTGGTTCACCCGCCTCGAGCCCGGATCCATTTGCTCCTTCCATCAGTTGGAAAGAAGGTTTGTGGCGCACTTCGATGCTTGTCGAAAGGTGCCAAGAGAGGTGGACAGCCTCTTCTCTATCCACCAGTAGGACCAGGAGCTGCTTCGAAACTACATCACCCGTTTCAAGATCGCTGCCCTGGAGATTTATAGCCTGGATGAGCCCGTTGTCATGCTGGCTTTAAAGCACGGGCTCAAGACATCCCGCCTGACTTATTCCCTGGACAAAAAGCCCCCCAGGACGTACTCTGAGCTCCTCCTCCATGTCCATAAGTACATCCGAGCGGAGGAGGCCGATCGCACCCGCCGAGAGCTGGACGGGAGGACCTTGAAGAGTCTGGCCCCAAGAGATGTTCCAAGGGCCCGGCGGCCTGGGCCATCTGCTGACCTTCATCCAAATCCGAAGCCGAAGGGCGAGGCCACCCCAGAGCGAAAGTTCACCCCTCTCCTCGCTCCCAGAACGAAGATCCTCATGGAGATTGAGGGCGAGCACTACCTCCACCGACCTCCTCCTCAAAACCCAAGAAGCACCCACAACAAGTCAAAGTACTGCCAGTTCCACCGCGAGCATGGCCATGACATAGAGGAGTGTCGTAATCTGAAGCGGGAAATCGAGGAGCTGATCAAAAGAGGCTACCTCAGGAAGTTCATGAGGAACGAAGCCCGGTGGAGGGACAGTCGCTCGCGGCCTTACCCCCAGTTCCCGCGATCGACAACCGTTCGACGGAGAAGCCAGTGGGCATGATCTCTTGTGGAATCGGGCGGGCGGCAAAGAGAGCCCGGGAGGTCGGGAACCCAAAGGATGTACCCCCTTCTGAGAAGGGGAGTGAAAACAAAAATGTAAATAATGATGCTGTGGTGGTCGAGATGACCATCGCGAAGCATCCTGTACATCGAATTATGGTAGATAGTGGAAGCTCCGCTGACGTGCTTTTTTATGATGCTTTCTTCCGAATGAATCTGTCCCATGATCAGCTAAGGCCGGTGCACACCCCCTGGTAGGCTTTACTGGGGACTCGGTGGGGGTCGAAGGGGAGATCACTCTCCCGGTCACCGCTGGATCCCCACCTCGACAGACCACAATCATGATGATGTTTACCATCGTCAAGCACCCTTCGCCTTACAACGCGATCCTCGGGCATCCGGGGCTCATCCAGCTGGATGCCATGATTTCTATGAAGCGGTTGCTAGTGCAATTCCCCACAGCCTCTGGGCCTGGGGTGATGAGGGGTTCGACCCAGCTAGTCTAGCATTGCCTTTAGACAGTCCCAGGTGCCCGGGGTACCGAGCTCGGCCCCGACATCGACGACCTCGACCTAAGGGAGAAGGAACCCAGGGGAGGACCCGTAGAGCGTCTGTTGACTTATCCCCTCGGTTCGGATCCTCTGAAGATGGTGCAGGTGGGGGCCCAACTCCCGGAGGAGGAACGGACCCGCCTGCTGGAATTTCTCTGCATGAACGCAGATGTGTTCGCCTGGTCCGCGGCCGACATGCCGGGCATCCCCCCCGCGGTCATTACGCACAGGCTGAACGTGGACCCGAGGTGCCGCCCGGTCCGCCAGAAGAAGAGGAGCTTCGCCGCGTAGAGGCAGAGGGCCATCAATGAAGAGGTGGAGAAACTCCTCGCCGCCGGCTTCGTGCAGGAAGTTCAGTATCCCAGCTGGCTGGCAAATGTGGTCATGGTGAAGAAGAGCAGTGGCAAGTGGAGGATCTGTATGGACTACACCGACCTCAATCAAGCCTGCCCGAAGGACAGCTTCCCTCTTCCGAAGATTGACTAGCTGGTCGACACCACCTCGGGACATCGCCTCCTCTCTTTCATGGATGCTTTCTCCGGGTACAACCAGATGTGAATGAACCCGGAGGATGAAGAGCACACCGCCTTCATCACCGACCGTGGAACTTTCTGTTACAGGATGATGCCATTCGGCCTTAAGAACGCCAGGGCCACATACCAGCGGCTGGTCAGCAAAGTCTTTATGGGCCAAATCGGTCGCAACATGCAAGTGTACATGGATGACATGCTGGTAATGAGCAAGCCCCTCTCGGATCACATTGCCGACCTGGCGGAGACCTTCGACAACCTCCGACTTCATCAGATGAAGCTGAACCGGTGAAGTGCGCCTTCGGCGTCTCCGCCGAGAAGTTCCTGGGGTTCATGGTAACCCAGAGAGGAATTGAAGCCAACCCGGAGAAGGTCCAGGCCATCCTGGACATGGAGCAGCCCGCCTCCAAGAAGCAAGTGCAGCGACTCACCTGCCGGATAGCCGCTCTGAGCCGGTTCATCTCAAGGTCGGTCGACCGCTGCCGGCCCTTTTTCAAAGTGCTGAGGAAGATGAACGACTTCGCTTGGACTGAGGAATGCCAGGAGGCGTTTGAAGAGCTGAAGAAGATGCTTGCATCGCCCCCACTACTTTCCAGGCCCGAAGAAGGAGAGGAACTCATCCTCTACCTGGCGGTCACCCCGGAGGACGTCAGCTCGGTCCTAGTTCGGACTGACGACCAGGGAGTCCAGCGGCTGGTGTACTACACTAGCAAACTTCTCCGTGATGTGGAGCTCAGGTATTCCCGGTCCGCAAAGCTCATTTTTGCGTTAATAGTGTCTGCTCAGCGTCTCAAGCCATATTTCCAAGCACATCCCATTACCATCCTGACGGATCAGCCACTAAAAGCGATACTCAGCCGACCCGATACATCGGGGCGATTGGCGAAGTGGGCACTCAAGCTCAGTGAATTTGATATCGCTTACAGGCTGAGGTCGGCCATGAAAGTGCAAGTGTTGGCTGACTTCTTGGTCGAGTGCGCAGGCCTGGGCAAGGAGCCAGAGGGGGACTCTCTGCACCCGCAATTGAAACCAGGCCCCGAGGAACCCGAAGAGGATGCGTGGATCCTTCACGTGGATGGAGCCTCGAACTCCGGTGGGAACGGAGCTGGTCTCATTCTTGCAAACGACGATGGGGTCGTCGCCGAATGCGCACTCCATTTCTAGTTCGCCGTAACCAACAACCAGGCGGAATACGAGGTGCTCCTCGCCGGGCTGAGAGTCTCCCACGAGCTGGGCGTAGCCAACCTCAAAGCCTTCACTGATTCCCAACTGGTGGCCGGACAGATCTCCGGAGAATATGCTGCGCACGACCCTCAAATGGCGAAATATCTGGAGCTCGTCAAAACGAGCGCGGCCGGATTTCGGTGCTTCAGCATCTCCCATATACCCCGCATGGAAAATGCCCGTGCGGACGCTCTCTCCTGGTTGGTGACCCTGCCGTACTCGCTGCTGGGTTGCGCTCATGTAGAGTGCCTCAAGGCCCCGAGCTACGAGACCCCTGTAGAGGTCCAACAGGTCAGCCACGAGCCCAACTGGATGGACAAGTATGCCGAGTACATAACTGGCGGCACCTTGCCGGAGGACCATGCAGCGGCCTACCTTATCAAAAAGAAGGCCGCGCGGTTCGTCCTGATGGATGGGCAACTGTATCGGAGGTCTTACTCCTATCCCCGCCTCAAGTGCCTGAGACCCGCGGAGGCCACACTCGTGCTCCAGGAAATCCATGAGGTTATCTGCGGGAACCACGTGGGGGGTAGAACGCTAGCCTACAAGGCTCTCCGCCAAGGCTATTTCTGGGAGACGATGAAGGAGGATGCCGCCGATTTCATGAAGAAGTGTGATCGGTGCCAGCGGCACGTCGTGGTGCAGCGGCAGCCCTCCACTCTAATCTCCCAGCTCTCAGCTCCGTGGCCATTCGCCCAATGGGGAATGGACCTCCTAGGACCATTTCCCCCGGTGTCCGGACAGCGGAAGTTCCTGATCGTGGCCATTGACTACTTAACGAAGTAGGTTGAGGCCGAACCCCTGGCACGGATCATAGAGGCAAACGTCGCCAAGTTTTTCTGGAAGTCAATCATTTGCCGTTTCGGCCTCCCCTACACCGTGATTACCGATAATGGGCGTCAGTTCGACTGCTGGGAGTTTGAATAATTCTGCAGCGACCTCGGCATCCACCATCGCTTCACATCGGTGGCGCACCCATAGACAAATGGAGAAGCCGAGGTCACGAATAGGACCATTCTGCAAGGCCTCCGAATGAGGCTGGATCAGGCCAAGGGCAGGTGGGCAGAAGAGCTCCCGAGCGTCCTGTGGGCATACCACACCATCCCGAGAACGGCCACCGACGAGACCCCGCTCAATCTCGTCTTTGGAGCCGAGGCGGTTATCCCGATTGAGCTCAGTCTACCCACCCTGCATGTGGAGCAGTACGACGAAGCGGAGAAACCCGCTAGGATGATGCTCAACCTGGACCTTCTTGAGGAGACGAGGGACAAGGCCCGAGTCTGGATGGCGGCGTACAGGCAGCGAGTGGCCAGGTACTACAACTCCCGGGTGCGACCAAAATCCTTTCGCCCCGGAGATCTGGTGCTCCGGCGTGCTGAAGCTTCTCAGCCCTGAGAGTGCGGGAAGCTCTCCCCGAACTGGGAAGGCCCATACAGGGTAGCTGAAGCCCTCCCTCACGGGGACTATTACCTGGAGGAATTAGGAGGATCCAAATTCCCTCAGTCTTGGAACGCCTCGAACCTAAGGATGTATTATCAATGATGTAAGGTTCCTCCAACTCCTGCAATAAAATTCTTTTACTTCAAAAGCTTTTTCTCGCCTCGTAGGAAAAGAGGTGCCTGGCTCTGAGTTTGGCAAACACGGCTATGGCCGGAGACCCGGGGTTTAGTCCGGAAGTCCCGGACTTTGGTCTGGAAGGTGGGGCAGAGCCCAGCTCGCCCATGCGATCACGGAGAACAGCTCGGCAAGCCGCACAAGACTTGGATAAAGCCTGCGGCCTCGGGGTTCAATCCGGAAGTCCAGGACCTCGGTCTAAAAGGTGGGGCAGAGCCCAGCTTGCCCATGCGATCACGGAGAACAGCTCGGCAAGCCGCGCAAGGCTTGGATAAAGCCTGTGGCCCCGGGGTTCAGACCAGAAGTCCCGGACTTCGATCTGGAAGGCGGGGCAGAGCCCAGCTCGCCCACGCGATCACGGAGAACAGCTCGGCAAGCCGGCAAGGCTTGGATAAAGCCTGCAGCCCCAGGGTTCAGTTCGGAAGTCTAGGACTTCGGTCTGGAAGGCGCAGAGCCCAGCTCGCCCATGCGATCATGAAGGACAGTCCGGCAAGCCTGAAGGACTCGCACAAGGCCTGCTCTGCTGTCGCCCAACCCGGAAGCTCCGAACATTGATCTGAATGCTGGATGGGACCCAGTCTACCCGCGAACTCAGCCCGGAGCAAGCCGCAGGACCTCGTCTCGGCACTCGACACAAACATCTCGACAAGACACAAAAAAAAAGAGAGAAAAAAGAGACGAGGTCGAGACTTAACAAAAATCAGAGTTTTCATTAATTTGAAAAAAAGGGTTACAACGAAGGAGTCCCGACAGGCCGGGAGTCCTCACAAAAAAAAAAAAAAAAAAGAAGAAGAAAGAGATACAACTGGGGGCCTAGTTTGGCACGATGGCAGGATCTTCGGGCTGGGGCACACGCTCTCCGTCCTCGCCGTCGGTGGCTGGTTGCTCGGAGGGCCGCTCTGGAGATGCAGCCGTGTTGCTCGCTGCAATTGGAGCCTCGCTGGTGGGCCCTTGCCTTCTACCACCAAGCACCACCCCACTAAGGTCGAGCTCGGGGTAGAAGGAGCCCACCTTCTCCCGGCACACCTGAAACCCCTTCAGAAAGGAGTCCACGGTGGCCTCCCAGACCTCCGAGACGTATTCATCGGAGGCCCGGAATCTCGGGTCGGCCTCCTGTGCTTCCCACTTCGAAGCCTCCAGGAGCCTGTTGATGTAGGTGCTCCGCTCCTTGGCCGCGCTCGCCTCCCGCCGGGCCTCCTCCAACTGGCGCTCCAGTGACTGGGACTGAGCTCGGAGATGAGCCCTCTCCGCCGCGTCCTCCATCATGCGCCGCTGGTTGGAGATCCTCTCCTCGGACAGAGAGGACTCCAGTTCCTTGATGCACCCCTCGGTGCGTGCCAGGTCCGATTGAAGGGCCTGGTTGCTCCCCCGCAGCTCGACCCCCTTTTTCATGAAATCCTTCACATCAGCCGCGAGCTTGCCGAGCTTCTCCTCCTTCTCGGCATCTTTCTTGGCATACCCTGCAAGGAAATTCCTCAACAAGAGCACGTTGGTCCCGATCTGCACGAAGAGGCAAATTTGTCAGTAAGGAGTTAGCTGGAATTGTGAAGGAGAAGGATCGGAGCTCGGACTTACTGTGAAGAGCTGCGGGAGGATCCCGAGCAGAGCATCGACGTAGTCCCGGCTGCCCCGAAGTCGGTGGTCCCGGGAAGTGCAGGCGAACTCCATCACCCGCTTCGCGAGCCCCTGGTCGCGGATCACAGAACACCGGCTGGTGATTGTCAGTGATGGAGCGGACAGATCGGCGGCAGGGGTGACCGACCCCCCGGGTGGGACTACCACCGGTGGGGCAGCTGAAGTCGCGGGCGGTGCCATCGAAGCTGCAGTGATGACGGGCCATGCTCGCGAGGGAACCGTTGCCGATGGGCCTCCTTCTTCGGTGACCCTGTCAGGGCGGACGACAGGAGCATCGATGGCCCGGGCCCGAGGTAGCCTGGGCGCAGCAGCTGCTGGACCGGGGGCGGGCATCGGCACGGCCTCCTGGCCTGCCTCGGTGCGAGCCCTTTTCACCGCGGGCTCATCTCCCTCGGCGATGTCTCTCTGAGCTGCGCCCTCCAGGAGATTTTCCATTGAGAACTTCATACCTGCAAAGGAAAGGAGGTCGGTCAGCCCAGTTAAAGAAAGAAGGGGAGAAAGGGGGGAAGTGCAGAGTAAGAGAAAAAGCTGAGCCTCACCCGACTCTCGGATGGGACTGGTCCCCGCCTCGAACATGTTCTGCTTCGAGAGCAAAACATCGAGCGGGGGGATCACGTCGCTCAATAACTGGGAGTAAGCCTCCTGGTCCGCCGACTCGACTTGGGAATTCCGGTTCGGGGACCGATCCGGCTCGCTCTAGGCCCAGTCGACGTCCTCGACTGAGGCAAAAAAGAACCGGTTATTCCAACCCTTGATGGAGGAAGGGAGGTCGAACCGGAGACACCTAGGCCGGGACGAGATGTACCACCAGCCATCATCGGTGGAGTACCGCTTCAGGGTGAAAAGAGTCCTGAAGAGAGGAGAAACGGGCAACAAACCCATGGAAGTGGCAGAAAACGATGAAGGATAAGATGACCCGGATGGCGTTGGGAGCCAACTGGGCTGGGACCAGGCAGAAATGACTGAGAAAAGAAAGGAAAAAGGGGTGTAGAGGAAACCAAAGATCCCCAAGGAGGAAGTCCTCGTAGAAAGCTATGCGACCGGGGCAACTCAAGGTGACACGATCTCCCGGCCGTGGAAGAGAGAGATGGATTGACCCCGGGATGCCGTAGACTTCCCGGAGCAAGGAAAGGTCACCTTCGGTCATCGTTGAAACGTGACCGGAGGGACCGACAGAAGGAAGGGCCGGAGGAGGAAGAGAAGAGATAGGACGGGTAGACAATACGGGGGGAGACCTAAGACCCCTAGGAATGCCTATGGTGATACCCCCAGGCTGGAGTCGCCTGCGGGTCTCCTCCGGGATCATCTCTGCTTCCGAGGAGGAAGACGATGGAGTCCTCGGCCGAGACAGACCAGCCTCGTCTGGGTTAGACGAAACATGGCGGCGGTGCGCCATGGAGAAGAAGGAGGTGAGGAAAAGATGCTAAAGGAAAGGGACGGAGCGAGAGAGAAAGCGGAAACACTCACCAAAATGCACTGTGCAAACGAGGCGGCAACCCGGGGGAGTGGGAGATAGCCTGCTGCAAACCGCTGACGGAGCATGAGAAAGGGAAATGGCCTCATTCCGGAAAGTCCCCTCCTTTTCAAATTCGATCGGCAGTGGCCGTACCCATCATTCCGTTCTGGACCGTCGGATGGATGCCGCGTGGATGCATGCCCGACACTTACGCCTTGGTTGCAGGGAAACGACCTCTGTTTCAAAGCGACACATTAATTACAGCCAGAGAGATGACACGTGGCAGCCTCTTATAGGGCTTTGGACGCAACGAGGAACGGCGACGAGGATCGTGGCAATGATGGAGCGAGATCTTCGCCTTCCCCACGTCATCTTCGCATTAAATCCCCACGTTCCGAGCCATGACGCCTCAACGGAACGGGGGGATGGGGGGAAACTATTACGGCCATTACGATGACATGGCATATCTCAGATTTCGCCGGGCGTGATTCGAGCCACGTGGAGTTTTTTTGGCCAAGTCAGATGTGGCTCCGCCTCGGTCGAAGTCGAGGTCGGTCCAGGCCTTCCTGCCACTCCGCCTGGTGTCCACCTAGGAGGGGTCCACCTCGGCCGAAGCCGGCGCCCCCCCTGCTCCCTCGCCAGGTGGTGCCCTGAGACGGTCCCACCTCGACTGAGGTCGAGCCGGGCTCCCTCGCTCCTTCGTCAGGTTGCGCCTGGAGACGGGACCACCTCGGCCGAAGTCGAGCGCCCCTCTGCCGCTCCGCCAGGTGTCCACCTAGGAGGGGTCCACCTCGGCCGGAGCCGGTGGCCCCCTTGCTCCCTCGCCAGGTGGTGCCCTGAGCCGGCCCCACCTCGGTCGAGGTCGAGCCGGGCTCCCTCACTCCTTCACCAGGTTGCGCCCAGAGACGGGACCACCTCGGCCGAAGTCGAGTGCCCCTCTGCCGCTCCGCCAGGTGTCCACTCAGGAGGGGTCTACCTCGACCGAAGCCGGTAGCCCCCCCTGCTCCCTTGCCAGGTGGCGCCCTGAGATGGTCCCACCTCGGCCGAGGTCGAGCCGGGCTCGCTCGCTCCTTTGCCAAGTTGTGCCCGGAGACGGGACCACCTCGGTCGAAGTCGAGCGCCCCTTTGCTGCTTCGCCAGGTGTCCACCCAGGAGGGGTCCACCTCGGCCGAAGCCGGCGGCCCCCCTGCTCCCTCGCCAGGTGGCGCCCTGAGACGGTCCCACCTCGGCCGAGGTCGAGCCGAGCTCCCTCGCTACTTCGCCAGGTTGCACCCGGAGATGGGACCACCTCGATCGAAGTTGAGCGCCCCTCTGCCGTTCTGCCAGGTGTCCACCCAGGAGGGGTCCACCTTGGTCGAAGCCAGCGGCCCCCCTGCTCCCTCGCCAGGTGGCACCCTGAGACGGTCCCACCTCGGTCGAGGTCAAGCCGGGCTCCCTCGCTCCTTCGCCAGGTGGTGCCCGGAGACGGGACCATCTCGGTCGAAGTCGAGCGCCCCTCTGTCGCTTCGCTAGGTGTCCACCCAGGAGGGGTCCACCTCGGTCGAAGCCGGTAGCCCCCCTGCTCCCTCACCGGGTGGTGCCCTGAGACGGCCCCACCTCGACCGAGGTCGAGCCGGGCCCCCCGCTCCTTCGCCAGGTGGCGCCTGGAGACAGGACCACCTCGGCCGAAGTCGAGCGCCCCTTGCCACCCCGCCAGGTGTCCACCCAGGAAGGGTCCACCTTGGCCGAGGCAGGCCAACCTGTGCAGGGAAGCTTCCGAGGAGCAGGAGCGCGAGCTCCGAGATTGCCCCTCGAGCCGTGCACGCTGCACCCCGAGAAAAGCGCATCGTACGGTCGACAGTGACACACGAAGCATCACTTATATCGGCCCGATAGGTTCCGCAGTCGAGAGGCGAGGTCCTGACAAAACAGGACCCGATTACGGGCATTGTCGGTGCCTGGGAATGAGAGCGCTCATGCTCGACCCAAAGTTTGGTCGGCAGTCTGCCCAGTGCCCGCCCTTTACTCTTTCCTCTCTAGGCTCGGCAAGCAAGGCGGGGAAGCCGCCTGGTTTTTTGATCTAGAAGGAAAAAGGGAAAGAGATGGAGGGGAGGAGCTGAAAGCGATGAAGGAGCCTCCCAGGGGCGGCAAACGAAAAGGCAACATGAGGAGTTAAAAGGAAGGGAAGAATAGATGACAAGGTAAGCAAGAAACAAAGGCTGGGAGAGGAGACTCCGTTCCAAGAGAAGGATCCAAGATCCCAAGAGGGGACCTTTGGCGTGAGCTCGGTGAAGGAACCCGGCCAGGTTTCTATTCTTTCTGGGACCTTTCTTGCTAGCACGATCTCTAAGTCTGGGACTCCTTCGGGGGCCCGTCTCAGAGACTCTGTTCCCTCTCGCCGTCTACTAACTTGACCATCGGAGCTCCCTTGCCGGGATCCCCGGCCAGGGTTTTTGACCTTGCCTCGCAGGTTCGAACAGCCAGGAGACCCCAGGGGCGAGACGATCTAGTCGGATCGGCGGCTCCGAAGCCACAGGCGTGGCGGCGAGATCGACAACACTATGTGGTTCAATTTGTGAGACAAAGGCTAGGTAGTCATGTGCATCTCTATGTGTAGCCCTAGTCCTAACTAGGACTAGAAATGGGCCGGCCCAAAGACTATATTTTAAAATTTTTTTGGCCGAATCCGGGCATCCCTTTGCCCAAAAATTAAATGGATTCTATTTTACAGCCCTAAGACTAGTCCAATTTGCTTAAAATTTGGTCCGAAGCTTGAACCAATTTTAGACCGGCCCGAAGTTTATTGAGTTGGCCCATCCCAGTTCTAGATAATGGGCTTTTGGGCTGGCCCATTTCCAGCCCTAGTCCTAATACTATGAGAAGGATCACCAATAATTAAATCTTTAGGATGTAAAGTTACGTACCTCCATTCCTTTAATAAATCAGTATGATCCTTACTTACCACTTCATTTCCATCTTGTGTTGGCTTGTCTTGTATGCTTAGATCCTCCGTTTCCTTTTGTAGTGTACCTGCATCATTGTCTATACACTCATCTTTTCTAGATGGTGAGGGATTAGCTTCATCAAAGATAACATGAATTGACTCTTCTACAGTAAGAGTCATTTTATTAAATACTCTATATGCTTTGCTATGTAGTGAATAACCAAGGAATATGGATTCATCATATTTTGCATCAAATTTTCTAGGTTATCTTTACCATTATTTAACACAAAGCATTTACACCCAAAAACATGAAAGTAGTTAATATTTGGTTTTCTTCTATTCTAAAGCTCATAGGGGGTTTTCTTTGAAATTGGGCATATTAAAACTCGGTTTAATATGTAACAGGTAGTGTTCACTGCTTCTACCCAAAAGTACCTTGGAAGATTACCTTCACACAACATGGTTCATGCCATTTCTTCCAAAGTCCTATTTTTTCTCTCTACAACACCATTTTGTTGTGGTGTTCTAGGAGCGAAGAAGTTATGATCACTGCCATGCTCAGTGCAATATTCATCAAAAAATTGATTTTGAAATTCAGTTCCATGATCACTTTTTATAGAAATAACAGAAAGATTTTTCGCATTTGAAATCTTCTTATGAAATTTTTGAAATACATCAAAGGTTTCATCTTTATGTGCAATAAATAATACCCATATGAATCTAGAAAAGTCATATATAATCACAAGGCCATATTTCATACCTCCTAGGCTTGTGGTCCTAGTTGGTCTAAATAAGTTCATGTGAAGTAGCTCAAGGGATCTCGTAGTTGAAATAACATTTTTGATTTAAAACTCTTCCTATTTTGTTTGCCTAATTGACAAGCATCACATACATAATCAGATCAACTTTAAAATTTGGCAAACCTCTAACTAGATTCTTTGAAATTAATTTGGCAATGGTATGCATGCTATCATGACCTAACATCCATGCCATACTAAACAAGACTCCTTGGTCTTAGCATTCATTGCTACTAGACTGGAACTACTTGTCATGGCTAGATCATTTAGATCTACCACATAGATGTTTCCAAGTCTATGACCAATGAATTTGTTGCTAGAGTCAAGAGAGTTAGTTACTATACATGTAGATAATTCAAAGATAACCTTGAAGCCTTTACACAAAGTTGACTAATACTTAATAAATTATGCATCAATTTATCTACTAGCAGCACATCTTCAATAAAAGTATAGGGGGTTATTTTAATCTTATCGATTCCAATTATTTTCCCTTGCCATTATCACCGAAAGTAACCAATCCTCCTCCTTTCATTTGTAGGATGATGAACTGATCTTTGTCACCCGTCATATGCCTTGAACAGCCGCTATCAAGATACCATCTTTTCTTCAATTTGTGGCTGCAAGACAATCCTACAAAATAATCAAGAAGTGATTTTAGGTACCCAAGCTAACTTGGATCCTTTCAGGTTAGCAAAATTGGTTCCTTTTGAAACCCAAACAATTCTATACTTCAATATATCAATTTTGGAATTTTTCAAGTAATTGCATTGATTTACTTTATGCCCAAATCTATGACATGCATAGCAAACAATTTTTTCATATTTGAATGATGCATGCTTTGAAGCTTTAATAGATGTAGAAATAGATATGTTTGGTTTGAAGGTTTTTTGAACAGAAATCTTAGGAATGTACTTTAAGCCATTTGAACCAGAATTTGATGGAAAAGCTTTTTGAAATTTTGTATTTGAAGTTGAAGCTTTTGAGGATACAAATTTTGTTGTTGAAATTTCTTTAGCATTTAAAGTGTTAAATCCAATTCCAGCTTTGCTTTTTGAATCTCTTTGTTCTTTTAGAATTAGTTCAAGCTTATTGGAACTCAAAGTAAGTTTTTCTACTAAAGGCTTAAGCTTTTCTACCTCCTTTTTCAAATCAATATTTTTGATAACTAAAACTTTGTTTGTCTCATTTAAAACATTTTTTTTCATTTTTCAAAGCAATAACATTATCATTAAAGACATTCAATTCTTTTTGCAAAATGTTATTCTTTTAAAAAATTTCATCCTTGTCTTTTAGTAATAAATCATTTGTTTCTTCAAGGATTTAATTTTAACCCCAGCTTTCTTGAATTCAATAAGCAAATCATGAAATGCAAAATTCAATTCATCATAAGTAAATTTAGTTTGAAACTCAGGGGATGATACCTCATTCTCAAGACCCATTAGACACAAGTTCGCTATTTTCGTTGTCTCTTCTTCTTCAGTAGATATGGATGCTTCGTTGTCACTCCACGTCGCTACCATAGCTCTCTTTTTCTTTTTCTTGAAACTCCTTTTCAGCAATGGACAATCCGATCAAATATGTCCTGGTTTTTTGCATTCGTAGCAGATGGGCAGTTCTTTTTCTTTTTCCTTGTCCCTTTCTTTGATGAAATCTTTGTTCCTATGGAATTTTCTATAGTTTCTTCCTTTTTATCTTCCCAAGAACTTCTTGAATCTCCTAATGACCATGGCAACATCTTCATCTTCCATGTCGCTTTCAGTAGAGGAGCATTCTTCTTCCGATTCACCATCCTTTCTTGAATCCATAGCAGCTTTGAAGGCAATAGACTTCTTCTTTTGATCGTCCTTAGTTCTGTGCTGCATTGTCAGTTCATGTGTGATGAGAGATCCTAGTAGTTCATCCAGCAGTAAGATATTTAAATCTTTCGCTTCCTGGATGACAGTCACTTTTGGATCCCATTTATCTGGAAGAAATCTTAAGATCTTCTATACAAGATCTACATTAGAATATACCCTGCCAAGACTTTTTAAGCTGTTAATAATATCAGTGAAACATGAAAACATAATAGAGATTGTTTCATTAGGTTCCATTTTGAATAATTCATAACTATGCACAAGAAGATTAATTTTTGAAGACTTCACTTGAGAAGTTCCTTCGTGGGTCACCTCAAGTTTATCCCAAATTTTCTTTGCGAGGAGCAAATGAAAATTTGATTAAACTCATTACTATCCAAAGCACAATACAACAAGTTCATTGCTTTGGCATTTAACTTACCCATTTTCTTGTCATGTTCGTCCCAATCCTCTTTAGGTTTTGGAATGTCCACTCCATTAATTTTAATCATGGGGATATAGGACCCTTTAGAATGACCTTCCATAACTGAAAATCAACTGCTTGAACATAAATTTTCATTCTAACTTTTCAGTATACATAATTTGTGCCAGTGAAGAGTGGAGGTCTATTGGTTGATTGGCCTTCAGCCAAGGACGTACTCATTGGATGAGCCATCAATCTTTACTCTTATGTAATCAGAGACACTACTCTGATACCAATTGTTGCCCAGGTGGCTACCTAAGAGGGGGGTGAGTTGGAAATTTAAAAAATTTAAGCAAATAATGTGCACTTAAAAAAACCCTTTCTAGAGTGTTAGGTGCTGTGGCAAAATAATAACTTGTAGAAGCTAAAGATATCAAAGAATCACAACACAAACACACAGAGATTTATAGTGGTTCAGAGCAACCCAGCTCTTACATCCACTACCCAAGATACCACTTGGGATTTCTACTATATTCACACCCGAATATGGTAGGATTATTTTACAGGATCACAATCCAAAATCTCTACACTTTGGTTTTAACGGGATCACCAAAGAAAACCCAACATCATTTGTTTTAAGCAGGATCACCAAAGAAACCCAACTTCGTTTTCACAGGATCACCAAGAACCTAACTTGGTTGTCACAGGATCACCAAGAACCTAACCCTTGATTTTTATTTAAGGCTCATCAAGAACCTTATTGGTTTTTCAAACGGGCTCACCAATAACCCAAACAATTCAAGAATGAATTAAAATAAATGCAACAATAATGACAAACTCTAGTTGTCGGATAGTTGCCGGTGCAGCTTGAGAGAAGTCCACTTGAATGTGCTTCAATGTGCTTTAATTGCTTCAGTGGCTTCTTTCCAAAGTGCTTCAAGCTTCAGATCAGAGTTGGTGAAGACTTGAAGATTGACTTGAATCCTCTTTGTGCTCTCTTGCTTGGTGGTAGGTTAGATATTCAATAAAACCTTTCTTCTTTCTTATCTCTCTTATTTCAAAGAAGTTAAAATCCCTTAAATATATGGTCTTCTATCACTCCAAGATAGTTTGAGATATTGTAGACCATTGGGATGTGACATATGATCGTTGAAGCACTTTTTAGCATTCAAAATGAAATTCTGGAACTAGCCATTATGTACCTAGAAATGATATTCGAGTCAGCTTGGATCCTTCGAGTTGATAGATCGAGTCGCTAATTCTTCAGTGCAGTCAGTCCTTTATCTCAGGATGCAAAAACTTCACTCTGGACGAGTCGACTCTTGATAGCTCGGGTCGGCTCGAACTTCTATCGTTGAACACATTGAACTCGAGGGGTCGGCTCACTTGAATTTGGGTCGACTCTTCTTCTCAGAATCAGAAATCTTTACTCTGGAGGAGTCGGCTCGTTGTAGCTTGGGTCAGCTCGCTCACCAGGTCTTCATAATTTGGTCTAGTAGAGTCGGCTCGTTATGATTCTAGTTGGCTTGCCTGGCTTATTCTCAGAACACTTCAAAACTGGACTCTTGAAGATTTGGCTCGGACTTATTCCAATCGACTCGGATTCACTAGAGTCGGCTCGATTTCCTTCGAGTCGGCTCGAATTGCTACGTGCCAGAATCCTTATTGCATGCCATGAGGTAGAGTCGGCTCTTTTGAGGTTGAGTCGGCTTGAGTGACTTCTTCAGGGTTTTTACAATTTAACTTCAAGAAGACTCTCACCAATACTCTTATACATTTGATACAAACCAACTCAAAAAAAATTGAAGGCATAGCACACAAAGAAGTAACCCTTTTCAATGATATTTCTTAACTTTTTCATTGGGTTCTTCTTAACAAAATCAGATTACAATACAACTCAAAACAAGAAGTAAAGATATAGGAGATAAAGTTTGAACAAATAAATCATCCTACAAAAACTTGCAAATGACTTGAAGAGTTGTTAGAAATAAATGTGCATGCTCCAATATTTTGTTATCATCAAAATCACTTATGGGGTCAACACCGGACCAAGTATTGCCGATAGTCTCTATTCCGAGTATCGATAGCTTGATCATCTAGATTCTCTCAATCTCTTCCTCACTAAAATGCCAAATTGTATGTGGTCGCTCTAGGGTGGGTTCACTCACAAAGAAAGGAAGTGGCTCAAGGGACTCGCTAGGTATCACTGCTGGCTTCCTAAACTCTATAAGATCTGAGATGATGAAGGTGGAGCTAATACCTAAATCAGGTGATATCTCATGCACATAGGCATTGGGTCCATTACTTTTCATTATTTTGGATAGGCTAGCTTCGTGAGCAAAAAATTCCTTTCTCATCACATATTCTTCTGCATAAAACTTTTTATCTTTCCTTTGAGAATTAGCCAAGTTGTTATTTAGTCCATTACTTAGGTTTAGCCTTGACTAATGTTTATATGCATTGCAGTGCAGAGATTAGTGTAGGTGTAGACATGTGATTCAAGGCTATGGATTTATTGGACTCAACTAACACCTAATAGACTCAACTAGACTTCCTATCAAAGGAAATTTATTAGACTCTAAGGGACAAAACCTAATAGACTATAAACTCTTTAGGTTTGACCCTAGTATGGCATGCACATGAGAATTTACTATGTATACTTACTAAATGCCAAAGGGTATGCAAGAAGTAAGATGCAAACATGACATGAATAATGAACGAATGCAACATGCAAACTCCTATAAAATGCAACCTAATACTAAAAAAAATAGAAGAAGTTTCAATAAAGGGTAGAAAATACGAAGTAGGTTTAGGGTTAGTCTAGCAGGAAAAGGGTTCAGGATTGATTGGATAGAATAGAATGTAAGAAGCAGTGTAAGGGATTAGTCCTAGACTGATTAGGTTGACCTTAAGGGGTTGATGTCTATCTACAAGGTCTGCCTTATGGAAGAAAGGGTCACTAATTTCAGGGAAGAGATCTTCAGTTGGAGTTAAAAGAGTGACTTCATCCGAGGGTATTGGTCTAAAGAGATCAAGTCCTTAATAAGTTCTTCTGGCTCATAAAATTCAGGACTAGGCTCTAAAATTGGGTCCTCTTCTAAAGTCTCCTCTAATTGTTCTTCCATTACAGCTTGGGTGTGATCTGGGTCATCTAACTCTGGATTGGCTACTAACTGGATATGGTCAGGGTCAACTGATTCTAGGGTGGCTTCTACCTGGGTATCTATTGATTCAACTAACTCTAAGTCTTTTATAGGGAAATCCTCTTCTTCCTGCTCATACTCATCCACTAAGCTTGGGTCAGCCTCATATATCTCCTCTTCAAGGTCATTTGGATAAACCAATGAGGTGGTAAGAGGGGGTAGACTAAGAAAAAATTGACTAATGACTGGGGTGACAAGGGTGGGTTGGCTAAGGTGTTCCTAAGTAATACTGGACTCATTAATCTTATGGGTTGCCTGATGATTGGACTTGGTCATTTGGTTAATCTAAGTGGTCAATTGGACAAGCTGGGTCTGGGTTTGGTTCATTTGGGTATCGGATTGGTCAAACCTAGTGTTTATCTAGGCTAACTGATTTTAGGTTTGATCATGTTTGAGGTCCCTCTAGGTATTAGATTGGTCAAACCTGTGATTCATTTAGGCAAACTGATCAGTCATGGCTTTCATAAAGGCCTCAAAATTGGAATCTATGGCTGAGCTTGGTTGAGGTTTGGACTTTTGGTATTGAGTTCCTAGTCTAGTGGTCATGCAACAAACAATCAATCAAAGGGATGTGGTGCAGCCAAGCATACCAAAGAAAAAATGTTAGTACAATCTAAGGTTTCCTAGACCTAGAGCCAAAACTGAATGGGTCAGCTCAACTTACACTTAACCCAGCAGCTAATCCTTCCTCTGGCTAGGTAGAGGGTGGGAGTGTGGGAGGCCCCCCTGCTTTTGCGGGGACCCAATTAAAAATCACAATACCACTTAGGTCGTTTGACTTTGGACCCTCAGCCTTAGACACCATATTTTAGTAATAGCCACAGGATTAAATGCACTAGTTGGCCCACATAATTCGGACCTGACCTGTTGGGTGTCACCTAGCCCTCTAGGGCAAATTAAGTCTAATTAATTTTAGTTTAGGCTTGGGTTAGTATGATGATGGTTGTTTTGGGCCCAGGACAGGTGATGAAATCCTGCCCTGATCTGAGATAGTGAATTTCCCTTAAGATTAGGTTAAAAGATGATGGCAATCGATGGTCCTGATGCAATCTAAAACAATCAGAAAAATAAAATATTTTATGTGTGTTTTATAAGGTGGAAAACTAGGTCTAGGTTGATTAGGTTAGCAATCAAATTGGGCTTGGGATTGGGGTGTGTGGAAGTTGGTTAGGTTTGGTTGAGTCAAGTGTGTAGAATTAGCAGAATTCTAGAAATTAGGATTTCAAAAGATGTAGATTTAGACACAGATTTTGATGCAGAAGAAAATCAAAAAAAATTTAGGACAGAGGATGGATGGTGTTAATGACCTCTACCAAATTTTATGCAAAACAAAAATCAAATGATGATGCAAATCCTAGGGTTTTCGGACTGCTACAGAAATCTTAGGATTTTTATTAGGATTTCTAATATGGTGAATTTTAGTAAATTAGGCTTTTGTAAAATCAATTAAAAATTATTATAAAATAGAGGACAAGACAGAGAATAGTTCATGCAATTTTCACAGAAAAATAAAATTTCTAGGTAGTCAAAATCAGATAAAAAATAGACACCTAATGCAGTGGATATGATGCAGAAAATTTAAGAGTTAGGGTTTTGTGACTCTAATGCAGATGAATGCTATCCTAAACCTGTTCTGATACCAAACTGATGTGGGATGACTTTAAGATTACTAAACATGTAGGAAAAATAGTAAACTAATTTTTTTATATTTTTTATAATTTAATTTGTAGGCTAGATTTTTAAAATTAAGTAAGAACTAGCAGAAAGAGTAGCAATACAAAGAATCACTATGATCGTAGGCACACTCATGCAAGATAGTGAAAGTCAGGACCTGGGAATTGAGAAACTCCCAGTTTAGGATAGCTAATCTTCATCAAATTAGATATTAAGAGAAGGGAAAGATGTTACCAATCAGTGATTTGAAGAACTTTCGATGAAAAGAACACACAGCACTCTGATTGGAGCCTGGATGATGAAGCTCGGTTCCCTTGAATTTGATGACTGGTTGGGCAATCTTGGAGGCAAGGAAAGCCTCCTTTGGGGAGATAAAACACCTCAGGGATCCTGCAAACATTAGGAGTCAATCAAAATAGCAACAACAAAATAATAAAAGGAGATTAGGTTTTGTAGAAATCTGAAATCAGGGTTTGTATGTGGCAACTTGAAGAAGGATGTTGTTCTTTGCTTTGGACGGCCTAGGGCACTCTTCCTTTGGATGTGTGAAGGCTTGGATGTCAGCAAGCTTTGGCGTGGAAGGATTCTAGGGTGGCAAGGATGATTAGGGCACACAAAGTAACCAAAGAAACACAAAAACTCCAACACCAACACAAGAACACAAGTTCTTAAAACCAAAATTTCAGCAAAGATTTAATTCATGAGACAAAAGTTATTACAAGAGGGGGAGGGGTGGGGTTTATATAGAGCTCCCATGCCCTTTAACTAGGGTTACACATTTAGGTTAGGACTAACTCTCCTTAAGGTATTAGGAAAAGTATTCCTTAATAGGTTAGGAAAGAAAGCCTTAAGAGGTTAGGACTTTGACTAGTCTTCTCCTTCTCCATTCATGCTTTAACCTAGTCTTCAACCAACCCTTAGACCAAGTCAACCAAGTGAGGACGCCTCTCTTAGGCATGTTTTCCTTCATGGGGGCAGCAAGGGGCGGCCAAGAGGTGAAGGGCACATAGGCTTGGGCCTCCTGGAAGCTGGGATGGCCTGGTAGCATGGTAGTAGGAATATTCCTTGGAATATTGCTTCTTAAGGGCTTAGGCTTGGCGCCTGGGCATGATTTCTCCTAGGTTGGGCATAGATGGACCTATGGTTGCATGTTATGACCTAGTCTGGGATTATACTCTGGCATATAGAGGGAATCTGGACATCTAGAAAGCATCTGGAAGGAATCAGGATATCTAGAGAGCATCTGGAGGGTATCTAGGGCTCTAGGATGTCAAACAAGATCCCATAAGCTGATGTAAATGCCTCTGGCTCCTAGATGAGGCCTGGTGGAACTCTAAAATAGGGTTAACTCCTCTCTTGTATAAAATTTGAACTCATACTGGACTCATGGCTGAAGTACAGGACTCAAAATACTGACTAGGGTTGAGGGTTGAGACAAATCAACTAACATCAACTTATTATAGGACTCCATTACAAAACTTTCAAAACTTTGATACATGACTAAGTAAACTAGATAGGGCCCAGTAATCTATGTTTGATTCTGGTGCCCCCACCATTTGAATGTTGATTTCAAGAAGGATTGGATCTATTTCCTATTTAACTGGCTACCTATCCAACCATCTATTTCTTAGCAAATAAATCCTAGCCACTCATTACTCTTTTCCTTTAGTCCTACATCATAAAATCACAAAGTCCTCTCCTCTTTTAACACTATAAAAAGGCTCTCATAACTCCACCTGGAGGCATCAATCCCTAGAATCCCTTTAGAGCCTTGCATAGAGGGAGAGGAAGGAAAGATCATGCGAGGCTAAGGAGTTTCATCTTTGGGGAGTACACGTGGTTTTTGATATTTATATTTTATAATTTTTTTATGGAATTAGTGATTGATTATAAAGTTTGCTTTTCATGAATAAAGTTATTTTTTATTATTTCAAGTAGTGTTCTTCATGTCTAGACTATAATTAGATTTTAAAATAGCCTATGACATGTAAATACTAGTCGTGATCCCAGGATACGATTCAGACTTAGCGAGAGCTATGCTTGAAATCTAATTATAGAAAATTTTATTTTTTTAAATTAAAAACTTTGAATAGCTTATGGCTACGTAGGAATATATCAAGGTCCGTGTCTAGCGAGAGAGGCTAGATCGGGGATCAATCATAATTTAATAATTGCATATTCAACAAATACTTAATAAACACTAAATATCGAATTGAAACCCAAGATATCTTTCATATTCTTATTAATCTCTTGATTATTAGTTTAATTCTTGTTCCTAGTTATAAACATATTCCCACTATTTTATCTTTCTAACCTAATTAAAACTCTAATAAAATAATCTTAAGAGTGAACATAACCCTAATTGATCCTTGAGGATACAATCTCGACTCATCCTAACTACAGCTTGAGTTGGTGAAATTATTTTTAACTGCCTATGATAGTGATCATAGCCACACATGCCTCATCTAGAAAGAGATCTGGTTGTGAAAGCTTCATCGACAAACACTCCAGCTTTGAGAACCTCAATCATGACCACCTTGGCCGCCAGTGTCAGTCAAGTGCCTCAGCAAGAAAATCACCTTGACCATGAGCATCGAACAAAATGCCTCAACCATGAAGAAGACCTCGGCTTGATGGTGCACTATCAGCTAAGGACCATCCAAAGATGGACAAACCTAGTGACCCATAGCACACCCTTCTGCCATTGGTAAAGAGAGCCGGCCTCAGGCCTTCACCCTTTATATCCATGTTAGCATCCCCATCGGCTCCTACATGTTGGGCATGATCGCAGAACCAACTTGAGATTGAGTGTGAGTCATGATCTGGAGTTGTGGGTAGGGCCAGACCAAATCTGCAATGTCTTATTTCTCGACTATCACTGAGAGCATGACCGCGTGGTCGGCCGATGGCTGGATTTCTGGTTTGTGCCATCTCAAGGGGAGAAGAGGTGAGCAATGTAATCCATCACACAACATAGCCAAGGCCTAGCCAAAGTGTGCTCTAAGCTAGGGAGGATGTATATAAAATCAAACCAAAATAAAGATAAAGTTGAGTCAGAACTGCTAGGCTAAGTTCAAGGCTAAGATGAAGGCTGATCTTCTGAAGTTGACCTCCCAATAATTGAGCTTCTAAAAAGCCTAAGCATCAAAGAGCCAAGTCTTCGAAGGATTTATAAAAGCGAACCCATAGTGAAAATGATAAATGTTATCACTAGGGGGTAACTCAGCAAAAAATTCAGAAGCTCGATGGGATGCTATGCTCGAACTGTGGAATTTCTCCAATCCATTGGTAATAAAATTCTTGTTTTCTTTAAAGAAATTCCAAATGTATTATTTAACGTACACAGTTTGCATGATGATTTAAGTTTTAGAAATGACAAGGGCTAACCACTAGGACCCTTGTCCATCAATGTGTAGGGTGCCTTTCCTCATCAAAAGCATCCATCATATTTAATATGGGACTTAGTATGTGTACTTTCTAGGACATCTTCCTCCATCAATTCATTACCTGAGTTCCTAATTAAATTTAATTTTTCTAGAGAATCTCCATCTGCTACTCTACCCTCTTTTCTCACAAATTCATAAGTAAAAAGCTACGAAAATTGACCTACAGAAAAAGTGATCAAAATTCATTACTGGGGGTTAATTTGGTAATGATTCCAGAAGCTTGGGAGGGCTCTGCTATTCATACTTGGGCTTCCTCCAAATTTATCCATAATAGAATTATGAACTTTCTCCATTATTTAATTTGCATGATCTTACATGATAACTTGTACTTCAAAGAATGAAAGGTTAACGATACATGACCCTTTGAGTTCGGCTAAGTACGAGTACTACCTGAGCAGATCATATTAGGCATTCTCATAAATTTTGCATTAGATCATGAGCATTTTCAAAAATTTTGCCTCAAATCACGAGCATTTCTAGAAATTTTGCCTCAGGTCATGGGCACATGTTTGGCATTCCCAAAAATCTTTACCTCAAAACATGTTTGGCATTCCCAACTAGCTGTCTCATATCAAATTCGACATTCTTAAGTACTTGCCTCCGACCCTATTGCGTATTCCTAAATATCTGCTTCGGATCAAAATTGACACTCAAATATTCACCTCAGGTTGTATATAGTATCCTTAAATGTATGTTAGATCATAATCGGGCATTCACAAAATATGACTTAGATCAGAATTTGTCAGATATTTACCTTAGATTAGAATTGATGTTTTCAAATAATTATTCCAGCCTTGTTTCTTCTAGGAGAAGTCTTTAAATTCTTTATTTCGGCCATCTTCACCCCATAGTTGGTTTCAACTTTGGAGATCTTGTACCATGATGAGCTAAGTACCTCTGCCAACTATCCAAAAAGAGGTTTTCCCATCTTGTTTCCCGTAATTCTCTACATTATTTTTAATAAAGAAGAGTTGCATATCACATATTCCCATTAATCTATAGAAAATAGAATGGCATGTAGAACCCCTCTGGCTATATGTGGATTGCTATGGTAAAAATCTAGGGAGGGTTATGATAGAAACCAAAAGGAAGTAGCCAAAGAAAGATGCCTGTGATTTCCCTTGACTCAACATAACTGTCCCTTCGACTGCAAAGGAGATGAGTTGATTGCATAAAATTTAAAAGCAGGAGCATGATTGATGGTAATGGCTCTTCATGGGATCCATGCTGAAGAACACCATTCTCAGTTCCCAAGGAGTTGGCATGGTCTTCTGATTATCAAACAGATCCAAACAACTTTTTTAAAAAAGAAAAGAGGCAGCTTTTTTCATCACATCGGTTATCGTTTAAAAGGAAAATTTCTCAAAACTCCCTCTTCGCCTCCTCTCTGTATTAAGAAATCCTCTGGAGGTCCCCCAACCAAGAAAAGCCCAGCAAAGCTTCCTCCTCGCTGCCATCTTTACCCATTCAAGGGGAGCTCACATGAAGCTTCTTCTTCCACCTCTCCTCCATCCAATGGAAGCCCACCCAAGCTCTACCTAAGACAAAAACCTCATGGTAATAAGCTTCCCGATCCTCACCACAGGGGGAGATGAAGATAGCATCAATTGTAGAAGTCTCGACTGCCAAGCACCGTCACAAGAACCTAGACCACACGCACCGTGTTTGGGATATGTCAGCCTAGGCATGGACCGGCCACCGATTCGAACGGCCGAAGGCCCACAAGCTGAAGATATTCCCTCCGAACCATGAGCACCAGGTCCAGATATTCGGAGAAGGCCGAATAACCACGGGCAAACGAAAGCTCTTGACAAGTCCACGGCTCCAGAAGACCAAGTCCTCAGCTTGGACCAGAGTACGATCTCCGAAGACACGATTTTCGGACTACGCCGAAGACACAGTCTTCGGCCTACGACAAGGATCAAGTCTGTCTTCGGCCTACGACAAGGATCAAGTCCATGATCCACGCCAAAGACACGACATCCGATCTGTCTCAAATCTCTATGAAAATGGGCAACGGTTATCCTCGACTATCTTCAGCATGATCATGGCGCGTGATTCCAGCGGCAGTGCCCCCGGCCTGGCCGCCGGAAACACCCCAATAACCACCCACGATCCCTGATTAAGGTAAAGGAAATAACTCCCCCATCATAATTGCTGGGGGGAGAAAGAAAACCATAGGCGGGACAACTCCTTATAAATAACGGTAAGAGGGAACACTGGAGGTAAGAGGCTTAACACCCTTAACCATATCAGAGCTTTTCCCTTCTCCGTCTTTCCCATTCTGTGGCTAGAGCCCGTCACTGACTTAGGCATCGGAGTGTCCCCCGCCGGAGCATCTTTGGCAAGGGATCTGTTTTGCAGGTGATCCAGGGAGCGGCCCCGCAATCTAGTAGCTCCACCTGGTCGGAAGAAGGGGTTCGACGCCAACAAATTGGCATGCCAGGAAGGGGGGCAGAGTGCAAATCGCATTGTTAAGCTCCCTCCATTGGTAAAGGGGAAGAAAGAAATCCTCAATGACAAGAGGAAAAGCTCAGATCGCCTCGACAAGTCGAAATTGTGCTCCATCTTAGGGGGATGTACCTCCTATAGAGAACGAAGTTCCACCTCCCACAATTATCGTGGGACAGTAACAGTTTGAAGCCCTCCTAATCCAGGTTGCCAACCTCACGGCCATGGTTCAGGATTTTCGCAACAGAACCTTCCAGTTGGCTCATCCGCCGGTGACCTACGGACATAGTTCCAGATCTCGGAGGAAGAGAGCCCCTCACGAGGGGTCCGCACACCTCTCCCTCCGCCCGCGACCTTCTCTCGAAAGTCGAAGTTCAGGGGAACCTAGGCCTACTGCTTCCCCGTAGAGAGGGAAAAGACCTAGGCAGGCTTCCTCAACTTCTTATGAAGACTCTACTCCCGTAGAGAAAGGGCCGAAGCAGGCTCTTCCTGATTATGATGGGAGTTCAAAGCCATCGAATCCGAGATGGCAAGGATGCGGGAGCAAAGATGTCACGATGACTTGGCGGTATGCGATCTGCGCCCACCTTTACCGACCGCATCATGGCCGAAGTCACTCCTCGGCATTTTCGGGTTCCCCAGATGGAGCCCTATGATGGCACTTCCGATCCTTTTGACCACCTGGGCAGTTTTAAAACCCATATGATGATCCAGGAGGCTTCGGATGCGATGTACTGCCTCGCATTCCTAGCTACCCTAAAAAAAGATGGCTCGGGTGGTACTCGAGCATATGTCTAGGTACCATCGATTCCTTCTCCGAGTTAGAAAAATTATTTATCTTGCATTTCAGGTCTTGTCGCAAGACCCCCGGAATACGGACACACTATTCCTCCTTCACCAGAACGAAGGAGAGAACCTGCGAGACTATATCTCCAGGTTTAATACGGCCATACTCGAGATCCCTGATCTCAATGAGCATGTGGCCATGTCAGTACTGAAGAAGGGACTTCGCACGTCTAGGCTTACCTTCTCCTGGATAAGACGTTCCCTAAAAGCTATGCTGAGCTGCTCGTAAGGCTCAAAAATATGCTGATGCTGAAGAGCAGGCGGCAAAACGATGACTGATCGAAGGGAAGCCCCCTTCAAAAAAGAAAAATAATAGGGGACAAGGTCCCCCAACTTCCAACAACAACAACTATACTGACCGCCGAAGGAGTCCCCCAAGGCCAAGAGCATCGGGTGGAAGATTTGACTCCTACACCCTCTCAACCTCCCTCGAGAAATATTCTCATGAAGATTGAAAAAGAAAACTTTCTCCAGCGGCCCCATCCCATGAAGGCATCCTCTTCCGTACGGAACAGGAATAAATACTGCCAATTCCACCGGGACCATGGCCATAACACTGAAGACTGCATCCAACTAAGAGATGCAATAGAGGATCTTATCAAAAGGGGGTACCTAGGGCTATATATTGGTCGCCAAGGACCTCGATCAGAAGCTGCTGTTCCCTAACAACTCCCAAAGAGGCCGAACTACCGAATTAAAGGCCTACCAATGGAGGTGTTGGGATGATACACTGACCTACCAGCTGGAGAAGGGATGAAGACGATGTCCCAAAGTGACTCAAGGACAACAACGTCATTCTCTTCTCCGATGATGACCTTGCAGGGTTCGGCTCTCGCACGACGACCCCATTGTAATCTCGACCGTTGTGGCCAACTATGATGTACAACGAGTCTTAGTTGATAATGAAAGTTCGACTGATGTCTTGATCTATGATGCATTCTCTAAAATGTGTTTGCCTAGACATCAACTACGGAGATCCCCCATTCCACCCACTGGCTTCGGGGTAATCAGGTTGATGCTGAGGGAGAGATAGTACTACCTATAACTCTTGGCACTGAACCTCGACAAAAGACACTACCAATCAACTTCACTATAGTCCGAACCCCCTCGGCCTACAACATTTTTTGGGATGGCCTGCCTTGAACAAGTTTTGGACTGTGGTGTCTTCTTATTATCTCCTAGTATGCTTCCCCACTAGGAATGGTGTTGGAGAAGTTAGAGGAGACTAGAGAGCGGCACGACAATGCCTGATGATCCAGGACAAGCATTCCAATGACCCTACATCTGGAGACTACTTGGACCCAAGAGACTCAACTACAGATTCTGGTGAGCCCATGGAGAGGACTATTTCTGTACCCTTGACCAAGGAAGACCCCACCAAGGTCGTGCAAATCAGAAGCATGCTAGATGAAAAAACCAAGGCCGAGCTGATCTGCTTCCTCAAAGACAATGCTGATGTCTTCACTTGGTTGGCTTCAGACATGCCAGGAATTCTTGCTGAAGTGATCACTCATCAGCTGGAGGTCACTTCTGGATACAAGCCGGTCCGACAAAAGAAGAGGAGCTTTGCCCCAGAAAGGCCAAAGTTCATAGATGAAGAGGTGAACAAGCTCCTCAAAGCAGGGTTCATCCGAGAAGCCCACTATCCCGATTGGTTGGTCAACATGGTCATGGTTGAAAAAGCTAGTGGCAAGTGGAGAATCTGTATCGACTATACAGACCTCAATAAAGCTTGCCCAAAAGATAGTTTTCCTCTCCTAAAGATTGATCAACTGGTTGATGCCACCGTCGGCCACCAACTGCTAAGTTTCATGGATGCTTTCTCCGGCTACAATCAGATTCGAATGGACCCCCGAGATGAAGAGAAGACAGCCTTTGTCACCGACAAAGGCTTATACTGTTACAAGATGATGCCATTCGGGCTCAAAAATGCTGGGGCAACATTTCAAAGGCTAATCAATAAGGTATTCAAAGAGCAGCTGGGAGAAATCTGGAAGCCTATGTTGATGACATGATCGTCAAAAGCCTTTTTAAGTTAAGTCACATCCAAGACCTACAAGAATCATTCAGCACCTTGCGACACCACCGAATGAAGCTAAACTCCATGAAGTGTGCCTTCGGAGTCACTTTGGGCAAATTCCTGGGTTTTCTTGTAACTAGACGAGGGATTAAAATAAATCCTGAAAAGATTCAAGCCCTTAAGGACATGAAACACCCATCCTGTAAGAAGGAGATACAACAATTAACTGGAAGGATCGCCTCCTTGAGTAGATTCATCTCTTGTTCGGTCGAGAAGTGTCTTCCCTTTTTCAAAGTACTTCGACAGTCTCAAAGTTTCGAATGGACCGAAGACTGCCGTACCGCCTTCAAAGAATAAAAGAAGTACTTGGAAACCCCGCCTCTACTCTCCAAATCTTAAGAGGGGGAGGTGCTCTACTTATACCTCTTCGCTTCAGACGAAGCCATCAGTTCGGTCCTTGTTCGGAGGGAAGAGGACGGCTCTCACAAGCCGATCTATTACATCAGCAAAGTTCTGCATGATGCTGAAACAAGATCTCAAAGATGCAGAAGCTAATTTACTCTTTGGTAATTACAGCAAAGCGATTACGGCCTTACTTCCACGCCCATGCCGTCGTAGTACTGACGGATCAGCCTCTCAAGGCTGTTCTTCGATGCCCTGATACCTCGGGAAGGATAGCCAAATAGGCCATGAAACTAAGTGAGTTTGACATTAGTTTTCAGCCCCGATCAACTATGAAGGCCGGTGCTTTCAGATTTTCGCCGAATGCACTTGGAAGACCAAAGACGAAGCATCTCCATCCGAAGAAGGAGATCCGAAGAGTACGGAGTCTGTTTGGGTACTCCACATAGACGGAGCTTCCAATTCTGTTGGATGTGGAGTTGGTCTCATACTAGCTGAACCCGACAGCCATACGGTGAAGTACGCACTCCGATTCTCCTTCAGAGCTTCAAATAATTAGGCTGAATACGAAGCCCTCCTTGCAGGACTTCGAATCTCCAACAGTTTGGGGGTTCAAAAGCTCCATGCCTTTTCGGACTCCCAGTTGATTGTAAATCAAGTTAAAGGAGACTACGAAGCCAGAGATCCTACCATGGCACAATACCTGAGAAAGGTACGCATCTTGTCTTCACAACTCGAACACTTTGAAGTCATTCATGTCCCCCGTTCAGAGAATTCCTGAGAAGATGCGTTATCTCGACTTGCCACTACAACCCCAGAATCCCTTGGTCGCACTTTCATTAAACATCTTGAGGCCCCAAGTATAGCTGAAGAAGCTGGGGAAGTGCACCATATAGAAATTGAACCAAGCTGGATGGATCCCATCGTCAAGTTTTTGAACGAGGGTGTGCTACCGGAAGATAAAGTCGAGGTCAAAAAGACCCGCTGGATGGCATCTCAATATGTCATCTTGGACGGGATCCTCTATAAAGGTCATCCTCTCAGCCCCTGCTGAAGTGCCTGGGACCATCAGATGCTGACTATGCCTTGAGGGAGGTCCATGAGGGGATGTGCGGTGATCACTTGGGGGGCAGGTCCTTAGCTTATAAAATTATACGCCAAGGATATTATTGGCCCTCCATCCAGAAGGACTCAGCCGACTTCGTGCGGAGATGTGATCAGTGCCAAAGATATGCCAACATTCAAAGGCAACCAGCGAGTCACCTGACCCAGCTGATAGCCCCCTGGCCTTTTATCCAATAGGGAATGGACATTCTTAGCCCTTTTCCACCTTCACCGGGATAGAGGAAATTCCTTCTCATAGCGATCGACTACTTCACAAAGTGGGTTGAGGTCGAACCATTGGCTCAAATCACAGAGAGCAAGGTTGAGAATTTTGTCAAAAATTTTATCATATTTTGGTTCGGGATCCCACATACAATAATTACTGATAATGGAGGTAATCGAAGTTCGATAATTCGAAGTTCAGAGACTTCTGCGCTCGGTACCATGTACAACATAGGCTAACTTCCGTTGCCCATCCGCAGTCCAATGGAGAAGCCGAAGTGACTAATCAGACCATTCTTCATGGTCTGAAGACAAGGTTGAATGCTGCCAAAGAATTGTGGGCCGAAGAGCTGATGTCCGTTCTAGGCATACAGAACTACCCCAAGAATGGCCGCTGGCAAGTCTCCGTTCAATCTAGCATACGGTACCGAAGCCGTTCTCCCTATCGAGGTCTCCCTCCAGTCTTTGAGAATTGACAGATATGAAGAGCCTGAGAACTTCGAATGCAGGAGGGTTGATTTGGATCTGTTACCAAGTGCCAGGATCCAAGCTTAACTGAAAATGGCGACATACCAGCAAAAGGTTGCCAAGTACTACAATTCCAGAGTAAGGGAGCAAGTTTTCTGAATCGGGGACATGGTGTTGCGAAGAACAGAGATTTCCAGGCCAATAGAGCAGGGTAAACTTTCCCCCAACTGGGAAGCCCATACCTGGTTGAAGAAGTCATACGCTCAGGGACATATCGGCTCAAGACCTTAGAAGGAGAAATTCTGTCCCGGCCATGGAATGTACAAAACCTTCGTAAATACTATCAATAAACTGACCCCCAAGTTTTTGTGCAAACTTGCCCAAATGTATGGCTTGTTACATCAACAAAATGATAACAACTTGAATGGCACGATCTGAGCAATCTGCTAATGGCACAAAGGAGAGTCTGATTCACTCACCTTATCGGCATGACCGACGAGTGCAATGGATGGCCCCATTGGACCACCAAAAAGATCAAAGGTACAGGGATGATTTTCGTAACCTACCCTATGAAAAATTCGAAGACGTGCCAGGTGGGCCTAACCAGCCCACCTTATACTAAAGAAGGCGCAGGGATGGTTTTCGTAACCTACCCTATGGAAATTTTGAAGACACGCCGGGACGGGCCTGAACAACCTACTTTGATCACGACAGAAATGCACTGGGATGGCATAGATGCCCTACCCAACGGTAAACCAAAAAACGTGCTCGAATGGACCTATGTTATCCTTCCTGTCAGCAACAAAACATTCATGAGACAGCCTAGCTGATCTCATCTCTCCTTCATGGATCACAAGTGGTCTAAAAAGTCTACGCTCTTGGTGTACTATAATTCAACAAATCATAGTGGAGATGCAGGAAAAGGTTAGAAAAGTTAAGGTATTCCATTTCTTTTCTAAATTCTTTACAAAAAAAAAGGAGATTGCAGGAATTTGGAAAGCACATTCAATAACCGCCCGCCGGCCCTTTCCCATGCCGATGGGGGGAGTCTTGGAAGGAGGATGAAGGGGCCCCAGGGTTCCTCTCCGGATCAGAATCCGACTCCTCAAAGTCAGAGTCAAATTCATGCCCAGGGAAGGGAACTGAGAGCTTAATGTTGTCAAGGCCTTTCAAGTTATAAAACTTTAAGGCCTTACCACTACATTCCTAAAATCCCTGATAGTAGGCATCCAGAGCCGCCCCGACGACCTCCTCCTTGAAAGCAAGTGACGCCTTGAAGTCCACAATGGCATCCGCCATCTTCTTCTTGGTCTCCGTCGCCTCCATGTTGGCCACCTCCACTTGGGTCCTGGCCTCCTCCAGTTGGGCCTCCAGGACATGAATCCTCTCTCGACAACCGGGCCTTCATCGTCGCCCAGCTCGAAGGACATTGGGCTGCCCCCTGCTCCACCACTGATGGCCCTCTTCTTTGCCGCCCTCCAGAGTTCTGGAATGCTGAACTTCATTATAGCGGATTTGTTAAGGGAAGAAAGGTTTCAAAGGAAAGGTCTGTGCTACGATGGCTTTTGACAGGGAAGATAGGGTCCAATTTATAAGAACCTGGCATCCATGAACGTCCAGAAGGGAACGTGGTCCATGCCTTTTCTCAGGTGTACCAAAGAATGCCACGTGTTAAAGCGACATTTCGAAATCCCAGGTGGCCGTGCGAAAGCGGCGTGATCACCAATAACTACTCTCAGGAATGGAGATCGACGGTGCTTCGAATTTGAAATAATCCTCATCGGATGGCGACAACATTAATGGTCCCCTTTTAGAAAGGGAGGATATGGTAGTACCTGGGATGCAGGGGAATGCGACTGTTCGAATATCGACACGCTCAACGCGAGAAGCGAGGATCGTGATCAATGTCCCTTAATCAACGGTCAACAAGAAGGTGACACTTGTCCATCGTGTCTGTTCCGGAATGGCCAGTTTACTTACGATGAAGAAAGACTGACATCAGCCTGGCTACGATCACGGCCAGTCATCGGCTATGATCATGATCAGTCATCGGCTACGATCATGGTCAGTTATCGGCTATGATCACGGTCAGTCATCGGCAATGATAATACGATTCTGCTTCGGGATTCGTCTTCGACACTAGCCAAAGGTCAGATGACCTTCGGCTTCGACTCTTCGACCAAAAGGGAGAAGAAGTGATAAATGTCAAACCCTCACCAAGGCTAGCAACCTTGTCTAAACCATGTTCAAGAATATAACTCAATGCACGCAGAAAGAAAGATACTTGGGAGCCCCGAAAACTACTTGAAAGTTCAAGAAGCCATTTGGAAATTCATAAAATTTGTTAATTACACCTTGGAAGAAACTAAAGAAGAGATACAAGGTTTAGAGCTACTCCAATTCCTAAACATCAGGAGGAGGGTACCCACCACCACAGGATTGAAGCAGCTTGTCAATCTGTGCAGTAAGGACTTCATCGACTTGGGCTGGGACTGAAGAGCCTTCAACTTGGACTTCCTCCCCATACTCAACCCCCTCTAGGATCGAGGTTGGAGTTGGAACCACCTCCAGAACTTCTACTGAGGCACGAGCCTCCTCTCCTAAACGTGGCAGCTCTTCAGCCCTGTCGGCTCCTTTGGCTTGCGTCAAAACTGCACCAGTGTCTTCGACCATGATCGGGATCTCTTCCCTCGGGCTCGACACCCCTCGAGCCTCTTCTACGGCCTCGACCTCCTCTTCTTCTTCGACTATGCTGAAAGCAGGGATGCTAGAAAAATCAAGGTGTGGGAAGGCCCCTCTGACCTTGGCAAGTCCGTCATTGAAGCCATGCTGATAACCGTACAAGGTTGCCTCACTCATCTCCTCTTGGAATTGTGAGGACCTTTTGAAGTCCGCCGCGGCATCACGTGCCTGCTTCCACAGGACTGCAGACTCTTTCTTTGCCTCCTCGGACTCCACGACTGCCTCTTCAGCCCTCCTGGCAGCCTCCTCAGCTGCCTTAGTCTGACTCTCCAATCTCTCCTAATTCTCCTTGGCAGATTGTTCCAAGGACTCGACCCATTTCCAGCTTTTCCTTAACTCTGCCCCTTGCTTCGCAATTGTCAACTAGGCACTTTTCAATTCACCCCTCAATCCACGAACTTCAGCATCCGCACGAGCAAGACAATTTTCCATAGACTGTCTCAACTCTTCGGCCACCTCTTTTGTAGCTTTGGCCATGTAGAGCTCCTCTTTGAGGCTGTGGATGAGGTCATCAACATTCCCCAGGCCTTCCTCCAGGAAGGTAATGTCATTGACCAACTACATCAACAATGTGAGATAATGAGCCAGTCGGATCCCTGGAATGAAGGAAGTATGGCAAGAACCTTACTGTTGCAAGGATGAAAATGCCGAATCAGACACCCTGGCGAGGCTTCGGCCTCGGATGACTGCCAAATCGTGAGGCAGCATTGTGCTCTTCAGTGCCTGCCTGGCCACAGCAGGAACCAACAATCCCCTCGTAAGGGAAAGCTCCGAAGAATCAGAGTGATGGCTCCTGGCGGGAGAAGCTTCACGTGCAAACTCTCCCTTGACTTGTGGCGCCTTGCCCCTATCAGCTGCAAGGGGGCAAGGCGGCGACACACCTATCATCTGAGGTGGGCTCTCCCTCGTACAGACCAGAGAAGCATCCGCGAATGAAATTTTGACTGGATAAGGTCCTACTAGGACCCCCCCGTCGGTGCCACGTCTTTCCCGGAGGTTCCTTGGGAGGATGAAATTCCTCGGTCTCCTTCAGGACCCTCTCTTTGGGCCCTCTTTCAAACTACTGATCTTGTAAGAGGGGCCTGAGCTACCCTCTTCTCAGAAGTCTAACGGATCCAACTCAAGCTAGTGTTCATCCATCCACCTGCGAACAAGAAAATGCCTCAATGTTGATCAAATTACAACAAGAATGGGAGGAAAGAGGTAGAAATTCCCTCAGTATACCTAGCACAGGGAACTTGCTAATCCTTGTAAGATGGAGATTCTTCTCCTCCAACAACTCACGGATGGGAACAACCTCCGAATAGTCAATAAATCATAATCAGACTGATCGACCGCTAAGACTTTCTTTCCATCATTGGCGTTAGATGCGGTTCTCTCCAATCGTTGTCAAAGCCACAGGTCGATGGATAACACAAAGGCAAAAATAGGTTTCCACCCATGGATGGCGCGGGCATATCCTTGATCATCTTACGACCCGGTCGAGGGCCAATCACCCACCATCCCTTACCATGGAAATCCTTCTTGAGCACAAAAAGGGCAGTAAACAAGTTAGTCCTGGGCTCTATGTTCGCTATATGGCACCGGACCAAAAATCCACAGATGTCCGAATACTATTCGGAGTCAACTGTGCAGGCACTACTTGGTATAGACGAAAGATTTTAATGAAGAAAGGGTGCAAGGAAATCGAAGGCTGGCCTTCAGATGGTCTTCGTACATGGCTAGACATCCGATAAGGATTTTATTCACTCGTTCCTCGAAGGTAGGGAGGATTAGGGAAAATCCCTTTGGAATGTGATAACGTTCTCGAAGGCCCAACTTGTCCCCTTTGGCTTCCTACGGACTCGGCCATGATAAAAGAATGAGACAAGAAGGCAGAAGGAAGATTCCACCTGCAGAAAAGGCCGATAGCTGAGAACAAAGAAAGCTGGACTGGGACTGGGAGTGCGAGGTTGAAGAAGCTTCCTCACTAGGACCTTTCCTCCTTCTCGAAAAGAGATGGAAAAAGCCTATGTCAGCACCTCAAAAAATGGAATCATCTTCATAAACCCCTCGTGGATGCTCGATGACAAATCGATGGCCAAGGTGAAGCATACTCTTCATCCAAGGGCGGGGGAAGAACCACGATCGCCGTACAAATTCCAACTAAAAGATTGATAAACCATCGCATTGCGGAAAGAGGAGGGACCGTCCTAGGCATGCCCACTCCTTTTTCACCCTCCAATCAAAGATTGATAGCTGTCCATCGCCTGATTTTCGAATCAGCCAGCAGTTATGGGAGATGGCCCAATCAGATATTTTTATAATCATCCACTACACCATCTTCCAGGAGGAAAATGACAAATACTCTCACTCTTCGCGGCAAATCTTTGCTTCGAAGACTGAGAGTAGGGGGCAATTGTTGGGATATGTCAGCCTAGGCATGGACCGGCCACCGATTCGATCGATCGAAGACCATCGCTGAAGACATTCCCTTCGAACCATGAGCACCAGGCTCAGATATTGGAGAAGGCCGAATAACCACGGGCAAACGAAAGCTCTTGACAAGTCCATGGCTCCAAAGACCAAGTCCTCAGCCTAGACCAGAGTACGACCTTCGATGATATGATTTTCAGACTATGTCGAAGACACAGCCTTCGACCTATGACAAGGATCAAGTCCATGACCCGCACCAAAGACACAACATTCGATCTATTTCAAATCTCTATGAAAATGGACAACGATTCTCCTCGATTATCTTCAGCATGATCATGGTGCGTGATTCTAGCGGTAGCACCCCCGGCCTAGCCATCGGAACCGCCCCAATAACCACCCACGATCCTTGATTAAGGAAAAAAAATAACTCCCCCATCGTAACTGCTGGGGAGAGAAAGAAAATCGTAGGCGGGATAACTCCTTATAAATAATGATAAGAGGCAACACTGGAGGTAAGAGGGTTAACACCCTTAACCATATCAGAGCTTTTCCCTTCTCCGTCTTCCCCATTCTGTGGCTAGAGCCCACCATTGACTTAGGCATCGGAGTGTCCCCCGCCGGAGCATCTCCGGCAGGGGATCTGTTTCGTAGGTGATCCAGGAAGCGGCCCCGCAATCCAGTAGCACCACTCGATCGGAAGAAGGGGTTCGACGCCAACAACTGGCCATGAAAGCCTCGATGCGAATGCCTTTCCTACAATCATGTTTATCTACCACAAAACTAGGAGGTCCAAAGGGTGATGAGAATATAATTTGAGGGACCTAGCAAAGGCAACAAAGGGGAGCATGTGGATGGTGGGCCACAAGGCGAGCATCCATCATTGGCTCACATGATGTCTCCTATGGCAAATGCCTTGGCCACCTCATCATCTCCTAGGTTGCTCAAGCTAAGGCAAGGCATAATCCAAACCAAGTTAGGGGTGCAATCGAGGTCCATTAGCACTATTCGCCTAGGGGCTTCGTTGGAGCTTTCTAACAGCTGAAGCACGAACTTAAGCTATGGTGGCAGCGTACTGGTTAGAGCACTAGGTCCTAGCTCAATAATGAGGGCAAACTATGAAGACCCTCATATGTCAGTTGGCTGAGCTAACTATGTAGACCCGGTATAAGGTCAAGGGCTAATTATAAAGACCCTCACCCCTTGACCATGTCAGGCTAACAATGAATTACTGACTCAATGATGGGGCCTAACTATGAAGAACTCCATTCATTGGCCAGCTGGGCTAACTACATAGACTAGGTATAGAGTCGAGGGCTAACCATGAGGACCCTCACCCCTTGACCATGTCAGGCTAACTATGAAGTCTCGACTTAATGACAGGGCCTAACTGTTGGGATATATCGATTTAGGCATAGATCAGCCACCTGTTCGACTGCCCGAACACTTCCTCTTGAACTAGGCATGTCGAACCGAAGTGCCTAGAAGAAGCCGAATGGTTAATGGACAAGATGAAGATACAACCCTCGGTCTCAGCCAAAGAGCTAGCCTTCAACCTCTGCCGAAGACATAACCCTCAGCCTCAGCCGGAGGCACGACCTTCATTGCTGAAGACACGATCTTTGACTTCAGCCATGGGCATCATTCCGAAGACATCTCAGGATGAAAGCACTCCCTCCGATCCAGCCATGGACATTCTTGAAAAGGAAGCCCAAAGGCAGATCTCCAACCAACCTTAAGCCCACAGGAATGTGAGAGATAACGGTTACGATCGACTATCACCTCCAGAGCAGAACTACATCAAAGTAGCCACATAGTCACTAACTCCAACTGTAACGTCTCCGGCCTGACCGGAACCATTCAATAACTGCCCATAGTTATGGATAGAGGAGAATCCATTAACTCCCCCCATCATAAAGGTAGGAAAGAGGACAAAATCGCAGGCCGGACTGGCCGATATAAATATTGGTAAGAGGGGACATTTTAGGTAAGGGCACAACAAAACCCCAAAATCCAGAGTTTTTTCCTTGCCATCCTCCCTCCTCAAAATCTTTTCCATTTTGTTGCTGGAGCCCGCCTCTGACTTAGGTATCGGAGTGTCCCTCACCGGAGAACATCCAGCCAGGGATATGTTTTGCAGGTAAACCAGGGAGCGAATATGTGAACCAGGAGCTTCGTCCAGTCAGAAAAGGGATTCTATGCCAATAGATTAGTGTGCCAAGAAGGGGAAGGGCAGAAGCGTGAAGAGTACACCAAGAGCATGCCAAGCATCTACTGTTAGCTCCCTTCCTTAAGAAAAAGGGGAAGTGTAAGGAGTCTCCAATGGCGAGAGGAAAGACTCAGAATATCTCAGCAAGCAGAAGTCGTGTTCCCTCCCAGAGGGGTGAACCCCTAGTAGGGAATGATGTTCCGCCTCCCATGCTTGTCGTGGGACAGCAGCAGTTTGAGACTCTCCTTAGTAGGGTTGAGATCCTAATGCCTTATGAATGCCTTATGTTAATCACAATAAACATCCATGAGTTCAAGGGTAGGAAAAACCACTTTTCAATTGCAACCCATGCAACTCTCAACATAATACCTACCTCTAAGAAACTTATAGTCTTATGTCAATCATAACAAACTATAATGTCTTAGTTTAGTCAGACCCTTCATTTCCATATAGCCATATTTGATAAATGTTGCCCTTGTGTCAATCACAACAAAAGCAACACCACCAATCAGGCCATAAAGCATAAAATGCCTCAAGACAAATATCATATAAAACCCTAGAGCTGGCCTTGTGTTAATCACAACAAACCTACTATAGTTTTTGACATGGACTTGGCGTAGCATGGAGGAAGGCAATTTATAGTATGCTTAATCAATTAGCATTTCCAATTTAAGGTCTAGATATAACCAAATTGGCTAGGTAAGTGGAAGAGACGAGGGGGTCCCCCGTTGCTTTCCTTAGACACCAAATAAGTTGACCAGGTCAGACAACAGAACTAATTAAAATCCTCATTCCCTTTACCTTCCTAGAACCACTTGCTTAGACACCAATTGGCTAATCAAACCCTAAATGGATTTGTATCATGATTAAGATTAACTTACACTATGATTAAATATAGTTTTTATGAGGACTTTGATAGTCTCAAACACATTCTAATTAAAAATGCCAACATGACACATATTCTAGCAAATATGTATATTAACCCTAATATGCATAACCAAAGCATGATTAAAATAACTATCCATTCACCTCATTTGTTCATGGGATAAGGCCATAGCGGCACCCCAACATGTCATAGGAGACTCCATTGAATAGGAAGAGAGGGCCTTTAAACCCTAGTTAGCTCCTATGACAGATAGCCATGGTGACCAACCCAATCCGAAGCAGTTACTAGGAGCATAATATATTACATATGTAATATGAACTAATCATGCAAGAGTCATAGCAAAGCAAGCAATTAACACTAAAATGACTACTAATTGCATGAATCAAGATGGCTCTGATACCATTGATGATTTTGGGCTAGCATAGTGAAAGACTGGATTTCAAAATTATCATTATTAAAACCCTAATTAGCCCGAACCCTAAATCCTAGGACCACTTGACCATGACAACTAATAAATCATAAGTTAGGGTTATAAAGGAATACCTGGAGTGCTATACTCCTCAGTTTCCACAAGGTACACAAGTGTATAGCTTCCAGAGGTGATCCACATAGGAATCGGACCAAGAAAGCACTCCTACCAAGCTTACTTATTTGACTAGGACTCTTCTTAGCATCCTTTCTTCCTTCCCCTTTGCTAGAACCCCTATCCTCCTATAGGGCAATGAGAGACCTCTCTAAATTCTCTTTCAGAATCTGATTATCCCTCCTATATCTCTTCCTAAGGTCTTATCTTAACAAGTCTTGTCTTAAAAAGACAAGCCTTGTCTTAAAAGAGACCTTGTCCAAAGACAAGGAAGAAAAAATGGAAAGGACTTCTTCGGATGAAATTTGGAATGCCTGGTATCATATTACCAATGCCTATTTATAATGAGAGAGGGGGCACCTAATAAATTCTTTCCTTAGCCCATAAGACTTTTAAGCAGGAGGAGTCTCTTGGATGAAAAGGCATATCCATATATGTCATATCATGCACCAAGAGAGATATAAATGTCTCTTCAAATTTTTCAGCATAATTTCCACCTGCCAAGTGGCATATGACCAGTCAACATTTGGCTAAGAGCCATGGTATAACAAAGGGTGTATCAAAGAAACTAGAAGCCTTCAAATAGAAGGACTTCTAGAATTAATTCTGCACCAAATATGAAGGGACACATCCCTTCATTATGCGTGCCTTCTTTTCATGCCAAATTACATTCTTTTGACCAATCAAAACCCATCCAATTGGGTCATGGAGAAAGCGAGAGGGGCCTTAAGTTTATCTGGAATCTATGGTTAAGTTGCAGAAGGACTCTTGGTCCTTCTATGCATCTTAATCTTGGCACACACCATGCATGGCACCAAGAGTCCAATCCAAGTTGGACTCTTCCATAAATTAATGATAAAGCTCAAATAATTCCAGATAAATGTTGATTAATGCTATCCCAATTAGGACTTAACTCAATCTAAGTTCTACTTAAATTGGTTAGCCCAAATAGCAAGCAAACTGATCTAATCTAATTTGGTTAGGAGTTGGGCTGTCAACATATGCTAGTATGTTAATTAGCTAGATAATTAGAATCCTATGATCCTAATAAAAATCTAATTGACTTCCTTGAAAATTCCTTAGCATGTGTGACCCTTTGGATTCTACATCTAGCCAGTAGTATGTCTAGGTCCAAGCTATTTTGATCCAATCAAAATTGATTGACCTAATTAAGTCAAATCAAAGTGACCCAAGCTAGCCAATTCGAACCAATTCCAAATTGATCTGTGAATCCAACCAATTTGTTTCATGAAAATCTACAAGACATGATTGATGTCTAGCAATGTGTCATGACTACTCAAAAGATAAAAAATTTGGTAGAAATTATCAAAATACACTTCAATGAAAAGTTACCATGTAATTCAATACTTAGATCTCCTTTATCCTAAATAAGTGATGGGTATGGAGGATTGTCAAACTCTAGCACTTAATCCTTTCAAATCTCAATTTGATAATGAAGACTCGATCGATGAAAGATTAGAAATTCTATCTAATCTCATCCTACATTGATCAAAGACTTCCTAAGTCAATAATCGAAGAGACTACATAGGATAAGTCATCCTCTTACTAGGAGTGATTGATTTTTTATTGATCCACTCACATCCTTCATGCACAATCTACCATATCCGAGAACACCCCATACATGACTCTTTGTCATGAATAAGTATGAACCAAAATATGGATTTATGTGCATAAGGAACCATGGCGATCTCAGGTCTAAGGATCACTTGCACAACTCCTATTATGAGAACCATCTTTTGATAAGTAGTAAGACCTTATAAGATGTTCTTGAGGTGGAGCATTTCAGTGAACTCATACCCTAATGAGTACTCACATCCTTGAATCAGTGTTTCTATATAAGTGGCTATGAGACCAACCACCCTCTCCATCGAGCATATATAGGATGTGCTAGTCTTTGCGGAAACAACGATCCCTGAATCGATGATCCAACAACGAGGAATATTTTAAACTAGGGTTTATAGAAACTTAGGCCACTGTTATGATCTCCATCATAATCCTAATTTCATTACCCTAATCTATGTGGTTTATCATAATTTTGATAAGATGCAGTAGTATGATGAATCAACCATTGCCTTTTATTAATAAATAATATCATACTGAGTTGGAAGATTATAGAAATGCCTGTATAAAGATTGGCTTTTAGGGTATAATTTTTCAAGTATAAGAGTACATTCATTGAACATGACCATTTTGTAAAGTACTTTACTATCAAGAGTATCTCTTAGAAGGATATGAGTATAAGTATCCCTCTGAACTAAGATCACATGATGACTTGCAAGCAACTCACTATACTTTGGTACAGGACTACCTAAATTTTAATCACTAAGGATTTTAATTTTTATTTAATTTGGATTTGGGCTTGATTAATTCCTAATTTAATTAGAAATTAATTAAGCTTATTGGAACCTAATTGGATTGGATTCAATTAAATTTGATTTAATGGAACCAAATTTGAATCGAATTAGAAATCAAATCCTATTCCTAGCACTAGTAGAACTCCCTAAATTTTCTCCATGCTTTTCTCATTTTTACCATGAAGTTTTCTCATGAAAATTCATGTTTGTTGCCACCATTTCTCTCATTTTGATGTGGATAAGATGTGGATTAATTTTGGGTTATTTCAGAATTTGTTTTGAATTTAAATTGATAGAGATTCGATAGGATCGAAACACCTGCCCTTATCAAATCTATTCCCTCTTTCCATCCTATCCAAAATTCCTTTGAATGCCTAATTTAATTTGTAATTTTCTTGGGATGTGTGAGATATTTAAAGCCTTTTCACCATGGATTTCTGAAGGGTATCACTAAAAAAACTTTTTGAGAAAGGATTTTGTGTGTGGAAAAAGCTTGTGGGCATGGGAGGACTTACCACTAGGGTTTTAAGGGGAGAGGAAGCAAAAAGAAGAAGAAGAAAAAGGTCTTCATAATTTTTTTATGTCTCCCACCTCTTGATATTAGATCTGCCACTTCTTGATCTTCTTGGATGGTTCAAGAAGATTCAAAGAAAAAATATATTTTAGCCATCCGGTGGCTTATAGAGGGATATAACTTTCCTAGGAGGTTGATCATGTTAGAGCTTCATGTGGATGATTTATAGAGGCCAGATATACTATGCAACTATGTAGCAAAGTGAAGAGCCCTTACCATATACCATCAATAGTAGCAATCAGTGACCCACGATAAGGTATGATATTCGATCTCATGGTAGAAATAGATTTGATCCACAACATGTATTGGTTAGATTGATGCATGCTGATTTTATTTCCTATATTGCATATCTTATCAAGATCATATGTAGAATTTTAGATTTTATCTCATACTTATATTTATGATTAAAAATTTGTTTTAATTAGATTTTCTTTTACTAGATTTTTTTAAAAAAATTAAACATACATGCTTGGAACCTAATACCAATTTCCAATAGTGGTATTAGAGATATCGATTACATGACATGATATGTATATACAGAATCTTGCATATTAGATGTGTTTTAATCTGAGTAACTGCTTCAGATTTGATTAATCTCCATGACCATCCAATCATAGAAGAAAAGTAGGATTTAAAAACCCTCTCTTTCCATTCCATGGGACCTCCTATGACATGTAGGGTGCCACTTGTAGTTATATCCTATGAACAAGTGAGGTGAAGGGGATTTTTGTTAAAATTATTTTAATTTAGAGATCTAATTTTTAGCAAAATCAGACTTGATTAATTGCTAGAATTAAGATGTTAAATATTAGATCTAGAATTGTGAATTGAAGATCTAATGACATTTCATAAAACTTGGACTATGGGTTAGCTTGAATCGGGTCAATTAACCAGGTTAGACCTAGGATTAGAATTTTGAATAATATGGATCAATCAAAAATTGGATTTAACCTAATCAAAAGTTGATTAGGATTATATCAAGGATTCTTTAGATCAATTTTATAGAGATAGCTTGATCAAATCCATATGATATCAAATGGACCTAATTATGGCTCAGTGGTTGGACCCAAGCATTAAGGTAGTCTAATCGAATCTGATGAATCAATTAGTATCTAAGGTAGGTTTTGTTAGAGGACATTCCTAGGTGTGTGAACAACCTTCTACCATCAACCAACCTCAAACATTATATTGGAAGTGATAGCAACAAGGGATTGAAGCAATCAGCCTGGTTGTTCAAAGTGCCCCGAACATTCCAGATATGATATGAACATGAAACCACCTCTCTTGGGACCTCCAACTAGTAAGGACTTAATGCTCCAAAGCTCCTGGTCGAACTCCAAAAGGGTAGAGAGAGGTGACTCCAAAGATGCTAGGTGCTTGGTTTCCTACTTGGACTAGAAGTTCCTAGGCACTAAGAAACTCTCTCCTTCCTAGGGTGTGGTTGCTTGGATGCTGATATTACCCTGATAGAGAGTGATAAACAAAAGAGGAAGAGAGGGATGATGAAGATGGATATTAGAAGGAAAAGGTTATTTTATTATAATGGCACTAATCAGCTCCATATACAAAGTATATATATACTAGGTCACTATGACCTAACCCTAAAACTCCCATAGGCCAATTTAATAAATAATTGAGTTTTCCAAGCCCAAGTACATCTTTGGCTCAGCCCAATCATATATACTTAGACTCAAAACCAGCCCAATACAAGTTGGCCCCTTGAGAAACAAGTCCCCTGAACCTCAAGACCCGAAAGGCTAACAGCCTTTCATCTTAGGGCCCAACTAGCCCTAGAAATTCCATGACAACATCATGATCATTGGACCTTGGCCTTAGCCTTGGTCCCCTGAGCCTTGAAAGCACCACATGAGACCCAACAATCTCTATCTTGGTATTCAAGGCTTCAGCCAACTCCATCTTGTCCATAAGTTGCATCAATGCCACACACTTATGGAAGCTATCACGTGGTAGAACCTTCGTTAGTGCAACTATTGGATTCTCCTTGGTATGTAAATTCATCAGCTCCACCTTGCCATCCTCCACGAGCTCTCTGATCTGATGGTATCTGATGTCGATGTGCTTTGTCTGAGCATGATAGACAGAGTTCTATGCAAGTAGAAATGCACTCTAGCAATCGCAGTTCACCCTAACAGCCTCCTATTCGAGACGCATCTCTAATGCTAGACCCTTTAGCCATAAGGCTTCCTTTGTTTCCTTTATAACTCCGATGTACTCCACCTCAGTGGTTGATAATGCCGTAATAGGTTGCAAGTAGGATCTCCATGATACAGAACCTCCATATATACTGAATATGAAACTATCATCGAACAACGGGTGTCCACATCTCCACTGAAATCTCTATCCACGAACCCTCCTATCAACCCTCGAGCCTCCTTAGACATGTTGGAGTGTCCCTCAGCACCTCCTTACTATCCATAGTAGATGCCAACTCCAACCATGCCCACCAAGTACCTAAAGACTCCCTTCAGTGCTCGCTATTACTCCTTGCCAGGCTGTGCCTTACCCTGCTCACCTGACTCACCGCATGGGCGATATTCGGCCCACAACACACCATAATGTACATGAGACTACCTACACTAGATACATATGGCACCCTCCCCATCTCCTAAACCTCCACCTCAGTCTGTGCCATGGTCTTTGAGTGTTTGAAGTGTCTAGCTATAGGCAGCTCTATCAATTTTGCTTCCTTCATCCCATACCTCTCCAAAATCTTCTTTATGTAGCCACCTTAAGAAAAATACAGCACCCTCTTATTCTGATACTTAAGATTCCCATGCCTAGGATCTTTCTCGTAGGTCCCAAATCCTTCATCTCAAACTTCTCGACAAAGTTGCCTTCATTCCTACACTATCTGCTTACTCTTGCATGCTATCACATGTTATCCACATACAAGAGTAAGTAGATCATAGAACCATCATCAAGAGTCCTTACACATATACAAGAGTCATGATCGCACTGAAAGAAAACAGGTGCTAGTGGTTTGACATGTTCCTACACTAGGCATGCAAACAACAGTGGGAGCAGAATGGATTTTAAAAATAATTTTAAAAATCCGCGCAGCGGAAATCTGCTCCGCCCAGAAACTAATCTAATTCTAGTTGCAATTAGGCATGTAGGATAATATAAAATATTTGCAAAATTTTGAATTAAAATTCAAATCATGCATGATTAAAAAAAAAAACAATTTTTCATACCTTATTCTGGCTGGAATAACTCTGGGATAAAGCTAGAATAGGCTGGAATAAGTGGAAAACTATTCCAGTCTTCTTCTTCTTCGTTGGCTGAACTGCTCTGTTTTGAGCTTGAAAAACATCGCCGGAACGATGGCTTCCGGATCCGTTTGCTCCCAAAATTCAGCAGCAGTAACTTGGACAAATGCTCTTCAATCTCCATTGAAAACTGCAAGAAAAAGTCAGCCAAAAAATATGAAAATTCACCAAAGTTTGCTGCCAGAATTTCTGCAGCAGAACTGGGCAGCAGGCTTTGGCCTTCGATTTGGAGCAGCTGGAGCGATCCCGGCTCGCGTGGCTTGCTCCTAGGAGTAGAAGGATACTCCCTCTAGAGGGGAGACATGCCCGGGGCTCTCGATCCCACTCCACACGCGTGCTAGCCGCTGGAAGTGAATTCGACCATAGTGAATTGCAGCAACTCTCTTTTGCTGCAGACTTTGATTTGTGCACTCAAAGGGACAAGGAAAACGACCTTGAAACTCTCCCTCTCACCCTCCAAAACCCAGCCTATAAGAGGAGAGTCTAAGCTCTCAATCTGTGAACTCTCAACCTCTCAAAGAAGGAACAATTGAGAAATCTGTTGTTTTTCACTGAAACTCTTTTCTTTTTCACAGTTGAACAGGGGACTGCAGCAAGGTTTTTATAGAGGCAGCAAGGAAGAGGGAGATGGAGAGACTGGGAGAGGAAGAGGCAGAAGCTGCCATTCATTAACCAGCAATAAAGCAGCGATGAAAGCCATCCGGGTGGAGAAGAAGAAGGGACATCGCCATCGGTCGTTTGGCTTCATTGACGCTTGGACTCCATCCAGCATAAGAAACCCCTCTAACGTGTAAACAGTCAGGGAGAAATAAAATACCGGTTCAAAAGAAAACCGGTCCAATCCCAAAAATGGTTCAATCCCATTAAACCACTTGGTTCAATCCAATTGAACCGGTTCAAGCCCAATTAAATTGGTTCAATTGGTTCACAACCAATTGAGGCCGAAACGAGCTCCGAATCAGTTCAAAATTGATTCAAAAAAATCCTGGCGCAGTCCTGGTCAGCCCGGAACAATTTGGTTGACACAGACAAGGGCAAGATGGGGAAAAGAGTGCTAAAAAAATACTGTGACCATAAAACCGAGACGATTCCCAATCGTAATCGGTATCCGGATCAGAGAGTAATCCTCTGTGGCGTGTGACCTCATAGGTTCGAACCTAAACGGTAGCACTAGAACAATTCTAGTACCAGCACAGGAAACCATCTAGCAATGGGTCCCGGCGTCTGGATAGGTCGAAGATGCGGGAGCAAACAATCGAACCTCTGGCATATGGTTACCGTATAATTCATCCCTTTGACCTCTAATGCTCAGGACGACTGAGATTGGGCTGCCAACCCAGACTGAGTCAGTCGACTACGTGTCTCAACCTCGCAAGCCCAGTGACTCTTCACTAGGGCTACCCCGGCCGAGGATTTGCTAAATTGAGATACTGCGAGACATTCAATCCAAACTGTTTGGACAGGTCAATTCCATCTTGGTCCATCACTGCTCCACAAGTACTTGCCTGTACCCAGAAACCTTCCATCACCGGATTAAAAATCCGGTAGTCCGGCACCAAAGCACAGGGAGTTGCTTGCAAGCTACCGTGATGACCTCAGGTCGGAGGGACACATATACCCATATCCAATCGTGAGTATCCCTTTGGCAGAAAGGGCTGCACGGAGTCACGTTCAATAAGATATCACATATCCCACTTGTAGATCACATCAGTGTCACCACACTCATTTGGTCAAGAGGACAACCAAACGATGTGAACTACAACAACCTATACTTGATATATTGTCGTCCAGTACAATATATCCTTTGGTTGTGAACAAGGTTTAAGGACCACTCGATACATCCTCTCTGTATCGAAGTCAGTGTAGTCCTAAGGACTTCATCACATGGAAAGAGTTCATTTCAGGGAAATAATTATGATGAGCTGCCAAAAATAATATTTTATTAATTCAAAGAAAGAGTACAAATTTAGCTCAACCGCCTACAACCCAGGGATTGGCTTGGGACACAATTCCCAACAACTCCCACTTGTACTAAAGCCAATCAGAAGAGTATCTAATACCCATTTCCCATTTACAATAGTCGAACTCTTTTATTCCGAGGGCTTTAGTGAAGGGGTCGGCCAGATTTTCTTTTCCATCGATCTTCAGAAGATTGATGTCGCCTCGTTCTACGATCTCTCGTACGAGGTGGTAGCGCCGCAGTATGTGCTTGGTGCGGTGATGAGCTTTAGGCTCCTTAGCTTGAGCAATGGCTCCAGTGCTGTCACAGTACACCGGAACAGGACCATCTAGGGAAGGTGCCACCCCTAGCTCTCCAAGGAACTTCCGCAACCACACAGCTTCCTTTGCTGCATCTGATGCTGCAATGTATTCTGCTTCGCATACCGAGTCTGCAACAGTTGCCTGCTTGGAACTTTTCAGCAGATCGCTCCTCCATTCAGGGTAAATACAAACCCTGACACACTCTTGCTATCATCTCTATCTGACTGAAAACTGGAGTCAGAGTATCCCACAAGTTTCAAGTCAGGTTCTCCATAAATCAGCCATTGATCTTTAGTATTTCTCAAATACTTAAGGATGGACTTAACCACCTTCCAATGCGCCTCACCTGGGTCAGACTGGTATCTGCTCACTACTCCTAGTGAGTATGCCACGTCTGGTCTAGTACAAGTCATAGCATACATGATAGAGCCTACTGCAGAAGCATAAGGTACTCTACTCATGCGCTCTCTTTCCTCAGGAGTTGTCGCACAATCCTTCTTGGAAAGAGTAATTCCAGAACCTATCGGGAGATAGCCTTTCTTGGAATTTTCCATGCTGAACCGTTTCAGCACGGTGTCAATGTACATAGACTGGGACAGTCCCAAAAGCTTCTTAGATCTATCTCTATAGATCTTCATACCTAGTATGTAAGAAGCTTCACCCAAGTCCTTCATGGAGAATTGAGATGATAACCAGACCTTTATTCCTTGTAATGCTGCGACATCATTCCCGATTAAGAGAATGTCGTCAACATACAGTACTAGGAATACAATCACAGAACCATTAACCCATTTATAGATGCACGGTTCTTCTCTCGTTCCTAACGAAGCCATACGATTTGATACACCTATCAAACCGTAAGTTCCAACTTCGAGACGCTTGCTTGAGTCCATAGATGGACCTCTGCAACTTGCATACTTTTGATTCATCTGTGGATGTGAACCCTTCAGGCTGTATCATATACACCTCCTCTTCCAGCTCCCCATTTAGGAAAGCGGTTCGGACATCCATCTGCCAGATCTCGTAATCAAAATATGCTGCCAAAGCAAGCATGATCCGAATGGACTTGAGCATTGCCACAGGGGAGAAAGTCTCGTCATAATCGATACCATATCGCTGACGATACCCCTTGGCAACCAGACGGGCTTTATAGGTCTCTACCTTCCCATCTGCGCCCCTTTTCCTCTTGAAGATCCATTTACACCCGATGGGTTTTATACCTTCAGGCGGATCAACCAATGTCCAAACATTGTTGATTTCCATGGACTCCATTTCGGATCGCATGGCTCCAAGCCATGCCTCAGAGTCAGATCTCTGAAGTGCATCCATATAGGTGATCGGATCCTCATTGTTCTCATCGAGCTCAATGGGATCGCCGTCCCGGACCAAGAAACCGTAGTATCTGTCCGGCTGACGCGGTATTCTACCGGATCTCCTAATGGGTTCTGGGTGTGATTCAATCACAGCCGGTTCTACGATGTCCTTAGAGTGTGCAGGTTCTTCTATGGCTGAACTTCATCAAGTTCAATCTTAGAAGCTATAGTTCCTTCTCCAAGGAACTCCTTTTCCAAAAAGATAGCTCTAAGAGCAACGAACACCTTTTGTTCATTCTCCAAGTAGAAGAAATACCCTTTGGTTTCCTTAGGATAACCAATGAATAAACACCGATCAGACCTAGGACCAAGTTTGTCTGAGTCTAAATGCTTTACGTAAGCCGGACAACCCAGACCCGAAGGTGTGAGATTGAGGGTTTACGTCCAGTCCACATCTCATACGGAGTGGAGACAACAGACTTACTTGGAACATCATTTAATAAGTAACAGGCTGTTTGAAGCGCATATCCCCAAAAGGATAGCGGCAGTTGCAAACCCATCATGGATCGAACCATGTCCAACAAGGTTCGATTCCTCCTTTCGGACACACCATTCAACTGTGGTGTTCCTGGAGGAGTCCACTGAGAGAGAATTCCATTCTCCTCAAGATATGTCAAAAATCACCAGATAAGTATTCACCACCTCGATCAGATCGAAGGGTTTTAATACTTTTTCCAGTTTGCTTTTCTACTTCATTACGTATCGTTTGAACATTTCAAACGACTCAGACTTATGTCTCATTAAAAAGACATAACCGAACCTTGAAAAGTCGTCTGTAAAAGTAATGAAATATTTGTATCCTCCTCTAGCACTAACTGTCATCGGTCCACATACATCAGTATGTATGAGACTTAGAAGTTCTGTAGCTCGTTCACCTTTTCCAGTAAAAGGTGACTTGGTCATTTTACCAAGTAAACAGGATTCACAAGTGGGCAGTGATTCAGAATCACTGACCTCGAGGAGTCCATCTCCTCGCATCTTGTTTATCCTATTTTGGTTAATATGACCTAGTCTACAGTGCCAAAGATACAAATCGTTGACATTATCTAACCTTGGGCATTTGCTAGAAGTGTACATTACACTAACAGGCCTTGATAGTACATATATGCCATTATTTAATCTAGCTTTCATTATAATAGAGTTATTCAAAATAACATTGCAAAAATCTCCTTTTATTGATAGTTCAAAACCATAATTGGCCAAAAGGCCTACAGAGATTATGCACATAATGAAACTAGGACAATAGTGACAGTCGACTAGTTCGACAGTACAAGACTCAAAGACAAGACGCAAGACTCCGACCGCCAGTACTGGAACACGATTTCCATTCCCGACGCTCAGAAACTGTTCTCCATCTTCAAATCTTCTGCTAACTTGAAGTCCCTGTAACGAATTACAAATGTGAATTGGACTACCAGTATCCAATACCCAGTTAGCAGTATCAACATTGAGTAATTACAAGGTTTATCATATAAATACCTTGTTCAGCAGACTTCTGCTTCCTCGGCCTGTTCGAGATCAAGGGATGCAATATAAAGAGGACAGTTCCTCTTCCAGTGTCCCTTCTTCTTGCAGTAGAAGCACTCTGCAGAAGATTGATCAGCCTTATACTTCCTGGTCTGACTAGGGCCAGGAGCATTCTGCACCTTCTTTCCCTTTTTATTTTTTTTCTTTTCCCTTTCTTAAAGGGACGACGACCTCTACTTCCTCCCACTAAATTCACCATCCCCTTATTCAGTTGGTGGTCTTTCTCGAAAGTCTGCAGCAACCCCAAAAGACCATGGTAGTTGACTGCAGGCTTGTTCATTCTGAATGATCGAGAAAATCAAGATAGGAGGAGGGAAGAGAATTCAGGATCGCATCCTTGCCGAGCTGCTCGTGCAAGGGGCATCCGAGTTTGCCCAGCTTTTCAATCAGCTCGATCATGTACAATACATGATCAGTGACTGAACCACCATTCGGCATCTTGGAGTTGTAGATGGCACAAGACACTTTGTACCGTTCTACATCATCCGGGGTGCCGAAGGATTCCTTCAACTTTTGAAGGATTTCATCAGGTTGGGCCTCCTCGAATTTGTGACTGAACTCGTCGTTCATCACCGCTAACATAATGCATCGGACAGTAGTCCGATCAGAGACCCACTTCAGATAAGCATCTCTGACCGCACTCCGTGCATTACGGGAGGGATTTCAGGTGCCGGATCCGTTATCACATAAGGATCCGTTCATGCTCCAGAACGATTCTCAACCTTCGATACCAACTATCGAAGTTGTGACCCTTTAACTTCTCGTTATCGAGAAGTGACCGGAGCGATAAATTAGAAGACATCTGAAAAGAAAATAAGACCAAATTAGTGTATGAATTAATAATTTAACCAAAAGACTTGGACTTTAGTCTAAAGGTTTCTCCCACTATTTTTTAGATTGGTAGCCTCTAACTCCAATCCATGAAAACACTTTTTCAAGTGGGTACTGAAATCCAATAGGCCTCGCATGAGCCCGACTTTGGCCGGCTCACCCATACGAGCCTAAAGGTAGGTTCGTAAACCAATTGCTTCCCTAAACAATTTTCAGTATTTCATTTTGCCCAGAGAACACCCCAATCGGCCTTGGGGCCTCCTATTGCGGGTCTCTGGTTAGGTCCAACCATTAAAATGACAAATCCAATGCTTCCAGCTAACTAAAGACCAAGCCCGACTTTGGCCGGCCCACCTGGTCCCGTTAAGGAGGTTGCACTGAACCATCATCGATCAGATAGAAATTCCAGTCGCCGGATGTACACCCGTTCTTTGGAACTGCCGATGCACACCAAGCTAGTGGACACATTTCTATCCAACTTAATGGGAGGCTAAGACACTGTCAACTCCTTGACTTAGTCTTTTTAAGGACCTAATAATTTTAGAGGATTTTTAATTATGACAGAAGAAAAGACAAGGACATGGATCATCCTCCCACTGAATCAATCAGATTTCAGGAGGGTTGAAATAAATCAACAAACGATCCATGGGCACCTATAGATCAGTCAGACCGATCAACCTGGGTGACATGGGTTAACTCGAGTCATTGAGCTTTTCCAATCAGTTCTGGTCGACTCGACTAGCCAGGTAGGTGAGATCATGGGTGAGTATCCGCCATTAACCATCTTTCCTAGACACCAACCAAGTTGGCCAGGAAAGAGGTAGCCTCATACAACCATGATCACAATGCCAAACCTACCTCGACACCATTCGGTTTACCAGACTCGATCAGATTAGCCTAAAGACTCGGGCATCCACTGAGCCACTAATTGGATCCATTTTAGATGAACGGATCAACTAATCTAACTATTAGATAGTTCTAAAGAAGGGCCTTAAACAACTTTTGTTTAATCTTCTTGTAATCCGGTTCAACTAAACTTAGGTCTAACCCAGTTATGGACCCAACTAGTCAGCTAACCCAATTAACCCAAAATGGCTTATGCAATTTTGATTAGATTTCATAAACCTAAAAAATTTTTTATAAGCCAAACACTTAATTAAAAATTTTTTAATTAGTCTCTATGTAAAACAATTTTACATAACAAAAATCATGCATCAAGATATTTACACATATTTTATATTCATATAAAACATGCCTAAACATGTATCACCAAATTAAAATAATTTTTAATTTTAATATTCTTTAAGGATCCTTCTGAAAGGCCAACACAGACGATCTGCATCGTGTCAAAGACACACGGTCATGGTGAAGGTCTCAACTAGGTTCCAAAAAGAAATTTGGATACATTTTTAGATTAAACCAATTTTAATCTATTAAACATGCATACTAGATTAGATTACATATGGAACCTGCTCTGATACCAATGAAAGAAAATAGTGCTAGTGGTTTGACATGTTCCTACACTAGGCATGCAAACAACAGCGGGAGCAGAATGGATTTTAAAAATAATTTTAAAAATCCGTGCAGCGAAAATCTGCTCCGCCTAGAAACTAATCTAATTCTAGTTGCATTAGGCATGTAGGATATATAATATTTGCAAAATATTTGAATTAAAAATTCAATCAATATTTGAATTAAAAATTCAAATCATGCATGAAAAAAAAAAAAACAATTTTTCATACCTTATTCCGGCTGGAATAACTCTGGGATAAAGCTGGAATAGGCTGGAATAAGTGGGATAAACTTATTCCAGTCTTCTTCTTCGTTGGGCTGAAAAAAGCTCTGTTTTGAGCTTGAAAAACGTTACCGGAACGATGGCTTCCGGACATCCGTTTCCTCCCAAAATTCAGCAATAGCAACTTGGACAAATGCTCTTCAATCTCCAATTGAAAACTGCAAGAAAAAGTCAGCCAAGAAAATATGAAAATTCACCAAAGTCTGTTGCCAGAATTTCTACAACAGAACTGGGCAGCAGGCTTTGGCCTTCGATTTGGAGCAGCTGGAGTGATCCTGGCTCACGTGGCTTGCTCCTAGGAGTAGAAGGATACTCCCTCTAGAGGGGAGACACACCCGGGGCTCTCGGATCCCACTCCACACGTGCTAGCCACTGGAAGTGAATTCGGCCACAGTGAATTGCAGCAACTCTGTTTTGCTGCAGACTTTGATTGTGCACTCAAAGGGACAAGGAAAACAACCTTGAAACTCTCCCTCTCACCCTCCAAAACCCAGCCTATAAGAGGAGAGTCTAAGCTCTCAATATGTGGAACTCTCAACCTCTCAAAGAAGGAATAGCAGGTGGAGAAATCACGCTGTTTTTCATGGCTGAAACTCTTTTCTTTTTCACGTTGAAACAGGGGACTGCAGCAAGGTTTTATAGAGGCAGCAGAGGAAGAGGGAGATGGAGAGACTGGGAGAGGAAGAGGTCGCAGCTGCCATTCCATTAACCAGCAAATAAAGCAGCGATGAAAGCCATCCGGTGGAGAAGAAGAAGGGACATCACCATCGGTCGTTTGGGCTTCATTTGATGCTTGGACTCCATCCAGCGTAAGAAACCCCTCTAACGTGTAAAACAGTCAAGGAGAAATAAAATACCGGTTCAAAAGAAAACCGGTCCAATCCAAAAATAGTTCAATCCCATTAAACCACTTGGTTCAATCCAATTGAACCGATTCAAGCCAATTAAATTGGTTCAATTGGTTCACAACCAATTGGAGGCCGAAACGAGCTCCGAATCAGTTCAAAACTAATTCAGAAAAATCCTGGCACAGTTCTGGTCAGCCCGGAACAATTTTCGGTTGTCACAGACAAGGGCAAGATGGGAAAAGAGTGCTAAAAAAATACTGTGACCATAAAATCGAGACGATTCCCAATCGTAATTAGTATCCGGATCAGAGAGTTATCCTCTGTGGTGTGTGACCTCATAGGTTCGAACCTAAACGGTAGCACTAGAACAATTCTAGTACCAGCCCATGAAACCATCTAGCAATGGATCATGGTGTCCGGATAGGTCGAAGATGCGGGAGCAAACAATCGAACCTCTGGCATATGGTTACCGTATAATTCATCCATTTGACCTCTAATGCTCAGGACGACTGAGATTGGGCTGCCAACCCAGACTGAGTCAGTCGACTACGTGTCTCAACCTCGCAAGCCAGTGACTCTTCACTAGGGCTACCCCGGCCGAGGATTTGCTAAATTGAGATACTATGAGACATTCGATCCAAACTGTTTGGACAGGTCAATTCCATCTTGGTCCATCACTGCTTTACAAGTACTTGCTTGTACCCAGAAACCTTCCGTCACCGGATTAAAAATCCGGGTAGTCCGGCACCAAAGCACAGGAGTTGCTTGCAAGCTACGTGATGACCTTAGGTCGGAGGGACACATATACCCATATCCAATCATGAGTATCCTTTGGCAGAAAAGGGCTGCAGGAGTCACGTTCAATAAGATATCACATATCCCACTTGTAGATCACATCAGTGTCACCACACTCATTTGGTCAAGAGGACAACCAAACGATGTGAACTATAACAACCTATACTTGATATATCGCCGTCCAGTATAATATATCCTTTGGTTGTGAACAAGGTTTAAGGACCACTCGATACATCCTCTCTGTATCGAAGTCAGTGTAGTCCTAAGGACTTCATCACATGGAAAGAGTTCATTTCAAGGAAATAATATGTGATGAGCTGCCAAAAATAATATTTTATTAATTCAAAGAAAGAGTACAAAATTAAGCTCAATCACCTATAACCCAGGTGATTGGCTTTGGGACACAATTCCCAACATGCACCTGAAAAGTCCAATTCTCTTCATGAAAGTATCGAACTGCTTGTACCATTGCCTCGGTGACTGCTTGAGCCCGTACAGTGACTTCTGCAGCAAACAAACATTCTCTTCTGATCCTGGTTCTCTAAAACCTAGTGGCTGCTCTATGTAGATGCTCTCCTTTATGTGTCTATGGAGAAATGCCATCTTGACATCCATCTGCTCCAGCTCCATGCCCTGAGCTGCTACGATGCTCAGCAACATCCAGATGGAGTATGTCTAATGATGAGAGAGAAAACCTTATTGAAGTCTATTCTTACTCTCTGTGAGTAACCTTTGGCAACAAAACGAGCTTTGAATCTGATGCCTCGGTCCAAAGGTTTCTTTTGCATTGGTAAACCCATTTGCACCCTATGGGTTTCTTCCCATATGGCAACTGCACAAACTACCATGTGTCATTCTTGTAAAGAGACTGCATCTCCTCGGACCAACCTCTCTCTGTCTAGGCTCTCCATGGCCTCCTCAAAGGTATATGGGTCTCTATTGGCTATCACCATGGCATATGATACCATCTCTCCAAAGCCATATCAGTCAGGTTGCCTGATGATCCTCTTGGGCTTGTGCAGCGCAACCCTAATATCTCTCCTAGGTCTAGCCTACTCCCGTTGGTCCTCCTAGGCTTAATCATCCATCCAAGCTCTCTCCACATGTGAAGGCACTCTCTGAGAGTGTTCCACCTAAATGTCCAATCCTCTAGATGCACCTACAAGTGGCAAAATAGAAAACGAGGTAAGCTATCCAGCACTGCCCTGTTGGACCTCCTGCTACTCCTCCATGCCACCTGACCTCTAGAGAACTGACCTCTCATCAAAGGTCACATCCCTACTGATGACGACATTCTTCTCCAAGGGCTCCCACATCTTGTACTCCTTGACTCCTCATGGATACCCCAAGAACACCATCTTCTTTGACTTGGCATCCAACTTGCTACGCTCACCAGCACCGATGTGCACATATGCCGTGCATCCTAAAACTTGTAGATGGAAAAGCCCAATCCTCCTTCCAGACCATCTCATCTCTGGAACAGCACCATCTAACTTTGTATGCGGTGACCGATTGACCAAATAGCAGGCTGTGTCAATTGCATCACCGAGAATGCCTTAGGAAGCCCTGTCTGCAACCTCATGCATCTTGCCTTCTCCATAAGAGTTTGGTTAATTCTTTCGGCCACGCCATTTTGTTAAGGAGTCCCTCTGACCGAGAAGTGCCTTTTGATGCCACACTCCTCATAAAAGTGCTAGAACTCCTAGCTGGTGAACTCACCACCAGTGTCAGACCTCAAGCACTTTACACCATGACCTTGCTCCTTCTCAACTTCTGCTTTCCATACCTTGAACTTTGAGAAGACCTCTAATTTTTCTCTCATGAAATAGACCCACACTTTCCTTGAAAAATCATCTATCAAGGTCAAGAAGTACCTTACTCCATTTCTGGCTAAAATTGGAGATAGTCCCCATATATCAGTGTGAACTAGCTCCAGTGGAGCTACATAGTGGGCTGAAATGCTACTGAAGTGGATCTTCCTCTGCTTTTCCATCTAGCATGGCTCACAGACATCTGAAGTATCACCAACCAGATCTAGAATTGATCTATGCTTGCTCAGTTCCTTCATCCAATGATCTTCTATCTGGTCCAGGCGGTAGTGCCCACAATCTGTAGTCTCCCTATGGGTCTTGTGCTCCCACTACTGTATCAGATTGCCCCATCACAACTGATCCCTCCATCCTGTAGAGATTATTGTCCATTCTCCTATCTCTTATCACAAGCATGGCTCCATTGGAGATATTAAGTACTTCACTCCTGGCTTGACTACTGAAGTTATAACCGCATCGCTCAGGTAGCCCAGTGACACCAGATTTTTCTTTAGCTCAAGAACGTGCTTGACATTGGTCAGTGTCCTCATGATCCCATTGAACATCCTCACTCATACACTTCCAATACTAGCAACCTTGCATGAGTGATCATCTCCAAGTGTCACACTTTCATCATCAGTCTTGGTATAGGTCAAAAACCAAGACCGATTCAAGATATAATGATGAGAACATTCTGAATCCAGGGTCCATATATCTGTGCACAATCTATGATCATCTGATACCACCAAGAAGTCATCCTCCACCACTTTATTAGCCATGGAACTGACCAAATCTGATCCTCCTATGTCTCCCTTCTTGTTTTTCAACTGAGGATAATCCAATCGAAAGTGCCCAGTCTCATTGCACTTAAAGCACTTTGTATCTTTCTGCTCTTGCTCTTCCTTCTGGACTTCGACTGTCCTCTCTGCTTAGACCTCTTCCTCCTCTTCCAGACCTTTCCCTAATGACCAAGCCCTCTTGGGGAACTCCTTCTTTGGTTAGCTTCTCCCTTTGCTTATTGGAACACAGCACCCAGACCATGTCTTCATACTCCAGGGTCTCCTTGCCATACAGTGGTGTAGTAACCAAAGCATCAAAGGGGATAGTGAGTATAGCAACAGCAAGGACTTGTTCTCCTCTTCGAACTTCATCCTAATATTCAGCAACTCGTTGCATATCTGGTCAAACTTTTGAATGTGATCTACTATGTTTCCACCTTCCTGCATCCGAAGGCTATAGAGTCACTTCTTTAGCATAAACTTGTTGTACATGTTCTTCTCTATGTAGAGCATATGCAACTTTGACTAGAGACCTTTTGGAGTCCTCTTCTTTGTCACAAAATAGAGAGATGCATTTGCCAAGCACCCTCTAATCATTGCATAGGCCTTCCTTACCATGGACATCCATTGCTTCTTTGACACCTCGTTCAGCTTTTCCTCCAAAGCCTGATTCAGTTCCAATTGGACAAGGAGATCTTCAACCCGAACATTCCACATGGAAAAGTTCCCTTTTCCATCAAACTTCTTGAAATCCACCTTCATCCTGATGCTCATGGCTAGATCCTAGCCAAATATACAATAATAAATAAACACCATAGGATTGAGAAGTACCTTGACAGGCCCTTGCTGAAATTCAGTAATTAAAGATCTGCAACTTCTGGTATCTTCCACGAACTCCATGCAACTTAGGCTCTGATACCAATTATTGGAGGATGTTCCCAGGTATGTGGATAACTTTCTACCAGCAACGAACCTTAGAACATTATATTGGAAGTGGCAGCAATAGGGAATTGAAGCAATCAGCCTAGCATGGATTCAGCCTTTTGTATAGAAATCTCCTAACTTGTTTAGAGTGCCCTGAACGTTTCAAATATGATATGGATGTGAAACCACCTCTCTTGGGACCTCCAACCAATGAATATTCAACCCTCCAAAGCTCTTGGTCAAACTCCAAAAGGTTAGAGAGAGGGGTGACTCCAAAGATGCTAGGCACTGGGTTCCTACTTAGACAAGGAGTCCCTAGGTGCTAAGGATTTCTCTCCTTCCTAGGGTATGGTGGCTTGTTTGCTGATATTACCCTGATAGAGAGTGACAAACTAGAGAGGAAGAGAGGGAGGAAGAAGATGGATATTAGGGAGAAAAGGTTATTTTATTATGATAGCTCTAATCAGCCCTGTATACAAAGTATATATATACTAAGTCATCATGACCTAACCCTAAAACTCCCATAGGCCAACTTAATGCATAATTGAGTTTTCCAAGTCCAAGTATGCCCTTGACTCAGCCCAATGACACATACCTAGGACTCAAAACCAATCCAATACAAGTTAGCCCTTGAGGCTTAAGTCCCTTGAACATCAAGATTCGAAAGCCTAATAGCCTTTCATCCTAGTTCCCAAACTAGCCCTAGAAATTCCATGCCAACATCATGATTATTGGACATTGGCCTTAGCCTTGGTCTACTAAGCCTTGGAAGCACCACATGAGATCCAACAAGTTTGACATTTGATCATGGTTATTAATTGGGGCTACCTCTTATCTAGCCAACTTGATTGGTGTCTAAGGAAAGAGATAAGTAGTGGAACCCTCCCATTGATTTCACTTACTTGGTCAATGTGGTTAATCAGAATTTGATCAGATAGCTCAATGATTCAAGTTAATCCATGCCAGTAAGGATGATCAACATGACTGATCTAGGTGCCCTTGGACCAATTTATTTTCAACCCTTATTGACGCGGGACACGGATGCGATGTAGTACTAAAGGTTGATTTAAATATTATGTTAATCGAGAGCAAATGTTCATTAACCTAACAGTCTATTAAACAATACGTTAAAAGAATCTATAGCAAGCAACTAAATACTGGATTACATCACTCGCATGCATACCTAACAAAATAATTAATTAGGTAGATCATGGCGATTGAGAAACCACCCTAGATTAGGTTCCTACTTTCTAACATCAGATCTAGAGGAAGGGAAATGGATCTTGAGTTACCGATACACTTAGAAGCCTCCTCTGATGAAGATCCGGATCACTGCACTCTAGGGTTGAAGAATCGGACTCCAAATTAATCGCTCCTGGCATCCAGATTTTGATCGAACTGATTCCAAAGTATGGACGCCGATCTTCAAAGTCGGATCTCAAGAGAATCTGCCAAAAAAAATTTTCAAAAATAGCAATTAAATGTTGGAAATCAAAAACTAGAAGGAAGGCTGGCACCAGGGTTGTTGGTTCTCCGGGGATCTTCTTCTTTGGTTGTCTTCTAGGATCTCTTCAAAGCATTGGATGAAGGCCTTGAAGAGACTTAGGGATCAGATCTGATGGAGAGATTGGATGGATAAATAGGGCATCGCACGCCGGTAGAACTTGGACGTCGCACCCAAGTGTTCTAGGCATCACACCTAGCACCTATCAACCATCACAGCTAGAAAGGAATTGGAAGAAGAACTCGGCAGAGTTTCATTTCATTTCATCAAATATTCATTAATTACAAGAGGAGAGGTGTAGGGGTATTGAACCCTAACTAGAGAAGTGAGGGACTCAAATACAAGAGTTTCATTACAACTCTAGACTTCAAGTTTACATTGCCTGGACTCCTGCTGGATGAAAAAAATAGACTTCTATCCATAGTTGGCACCAAGATGAGACTTTGATGGAGGGTCATGATCGCTTCTGGGTTGGTCATGATGATTGGACTCTAGTGTCTTAATAATGTATTCTTCTAGAGCTGCCTGGACTCTTCAGTCTGGATTGGAGAGAACTCTAGAGTCCTGCTGAAATTCTAGAATCCTTGAAGCTTGAACAGTTAGCAACTTATTTGAATGGAATACTAGGAACCCTTGGACCTCAAATACTAAGCGAGAAAAAATTTCCAAACTCCTTTGAATGCTTGGCCGACTTCTCACTTTGGCATGAAATATTATGAGTAGAAGGGCACCATCTAGGAGAAGTCCTTCACAATTACTCCTCTTAAAATTTTGTGCACTTTTCTTCATGGGCTGACCAAAAGAAATTGTCTTGATGAGTGTTGATTGTCCAAATTTAAGTGGTAGGCCATGTGTCATTGTCCCCCAAGTGACGTGACAATAGTAGTCCAGAAATCATGCAATGTTGACATGCAAAATAGGTTGGCATATGACAAGAGCTTGTGCTAGCATATGGGTCACATGGGCTTATCTTGAACTAGCACATGGGTCTTGATTTGAGTCACATGGGTATTATAATTGGTCTTCCCTGTAATACAAGACTCAACAACTAATTTTTACTGGACTCAATAAATAACTAAAGTCCTATTCGATCAATTGGAACCCAATTTGATCAAAAGGGCAAGACATGTAAATACGTAGTTCAACTTGGTAAAAGGGGTTTAGCCTAAAAGGCTAAATAAATAAAACCCTAATTCCAGTTGGTAAAAGGAGCTAACCCTAGCTAATCCAAAATAACAAAAATTAAAATAAATTATTGTTACGGCCGTATCGATGACGTGGCCGGGCTCAGATACCATCAGATATGATCGAGCCACGTGGAGGTTTCTTCGACCGAGTCAGCGTCACATTACCGAGATCGAGCTCGGCAGGCTACCGCGCCAGACGACTTCCCGAAGACGTTATCGCCCTTGCCGAAGTCGAGCTCGGTTCGGGGCTCCTCCTGCCGCCTCGCCAGGTGTCCACCCCGGAGGGGTCCACCCAGGCCGAGGTCAGCCGATCCCTCGCTCCTTCGCTAGGTGGCCTCCGAAGACGGGTCCACCTCGACCGAAGCCAGGCGACCTCCTGCCACCTCGCCGGGTGTCCACCCAGGAGGGGTCCACCCAGGCCGAGGTCAGCCGATCCTTTGCCCCTTCGCCAGGTGGCCTCCGAAGACAGGTCCACCTCGGCCGAAGCCAGGCGACCTCCTGCCACCTTGCCGGGTGTCCACCTAGGAGGGGTCCACCCAGGCCGAGGTCGGCTGATCCTTCGCTCCTTCGCCAGGTGGCCTCCGAAGACAGGTCCACCTCGACCGAAGCCAGGCGACCTCCTGCCACCTCGCCAGGTGTCCACCCAGGAGGGGTCCACCTCGGTCGAGGTCAGGCCGCCCGTACAGAGAAGATCCCAATGAAAGAGGTGCAGGTTCCGAGGTCATCCCTCGAGCCGTGCGCATCACAGGCGGTGCCCCATACGGATGGCGGCGGCACGCGAAACACCACTTACATCGGCCCGACAGGTCCCACAGTCGAGAGGCATGGTTCTGACAAAACATGGCCCGTAAACGGACGGTGCCTGCACTTAGGAGGGAGAGCGCTCTCACTGGGCCCGAGGTCTGACCGGCCGCCTTGTCGGCGCCACCCCCCTTCTGTCTTTGCCCTTTCCCTGCTGGGCTCGGCGAACGAGGTCGGAAAGCCGCCTGGCCCTCAACACCAAGAGGGGAAAGAGAAAAGGATGGGAAGGGGAGCCCCCCAGGAGGGGAAGACAGGCGAACAACGGGAGGGGATAAAAGGAAGGAAGCTGGGGATGACAAGGTAAGCTGATCAAGCTGGGGACAAGTAAGAAACAGAGGCCAAAAGCCCCACTCCGAGAGTGAGATCCAGGGTCCTGAGAGGGGATCGCTTGGCGTGAGCTCGGCAGGGAGGCCCGACCGAATTTCTGGTCCCCATAGCACCTTTCTTGCTAGTAAATTCTCTGAGTCTGGGACTCCTTCGACGGCCCGTCTTGGAGAATCTGTTCCTTCTCGTCGTCTACTGACTTGACCGTTGGAGCTCCCTCACCGGGATCCCCGGCCAAGATCTTCTGACCCTCTCCTGCAGGTTCCCTCCAGCCAGGAGACTCCAGGAACCAGGCGGTCTGGTAGGATCGACGGATCTGAGGCACGGGCGCGGCGGCGAGATTGGCAACAGATTGGCACGCCAGGTAGGGGGGGCAGGACAACACCCCCTAGCGGGAGCCAGCTTTTTGCAGGTACCGCACTCTCCGACAATGGTAGTCACTCGTGGGCGCGAGGCGTCCACCAGCCGTGTGGGGGAGGTTCCCTCCCCTCAAGGGGCCCACAGCCCGGAGAGGGAGCTTCCAGCTCCCCCTCCTCTTCCACCACAGCCGACCTCAGCAGACGGGCCCCTCGCGGCCGTCATCCAATAGCTGCAGACCTTGACCTCGGCGGTCCGGTAGCTTCAAAATCAGCAACGGTCCCTGGCCACGCAGCCGCAGCCAGGGACCCCCGCGGCCCGAGCCGCGGGATAGCGTGGGAGCCTGCACTCCATTCAGGGCAGGCCATCCCACCCGAGGGTAGTCTCCAACCCCTGCGGGAGCCACCAAGCTCCCACAAAAATAAATTACTCCGGTTCGGTGGATCACGAGAGTCGATCCCCGGTCGATGAAGCCGAAACGGTGCATCGCAGCAAGCGACGCCGAGGCCTGACTTCGTGCCGAGATCGATCGGCACCCCCTTCACCAGCGGCCTCGGTGGAAGACTCCACCGACGAGGCCATCAGGCGCCAGGCTGAGAGGCGCCTGGAAAAACATGAGCGCAAGTTAGCGGAGTTCGCCCGCCGATTTGCTGACCTGCAGAACTCATCGGCGGACCCGGCGGGCTACGACTCCCGTCCCCCCTTCTCTGAAGAAATCCAGGCAGAGCCGATCCCAAAACGGTTCCACATGCCGCAGGTGGATCCCTACGATGGGACCACCGACCCTTTGGACCATCTGGAGAGCTACAAAGCTCTCATGAGGGTCCAGGGGGCCACCGATGCTCTTTTGTGCATCGCCTTCCCAGCCACCCTCCGGAAGGCCGCTCGAGTCTGGTTCATCCGCCTCGAGCCCGGATCCATTTGCTCCTTCCACCAGTTGGAAGGAAAGTTTTTGGTGCACTTCGACGCTTGTCGAAAGGTGCCAAGAGAGGTGGATAGCCTCTTCTCCATCCGCCAGCAGGACCAGGAGCTGCTCCGGGACTACATCACCCGGTTCAAGATCGCAACCCTGGAAATCTACAGCGTGGACAAGCCCGTTGCCATGCTGGCTTTGAAGCGCGAGCTCAAGACGTCCCGCCTGACCTACTCCCTGGACAAGAAGCTGCCCAGGACGTACCCCGAGCTCCTCCTCCGCGCCCATAAGTACATTCGAGCGGAGGAGGCCGATCGCACCCATCGAGAGCTAGACGGGAAGACTCTGAAGAGGCCACCCCCGAGGGATACCCCGGGAGCTCGGAAGCCCGGGCTGTCTGCCGACCCTCGCCCGAATCCAAGGCCGAGGGGTGAAGCCATTCCGGAGCGGAGGTTCACCCCTCTCCTCGCACCTCGGACGAAGATCCTTATGAAAATTGAGGGCGAGTGCTACCTCCGCCGACCTCCTCCTCAGAACCCGAGGGCTATTCGGGACAAATCGAAGTACTGCCAGTTCCACCGCGAGCACGGTCATGACACGGAGGAGTGTCACAACCTGAAGCGGGAGATCGAGGAGCTGATCAAGAGGGGCTACCTCAGGAAGTTCGTCAGGAATGAGGTCCCCCCGGAGGGGCAGCCGCTCGTGGCTTTACCGCCAGCCCCTGCAATCGATAATCGCCCGACGGAGAAGCCCGTGGGCATGATCTCACGTGGGGTCGAGCGAGCAGCGAAGAGAGCCCGGGAAGTCGGGAACCCGGAGAATGTAATCCCTCCCGAGGAGGAGAAGGATAATGAAAATGTAAACAACAATGCCGTGGTGGTCGAGATGACCATCGCGAATCATCCTGTACATCGAATCATGGTGGATAGTGGAAGCTCGGCTGACGTACTTTTTTACGATGCCTTCTCTCGGATGAATTTGTCCCACGGTCAGCTGAGACCGGTACATACCCCCTGGTGGGTTTACAGGGGACTCCATGGGGGTCGAAGGGGAGATCACTCTCCCGGTTACCGCCGGATCCCCACCTCGGCAGACGACCGTCCTGATGACGTTCACCATCGTCAGGCTCCCTTCGCCTTACAACGCCATTCTCGGGCATCCCGGGCTCAACCAACCGGATGCCATGATTTCCATGAAAAGATTGTTGGTGCAGTTCCCCATGCCTTCCGGGCTCAGGGAGATGAAGGGGATGACCCAGCCGGTCCCGTATTGCCTCCAAATGGTCCCGGGCACCCGGGACGCGGAGCTCGCCCCCGATGTTGACGACCTTGACCTAAGAGAGAAGGAACCCAGGGGAGGGCCCGTAGAGCGCCTGTTGACTTATCCCCTCGGTTCGGACCCGCTGAAGACGGTGCAGGTCGGGGCCCAACTCCCGAAGAAGAACGGACCCGCCTGCTGGAGTTCCTCCGCACGAACGCAAACGTGTTTGCCTGGTCGGCAGCCGATATGCCTGGCATTTTGCCCGAGGTCATCACGCACAGGTTAAACGTGGACCCAAGCTGCCGCCCGGTCTGCCAGAAGAAGAGGAGCTTCGCCATGGAGAGACAGAAGGCCATCAATGAGGAGGTGGAGAAACTCCTCGCCGCCGGACTTGTGCGGGAAGTCCAGTATCCCAGTTGGCTAGCAAACATGGTCATGGTAAGAAAGAATAGTGGTAAGTGGAGGATCTGTGTGGACTACACCGACCTCAACCGAGCTTGCCCAAAGGATAGCTTCCCTCTTCCAAAGATCGACCAGCTGGTCGACACCACCTCGAGACATCGCCTCCTGTCATTCATGGACGCCTTCTCTGGATACAACCAGATCCGAATGAGCTCGGAGGACGAAGAGCATACCGCCTTCATAACCGACCGTGGAACTTTTTGCTATAGAATGATGCCATTCGGCCTCAAGAATGCTGGAGCTATGTACCAGCGTCTGGTCAACAAGATCTTCAAGGACCAGATCGGCCGCAACATGCAGGTGTACGTGGACGATATACTGGTAATGAGTAAACCCGATTCAGACCACATAGCTGACTTGGCGGAGACATTCGGCAACCTCCGACATCATCAGATGAAGCTGAACCCAGCGAAGTGCGCCTTCGGCGTCTCCGCCGGGAAGTTCCTAGGATTCATGGTGACCCAAAGAGGAATCGAAGCCAACCCGGAGAAGGTCCAGGCCATCTTGGACATGGAGCAGCCCGCCTCCAAGAAGCAAGTGCAGCAACTCACCGGCCGAGTTGCGGCCCTCAGCCGCTTTATCTCCAGGTCGGCAGATCGCTGCCGTCCCTTTTTCAAAGTGCTGAGAAAGATGAACGACTTCGCTTGGACCGAGGAATGCCAGGAGGACTTTGAAGAGCTGAAGAAGATGCTCGCATCGCCACCGTTGCTGTCCAGGCCCGAGGAGGGGGAGGAACTCATCCTCTACCTGGCGGTCACCCCGGAAGCCATCAGCTCGGTCCTGGTTCGGACCGATGACCAAGGAGTCCAGCGGCCGGTATACTATACCAGCAAACTTCTTCGCGACACGGAGCTCAGGTATTCTCGGCCCGAGAAACTCGTTTTCGTGCTAATAGTGTCTGCCCAGTGTCTCAGGCCCTATTTCCAAGCGCATCCCATCGCTGTCCTGACGGATCAACCGCTGAAAGCGGTGCTCAGCCGACCCGACACTTCGAGACGATTGGCGAAATGGGCATTGAAACTCAACGAGTTCGACATTGCGTACAGGCCAAGGTCGGCCATGAAGGCACAGGTGCTGGCCGACTTCTTGGTCGAATGTGCAGGCTTGGGCAAGGAGCCCGAGGAAGGCCCCTCAGGCCAGCCGCTGAAGACGGGCCCCGATGAGCCCGGAGAGAACGCCTGGATCCTCCATGTAGATGGAGCCTCGAACTCCGACGGGAGTGGGGCTGGACTCATCCTTGCCAACAGCGACGGGGTCGTCGTCGAATGCGCGCTCCGTTTCTAATTTGCCGCGACCAATAATCAGGCGGAGTACGAGGCACTTCTTGCCGGGCTGAGAGTCTCCCGCGAGCTGGGCATGACCAACCTCAAAGCTTTCACTGATTCCCAGCTCATGGCGGGACAGGTCTCTGGGGAGTATGCCGCGCATGACCCCCAAATGGCGAAATACTTGGAGCTCGTCAAAGCGGGCGCGTCCAGATTCCGGCGCTTCAACATCTTTCACATCCCCCGCAGGGAGAACGCCCGTGCGGACACTCTCTCCCGGCTGGCGACCCTGCCGGACTCGATGCTGGGCAGCGCTCATGTGGAGCGCCTTGAGATCCCAAGCCTCGAGACCCCGGTGGAGGTCCATCAGGTCAGCCATGAACCCTGCTGGATGGACAAGTACGCCGAATACATCACCAGTGGCACCCTGCCGGAGGACAGCGAGGCGGCTCGCCTTATCAGAAAGAAAGCCGTGCGATTCGTCCTGATGGATGGGCAATTGTATCGAAGGTCCTACTCCTACCCCCTCCTCAAGTGTGTAGGACCCGCGGAAGCCAAGCTCGTGCTCCAGGAGATTCACGAAGGCATCTGCGGGAACCACGTGGGGGGCAGAGCATTGGCCTACAAGGCCCTTCGTCAGGGCTACTTCTGGGAGACGATGAAGGAAGACGCTGCTGACTTCGTGAAGAAGTGCGATCGGTGCCAGCGTCATGCCACGGTGCAACGGCAGCCCTCCAACCCAATCTCCCAGCTTTCAGCTCCCTGGCCATTCGCCCAATGGGGGATGGACCTCCTGGGCCCATTCCCGCCGGCGTCTGGACAGCGGAAGTTCTTGATAGTGGCCATCGACTACTTTACGAAGTGGGTCGAGGTCGAACACTTGGCGCGGATCATTGAAGCAAACATCGCCAGGTTCTTTTGGAAGTCGATCGTTTGTCGCTTCGGCCTCCCCCACACCGTGGTTACTGACAACGGGCGCCAGTTCGACTGCCGGGAGTTCGAAGAGTTCTGCAGCGACCTCGGTATCAGGCATCGCTTCACCTCGGTGGCGCATCCCTAGACCAATGGAGAGGCCGAAGTCACGAACAGGACCATTTTGCAGGGCCTCCACACGCGACTGGACCAGGCCAAAGGCAGATGGGCCGAGGAGCTCCCCAGCATCCTTTGGGCATACCACACCACCCCGAGGATGGCTACCGACGAGACCCCGTTCAACCTCATCTTCGGAGCCGAAGCGGTCATCCCGATCGAGCTCAGCCTACCCACGCTGCGTGTGGAGCAATATGACGAGACAGAAAACCCCGCCAGGATGATGCTCAACCTTGACCTTCTTGAGGAGACGAGGGACAAGGCCCGAGTTCGGATGGCGGCGTATAGGCAGCGCGTGGCCAGGTATTACAACTCTCGAGTGCGGCCGAAGTTTTTTCGTCCCGGAGATCTGGTCCTCCGGCGCGTTGAAGCTTCTCATCCACGGGAATGCGGCAAGCTCTCACCCAACTGGGAGGGCCCGTACCGGGTAGCAGAAGCCCTCCCCCACGGTGCCTACTACCTGGAGGAGTTGGGAGGTTCCAGGTTCCCCCGGACGTGGAACGCCTCGAACCTAAGAGTGTATTATCAGTAATGTAAGGTTCTCCACTCCTGCAATAAAGTTTCCTTGCTTCAAACGCTCTCTTCTCACTTTGTAGGGAAACCGGCGCATGGCCCTGAGTTCGGCATGCCCGATCATGGCTGACGGCCGAAGGAAGCAGGAGATCCTGGGTTTCGGCCTGGAAGGTGGCGCAGAACCCAGTTCGCCCATGCAAGCACGGAGAACAGCTCGGCAAGCCGCGCAAGGCTTGAGAAAGCATGCGGCCCCGGGGTTCAGTCCGGAAGTCCCAGGCTTCGGCCTGGAAGGCGGGGTAGAAACCACTTCGCCCACGCGAGCATGAAGGCAATCCCAAGGCCGGACCCGCTCAAGGCCTACTCTGATGCCACGCGGTCCGGAATGTCCCAACCTTCGATCTGAGCGATGGACGGGACCAGGTCCACACTCGTTTCGGCACTCCACATCGATATCTCAAGAAAGAAAAAGAGAAGATGGGAGAGTGGGAAAGAAAGTGAACTCAAGATTTAGACAAATAGAGCTTTCATTGATCCAAGGAGGAGTACAAGCTGGGAATCCCGATAGGCCGGGAGTCCCTAAAAAAAAAAAAAAAAAAGAGAAAAAGAAAAGCACAACAATAACGACAAGAAAGCGAAAAGATAGAAGGCTCAGTTCCGCACAAGGTCGGAGCCCTCGGCTTGGGTCGCGCACTCCGCGTCCTCGCCTTCGACGGTTGTCGGCTCAAGGGGCTGCTCCGGGGCCACGGCCTCGTCGGACGCCGGGGTCGCAGGCATGACGTCGGCCGCACCGGAGGCTCTGCTCTCAGGTCCTTGCCTCCTACCTCCGAGCACCACCCCACTGAGGTCGAGCTCGGGGTAGAAGGCCCCTACCTTCTCCGGGCACATCCGGAACCCCTTCAGGAAGGAGTCCACGACGGCCTCCCGGACCTCCGACGTGTACTCGTCGGAAGCCCGGAACTTCGGGATGGCCTCCTGCACCTCCCGCTTCGTGGCCTCCAGTAGCCCATTGACATACGCACTCCTCTCCTTCGCCGCGTTCGCATCTCGCCTGGCCTCCTCCAGCTGGCACTCCAGCCACTGGGAGTGGGCCTGAAGGTGAACCCTCTCAACTGCGTCCTCTTCCGCGCGACGCTAGTGAGAGACCCTCTCCTCCGACAGAGAAGACTCCAGCTCCTTGTTCCTCCCTTCGGCGCATGCCAGGTCAGTCTGGAGGGCCTGATTGTTTGCTCGCAGCTCGACCCCCTTTTCCATGAGGTCCTTGACGTCGGCCGCGAGCTTGCCGAGCTTCTTCTCCTTCTCGGCATCCTTCTTCGCGTTCCCTACGAGGAAGTTCCTCAGTAGGAGAACGTCATTCCCAATCTGCACAAGTGAAGCAATCGGGTTAGAAGAAAGACTACCCGAGGTCACGGAAGACAGAAGAAGATGAGTTCGGGCTTACCGTAAAGAGCTGCGGGAGGATCCCGAGCAGAGCGTCAGCATAGTCCCGGCCGCCCCGAGCTCGGCGGTCCCGAGCTGTGGAGGCATACTCCATCACCTTCTCCACGAGCCCTTTGTCGTGGATGACTGAACATCGGTGGGTGATCACCGGTGGCGGAGCCGTCAGGTCAGCTCCGGCGGTGACTGTCCCTCCAGCAGGAATCACGGCCGATGGGCCGGTAGAGGACACGGGCTGCACCATCGGAGCCGCGGTGATGATAGGGCAGGCGCTGGACGAAGCTGCGGGCGGTGGAGCCCCCTCGACGGCAGCACCACCGGGTCTGACAGCTGAGGAATCAATAGCCCCACCCCGAGGCAGCCTGGGCGGGGGAGCAGCGACCGTTGGACTAGGTACAGTCACCGGCGCAACCTCCTGGCTCACCTCGGTGCGAGCCCTCTTGGCCGCGGGCTCATCTACCTCGGGGACGTCTCTCTGGGCCGCGCCCTCCAGGAGGCTCTCCAGTGAGAACTTCATGCCTGCAATGCAAAAGAGTAGAAGGTCAGCCATCTCGATTATAAAGGAAAAAGAATACAAGAGTCAAGGGAGGACCGAATCTCACCCGACTCGCAGATGGGACTGATCCCGGCCTCAAAAGATTCTGCTCCGAGAGCAGAACCTCGAGCGCCGGGACCATGTCGCTCAGGAGCAAGGAGTAGGCCTCCTGGTCCGCCGGCTCGACCTGGGAGTTCCGGTTCGGAGACCGGTCCGGTTCACTCCAGGCCCAGTCAACATCTTCGACCGAGGCAAAGAAAAACCGGCTTTTCCAGCCCTTGATAGAAGAAGGGAGGTCGAACCGGAGACACCTGGGCCGGGGCAAGATGTACCACCAGCTGTCATCAGTGGAGTACCTCTTTAGGGTGAACATGGCCCTGAAGAGGGAGAAACGGGCAACAAACCCGTGGAAATGACAAAAAACTATGAAAGAAAAGATGACCCGGATGGCATTGGGAGCCAACTGGGCCGGAACAAGACGGAAATGGATAAGAAAGGAGAGGAAGAAGGGGTGCAGAGGGAATCGAAGACCCCGGAGGAAGAAATCTTCATAGAAGGCTATGCGGCCGGGGCCACTCATGGTGACGCGTTCCCCGGGCCGCGAAACGAATAGACGGATTGATCCCGGGATGCCGTAGGCCTCCCGGAGCAAAGAAAGATCGCCCTCGGTCATGGTGGAAGCATGATCGGAGGGACCGGCGGGAAGAAGAGGCGGAGCAGGAAGAGAAAGAAGAGGAAGAGCGGAAGCAATCGGAGGAGACCGGACCCCCCTGGGGATGCCGATGGTGACACCCCAGGTTGCAGACGCCTGCGGATCTCCTCCGGGATCGTTTCCTCCTCTGAAGAGGAAGAAGATGGAGTCCTCGACCGGGATGGACCGGCCTCGTCCGGATTAGAAGAAACATAGCGACGACGCGCCATGACAAAGAAGGAAACAAAGATTCAAAGAAGAAGGGGGAGAGGGGGACTAGAAAGAAGGATGGAGGCACTCATCGAAAATACGCCAAGCGAACGCGGGGCAATGGAAGTTAGCCTGCAGCAAATCGCCTACGGAGCAAGGGAAAGGCCTCATTCCAGAAAGTCCCCTCCTTTTCAAACTCAGTCGACAGCAGCCGTACCCGTCATTCTGCCCCGAGCCACTGGATGATCGCCGCGTGGATGCACGCCCGACACCGACGCCTCGTTAGCAGGGTAACGGCCTCTGCCTCGAAGCGACGCATTTATTGTGGGCAAGTGGGCGACGCGTGGCGGCTTCCTATAGGGCTTCGGGCGCATCGAGAAGTGGCGACGAGGATCATGGAAATTATGATGCAAGATCTTCGCCTCCCCACGTCATATTCGCATTTAATCCCGCCGTTCCATTTTACGACGCCCCAACGAAATGGCGGGCTGGGGGGTAACTGTTACGGCCGTATCGATGACGTGGCCGGGCTCAGATACCGTCAGATATGATCGAGCCACGTGGAGGTTTCTTCGACCGAGTCAGTGTCACATTGCCGAGATCGAGCTCGGCAGGCTACCTCGCCAGACGACTTCCCGAAGACGTTATCGCCCTTGCTGAAGTCGAGCTCGGTTCGGGGCTCCTCCTGCCACCTCGCCAGGTGTCCACCCGGAGGGGTCAACCCAGGCCGAGGTCAGCCGATCCCTCGCTCCTTCGCCAGGTGGCCTCCGAAGACGGGTCCACCTCGGCCGAAGCCAGGCGACCTCCTGCCACCTCGCCGGGTGTCCACCCAGGAGGGGTCCACCCAGGCCGAGGTCGGCTGATCCTTCGCCCCTTCGCCAGGTGGCCTCCGAAGACAGGTCCACCTCGGCCGAAGCCAGGCGACCTCCTACCACCTCGCCGGGTGTCCACCCAGGAGGGGTCCACCCAGGCTGAGGTCGGCTGATCCTTTGCTCCTTCGCCAGGTGGCCTCCGAAGACAGGTCCACCTCGGCCGAAGCCAGGCGACCTCCTGCCACCTCGCCAGGTGTCCACCCAGGAGGGGTCCACCTCGGTCGAGGTCAGGCCGCCCGTACAGAGAAGATCCCAACGAAAGAGGCACAGGTTCCGAGGTCAGCCCTCGAGCCATGCGCATCACAGGCGGCGCCCCATACAGATGGCGGCGGCATGCGAAACACCACTTACGTCGGCCCGACAGGTCCCGCAATCGAAAGGCGCGGTTCTGACAAAACAGGGCCCGTAAATGGACGGCGCCTGCACTTAGGAGGGAGAGCGCTCTCACTGGGCCCGAGGTCTGACCGGCCGCCTTGCCGGCTCCACCCCCCTTCTATCTTTGCCCTTTCCCCGCTGGGCTCGGCGAACGAGGTCGGAAAGCCGCCTGGCCCTCGACACCAAGAGGGGAAAGAGAAAAGGATGGGAAGGGGAGCCCCCCAGGAGGGGAAGACAGGCGAACAACGGGAGGGGATAAAAGGAAGGAAGTTGGGGATGACAAGGTAAGCTGATCAAGCTGGGGACAAGTAAGAAACAGAGGCCAAAAGCCCTGCTCCGAGAGTGAGATCCAGGGTCCCGAGAGGGGATCGCTTGGCGTGAGCTCGGCAGGGAGGCCCGACCGAATTTCTGGTCCCCATAGCACCTTTCTTGCTAGTAAATTCTCTGAGTCTGGGACTCCTTCGGGGGCCCATCTTGGAGAATCTGTTCCTTCTCGTCGTCTACTGACTTGACTGTCAGAGCTCCCTCGCCGGGATCCCCGGCCAGGGTCTTCTGACCCTCTCCTGCAGGTTCCCTCCAGCCAGGAGACTCCAGGAACCAGGCGGTCTGGTAGGATCGATGGATCCGAGGCACGGGCGCGGTGGCGAGATCGGCAACAATTATTTACATGGATAAAAGGGTTGGGTCCAGGGTTTCATTCATAGGTGATCCACAAAGATGTGGGTTCAACCTGTCGATATTTTCGGGCCCTGGTGTCCTCACCAATTCTCCCCAAGTGGAAGGAACTTGACTCCATCGAGTAAGGGTTAGCTGGCTCAAGTACTTCTCTGGCAAGTCCGAGGTGATCTTCTGCAGATCCTTCCGAGTTATCCAAGTGTCATCAGACTCGGGATGTCCTTGCCAACGAACAAAGTATTGCTGGTAGTCCTTATTCCGGGTAACAATCATCTTGTCATCCAGAATTCGTTCAACCCTGTCTCTTCGATTTGTGGATTTGGCTATTGGACACTCATGGGTTGGTTCGCTCTCAAGAACAGGATCAGGCCCAAAAGGCTCACTAGGTAGCAACATCGGCTCCCTATACTCTACAAGATCTGATATGTTGAAAGTTGGACTTATACCCAAATCTAAAGGTAGGTCTATCTCATAGGCATTAGGTCCAAACTTATCAATTATTTTATAAGGTCCTGCACTCCGGGCATGTAACTTTTTGACAGTTCTAGATGGAAATCATTCAGGCCTGAGCCTGATCATAACTTGGTCCCCTACTTTAAACTCTTTGAACCTTTTGCTTAAATTAGCCATTCGTGCATATGAATCATTGCTCTCTTTAAGTTTCTTCTTTATTTCTTGATGCAAGTTCTTTATATGCTGTGCAAAAGACTCAACTGACTCAGATATACGTGCATGAATAGGTAAGGGAATCAGATCTAATGGCTTCCTAGGCTTATATCCATGAACGATTTCAAATGGGCTCTTTCCTGTAGATCTGTTGACTGAGTTATTATAAGCAAACTCCACTCTCGATAACAATAGATCCCTATTAGCAGTATTTTCTCCCACTAGACTCCTCAACAAGTTCCCTAAACTCCGATTTACTACCTCAGTTTGGCCATCTATTTGGGGGTGGTAGGCAGTAGAATACTTCAATTTGGTTCCTAGCATATGCTATAAGGTTTTCCAAAAGTAGCTAGTAAACCTAACATCTCGGTCCGACACAATGGTTTTAGGCAATCCATGTAACCTAACCACTTCGTTCAAGAATAATTTGGCCACTCTAGATGCATCATAAGTTTGGGAACATGGGATGAAATGGGCCATCTTAGAAAACCTATTTACTACCATGAAGATAGAATCATGTTTCCTAGCAGTTTTAGGTAATCCTAAGACAAAGTCCATACTCAAGTCTTGCCATGGGCAATCTGGGACGGGGAGTGGGGTATATAGTCCAGTGTTCTATCTAGTTTGCTTAGCTACAGCACAAGTCCTACACTGGGCTACCACTTGGGCAACATTTTTCTTTAGACTTGGCCAATAAAACTGATCCTCTATAGCCAAGATAGTTTTATTACGCCCAAAGTGTCCTGCTAAACCTCCTGCGTGTATCTCCCAAATAAGAAAGTCTCTAAGTGATGTCTTGGGAACAAACAACCTATTTCCCTTGAACAAATAACCATCCCTTAAGACATACTCACTAAATTCAGTGGATGGCCCTAGCTTCATTGATTCATAAATCTTTCCAAAATCCAGACAAAATTCATATTCTTCCTTTAATCGTTCAAATCTGACTACTTCAATACTCACACAATTCAGCAACATTGTTCTCCTACTAAGTGCATCAGCTACCCTATTCTCACTTCCAGCATGGTGCTTTAGGACAAAAGTATAGGCTTGTATAAATTCAACCCACTTGCCATGTCTAGGGTTTAACTTTTTTTGAGAATTTAGGAAGTGAAGTGCTTCGTGATCAGAGTAGAGAACGAATTCTTGCGGTAGCAAGTAATGCCTCCAATACCTAAGAGCTTGTACTACCGCATACAATTCTTTATCATATATGGAATATTTCAACTTGGCATCACTCATTTTCTCACTAAAATAGGCAATAGGATGATTTTCCTGACTTAATACCCCTCATATTCCTATGCCTGATGCATCACAGGTGACTTGAAAGACTTTGGTGAAGTCGAGTAACCTTAAAACTAGTGCCTTAGTCATTCTATCTTTGATCTCTAGGAAGGCTTTATGGACAGCTCTAGTCCAATCAAATTTGCTCTTCCTAATGCAGTCAGTGATCGGAGCAACAATAATGTTAAACCCTCTGATAAATCTCCTATAGAAGGTAGCTAACCCGTGGAAACTTCAAACGTCATGAACAATCCTGGGTATAGGCCACTCAACTATAGATTTCACATTCTCAGGATCGGCAGTTACTCCTTCTGGTGTTACTACAAAACCTAAGAAGATGATTCTGGTTGACATGAAGCTACATTTCTTAAGGTTTGCAAACAAAGCTTCCTTCCTAAGGACCTGGCAAATTTGACGAAGGTAGTCTAAGTGATCTTCCATAGTCTTACTGTATACGAGGATATCATCAAAATATATGACCATGAATTTTCCAATAAATGATTGTAACACCTGAGTCATAACCCTCATAAATGTACTTAGGGCGTTTGATAATCCAAAGGGCATCACCAACCACTCATATAAGCCATCTTTGGTCTTGAAAGCCATTTTCTACTCATCCCCGATTCTAACTCTCACCTGATGGTAGCCACTTTTTAAATCAATTTTTGAAAAGATGGTCGATCCGGCCATCATGTCTAGCATGTTATCGAGTCAGGGTATGGGAAACCGATACTTTATCATAATCTTGTTAATAGCCTGGCTATCTATGCACATCCTCCAACTGCCATCCTTTTTAGGAGTCAAAAGTGCTGGGACAGCACAAGGACTCAAACTCTCCCTAATAAATCCCTTTTTCATAAGATCCCCTACTTGTCGTTGTAGCTCCTGATGTTCCGTAGGGTTCATCCTATAGTGTGGGAGGTTTGGCAATGTGGCTCCTGGTACTAAATCAATTGCATGTTAAATATCTCTTAATGGTGGCAATTGATCTGGTAAATCTTCAGGGTAGACATCTTTGAATTCCTCTAATAAATCTAGGATCTCCTTAGGGTATTCTAGTTTTGGTTGATCCTGAGCTTCCTTGGTAAGTAAAATCCAAACTGGTGACCCTCTATCAATTTCTCATTTTAACTCCTTTGCAAAGATCAAATTCAGATTAGACTCTTTTTCCTTTAAGTGACTTGACCCTCTCTTAACATTGTCCTTTGGTGGGGTCACATTAACACTATCCTCTTTCCTAGATGGTGAAATGCATACGAGTTCGATCATCCAAACAGGGTGGCATCGTGGTCATACAACCAAGGTCTTCCTAAAATGATGCTGCTAACCCCCATCGGAAGAACATCGAACCAAACTCTTTCTTGGTAGGATTGTACCTGAATTGTAACCTGGCATCGCAACCGGATGGAAATGTTGGTTGCATCGATCTAGGATACCTTATAGGGGATCGGGTGTGGAACAGTTGGTAAGTCTAGGCTCTTAACTGCATTAGTAGAAATTGCATTGACACAACTCCCACTATCAATTATTACCTTACATACCTTATCCCCTATTTTAATAAAGGTCTGTAGGATGTTAGTCCTACACCAATCCTCATTCCTCTTAGTTTGAGTCAGGATGCATCTGACCACTCCTAATCGGTCTGAGTCTAAGATCTCTTCCTTCTCCTCATATTTCTCCACTAACTCAGCTTCAGCCTCATAAACCTCTTTCTCACAAGGATCATTAATCTCAGGGTCCTCTACATCAGGTTCCCCTATATGTAAGGCTCGCGATGGACATTGGGTAGCATAATGACCAGTCTGATTACACTTAAAGCATACTGGGGTTTGGTTTAGATCCTTCTGAACCATAGGTGCCTTACCCTTGTCATCTCTAAGAATGGGCTGGGGATTGGGTCTAGGTCGATTTGCAGGGAATCGATTCTGGTTTGGCCTATTTCCATGGGCATTAAATCTAGATGAATCAGATTGATAGGTAAGTTTCCTTGGAAATCTCTCAGCATCCCTAGCAACTTGATAGGCATGTTCTAATTCATTCACTTCTCTTAGAATCAATTCCCTCTTAATGTCCTCATTCAGGCCTGCTCTAAACCTAGACAAAGTAACCGACTCAGACTCGGACACACCACACCGCATAACATACTCATCGAAAATGGCTATGTATTCGGACACAGTCTGATTTCTTTGGGTCATCTTCTGCCACTGATCTAAAAGCCTTTGTTCATAGCAGAATGGTAGGTATTTGGCCCTTAATTTGAGTTTCATGTCCTCCCATGTAGCTATATGTGGGTCTCTTCTCTGTCGGCTTAACCTTTCCACATTACCCCAATACAATCGTGCTTGTCGAATCAACCTAAACTTAGCGAATTTGACCTTACACTCTTCTGACATGGTGTACCATTCGAAGTACTATCCATATCACTTTCCTAATCAGAGTACATCTTGGGATCTAAAGTACCATCGAATGTGGGGGCTTCTAGTCTGATACTCCTAAGGGCTCGTGCTTCCTGATCATCTATGTCATACTGCTGCCTCCTAGGAATAGGATCAGGTGTAACCTCTCTACGTTGGGCTCGATGCCTTGGAATTAGATCAGGTATGGCCTCTCTATATTGGGCTTGATGTCTGGGGATTGGATCATGTGTAAGCTCTGGAAGCTAAGGTCCTAGACCATACTGTGGGGTAAATTCCAGTGGTGTAGGGTCAGGTTGAGACATATTGGGATCCTTCTAATGAACCTATTCTTTCATTCATTTGATCAAACCTCTGGTCGACTCTAGCACTAAATTGCCTCTGTTCAGTACTAAGCTGCCTCATTTGCTCAGTCAAAGATCTCATGAAAGTTTCCATCGTGGGGTCCATGGATGTACTAGGTTGGTCCTGGGGGACTTGGTATGGGGTTCCTGACCTAGTAGTCATGCAAGGACACAATGCACTCAAACAAACCTAATCGACTATGGATAGCTAGACCTAGAGTCCAAACTAGATGCCTAATCAAGGTGGCAAGCTAGTATGTAGTAACTCAAGACTTGGCCAGGCATGTGTAAGGGGAGTGTAGGTCCCTGATTGCCAATTCTAGACACCAATCAGAGATCGGCCAGGTAGGCGGACCAGCTCACTTGCCCTTCGGGACGTAATCCCTGAACCACCATTCTAGACACCAAGAAATGGGCACACATAGATTTAGTTGACACGATTGAATTGATACTAATTCGGACCCGACCAATTGGTATCCCTAAGCTCACTAGAGCAATTAGGTTCTAATAAGTTTTAATTAGGGCTTGGGCTCAAATGCAAAGTGGGTGGTTTTAGGCTAGGGAAAGGTTATGAACTTCTCCCCCTATGTTATATTGTATGCCCTTAAAAATCAATTAGAAAATGAATGCAACAAGCAACTAATAAAACTAAACCTTAATGATTTTTTTTTTTTTTTGGGCAGAACCTATTCTCAGGCCGAAAATAGAGAATTGCAGTTTTCACAGAAGCCCATAAATTGTAAAAAAATTACTGAAAATACTTTAAATTTCAAGGAAGCTAAAAAAATAAATTTCATATTTTTTTGATTTTTATATATGCAGAAACAATTAAAACAACAGATTATATACTGGAAGGCTGAGATGCAGAATTTAACTAAATGCAAGATTAACCTAATCTAAACCTGCTCTGATACCAAATTTGATGCGGGACATGGATGTGATGTAGTACTAAAGGTTGATTTAAATGTTATGTTAATCGAGAGCAAATGTTCATTAACCTAACAGCCTATTAAACAATACGTTAAAAGAATCTATAGCAAGCAACTAAATACTGGATTACATCACCCGCATGCATACCTAACAAAATAATTAATTAGGTGGATCACAGAGATTGAGAAACCACCCTAGATTAGGTTCATACTTTCTAACATCAAATCTAGAGGAAGAGAAAGGGATCTTGAGTTACCGATACGCTTAGAAGCCTCCTCTGATAAAGATCTGGATCACTGCACTCTAGGATTGAAGAATCGGACTCCAAACTGATCGCTCTTGGCATCCAGATTTTGATCGAACTGATTCCAAAGCATGGACGCCGATCTTCAGAGTCGGATCTCAAGAAAATTTGCCAAAAAAAAAAACCAAAAATAGCAATTAAACATTGGAAATCAAAAACTAGAAGGAAGGCTGACACCAGGGTTGTTGGTTCTCCCGGGGATCTTCTTCTTTGGTTGGTTTCTAGGATCTCTTCAAAGCATTGGATGAAGGCCTTGAAGAGACTTAGAGATCAGATCTAATGGAGGGATTGGATAGATAAACAGGGCGTCGCACCCCGGTAGAACTTGGATGTCGCACCCAAATATTCTAGGCGTCACACCTAGCACCTATCAGCCGTCATAGCTAGAAAGGAATTGGAAGAAGAACTCGATAGAGTTTCATTTCATTTCATCAAATATTCATTAATTATAAGGGGGGAGGTGTAGGGGTATTTATAGAACCCTAACCAGAGAAGTGAGGGACTCAAATACAAGAGTTTAATTACAACTCTAGACTTCAAGTTTACATTGCCTGGACTCCTACTGGATGAAAAAAATGGACTCCTATCCATAGTTGGCACCAAGATGAGACTTTGATGGAGGGTCATGATCACTTTTGGGTTGGTCATGATGCTTGGACTCCAGTGTCTTGATAATGTATTCTTCTAGAGCTGCCTAGACTAATCAGTATGGATTGGAGAGAACTCTAGAGTCCTACTGAAATTCTAGAATCCTTGAAGCTTGAACAGTTAGCAGCTTATTTGAATGGAATGTTAGGAACCCTTGGACCCCAACACTAGATGAGAAAAAATTTCCAAACTCCTTTGAATGCTTGGTCGACTTCTCACTTTGGCATGAAATATTATGAGTAGAAGGGCGCCATCTAGGAGAAGTCCTTCACAATTACTCCTCTTAAAAATTTTGTGCGCCTTTCTTCATGGGCCGACCAAAAGAAATTGTCTTGATGAGTGTAGCTTGTCCAAATTTAAGTGGTTGGCCATGTGTTATTGTTTACCTAGTGACGTGACAATAGCAGTCTAGAAATCATGCAAAGTTGACATGCAAAATAGGCTAGCATATGACAAGAGCTTGTGCTAACACATGGGTCACATGGGCTTGTCTTGAACTAGCACATGGGTCTTGATTTGAGTCACATGGGTATTATAATTGGTCTCCCATGTAATACAAGACTCAACAACTAATTTTTACTGGACTCAATAAATAACTAAAGTCCTATTTGATCAATTGGAATCCAATTTGATCAAAAGGGCAAGACATGTAAATACGTAGTTTAACTTGGTAAAAGGGGTTTAGCCTAAAAGGCTAAATAAATAAAACCCTAATTTCAGTTGGTAAAAGAGGCTAACCCTAACTAATCCAAAATAATAAAAATTAAAATAAATTATTTACATGGATAAAAGGGTTGGGTCCAAGGTTTCATTCACAGGTGATCCACAAGGATGTGGGTTCAACCTGTCGATATTTTCGGGCCCTGGTGTTCTCACCAATCATAGACTTAGTCAAGTCAGTGGAAGGATTGTTAATTGATCCATGTCCTCTTCTCTCTTTTATCCATTTAATAAAATTTTCTTAATTATTAAGCTCCAAAAATGACAAAGTTATAGAAATAACAAAATCATAGCCTCCTAGTAAGAGGATGGTAATGGGTTCAATAGTTAATATGATCATTGGAGGTCCAAAGACTTGGTGCTTATCTAGCTATTAGAATTATTATTCATATTATGGTGATTTAGTGACAACTTTCTTAATGATGGTCAGGTGGGCCGACCAAAGTCATGCTTGCCATTCATTGGTTAGAAGTACTAAATCTAGTCATGTTAATGATTGGATCTAACCAGGACTTTTAGTGGAGGTCCAAAGACCTACTGAAGAGGTGCTTGGGATAAAACCCACACTAGAAATTGTTTAGAAAAATAATTGGTTAGGAACCTACCTTTAGATACACATGGGTGTGTTGGCCAAAGTTGGGCTCATGTGTAGTCTATTAGATTCTAGTATCTACTAGTATCTACTAAGGAATTAATATAATTCTTTGAATTAGAGGTAGAGGCTACCAATTTATAAAAATGGCCAATTTTCTATCGCTCTATTCATTATTGGATAATAAAAGCTAACGAGACCTGATAAGGGGGAAACCCCACCCCTGGGATTCTGAAGGTCCTAGAACTGGGAATGGATTGATCAAATTTATTTCAGGATAAACTAGAACTACATCAAGCTATTTCTACTTTTGATGTTGGGTCCACGGTACTTCGGACATGTATATGCAGAATTATCACCTACATGACCTAGAGATGACTAAACCTGCATATCAGAATAGCATGCCATCGAATCATTCAAAAGGATACATTTCATCTTAGGATATTTCTCCAAGATGCCTCATCAATGATTTGGTCATGCCCACCCTCTAAGAGTAGAAGCCAGGGGTAAAATTTTAACTCTTGGTCCTACCAGCCATTATGCTAAAGTACCTTCGACCTTTTCTAGACCTATACCAGGCCTAACCTTTGACCTTCTGACACCTTACCAATATAAACCTTTGGACTTTTGGGCTCCTACCGGGCTTAGCCTTTGGCCTTTCGAGCCTGTTGCAGCCACGACCATCATGGCCTGTAACTCCGGTGCATCGAGTTCTAGCTAGGAGCTTGTCCTTTTGTTTCGCGATCGGCTTACTCGTCCGAAAGTCCTGCAAAACAAAGGAGACCTGGGCCGGGGATTATGGTGAAGAAGTTCTGATGATCAAGTCAGTGGGATGATCGAGGAGAATAGAACCTCTATGATAGAGAGCTTGGGGGACTCTCTCCATCTAGAGGGAGTAATAAGAATTCTATGAAAGAAAGATAATACTCAATCAAAAGCGAGTATGTTGCTTACCCCACTTACCTTCCCTTGTGGGTCTTATATGGATGAATGAATTTTGTCAGTTTTTGGGTCCTCCATTTCGAAGAAAGCTTTATGTTATTTGCTGTCGCCCCTCTATCGGGCTAGCTTTCCATTAAGCCTGGAGTCAAGATGGAATATTGCCATTTTAGGAGGGACCATCGGAGTGCTACAGGTCCTGGGGCTTGAGCGAGATGTCCTTCTTAGGAAGGTCCAGGCATCCTATCATGGAGGTCACAAACTCCCAACTGTGTGATTGTCGACGTGGCGGCACAGATAAGGCGGTGAGGCTGGTGACACTTAGATCGTGTAGGTCGTGCTCAAGGGGGGTCGCAGGACCTGCGCCCATGGCAGAGCACGTGCCTCTTCTCAGGGGCGGTGAGTGATCAGGCTTTTTCTTGTCACAGTTTTGAACTTCTGTTAGCCCCAACCTCTGCTGGACGGGGAGCGAGGCATCATTTGGGGGCCTTAAGGGCTCGACCCAGACAGGGAGCTATCCTCAGATGGGGACTTGCCCAATGAGCCCGGCCTCAACTGGGAGCTGACCTCGGCAGGGTGCTCACCTCAGTTCTTCGTTAGGCTGTCTTATCTAGGTGGCGGGTCTCTTGTCATCATGGCAGCCCGAGTGCTCTATGTCAGTGGATGTTGCCATATCAGATGCCCCCCACTCTCGAGCCTAGAGGATGAAGTGTTCCCTCGGGGTGAAGGGAATAATGATTGCGTTGGCATGGAGGGGACATGCCTCTTTCTGGTATCAAGGCCACATGCACTGGTGCCCAGAAGATGTGTGCCCATACCATCTGGGTGATACCACGTCTCCTTTTGTTAAAAGCAATCATTATCATGGCATCGTCCTCGATGGGACTGCTCCTGATTCGAAGCATCGCTCCAACATGTGGCACCTCTTGGCTGGCTCGGTGAGATATAGCGCACATCTTCGATAAATACGAGGTGACAGGGCTCTAGGCCGCTTAAAAAGGACCCATCCTTTTGTTTCTCGGAGGCTTTTCAAGCGGCAAGGCTTCTTCTTCAGGTCTACCTTCCTTCCTCTTTTTGGGTGAAGTCACGAAGTTGTAGCAGGTTAGGCTTCCTTTCTTCTTTTGCTCCTTTTTTCTCCTTTGGCCTGTGCTGGGGGCGTACCTTTGTTAGGGTTTCTAGATCTCTATCCATCTTTTCCTCCATCTCCACCATTTCCAATGAGTTCTTTCGGTGAGGGTCTCCTCTGTCGAGGGGGAGGGAGGTCCGGCTACATCAGCGGGGGTCCCTACTGGACGGGGATCGTGGTCGAACCACCTTCAATTTCTTCCTAATCCGTCCCCTCTATCAAGAGTGTGGGGGTCCCACCGGCATTGCTTCAGTGATAATCGACAGGGCTCTAGTCCACGTCTGGAGGTCATTCGGGGTCCCTGACTCCATCCAACTCTTTGTTCCAAGGTCGGAGATAGAGTTATCCCCAGTGGACTGGGCTGGATAGCCTTATACGAGGACTTCTTCTTTGCTGGCCTTCATCTTCCTTTCCATACCTTTTTCTCTACTCTCCTTGGCCACTATCATCTAGTTCCGACCCAACTTATCCCTAATGCCATTCAAACCATTTTTTGTTTCATTATCCTTTGTAGTCATAACGGGATTGCCGCCCATTTCTCCCTCTTCAGGGCTTTGTTCACCTTGAAGCGCCACCCTTTCGATAGTGGGTGGTGGTTTGTGTCTCCCCAGAAGGGGTGTCTCAAGCTTGATCACCCACCTCCATCAAGGGGTGGAAATATCGATTTTTCTTTGATTTAGTCGAGGGGGCGGACAGGGTCTAAAGCGAACCAGACACTTCCCCCAATCGATAATCCTTAGTCGAGCCGGCCGATCAGGAAGTATTTAACCAGTTTGTTTCCTCCCAGGTTCCATCTCCTCGGGCCTTACTGTGCAAGTAGAACCTCGCTGAAGCTGGGGTCATTCAGGCCCAGCCCTGGGGTAAAACTCCATATCGGGCCTCGTTCCTCTTGGCAATGGGCCTGGTCTAGAAACAAGGCTAACATATTTGCTTCATGCTGCAGGGATGAAGTTTAGCTCTAAGGATCTCCGAGAGATGTCCCAAAGGAGGAGGGCTGCCATTGAAGAGTCTGAGAGGGAGCCCAGGAAGAAGGCCCAAGAAGAACCTGGGCAAGGACCTCATGATGGACCCGATGGGAGGGAGCCAATGGTCCCGCTTGTGGTGTCCCGAGTTGCGGGGTCAGGACCTCGCTGGTCAGCGAGAGGATGACGTTGGGGCCACAGAGGAAGTCACTCTCACTTCAGAAGTCTCTTCCTATGCCACGAACCTGGCTTGCTCAGAAGCGATGGGAGCGGAAGGTGTGGCTGTAACCAAAACATCGGTTCCCCCCACTGAAGCCGGGATTTTCGGGGATAGCCTGGCTAAAGCGGTGCTTGGGTGTAGTGCCTCACCTAGGCCTGATCAGCTACCTAGCATGCTAAGCCTAAGGGGCAGAACCCTCCCTATCTTCTTCTTCAAGGGTTCCCTGATCACCCGTGACGGGAGGATGGAAGATGGTATCCTGAACTCTCTCATCCAAAGGGTGAATCACTGGGGGCAAGTTTAGAGGTCAGTGTCAAAATTTGCCACCTACTTGTTTCTTTAATTGATGTGATGCGGGATGGATGTAAAAACTAATTCTAATAATTAAAAATTTAATTTTGATGAGAAATGGTAGCAAACTCAGATAAGCTATCAAATTAATTTAATGAAAAATAGACTAAGTCTCTACTAGCTACCTGCAATATAATCAGCATGCAATCACATAAAGAACCCTGGATCTGATGATTGAGAAACCATCGAAATTAGGTTGTCCTGACTTCAATCAACCAAATCTAATGAGATTTGGAAGGTAACTTACCAATAATGCTTTTCCCTCCTTCGTTTCAATAGATCTAGATTCAACTCTTAAGATCTCGCTGTAGGATTGCAAACTTCAGTTCCTTTGGAGTAGAACTTCTCGTTGATGGTTGGATGGCAAGGGAAACCTCCTCTTCTGATCAAGAACACTAGGTATCCTGCAAGAGAAATGTGATTAGAATGGTGGAAATGGAGGGAAAATTTGAAAAGAGAGAGGGAAAGAAGGATAATTGGCTTGGTTCTGGATCTGGACTGGATGTTGAAGATGGTGGTGATGGGTTTCGGCGGCACAGCAGATGGTAGAATTTCAAAAATTTTCATTTGAAACTATATGAAATCGAAACCCTAATCCAGAATCCCTTGAGCATAACAATTAACTAATCATATAATGAAGCTTAAGAAGAATACCTGATACGCTATAACCTTCTTCTTTCCACTAGGCACATAAGCACATGACCTCCAGAGATGATCCACATGAGAATTGAACCAAGGAGACACTCCTTTCTTGCTTGCTTAAACCACTAGGACTCTTTGGCAGCCTTTCTAGCCTTCGACAGCCTTTTCTTCTTTCCGAGACTAATACCCTCCTGACAAGCACTTTGAACCTTCTCCTAAACTCTTTTTACTTCTACTTAACACTTCTTTATTCTCTTCCTAAGCCTTTATCTTAATTTGGCAGACTTGTCTTAAAGAAAGAACAATGTCTTAACAAGGGAAGGAAGAGACAAAGAGGATAAGTGCAAGAATGTAAGAAAGAAAGGATTGAATGGAATGCTTTCGGTAAAACATCGATGGGTTTATATAGGAAAGCAAGAGGCATGGGATAAGGCTCTTCATCAGCCCTTGATCTGCTTTTCATCAGATCAAATAAGACCCTTCAATGAGAAGGAGTCTTTTGGATCTAAAAATACATCCTTTCATGCGCCAAATGACCTATCTGCATCTCTTGGACTTAACCGGTGATTTTTCTTCATGCCATGTGGCATGTAACCGGCTGATAAGAAGGTAATAGGTGTGGGAATTAAGAGACATATCAATCATAAATCCCTTCGGTAATAAAACTTCTTATTTGAATTTGAATTGGTGCGGCAACCATGAAGAGTCACGACTCTTCATGTTGCACGCGCCAATTCCTTCCTTCATATCTTTCTTGCACGGTAAAGAGGCTGAAGGAATGGGTGTTAGGACAAGGGAAGAGACTCATTGCTTATCTGGAAACCACTTCTCCAAAGCAGAAGGACTCCTATTCTTCTTTCACGCCAATTATTTCTAGAGCATACTCCAAATGGAGCCAAGAGTCCAACCTAGTTTGGACTCTTCATAAATCCAAGGTAAAGGCTGATAAAATCCAAATAAAATCAGATTATTTGACCCCACTTAGGACACAACCCAATCTAGATTTCTCATAAATTGGTTTGCCCAATTAGTAAGCAAATAGACCTAATCTAATTGGGTTAGGAATTAGGCTAGCATACATATGCTAGATGCAATCTAGCTAGCCAATTAGGATTAATTAACCCTAATATAATATCTAATAAATTTCTAGGTTAATTCTCATATGTGTGTGACCTTTTGGGTTCCACATCTAGCCAGCAGTAGGTCTGGGTCCAAGCCGATTCGACCCAATCGGATCCATTTGACCTAATTAGGTCAAATTGAACTAACGCAAGTTGCCAATTGGAATTAACTTTCAAATTGACTCATGAATCTAATCAAATTGATTCATGATAACCTACACAACATGATTGATGTCTAGCAATGTGTCATGCCTACCCGGAGGATGAGAAATTTGATTGAAACTATCAAAATATCTTTCAATGGAAAGTTAGCGTGCAATTCAATCTCTCGATCTCCTTTTATGCTGAATAAGTGATGGGTATGGATTAATGTCAAACCCTAGCACTTAGTAAGTTGCACAACTCCCACTATGAGAACAACCTTTTGACAAGCAGTAAGGCATCCATAAGAACTTCTCAGTGTGGGTCAGTTCAGTGAACTCATGTCTACAATGAGCACCCATAGCCTTATATTAGTGTCTTTACACTAGTGGCTGTGAGATCAACCACCCTTTCTTAAGAGCATACATAGGATATGCTGATCTTTCCGGAAGTATCGATCCCCTAATCGATAATCCAACGACTAGGAACATTCTAGATTAGGGTTTATAGAAATTTAGGTCTCACTGTTATGATCTTCATCATAACCCTAATTCCATTTTCCTAACCTACGAGGTTCACCATAATCTATTAATCAGACACAGCAGTATGATGAAAACTAAATGCCTTTATTAATACATAAAAATGTCATACATGAGTTTAGAAGTTTACAGAAATGCCCTTACAATGATTGGCTTTTAGGGCATTATTCTTTCAGGTGGCGCCTAGCTTCTGGATCTTAGACTTAGGAGATAACTAGAGCATCTGTACCCACACACACTAATACAATGCTTAACCAGCAGAGCACTCACATACTACAATTACTTAACCAGCAATTGCACTCTCAATGCTTACCCAGCAATTGGAGAAAAACTGACAAGGTTTCATTAATCAATCATAAGTTGGATTACAAGAGGAAAATGTGGTGGTATTTATAAACCCCTTATATAGTAGCTTGATTAGAAAAAATTTATGGTAGCAAGATAAGAAAGAATTCTTTTGAATACAAGATTAGGGTAGATAAAATGGCCTCCTATCTTCTTCTTGAATTCAAACTAGGTAGACTCCCTTGCACTTGGACTCTTCCATGGAATGGGCGATGAAACAAAGATGGGTGACAAAATGAGATGGCATCCCATTCTCTCACAATTAGCACTAATCTTTCTTTCTCTTGGCATGAACTCCTCCCTGGTTTTCTTTCAATTTTGAATGGTAGATAAAAAAGGCCATCCATTTGAATTGGACTCCTTGAATTTAAAAGTAGATAGATGATGACTCCTTTGTATTTGAAAGTAGATAGATGATAACTCCTTGCATTTGAATTCCCTTGGGTGACAAAGAGGCTTCATAAAGGGTGATAAGAAAGAAGAGCCCTTTCTTATTACTTCTCTTAAAATTTGAATGGCTTTTAAATGAGCGACAATTCATGAGATTGAGATGTGGTGCTAAATGGAAGGAGAATCCTTTCATTTTACTTCTCTTAAATGGCATCATCTTGGGTTTAAAAAGGAGCGATGAGAAGGAATTTGTTGGCACCTCTCTTGGATAAACTTGAATCTTAAATTGTCCCAATGTCTCGATGTCCCAATGTCCCATTGTCTTGATGTCTGGATGTCCCAATGTCTCAATGTCTGGATGTCCCAATATCTCAATGTCTGGATGTGATGTCTGGATGTGGCATGATGACATGGCATGGTGACATGGCTTCAACAACTAGGCCTGACCTTGGCTAACAATTGGACTTGAACCCCCTAGACTATTACAAGACTCAACGTCAAGTAAACCTATCTTGACTAACTTGCGAATCAAAGCAAACTAATTTATTTATAGGACTCAAGATGAAATTAAAATATAATAACTACTTATTGGAGACCCACAACGAGCTTGGAGGGTTCTGACGTCTCTTCCTAGCTTTGGTGTCCTCACCATGATGTCGGTAAGCATTCTCTGAGGCCACTTTCTTGTCTTCCTCTCCCTTGAGGGGCACTGATCGCCGCTTTTCATGCAGGTGGTGGTGGACATCCAAATCCTACGAGATGCCAACCGAGTGCTTCTGATGTGTGGGGCCTACTTCTGCCAGGAGAGGGATGAAGCTCGGAACTTGGCCGACCGGGCACAAGAGATGGAAAGTCAGCTAGCTACTGCCCAAGCTAGGGTAGCAGAGCTGGAGAAGAAGGTAGCTGAACTTGAGGTGGCTCTCGCCAGAGAGAGGGACACTAACTCCCTCCGGGTCGAGGAGATGGCCCACCTGGAAGGGAGAGTGCAGACCCTCCAAGCCCAATTATAGGAGGAAAAGGCTCGAGGTGCAGAGGTGGCCAAGAGGGCAGCGGAGGCCATCGCGTCGATGGAGGCGGCCAATAAGGAAGCCACTGAGGCCGTTCCTTAGTTCATGGCATCGTGGGCCTTCCAGGATGAGGTCACCGAGGCTATCTTGGATTCCTTTCACTGAGGATTCAAGGATTTTAAGAGTAAGGCCTTTCATTTTTATGGGCTGAAAGGTCTTGACAACATTAGGCCTTCTTTTCCATTCCCCGAGCAACAGGAGGAGCCCAACCTCGAGGAGGAGTATGAATTGGAGGAGGCTGAGGTAGAGATGAGATATGAAGCCACCCCCGATGCTTCGCAGGAGGCTGGGACTGCCCACCAGCTTGGAAAGGAGCCAGCGGTCGATGCTTAGATCTTTCCTTTCTTTTTGTACTTGGAAGTCAAGGAGGACTCCTGGTTTGTCAAGGGTGCCTTACAGGAGATGTAAAGGAAGTTTTTATCAATGAAACATTCATTTTTTATGGCTATCACTCTGCTCCTTCCTCTTTTTCATTTTTCTCTCTCTTCTATTCTTTTCTCTTTTCTTTTTTTTTTGGGAGGTTTCTGGGGGCCCCTCGTTCCTTTGTCTTTAGTCTTTAGGTGCCAAACTTCCAAGTCTTCTTGCTTTGCCTAGCTGTGAGTCGAGTGGTAGATGGTGGGACTTACTTGGAGTTCCTATCTAACATCTCCGGATTGTGAGTAAGATGATGAGATTGCTTATTTCTGGGTGCCAGTCTTTGTAAGTTTCTAGGCTTGGAGTGCCGGGCTTAGAGTACCGGGCTTCATAAGTTTCTGGGCTTAGGGTGCCGGACTTCGTAAGTTTCCGAACTTAGGGTGCCGGGCTTCGTAAGTTTCTAAGCTTAGGGTGCTGGGCTTCGTAAGTTTCCGGGCTTAGGGTGTTGTGCTTCATAAGTTTTTGGGCTTAGGGTGCCGGGCTTCATAAGTTTCCGGGCTTAGTGTGACAAGCTTCGTAAGTTTCCAGGCTTAGGGTGCCGAGCTTTATAAGTTTCCGGGCTTAGGGTGCTAGGCTTCATAAGTTTTCGGGCTTTGTAAGTTTCTGGGCTTAGAGTGCCAGGCTTTGTAAGTTTTCGAGCTTAGAGTGCCAAACTCAGAGTCGGACGAATGAGTTCCTGAATAGGTAAAAAATAGAGTTGCACCAAAAAGAAACTCGAATTTATTATGAAAGAGCCTTACATTATTAATGGTACATCCTTAAGTTGCTGGCATTCCAGGTTCGTGAGAAGTGGGCTCCATCGAGCTCGACGAAGTAATAGGCCCCACCCGGCAAGGCCTCAATTATCTTGTAAGGACCTTCCCAGTTCAGGGAGAGTTTCCCACACTCCCCTAGTTGGGAGACTTTTGCCTGCCTGAGAATAAGGTTACCTGGGTGGAATACCTTGGGCCGCATGCGAGAGTTGTAGTAGCGGGTGACCCGCTATCTGTAGGATACCATCCAGAATCGGGCTTTGTCCCTTGTTTCTTCCAGTAGGTCCAGATTGAGGAGGAGATGGGCTGGATTCTTGACTTCATCATACTGCTCTGTTTAGAGCGTGGACAGGCCATGTTCTACCAGGATCATTGCTTCGATCCTGAAGATGAGGTCGAAGGGCATCTCGCTAGTGGCCGAGCGGGGTATGGTGTAGTAAGCCCATAGTACACTGGGTAGTTCATCTATCCATCGACCCTTGACTTCATCTAACCTCATATGAAGCCCTTGCAAAATGGTACAGTTAATCACTTCAGCCTCCCTGTTTGTATGTGGGTGAGCTACCGAGGTGAAACAATGGTGGATGCCGAGATCGGAGCAGAATACTTCAAAGGCTTGGTTATCAAACTGCCTCCCGTTGTCGATGATGATCATGTGTGGGAGGTCGAATCTATAGATTATGAACTTTCAGAAGAATGATTGGACCTTCGCCTCCATTATCTGGTCCAAAGGTTTGGCCTCAACCCACTTGGTGAAGTAGTCGATGGCCATGATCAAGAACTTCCGTTGGTCGGATGCTATAGGAAAAGGGCCTAGGATATCCATCATCCATTGGGAAAACGGCCACAGAGCTGACAACTGGGAAATAGGGGCCACCGGTTGCCATTGGATATGGGCATGACGCTGACACTTATCGTATTTCTTTACAAAGTTGGCAGCATCTTCCTGCTTGATCTCCTAGAAGTATCCTTGTCGGATCACCTTGTAAGCCAGGGTCTTGCCCCCCACGTAGTTGCCACAAATGCCTTCATGTATTTCTTGGAGCACATAAGCGGCCTCTGAGGGATTTAGGCACTTTAGCAGGGGGTAAGAGTAGGACCTCCGATAAAGCTGCTCGTCCATAATCACGTAATGCGCAGCCTTCTTCTTGAGCAGGCCAGCCTCCTTTCGATCCTCGAGCAGGGTACCAGTTATGATATACTTGATATATGGGTCCATTAAGCTGACCTTACTGGTGACTTGCTGGACCTCAGCCATAACCTCATAACTGGGGTCCTCGAGATATTCGATGAAGGTGCACCCCAGGGAGGACTTTGGCAAGGTGGCTAGTCTGGAGAGGATATCAGCCCGGGCATTCTCTGCCTGCGGGATATGAGAGATGCCAAAGTACTGGAGGGCCGACATATAAGAGCGCACCTTGTCTAGGTACTTTGCCATCATGGGGTCCCGTGCTTTGTATTCACCTGAGACTTGGCCAACCACTAGCTATGAGTCTGTGAAGACCTTTAGCCTCTTGACGCCCATCTCGCGGGACACCTTTAGCCCTGCCAGGAGCATCTCGTATTCAGCCTGGTTGTTGGTCATCATGAAGAGGAAGCACAATGCACATTCCGTAACGACCCTGTTAGAATTGGCAAGGATGAGGCTAGCTCCGCTCCCTCCTGTGTTAGAGGTGCCATCCATGTGGAGTATCCACGTCTCTTCCACCAAGGTCTGGTTTTACCTGAGATTGGCTTGTTGGTCTACTTCCTCTGAGCTTTCCTCAGCCCAGGTGCATTCCACCAAGAAATTAGCCAGGACCTAGGCCTTTTGCACTTGCCATGGGCGATAGGTGATGTCTAATTCACTGAGCTTCAACGCCCATTTGGCCAAGCACCCAAAATTATCGAGATGGCTTAGAATAGCCCTCAGAGGCTGATCGATAAGGATGGTAATGGGGTGCACTTGGAAGTAGGGCCTGAGACATTGTGCAGACATTATTAGTGCAAAAATAAATTTCTCAGGTCGAGTATACTTGGTTTCGACATCATGGAGCAGCTTGCTAGTGTAGTAGCCCAGCCATTGAGAGCCATCCCTGTCTCTTAGTTAACCTAATTGACCCAATCCCAGAACCAAATGAACCATAGATTCAACCAAGTAGACTAACGATTTAACCAAGCAACCACTAGGATCAACCAGTTAACCACTAGTTTTGACCAAGTAGGAGATCGGTTAGGAACCCTAGACAAGACCCATAGGACTAAACCCATAACCTATGAACCCATAACCCTTAGTCAACCTGAGCCCAATAGGATTAGTACCCTTAGATATGAACCCAGTGTTAGTCAGGAGCACCTTAACCAACCCACCCTTGCCACCCCAGTCATTAGTCAGTTTTTTCTTAGTCTACCCCCTCTTACCACCTTATTGGTTCACTCAAATGACCTTGAAGAGGAGATATATGAGGCTGACCCAAGCTTAGTGGAACAATATGAGGAGGAAGAAGAGGAGTTCTCCATAGAAGACTTAGAGCTAGTTGAATCAATAGATGCCTAGGTAGAAGCCACCCTAGAATCAGTTGACCCTAACCATACCCACATAATAGTCGACCTAGAGTTAGATGGCCCAGATCACACCCAGGTAATAATGGAAGAGCAAGTAGAGGAAGAGAACCCAGATCCTATTACTAGAGCACCACCTGAGGAAACATTAGAAGAGGACCCAATTATAGAGCCTAGTCCCAAATTTCTTAAACTAGATGACTTTATTAAGGATTTGGCTTATCAGTACCCTCAGGAAGAATCCCATCCTGTGGTTCCCATTAACGATCTCTTACTTGAGATTAGTGATCCATTTTTCCATACTATAAACCCTGTAAGTACCCATCAACCCCATAAGGTAAACCTCATTAGTCTAGGACTAATTCCTGATGCACCTTCTTGCATTCCATTCTATCCAATCAATCCTGAACCCTTTTCTTGCCAGAGTAATCCCGAATCCATCTCGTATTTTTTTCCTTTTCTTGAGTTTTCTTATATTTCTTTAACCATTCACCTACATCATGTAGAGGTTTGCATGTTGCATTCATTCCTTGCACATGTTAGGTTTGCATCATACTTCTTGTATACCCTTTGGCATTTACTAGAAGTACATAGTAAGTTTTCATGTGCATGTCATGCGAGGGTCAAATCTAATGAGTCTATAGTCTATTAGGTTCGTCCTTTAGAGTCCAATAAAATTTTCTTTGATAGGAAAGTCTAGTCGAGTATATTAGGTGTTAGTTGAGTCCTGTAAACCATAGCCCCGAATTATCTGTCTACACATGCACCGACCTCTGCACAGCATTTGCATCTGAAAATTAGTCAAGAGCTGAACATAATTAATGAACTAAATAATAACTTGGCTAATTCCCAAAAAAAAAATAAAGAATTTTCTACAGAGGAATATGTGATGATAAAGGAATTTTTTGCTCGCGAAGCTGGCCCATCCAAAATAATGAAGAGTAGTGGATCCAATGCCTATGTGCTTGAGATATCACCTGATTTAGGTATTATCTCCATCTTCATCATCTCAGACTTTGTAAAGTCTAGGGAGCCAGCAGTGATACCTAGCGAGCCCCTTGAGCCACTCCCTTTCTTTGTGAGTGAACCCATCCCAGAGCGACCACATATAATTTAGCCTTTTGGTGAGAAAAAGATTGAGAGAATCCTGGACGATCAAGCCATAAGTACCCGAAATAGAGGCTATCAGAGGTATTTGGTACAGTGGCAAGGTTGGCCAGAATCTTAGGACTCATGGATTACCCGTGAGGATCTGCAATGCCTTAATCTAGACCTACCCGAGAACTATGAGAGCCAAATTGACCTTTACTCGACGGGGTCGAGTTCCTCCTACCCCGGGAGAAATGGTGGGGACACCGGGATCAAACACAGATCACTGGATCCCATATGGTTTAATTAGTCATGTATCAAAGTTTTAAAAATTTTGTAATCAGTTAAGATTGAGTCATGTAATAAGTTGAGATTAGTTGATTTGTCTCAACCCTCAACCTAGTCAGTATTTTGAGTACTGTACATCAGTTATGAGTCCAGCTTGAGCCCATTTTTTGTACAAGAGATGAGGTTACACTATTTCAGAGTTCCACCAGGCCTCATCTAGGAGTCAGCGGCCACTACATCAGATTATTGGATTTTGTATGACACCACAGGATCCAAGATGCCTTCTGGAAACCTTGATTCCTTTCAAATACCCAGATTTCCTTCCAGATGCCAGAGTATATTCCCAAACCAGGGCATCCATGATTTCAGAGGTCCACTTGCATCCTAGCCCAAAGAAATCAAGCCCAGGCACCAAGCCCAAGCCCTAAAGATGCAAGATTTCATGGAATATTCTTGCTATCAGGCTACCAGGCCAGCCCAGCTTCTAGAGGCCCAAGCCCATGCACCCAAGCCCCTTTGGGCCAGCCCCTTGCTGCCCCTAAAAGCCCAACATGCCCTCCTAGGCATCCTTGAAGTGTTGACCAAGTCAAAGAGGTGTCCTTGAAAGATTGTTTCTTGAAAGCCAATTGAAATATTGTATTTCGATCCCAAAATCAATGAATTGACATTATTATAATAAAGGCATTATTTTTATCATACGCTGTGTCTTTATAATTATACGATGAACCCCATAGATTAGAGCTATGGTTCTTGGGTTATGATGAGATCATACCAGTGAGACCTAAAGCCTTAAAACCCTAATTAAAATATTCCTGGTCGATGGGACATTGAGTTGGGGATCAATGTTTCCGGCAAGACCAGCACATCCTATATATGCTTTGTGATGAGGGTGACTGATCTCACAGTCACTAGTGTTTGACACTAATACTAGGATATGAGTGTTCATTAGAGAATGAGTTCACTGAATTGATCCAGATTGAGAATATCTAATGGAACCTTATCTGTTTGTCAATAGATAATTCTCATAGTGGGAGTAGTGCATGTGGTCCTTTGACCTGAGACTACCATGGTACCTTATATATATGAATCCATACTTTGGTTCGCAATCAATCATGACACTGAGTCATGCACGAGGTGATACTAGGTATGGTGGATTGTATATGGAGGTTATGAGTAGGTCAACAAGGAATTGATCAGCCCTAGTAAGAGGGAATTGCATCCAGCTAATTTCGATCAAATGATGGATTCAGGAAATCTTTGATCAAAGTATGAACATTAGAGTTAATTTCTAATGGTTCATTAATGAATCATCATTATAAAGATTGAGCTAGGGATGAATATGAAATTGGATTTGACAAGTATCCATATTCATAATCATATTCGGGATGCAAGTTAATCAAAGGACTGAATTGCCCGGTAACTCACCACTGAAGGGTATTTTGATAATTCCATCAAAATTTCACATCTTCCGGGTAGACATGATACGTTGCTAGACATCAATCTTGTCTTGTAGGTATATGATTGAATTATGGTAATTCAAATTAGTTAATTAGAATTAGATTCTAATTGACCGAGTCGAGCTAGTTTGAGTTGACCTAAATCGGCTTAGTTGAGATCTAATCGAATTAAGTCAAATAGCACTCGGACCTACTGCTGGCTAGGTGTGGAACCCAATGGGTCACACACAAAAGAAAATTGATGAAGGATTTAATTTAGAATTAAATCATGTTTGCAGGATAAACACACTAGCAAGTGTTGCAGACCCAATTTCTATTCGAATCAGATTTGAATTTGGTTCCAAATTGGGCTTAATTGGGTTCTAATTGAACCAGATTAAGGTCTAATTTAAATTTTAGGACATTGGGCTAACCCATGGCTGAACCCAAGTGAATCAAGTGCACTGAGACTCTCTCTCCAAGCCGCCCACACCCTTCCTCACCCGCGCGCGCCCAGAAGAAGAGTCCACGCACGTGTGGACTCCTCTTCACGCGCGTGGGAAGGAAATTCCAATGGAGAAAAATCAAGAAAAGGGGTGATTTGGATCCTTGTCTGATGTCCTTGGATCTGGATCTGATGGCCAGAAAAATTAAGGAAAAAGATCTATCATTTTTTGGTCGCAAGTCCGTCTTCAAAAGTCGCGATTCTTCCTGAAGTTTTTCCAAGAGTCCTCCTCGTCGAAAAAATGAAAATTAAATCAGAGAATCATGATTTTTGGTTGAGGGGACGCGTGAGGAATGAGGGATCATGATTCCTGGGGTTTCAAAGGGTTACGATGTTTTGAGAAAATGCCCCTCTGAAATCTATAAAAGGGTTTGGGTTCTCAGGGGTTTCTTTCAGATAATCAAATACAGAGATCATATTCCTCTCCTCCTCTCCAGAATACTCCTTCCCTTTATGCTTGTTGGGTATTGTTTCCCTTTCAGAGATAATCTCTGTTGAATCTCTGACCCTAAACAAGAATAAGAGGAAGGTCTTGAACGGTAAAGGAAAGGGAAAAGGAAGGGTCTGTTCTTCTTCTTTTCTTTCTTGAATTAAGACTTTACTTGTCTTAATTTCTTCTTCCAATTCAATTCAAGAAAAGGAATTCAAGAAAGGGAATTCAAGAAAAGAATTCAAGAAGAAGAAAGAAGGAAGAAAAGAAATTTTCAAGAAAGAAAATTTCAGCCTAAAAGTCCAAGATTTGAATTCTTGAAAAAGAATTCAAGAAGAGGAGCCAAGAACAAGAAATTGTAGTCTTCATCTTTTTCTATGTGGATCACCATTGGAGGGTGAACATTTGGGCACCTGGTGGAGATTTAAAGTTTGGATTTTAGCAATACAGGTTTGTACTTTAATATGAGTTTAAATCATATATATACATGTTATATGTTTTAATTCTTTTAAGGAGATCTTGGGTTAAGGGTTTGGTGAAGATTTCATAAAGATAAAAATTTTGAAACCTATGTTTTCGCCTTGCCACCGAACCCTACAGTCCTTGAGTGGAATAGTCAAAGCATGAAGGGAAAAGGAGAAGACTAGGTCAAATCATAACCTAGTTGGGACTTATGCTCCTAATTGTTTTAAGATTTGTTTTTCTAACTTAGCTAGGAGAGGACTTGTAACCCAAGTATGTAACCCTAGTTAGAGGGCATGGGAACTCTATAAATACCCCACCCCTCCCCCTCTTGTAAGCAATTTTTATTTATGATATCAAAACCCTGCTAAATTTATTTGAGCTTGCGAGCTTGTGTTATTTTACTTTTGTTCTTTGGTTTGTGTTTGTGTTCTCTTGCTTGGCCAAATTTTTTGCTGCCCTAGCATCCTTCCACACCCTAACTTACTTCCATTCAAGCCTTCACACATCCAAGAAGGAGTGTGTTGACTCCATTATTGATTTTGATGATAAGCAAAATAGTTAAGTATAAGTTGAGTACTAATATTTTCTTGAAGTATTTTTTATAGAAAAAGGTGCTCACAAATTTGAAGAAGTTTATTTGATTGAAGAAGCCAAGCTTAGATGAAAAGATCTACTCAAAGAGGACATGGACAGTCAAAGTTTGCTTGAATGGATATTTGAGTGAAGTATGAATTTGATTTAGTACAAGTTCAGCCTTTTTTTGTGAAGATTTCAGTGAGGTGTCGACTCAAAGTGTCGACACATGACACCAAGTATCGATACATGGAAGTGAAGTATCGACTCAAGCCGGTCGCAAAGAATGTTTCAGATAGCACGGTTGAAGTGTCAACACATGGACCTAAAGTGTCGACTCAAAGTGTCGACACATGGATTAGCTCATCGTCTAAGATTTTTAATTCACAGAACTTGCTAGAGATGAAGAAGTGCAGAAGTGTCGACACATGGATGCAAAGTATCGACTCAAAGTGTCGACTCACCTGAGAAAGTGTAGACACATCTGAGATTTTCAGAGAACCAGATTGAAGATATTTGAACTAGGTGTTGACTTAAGAAGTTCAAGTGTCGACCTGAAGTGTCGACTCACAGTCTGAAGTGTCAACACATGGAGTTCTAGGAACAGTAACGACTAGTTTTTCAAATGCAGAACTCGACTCTTTTGCCCTCCAACGGCTAGATTTTCAAGTCTAATGGCTAGAAATTGGATTTGAGGCCTTGGAAAGGTATATATATGCTCCAAATCAAATCAAAAGCATGATTATTGAAGAGAATGAAGAAGAAGCATTTAAGAGAGAAGAAAAGAGAGCATTCACTCCTATTCATTGAAGACTCAACCATTCTCAAGCAAAAGCAAGCCTCCAAGCATTTAAGAGCCTTCAAGAGCATTAAAGATCATTCATTCTTGAGCAATCAAAAAGGCTTCAACAAGTTCAAAAGCATCACAACATCGAGCTTCAAAGAGATACCTGCTTTTTTTTAGAAAGCTTTTATTCTCTTTACTTCAAATCATTATTTGTTGTAAGGGTTCTTGGTTAGCCTATTATAAAATCAAGGAATGTTATTGGTGAGCCTTTGAAAACCAATTAGGTTCTTGGTTAGCCCGAAAAACCAAGAAAGGTTGGTGGTGAGCCTTAAAATCATTTAGATTCTTGGTTAGCCCATAAAACCAAGTGAGGTTTTGACTTGTGAGCCTTATAAAAACAAGTTAGGTTTTTGATTAGTGAGCCCGGACCACTATACTTCTTTGTCTTTGTGGTTGCTTATCTTCTCTTATTGCTCTTTCATTTATTGCTCTTTTTTTTTGCTACACTTTTACTTAAGAGCATTACATTTGAATTCATAGTACCTTGATTAATTGTTGAATTGGATTACATCCTATTGCATTGCATCAAGTAATAATTTTTTAGAGATCCAATTGACCCCCCCTCTTGGGTTGCTTACTAGGTAACAAGTGGTATCGGAGCCCTGTTCTCAGTGTGTAGGCTTTACCGCCTTGCGTAAAGATCTATGGCAGCCCCTATTGGTACTAGCATAGTTGAGGGTTAAGCCTCAAATAAACCTTCATTTTTTAATGGATCAAATTATACATATTGAAAAATTAGGATGAGAATTTATATGCATTCTATTGACTATAATTTGTGGAGAGTTGTTGATAAAGGTCCTCATATTCCTTTGATTGTGGTTAATGGTGTTTCCATCCCAAAGCTCGAAGAGGATTTTGGACATTAAGCAATCCGAGATCAATGCTAAGGCAATGAATCTTCTTTACTGTGCATTAGATCCTAGTGAATTCAATAGGATATCTACTTGCACTTTAGCCAAAGAAATATGGGACATACTTGAAGTTACCTATGAGGGTACCGATCAAGTGAAAAATACTAAGGTGAACATGTTAGCACATACTTATGAAATATTCCGAATGGAACCTAATGAGTCAACCACTGACATGTACACTAGATTTACAAATATTGTATATAGAATGAGAAGTCTAGGAAAAGTAATGTCTAATGCTGATCTTGTACATAAAATCCTCAGGTCACTTCCAACATCATGGGATCCAAAGGTGACCACAATCCAAGAAGCAAAGAACATTGACAAGTTACCATTAGAGCAGCTGGTTGGATCGCTCATGACTTATGAGCTGAACTTGAAGCAAAATTCAATGGACATGGATAAAAAGAAAAAGAGGATTGCATTCAAATCAAACATACAAGAAGAATCCTCAATGGATGAGTTTGAAGAAGAAGAAGAAGATGAAGGTGAAGAAGCCCTCCTTGCTAGGAAATTTTAAAAAATTCATGAAGAGGAGGAAGTTCCCTTACAAGAAGAAATTTCAATCAAAAAAAAAGGGAAAAGAGAAAGAGAAAGAAAAGGAAAAAGAAAAGGAGAAGGAAATACCTACATGCTTCGAGTGCAAGAAGCCGGGTCACTACAAGTTTGATTGCCCTCTCCTAAAGAAGTCAAGGAAGAAGTTAAGAAAGAAAGCAATGATGCCACCTGGAGTGATAGTGAAGACTCCAGTTCTGAAGAAGAGCAAACAGAAGTTGCAAATCTTTGTCTAATGGCACATCAAGAGCAAGATGAGGTAATGTCTGACACCAAAATAGATTTTACTTTTGATGAGCTAAGAAATGCTTTTGATGAACTTATGCATGATTATAAACTGATTTTATGTGAAAATAAAAAGTTGAAAAAGCATGCAAACAGTTTTTCTCTTGAAAACAATTCTTTGTTGAATGAAGTTGTGATTTGAAAACTAAATTAGATATTTTAGAAAAGAAAAACAATGCTTTGACAATGGAAAATGAAGTTTTGAAAATACCCAAAACTGTTATTTCAAATGATGATCTTTTGAAGAAAAATAAAGATTTAGAATTAGAAAATGCAAAGTACAAAAATGAACTTGATAAAATGAAGTCATTTATTAAAAAATTTACCTATAGTTCAGAAAGACTAAACCTACTCTTGAATAGTCAAAGAGCCATTTTCAATAAAGCAGGATTAGGCTATAGACCAAAAAAACAACAAAAATATTTTTAAAACTTTTTTTTTCCTACATCTTCTAGCATAACCCATATTTTTCATGTAAAAAGCAAGGTCATAAATCCTTTTAATATAATTTAAGAAAAATCAATTCTTTTGGAAAAGTGTGGGTTCCAAAAGGAACCATCTTAAGTGCTAACCCTAAAGGACCCAAGTTGGCTTGGGTACCTAAAAACAAAGCTTGATTTTATTGCAGGTGTGTCTTGCAACCAAGGAGAACAAAAGACTTTGGTATCTTGATAATGGTTGCTCAAGGCACATGATGGGAGATGTGAAGCAATTCACTTCTCTTGAAGCAATGAATGGAGGGAGTGTGACCTTTGGGGATAATGGTAAAGAAAAAATCATTGGTATTGGTAAGGTTCACATAACTCCTTCTAGTTGTATTAGTAATGTCTTGTTAGTTGAAGGTTTAAAGCACAATCTTTTAAGTATTAGTCAGTTTTATGATAAAGGTTTTCAAGTCATTTTTAAATCATCTTATTGCATGATTGCTAGTTCGAATATAAATGAAGTACAATTCATTGAAAAAAAGCATGGTAATGTTTATTTGGTATATTTAGATGATCTATCTTTGCCTAATAGATAATACCTTGTTGCAATGAATTCTACTAAAGATGAGACTAGTTGGCTTTGGCATAGAAGATTAGGGCATGCTAGTATGTATCTACTTTCAAAACTTTGCAAAAAGAATTTAGTTAGAGATTTACCTAAACTTTGTTTTGAAAAAGATAGAGTTTGTCAAGCATGTCAATTTGGAAAACAAGTTAAAATCTCTTTCAAACCAAAAGCTTTGTAACTACTAGTAGGCCACTATAACTACTTCATATGGATTTCTTTGGACCAACTAGAACATCAAGTCTAGGAGGCAAGAGATATGGATTAGTCATAGTGGATGATTTTTCGAGATTTACATGGATTTTCTTTCTAGCACATAAAGATGAATAATTTTCTGTATTTATAAAGTTTTATCAAAAAGTTTTAAATGAAAAAGGTGTTTCAGTTGTTTGCATTCACAGTGATCATGGAACTGAATTTGAAAATCAAGATTGCGAAAGCTTTTGTAATGAAAAAGGTATTGAACACAACTTTTTTGTACCTAGGACACCTCAGCAGAATATGGTAGTAGAAAGAAAAAATCGTACTTTAGAAGAAATGGCATGCACTATGCTTTGTGAAAATGATTTACCGAGATATTTTTGGGCCGAAACTATTAATATTGCATGTTACACTTTAAATCGAGTTTTAATCCATCCTATTTTGAAGAAAACTCCATACGAACTTTGGAATCAAAGAAAACCAATTTTAAAGTATTTCTGAGTTTTTGGTTGTAAATGTTTTATCTTAAATAATGGAAAAGATAATCTTGGAAAATTTGATGCCAAGTCTGATGAATGTATCTTTTTAGGATACTCCACATCAATAGGGTATATAGAGTTTTCAACAAAAGAACCTTGGTTGTAGAAGAGTCAGTACATGTTATTTTTGAAGAATCTACTAACAAATCTTCCAGAAAAAGGATACTTCTGATGAAACCCCCTTAGCCAAGTGAAGAAGATCAAGATAAAAGTGAAAAAGGTGAAGACACTCCAAAGCACCAAGATCTACCTAAGGAGTGGAGGTATGCTCATGGACATGCTAAGGAATTAATCCTAAGTGATCCATCTAAAGGGATAAGAACTCGAGCCTCAATTAGAAATGAATGTGATTGTATAGCTTTTGTTTCTCAAGTTGAGCCTAAATGTCTTGATGAAGCTGAAAAAGATCCTAACTGGATTAATGCCATGCAAGATGAACTAATTCAGTTTGATAAAAATAATGTTTGGACATTAATAGAAAGATCATCAAATGTTTCTATTATTGGCGCTAAATGGGTATTTAGGAATAAATTAGATGAAAATGAAATTGTTGTTAGGAATAGGCTAGTTGCTAAAGGCTAGAATCAGGAGGAAAGAATTGATTTGATGAAACTTTTGCTCCTGTTGCTAGACTTGAGCAATTAGACTATTATAGACCTAGGCCAAAATTGATAACCGATCCATAGAGGCACCGATTGGCATGATATCTTGGGTGGTAGAGTGTACCTCTAAGAGGCTGAGAGATGAGGAAAAAATTGAAACTATTATTTCCTTTTCTGACAGGGATCTTGTCAAGGATTATAACTCCAATAATGATGTTGTCATTATGGACATGATGATAGCAAAACATCTCGTAAAAAGAATCATGGTTGATAGTATCCTTTTTTATGATTCTTTTATTTATATAAGACTACTTGTGAGTCACCTCAAGCCCATCTCCATGCCCCTAGTCGGCGATTTCACATGGGACTCGGTTGGACTCAAGGGAGAGATTATGCTACTAGTCATAGCAAGCACTTCATCTCGATAGAGCATAGTTCTTATGTCCTTTACAGTAGTTTACCTACCTTTTATGTATAATGCCATCCTTGAGCAACCCGAGTTGAACCTCTTGGGTGTCGTCATCTCAACTAAGCATCTTCTGTTCCCAACTAGGAATGAAGTTGGAGAAATACGTGGGGACCAGTAGTGAGCCTGACAGTGCTATCAGATGTAACCTAAGATGTAGAGGGCTGGCTAGGTGCTATCCATAGAGCAACTAGATCAGAGGAAGCTAGAGAAAAAGAGAAAATTAGCCAAGCATCTACTCTCCTTCCCGCTAGGAGAGGATCTGATTAAAATAGTTCAAGTCGGAGCTCATCTACTAGGAGAGGGACTGACTACTCAACTTCCTATGGGCCAACTCTAACATATTGCCTAGTGGGTGTCAAACATGCCAGGAATTCCCCGAGAGGTATTAGCCATAAACTGAACGTCAACCCTAGATACAAGTATGTATGGAAGAAGAAGAGGAGTTTTGCACTTGAAAGGTAGAAGGTGATTGATGAAGAGGTCGACAAGCTCCTTGCTGTTGGATTTATCTAAGAAGCCCACTCTCTCAATTGGCTTGCCAACATAGTTATGATTGAAAAGCCAATGGAAAGTAAAGAATCTGCATCGACTATACCGATCCTAAGGCATGCCTGAAAGATAGCTTTTCGCTATCAAAGATAGACTAGTTAGTTAATGAATGTCCGGGCATAGGTTGCTTAGCTTTTTGGATGTTCAGACTATAACTAGATCAGCATGGCCCCGAGGATGAGGAGAACACCACCTTCATGATTGATAAAGGTATATATTGTATAAAGTAATGCCTTTCAATTTGAAGAATGCGGGCGCCACCTATCAGTGATTGGTTAATAAGGTCTTCAAGGACCAAATCAATCAGAATATAGAGGTGTTGACAATATGCTTGTTTAGAATTCTGAAGAGACTAAACACATCACTGACTTAGAAGAAGCTTTCAATAACCTCCACCATCACCAGATGAAGTTAAATCCAAGAAAGTGCGCATTTGGCATCATAGTTGGCAAATTTCTTGGCTTCATGGTCACAAGATAGGGAATTAAGGCAAACCCTGAGAAGATCTAGGCAATCTCGATATGCAGCATCCAATCTCCCAAAAGGAAGTCCAGCAGCAAACTGGCCGAGTAGTGGCCTTTAGTCTGTTCATATCCAAGTTAGCGAAGAGCTGCTTGCCCTTCTTCAAGATATTGTGCAAAATGCATGATTTCACTTTGATGGAGGAATACTGACTAGCTTTTGAAGAGCTAAAGAGATTCCTCATGTCACTGCCTTTGCTATCCAAACTTGAAGCTGGAGAGGAGCTCTTCCTTACCTTGCCACCTCCATGGAAGCAGTCAGCTTTGTGCTTATTTGAGTAGATGATAAAGGGGTCTAGAGAATAATCTACTATACTAGCAAAATGCTTCATGATGTGGAGAGACTAGGTATTCCAAACTTTAAAAGATTATTTTTGTTCTAATCATCTCTGCTTAATGTCTCAAGTCCTATTTTCAAGCCCATCCAATAGTTGTCCTCACTAATCAACTGCTCAAGGCTATCTTGCATCGACTTCACACCTCTGGTTGATGAGTAAAATGGATAATCAAACTTAATGAGTTTGATATCTCCTATCACCCGATATCATCTATGAAGGCCCAGGTCCTAGTGGACTTCCTAGTCGAGTAGACATGGACGAACAACCTGAAGAAGTGCCTACTAAATTGACCATTGAGCCAACTGATACGGAGATGACTTGGATTTTCTATGTGGATGGTGCTTCAAACTCATAAGAGAGCGGGGCCAGATGCATCTTGGCAAATTTAGAAGGTGTAGTCACTGAGTATGCATTGCATTTTTTATTCAAGGAGATTAACAACCAATTCGAATATGAAGCCCTACTAGCAGGAATGAAGTTGGCAAAAGAACAATGGGTAAAGTGCTTAAGGATTTTCACTGACTCGCAACTTGTAGCTATTAGGTCACTAGTGAGTATGAGGCTTGGGATTCAACGGTAGCCAAATACCTTGATAAGGTGCAGACCCTCACATTAGCACTTCAACACTTCGGCATCTCTCACATCTTCTAGGGTGAAAACACTTGAGCAGATGCTCTCTCTTGGCTTGCAACCTTAGCAGACAACTCCCTTGGGCAAAAATATGTTGCATACTTGGAAACCCCTAGCATCAATAATGTCGAGGAGGTCCAACAAGTCATCCACGATCCAAGTTGGATGGTGATAATTATATTAAATATATATTAATTTAATAATTATTGAACTTTATTTATTTAAAATTGATACTTCTATATAGTGTTTTGCAAAAAAGGATCTATGGATGGAAAGCACTCAAATTTTGGAGTCCAATGATGCAAACGATACTCAATCAAACTTGAAACGAGCTCAAAATTGAATTTCAAAAAATTCAAAAAAGATTGCATGCATTTTAGAGTAGCCGGTCCACCATGGACCGGCCACTTAATCTAACAAATATAGATGGGTTAATGGGCAGCCATGGTTTCGGTCCATGGCTCAAAACCATGGACCATCAATGGATTTTGGTGGTTATTGTTTTGACTTTCCATCCACTTCCATTTCCCCTCCCTCTTATGACTTCCCATCCAGGTCTGCTTCCCTGATTTCCACCGCTGCTCCATCTTCCAATCTCCTATCTCGGCTTCTACCCTCTACCTCTGTTGCCCCAATTCTGCATTTGCATGTTCGAGAAGATGATGACAGGGAGTTTACTCATGGAAGGCTAGATCTCAGTTTCTGGGAAAGTCACTGGGTACTTGCAGGCTATTTGTAGTTTTATTTATCATTTGTATTCTTTATTTTATGAAATTAAATTTACCTTTCTAAATCTTGTCTTATGCTCTATGTGAATAATCTATATTTTTGGGATGAATCATGCTCTATGGATCTTGTTCATACTCTTAAAATAAATTATTTTAATTCTTTTATTTTATGTACATTTTATCTTGATTAATCAGTATTTCAAGGAAACAACCATGATCTAATAGGTACAGGTCATGATCTCCATAAATAGATTATATCATGATAAGTAGCATATGAAGTATTCACAAAGGAAGAGGGTACCACCGTCTACTAAGTAACTTGTTGAAATCCTAAGACTTCTTTTTTTAGAATCTCTTTTATTTTATCATTCTTTTATTTTATCATTTGTTACATAGTTAAATTGTTATTATTGTTCTATGTTGAAATAATTGCTTAAAGTCCTTATGGATTTGATCCTTACTCCCACTACTCTACGTAAGAATAGTAAAAATAAGGTATTATAATTGGTGTGCAGCGATGCACATCAATTTTTTGGCACCATTTTTGGAAACTTTTGGCACGTTATTTAAAAAAAAATCAAGTCAATAAAAATTAAAAAAAAAAAAAAATAAAAAATAATAATATTCTCTTTCAATCTTGAGTACCCTGATATAAAGTTGCCCTGGCATAACTTTAAGTTATGTTGAATGGTTATCTTAGGTACAAAAGGTTGAACTGACTTAAGAATTTCTAAAATCTAAAAAATATAAAAAATTAAAATATTGAAATCCTCATCAATTGTTAGGATATTAGAGACTTGATAGGTCATGATGTTGTCGTTAAGATATCATGGCTATCAATTTAATTAACCGACTTCCAAATTAAATTAAGAACACGTAGAAAGAGTGAGTCGGTCGAATCCACGGAGAAGGCAGTGAGTAAAAGAAATTGAAATCTTTGATTTTAATAGAAAAGGAAAGAATAATTTGAAGTAAAAAAAATAGATGTTCAAAGTGCAACAAAGAATTGAAAATTGGCACATTTGATTTGCTAGTTGGATCTTAGCATCTACTTGCAAGAAGAGTAAAAAAAAAATTAAATTATAAAAAAAATAAACTTAATATTAATTAAACCAGGATCCTATTACAAGAAATTAAAAAATATACTTGAATGAAATTAAAAGCAACTAAAAAGAATGCTGTAATAAAGATTGGAAGGAGGTCGGCGCAGCTTTGTTGGAAAGATGATCGTTGAACTCCCTTCTTCCTTCGTACTCCTCGGAGTGAGTCGAGCCTTGCTATTTCTTCTTCTCTGGTTCTTGATCTTGAAGATGACATCAGCTCGAAGATGGGGTAGGGATAGCACTCCTCTCCAAGATACCCCACCAATCTGTAGACCAAGTAGTGCCCTCTACCCTATACCGCACTCTCTCTAGGATGATTTCTTCTTAGCATAGGGGTCCTTTAAATAGAGCTCATCTAGGGCTTCCTTCCAGTCAAATTTGGAGTCAATCAGGCTAACGATTGGCCAGATATCATGCAGGAAATTCTCAACCATTCATTTTGCATCACAGCCTTAGATCGTGATAGAATTCGTGCAACACAACTTCCTTTCCTTCTTGGCCAAACAGAGTCCCAACTAGACTCTTACCAAATGCTGGATCCTCCTCTCCTAACTGGACTTGGACTCCCTTCTCCCAGTCTAGCACGATAGCAAGAGACGATGGAAGATGGCGACCGGCGGCAATGTAAGGCGGTGACAGTAATGGTCATGGGCGACGATGGAGAGGGGAAGAAGATGGTGGTGGAGAGGGGGACTGCAGTGATGAGGGTAGCATGGCTTGGGCCGAGAGGGCGGTGGTTGGTGGTAGGGAGGAAGACATCGACATCGGTGTAGATGAGATGACCAGTGATGATAGATCAGTGGAGGGATGGTGAGAGAGGAGGACAACGATGATGAAGGGCTTGGAACAGGGGGAGCGGCAATCGGTCGGTGGCTCTAAGCAGTGGATGGTGGCTTCGAGGTAGCGGATGGTGGCTCCGGGCAGGAGAAATCATTTCCGGTCTATGGCTCTGAGCCATGGACTGGAAACATGGCTGCCTGATGCGGGACAGAGATCAGGGTGGATCGCTGGTGAGCATAGAAGTCACCAGGGATTAGGGTTTGGAGAGGAGAAGAAAGAAGAGGTAATTGGGGTTCACACAGATTCCCCGTGGAGAACAAGCACACAGCAAAGGGCTCACACAGATGCCCTAGGGCTCACACAGAAACCCTGAAAAGTTCACACAGCTAAGAAACCTGAATTATGGGCCAAGAAATCCTGACTTGTGGGCCAAGAAATCCTGGTGGACCTGGTCAACAGTGGGCCTGTCTTGGACTGGAGCTCTCTCTTGCAGGCTTGGCGACATGAAGGGCCCAGGTGCATGAAGTCCAGCTCTAGTTGAGAGGCCTGGTGAATCTCCTGGTCTGCTTACTCTCCTCTTGGATCTTGACATGAATGAAACTTATAGGACTCGATTAGACTCGACTAAACTGAAAATAACTGGACCTGACTAAATGGACTCAACTGGACTCAGTTATCTCACTTTATTAAAGAACTAATGGATTCAAATAAAATAAAATAAAATAGAGTTTTGGTCCCCATCATTCCCCTGCGATGGGGAGAACTCGACTCTATCGAGTCAGGCTCGGCGGGGTTTGACGGAAGCGAAACTAATCAAATCAAAACAAAGAGACTACTTTAAATTTTTTTTTATACCTTTCTTTTTTTTGGTTGCTCTGATATCAGTGCAGCTTTGAATATTGTGCAGTGTTGAGATCCGTGCTGCTCCAGAAAGCGTGCTACTCCAGAAATCGTGCACTGAAGTCGGCAATAGTGAAGGCATTTGCCTTCACGTTCGTGTGGTGGATTTCCATCTTCCCCATGGACTGAAAGCTGGAACAGGGGAGGTCTTCTGGCAGCGAAAACTGGCATGCCTTCAATTGCACATGGGAGATCCATGTCCGGTCAAAGTGTTGGTTGAGTGGAGGAGAAGTGATGGCTACATAGGCTTCCTCATAATAAAGACCAACCTACCGGGCGACCTTGGAGCAGAGCCCCGGGGGCTTGGCATCAGCAATAACCTTCTCAAAGAAGCACTCCTGTGCCTGGGCGAGCTTGAGATGCTCGTGTTGGGAATTGTGTCCCAAAGCCAATCGCTTGGGTTGTAAGCGGTTGTGCTCTATATTGTACTCTTTTATGAATTAATAAAATATTATTTTTGGCAGCTCATCACATACTAAATTTCCCTGAAATGAATTCTTTCCATGTGATGAAGTCCTTAGGACTACACTGACTTCGATACATAGAGGATGTATCGAGTGGTCCTTAAACCTAGTTCACAACCAAAGGATATATTGTACTGGACGACAATATATCAAGTATAGTTTATTGTAGTTCACATCGTTTGGTTGTCCTCTTGACCAAATGAGTGTGGTGACACTGATGTGATCTGTAAGTGGGATATATTATATCTTATTAAACATGACTCCATGCAGCCCCTTTCTGCCAAAGGGATACTCACGATTGGATATGGGTATATGTGTCCCTCTGACCTAAGGTCATCAGGTAGCTTGCAAGCAACTCCCTGTGCTTAGGTGCCGGACTACCCGGATTTTTAATCCGATGACGGAAGGTTTCTGGGTACAGGCAAGTACTTGTGGAGCAGTGATGGACCAAGATGGAATTGACCTGTCCAAACAGTTTGGATTGAATGTCTCGCAGTATCTCAATTTAGCAAATTCTCGACCGGGGTAGTCCTAGTGAAGAGTCACTGGGCTTGCAAGGTTGAGACACGTAGTCGACTGACTCAGTCTGGGTTGGCAGCCCAATATCAGTCGTCCTGAGCATTAGAGGTCAAAAGGATGAATTATACGGGAACCATATGCCAGAGGTTCGATAGTTTGCTCCCGCATCTTCGACCTATCCGGATGCCGGGACCCATTGCTAGATGGTTTCCTGTGCTTGTACTAGAAATTATTCTAGTGCTATCATTTAGGTTCGAACCTATGAGGTCACACACCACAGAGGATAACTCTCTGATCCGGATACCGATTACGATTAGGAATCGTCTCGATTTTATGGTCACAGTTTATTTGAGCACTCTTTTTCCCGTCATGCCCTTGTCTCTGTCAACCAGAAATTGTTCCGGGTTGACCCACTCTGCGCCAGGATTTTTCTGAATCAGTTTTGAACTGATTCGGAGTTCGTTTCGGCCTCCAATTGGTTGTGAACCATTTGAACAAATTTTAATTGGGTTGGACTCATAGGTTTAAATGGGTTTAAACCAAATTTGTTTTGACCGGTTATGAACCGGTGGTTTTTCTCCTTGGACCGGTTTTGGATGAACCGGCATTTTCTTTTCCACATGACCGTTTACACGGTAATTCACTGGAAAGAATTCCATGCATCCGTGAAGGCCAAACGTCCCAAAACGAAAATCCCTGGCGCCTCTTCTTCTCCCTCCACCGTTGCACTTTTAATCCCTGTTTATGGCCTGGTTAATGGGTTTAACCACTCCCTCTTGGCCTCCCCACCTCTCCCTCTCCCTCTCCCTGCTGTCTTATTTAAACTCCATGCTATCCCCTGTTTGAAAGCAGTTTTTCCACCGTGAAGAGTTTTTTTTTCTTTAGTCGTGAGAACTTGCAGAAGGGTGTTTTTTTCTTTGAGAGGCTGAGAGACCCCCTAGTTGAGAGCTTAGAGTTTGCTGTTATAGGTTGGGATTTGGAGGGTGTGAGGGAGAGTTTTCCCATTGTTTCAAGTGCTCAAATTCCCTTTTCAGCAAAGCCCTGTTGCTGAATTTTCCTGTGACCGTGTTGCTCCTTCCAGCAGCTAGCACCGCATGTGAAGGCAGATCGGAGGGCCCCCGACCTGTCTCCCCTCTAGAGGGAGTACTCTTCTACTCCTGGGAGCAAGCCACGTGATCCGGATCACCCGCTGCAGCTCAAAACGCGAAGAAAAGTGCTGCTGTCCTGTTCTGCAGAAATTTTAAGCAGCAGTCTTTGGCGATTTTCTGTATTTTTTTTGGCTTGTTTGGTTGCAGTTGTTGGTGGCAAATCGAAGTAGACTTGTCCAAGTTGCCGCTGCTCAAATTTAGGAGCAAACGGTGGTCCGGAAGGTGGTGTTCCGGTGCCATTTTGAAAGCCAAAGCCAGAGCCTTTTTCAGCCCAACGAGGAAGACGACTGGAATAACTTTATTCCAGTTATTCCAGTCTATTCCAGGTTTATTCCAGAGTTATTTCAGGTGGAATAAAGGTATGGAAAATTTATTTTTTAATCATGCATGGATAGATTAAATTGTTTAATATTTTATAAATATTTTATATGTTTATGCATGCCTAAATGCAACTAGATTTAGATTAATTCCTGGCGGAGCTGATTCCCGCTGTATGAATTTTAAAAATTGTTTTAAAATCCAATATGCTCCCGCAGATGTTTGCATACCTAGTGTAGGATCTTGTCAAACCACCTGCATCAGTTTCCTTTCAATGGTATCAGAGCCAGGTTGAATTTGTAATCTAATCTAGTATGTATGTTTACAGATTAAAAATTATTTAATCTTAAAAATGTATCCAAGTTTTCTTTTTGGAACCTAGTTGAGACCTTCACCATGACCGTGTGTCTTTGATACGATGCGGATCGTCTATGTTGGCCTCTTCAGAAGGATCCTTAAAGAATATTAAAAAAAAAAAAAAAAATTATTTTAACTTGGAGATACATGGATTATGCATATTTTATAAAATATTTATAAAATGTTTTGATGCATGATTTGGTATTTAAAATTGTTTTACATAGAGACTTAATTAAAAATTGTCTTAATTAAGTGTTTGGCTTATTATAAAAATTTTTTTTAGGTTTATGAAATCTAATCAAATTTGCATAAGCCATTTTGGGTTAAATTGGGTTAGCTGACTAGTTGGGTCCAAAACTGGGTTAGACCTATATTTAGTTGAACCAGATAATAAGAAGAAGATTAAACAAAAGTTGTTTAAGGTCCTTCTTTAGAACTATCTAATAGTTAGATTAGTTGATCCGTTCATCTAAAATGGATCCAATTAGTGGCTCAGTGGATGCCCGAGTCTTTAGGCTAGTCTGATCGAGTCTGGTAAACCGACTGGTGTCGAGGTAGGTTTGGCATTGTGATCATGGTTGTATGAGGCTACCTCTTTCCTGGCCAACTTGGTTGGTGTCTAGGAAAGATGGTTAATGGTGGATACTCACCCATGATCTCACATACCTGGCTAGTCGAGTCGACCATAACTGATTGAAAAAGCTCAATGACTCGAGTTAACCCATGTCACCCAGGTTGATCGATCTGACTGATCTATAGGTGCCCATGGATCATTTGTTGATTTATTTCAACCCTCCTGGAATCTGATTGATTTAGTGGGAGGATGATCCATGTCCTTATCTCTTTCTTCCGTTATAATTAAAAATCCTCTAAAATTATTAGGTCCTTAAAAAGACTAAGTCAAGGAGTTGATAGTGTCTTTGCCTCCCATTAAGTTAGATAGAAATGTGTCCACTAGCTTGGTGTGCATCGGCAGTTCCATAGAACGGGTATACATCCGGTGACTGGAATTTCTATCTGATCGATGATGGTTCAGTGCAACCTCCTTAACGGGACCAGGTGGGCCGGCCTTAGTCGGGCTTGGTCTTTAGTTAGCTGGAAATATTGGATTTGTCATTTTAATGGTTGGACCTAACCAGAGACCTGCAATAGGAGGCCCCTAGGCCGATTGGGGTGCTCTCTGGGGCAAAATAAATTATTGAAAATTGTTTAGGGAAACAATTGGTTTACGAACCTACCTTTAGGCTCGTATGGGTGAGCCGGCCATAGTCGGGCTCATGCGAGGCCTATTGGATTTCAGTACCCACTTGAAAAATTATTTTCACGGATTGGAATTAGAGGCTACCAATCTGAAAAATTAGAGGGAAAAACCTTTAGACTAAAGTCCAAGTCTTTTGGTTAAGTTATTAATTCATAAACTAATTTGGTCTTATTTTCTTTTCAGATGTCTTCAAATTTATCGCTCCGGTCACTTCTCGATAACGAGAAGTTAAAGGGTCACAACATTGATAGTTGGTATCGAAGGTTCAGAATTGTTCTGGAGCATGAACGGATCCTCTATGTGATAACGGATCCGGCACCTGAAATCCCTCCCGCTAATGCACGGAGTGCGGTCAGAGATGCTAATCTGAAGTGGGTCTCTGATCGGACTACTGTCCATTGCATTATGTTAGCGGTGATGAACGACGAGTTCAGTCACAAATTCGAGGAGGCCCAACTTGATGAAATCCTTCAAAAGTTGAAGGATTCCTTCGGCACCCCGGATGATGTAGAACAGTACAAAGTGTCTTGTGCCATCTATAACTCCAAGATGCCGAATGGCGTTTCAGTCACTGATCATGTATTGTATATGATCGAGTTGATTGAAAAACTGGGCAAACTTGGATGCCCCTTGCACGAGCAGCTCAGCGAGGATGCGATCCTGAATTCTCTTCCCTCCTCCTATCTTGATTTTCTCGATCATTACAGAATGAACAAGCCTGCAGTCAACTACCATGGTCTTTTGGGGTTGCTGCAGACTTTCGAGAAAGACCACCAACTGAATAAGGGAGTGGTGAATTTAGTGGGAGGAAGTAGAGGTCGTCGTCCCTTTAAGAAAGGGAAGAAGAAAATAAATAAAAAGGGAAAGAAGGTGCAGAATGCTCCTGGCCCTAGTCAGACCAGGAAGTATAAGGCTGATCAATCTTCTATAGAATGCTTCTACTGCAAGAAGAAGGGACACTGGAAGAGGAACTGCCCTCTTTATATTGCATCCCTTGATCCGAACAGGCCGAGGAAGCAGAAGTCTGCTGAACAAGGTATTTATATGATAAAACCTTGTAATTACTCAATTGTTGATACTGCTAACTGGGTATTGGATACTGGTAGTCCAATTCATGTTTGTAATTCGTTACAGGGATTTCAAGTTAGCAGAAGATTTAAAGATGGAGAACAGTTTCTGAGCGTCGGGAATGGAAATCGTGTTCCAGTACTAGCGATCGGAGTCCTGCGTCTTGTCTTTGAGTATTGTACTGTCGAACTAGTCGACTGTCACTATTGTCCTAGTTTCATTATGAGCATAATCTCTGTAGGCCTTTTGGCCAATTGTGGTTTTGAACTTTCAATAAAAGGAGATTTTTGCAATGTTATTTTGAATAACTTTGTTATAATGAAAGCTAGATTAAATAATGGCATATACGTACTATCAAGGCCTGTTAGTGTAATGTACACTTCTAGCAAACACCCAAGGTTAGATAATGTCAATAATTTGTACCTTTGGCACTGTAGGCTAGGTCATATTAACCAAAATAGGATAAACAAGATGCGAAGAGATGGACTCCTCGAGGTTAGTGATTCTGAATCACTGCCCACTTGTGAATTCTGTTTACTTGGTAAAATGACCAAGTCACCATTTACTGGAAAAGGTGAACGAGCTACAGAACTTCTAGGTCTAATACATACTGATGTATGTGGACCGATGTCAGTTAGTGCCAGAGAAGGATACAAATATTTCATTACTTTTACAGATGACTTTTCAAGATTCGGTTATGTCTTTTTAATGAGACATAAGTCTGAATCGTTTGAAATGTTCAAACGATACCGTAATGAAGTAGAAAAGCAAACTGGAAAAAGTATTAAAACCCTTCGATCTGATCGAGGTGGTGAATACTTATCTGGTGCTTTTTTGACATATCTTGAGGAGAATGGAATTCTCTCTTAGTGGACTCCTCCAGGAACACCATAGTTGAATGGTGTGTCCAAAAGGAGGAATCGAACCTTGTTGGACATGGTTCGATCCATGATGGGCTTTGCAACTCTGCCGCTATCCTTTTGGGGATATGCACTTTAGACAGCCTGTTACTTATTAAATAATGTTCCAAGTAAGTCTGTTGTCTCCACTCCGTATGAGATGTGGAATGGGCGTAAACCCTCAATCTCACATCTTCGGGTCTGGGGTTGTCTGGCTTACGTAAAGCGTTTAGACTCAGACAAACTTGGTCCTATGTCTGACAAGTGTTTATTCATTGGTTATCCTAAGGAAACCAAAGGGTATTTCTTCTACTTGAAGAATGAACAAAAGGTGTTCGTTGCTCTTAGAGCTATCTTTTTGGAAAAGGAGTTCCTTGGAGAAGGAACTATAGCTTCTAAGATTGAACTTGATGAAGTTCAGCCAATAGAAGAACCTACACACTCTAAGGACATCGTAGAACCGGCTATGATTGAATCACACCCATAACCCATTAGGAGATCCGGTAGAATACCGCGTCACCCGGATAGATACTACAGTTTCTTGGTCCGGGACGGCGATCCCATTGAGCTCGATGAGAACAATGAGGATCCGATCACCTATATGGATGCACTTCAGAGATCTGACTCTGAGGCATGGCTTGGAGCCATGCGATCCGAAATGGAGTCCATGGAAATCAACAATGTTTGGACATTGGTTGATCCGCCTGAAGGAATAAAACCCAAAGGAATAAAACCCATCGGGTGTAAATGGATCTTCAAGAGGAAAAGGGGCGCAGATGGGAAGGTAGAGACCTATAAAGCCCGTCTGGTTGCCAAAGGGTATCGTCAGCGATATGGTATCGATTATGACGAGACTTTCTCCCTTGTGGCAATGCTCAAGTCCATTCGGATCATGCTTGCTTTGGCAGCATATTTTGATTACGAGATCTGGCAGATGGATGTCCGAACTGCTTTCCTGAATGGGAAGCTGGAAGAAGAGGTGTATATGATACACCCTGAAGGGTTCACATCCACAGATGAATCAAAAGTATGCAAGTTGCAGAGGTCCATCTATGGACTCAAGCAAGCATCTCGAAGTTGGAACTTACAGTTTGATAGGTGTATCAAATCGTATGACTTCGTTAAGAACGGAGAAGAACCGTGCATCTATAAATGGGTTAATGGTTCTGTGAATGTATTCCTAGTATTGTATGTTGACGACATTCTCTTAATCGGGAATGATGTTGCAGCATTACAAGGAATAAAGGTCTGGTTATCATCTCAGTTCTCCATGAAGGACTTGGGTAAAGCTTCTTACATACTAGGTATGAAAATCTATAGAGATAGATCTAAGAAGCTTTTGGGACTGTCCCAGTCTATGTACATTGACACTGTGTTGAAACGGTTCAGCATGAAAAATTTCAAGAAAGGCTATCTTCCGATAGGTTCTGCAATTACTCTTTACAAGAAGGATTGTGCAACAACTCCTGAGAAAAGAGAGCGCATCAGTAGAGTACCTTATGCTTCGACAGTAGGCTCTATCATGTATGTTATGACTTGTACTAGACCAGACGTGGCATACTCACTAGGAGTAGTGAGCAGATACCAGTCTGACCCAGGTGAGGCACATTGGAAGGTGGTTAAGTCCATCCTTAAGTATTTAAGAAATACTAAAGATCAATGGCTGATTTATGGAGAACTTGACTTGAAACTTGTGGAGTACTCTGATTCTAGTTTCCAGTCGGATAGAGATGATAGCAAGAGTGTGTCAGGGTTTGTTTTTACCCTGAATGGAGGAGCGATCTGCTGGAAAAGTTTTAAGAAGGCAACTGTTGCAGACTCGGTATGCGAAGCAGAATACATTGCAGCATCAGATGCGGCAAAGGAAGCAGTGTGGTTGCGAAAGTTCCTTGGAGAGCTAGGGGTGGCACCTTCCCTAGATGGTCCTGTTCCGGTGTACTGTGATAGCACTGGAGCCATTGCTCAAGCTAAGGAGCCTAAAGCTCATCACCACACCAAGCACATTCTGCGACGCTACCACCTCCTATGAGAGATCATGGAACGAGGCGACATCAATCTTCTGAAGATCGATGGAAAAGAAAATCTGGCCGACCCCTTCACTAAAGCCCTCGGAATAAAAGAGTTCGACTTTTGTAAATGGGAAATGGGTATTAGATACTCTTCTGATTGGCTTTAGTACAAGTGGGAGTTGTTGGGAATTGTGTCCCAAAGCCAATTGCCTGGGTTGTAGGCGGTTGTGCTCTATATTGTACTCTTTTATGAATTAATAAAATATTATTTTTGGCAGCTCATCACATACTAAATTTTCTTGAAATGAACTCTTTCCATGTGATGAAGTTCTTAGGACTACACTGACTTCGATACAGAGAGGATGTATCGAGTGGTCCTTAAACCTAGTTCACAACCAAAGGATATATTGTACTGGATGGCAATATATCAAGTATAGGTTGTTGTAGTTCACATCGTTTGGTTGTCCTCTTGACCAAATGAGTGTGGTGACACTGATGTGATCTGCAAGTGGGATATATGATATCTTATTGAACGTGACTCCGTGCAGCCCCTTTCTGCCAAAGGGATACTCACGATTGGATATGGGTATATGTGTCCCTCTGACCTAAGATCATCACGGTAGCTTGCAAGCAACTCCCTATGTTTTGGTGCCGGACTACCCGGATTTTTAATCCGGTGACGGAAGATTTTTGGGTACAGGCAAGTACTTGTGGAGCAATGATGGACCAAGATGGAATTGACCTGTCCAAATAGTTTGGATTGAATGTTTCGCAGTATCTCAATTTAGCAAATCCTCAGCTGGGGTAGTCCTAGTGAAGAGTCACTGGGCTTGCAAGGTTGAGACACATAGCCGACTGACTCAGTCTGGGTTGGCAGCCCAATCTCAGTCGTCCTGAGCATTAGAGGTCAAAAGGATGAATTATACGGTAACCATATGCCAGAGGTTCGATAGTTTGCTCCCGCATCTTCGACCTATCCGGACGCCGGGACCCATTACTAGATGGTTTCCTGTGCTGTACTAGAAATTGTTCTAGTGCTATCGTTTAGGTTCGAACCTATGAGGTCACATGCCATAGAGGATAACTCTCTGATCCGGATATCGATTACTATTGGAAATCATCTCGGTTTTATGGTCAAAGTTTTTTTGAGCACTCTTTTCTCTGTCATGCCCTTGTCTCTGTCAACTAGAAATTGTTCCGGGTTGACCCGCTCTGTGCCAGGATTTTTCTGAATCAGTTTTGAACTGATTCGGAGTTCGTTTCGGCCTCCAATTGGTTATGAACCGTTTGAACAAATTTTAATTGGGTTGGACTCATAGGTTTAAATGGGTTTAAACCAAATTTGTTTGGACCGGTTATGAACCGGTGGTTTTTCTCCTTGGACCGGTTTTGGATGAACCGGCGTTTTCTTTTCCACATGACCGTTTACATGGTAATTCGCTGGAAAGAATTTCATGCGTCCGTGAAGGCCAAATGTCCCAAAACGAAAATCCCTGGCACCTCTTCTTCTCCCTCCACCGTTGCACTTTTAATCCCTATTTATGGCCTGGTTAATGGGTTTAACCACTCCCTCTTGGCCTCCCCGCATCTCCCTCTCCCTCTCCCTGCTGTCTTATTTAAACTCCAGGCTATCCCCTGTTTGAAAGCAGTTTTTCCATCGTGAAGAGTTTTTTTTTCTTTAGTCGTGAGAACTTGCAGCCGGGTGTTTTTTTCTTTGAGAGGCTGAGAGACCCCCTGGTTGAGAGCTTAGAGTTTTCTGTTATAGGTTGGGATTTGGAGGGTGTGAGGGAGAGTTTTCCCATTGTTTCAAGTGCTCAAATTCCCTTTTCAGCAAAGTCCTGTTGCTGAATTTTACTGTGACCGTGTTGCTCCTTCCAGCGGCTAGCACCGCGTGTGAAGGCGGATCGAAGGGCCCCCGGTATGTTCCCCTCTAGAGGGAGTACTCTTCTACTCCTGGGATCAAGCCACGTGAGCCGGATCACCCGCAGCAGCTCAAAACGCGAAGAAAAGTGCTGCTGTCCTGTTCTGCAGAAATTTTTAGCAGCAGTCTTTGGCGATTTTCTGTATTTTTTTTGGCTTGTTTTGGTTGCAGTTGTTGGTGGAAAATCGAAGTAGACTTGTCCAAGTTGCCGCTGCTCATATTTGGGATCAAACGGTGGTCCGAAAGGTGGTGTTCCGGTGCCATTTTGAAAGCCAAAAATAGAGCCTTTTTCAGCCCAACGAGGAAGACGACTGGAATAACTTTATTCCAGTTATTCCAGTCTATTCCAGGTTTATTCCAGAGTTATTCCAGGTAGAATAAAGGTATGGAAAATTTATTTTTTAATCATGCATGGATAGATTAAATTGTTTAATATTTTATAAATATTTTATATGTTTATGCATGCCTAAATACAACTAGATTTAGATTAATTCCTGGCGGAGCAGATTCCCGCTGCGTGAATTTTAAAAATTGTTTTAAAATCCAATCTGCTCCCGCAGATGTTTGCATACCTAGTGTAGGATCATGTCAAACTACCTGCATCAGTTTCCTTTCAGCTCGAGCATCGAGGTACACTTGGGCGACAAATCAGGTGTCACCCCGGCGGTGAATGCCTTGGTGGCAACCAGATCATGGAGAAAGGCGAAGGATCCCGCAGCAGCCTGGAATGAATTACTGGCCTACTTGAGCCTAGCGGGGGAGGACTGATCGGCGAAGAGGGCGACCTAGCTATAGACGGTGATGAGGTTGAAGAGGATGGAGGCCTTCTCGAGGTAGATGGAGGGAAGGGAAACCTTCTTGTTGGGCTTGAAGGCGTCATGCCAGGTGAAGACGAGGGAGTGGACGTGGGAGCGATCGGGGGAGATGGGGAAGTGGTTGGGGAAGATGGGGAAGCGAGCGTGGAAGTAGTGTTGGAGGAGGTCATGGCAGACCTCCAGTGAGGGGGTGCCGGAGGAGGGGTTCTCGAGGTCGGAGCGCGTTTGGCGGATGGGCTGAAGGTCATCCTCGTTGGCCTAGGCCTCGCGCTCGAAGAAGGTGGTGGCGATGTACTGTCACAGGGGGTGATAGATGTCCACCGCCACCGTCTTCTTCTCGTGCACCGCCAACATCACGTTCACCATCGTCAGAGATGCCATCACCGGTGGAAGGAATAGATCTGATCACTGGGAGCAAGGGTTCATCTTTTTGTTTTTGTTTTTTTTTTGGTGCAGGGCATTGACGGAGACGAGCGATGGCAGAGTGGATGGAACGGGGGCAGCGTCCGTGATGTAGATCCGATGGTATGCTGGGAAGCCTGGAAGGAAGAGAAAACCCTAATCTGCTAGGCTATGATACCACTTGATGCAAGACAGAGATCAGGGTGGATTGCTAGCGAGTGTAGAAGTCACCAAGAATTAGGGTTTGTAGAGGAGAAGAAAGAAGAGGTAACTGGGGTTCACACAGATTCCCCGTGGAGGACAAGCATACAGCAAGGGCCTCATATAGATGCTTTAGGGATCACACAGAAATCCTAAAAAGTTCACACAGAACTAAAGAAATATTCATTCATCATTCATGAAAAAATACAAGAGGGGGTGGGATATTTATAGATTCATCCCAGGGTACATAACTTGAGGGCTAAGAAATCCTGACTTGTGGGCCAAGAAACCCTGGTGGACCTGGTCAACAGTGGGCCTGTCTTGGACTAGAGCTCTCTCTTGCGAGCTTGGCGATATGAAGGGCCCAGGTGCATGAAGTCGAGCTCTAGTTGAGGGGCCTGGTGAATCTCCTGGTCTGCTTACTCTCCTCTTGGATCTTGACATGAATGAAACTTACAGGACTCGATTATACTCGACTGGACAAAATAAGTGGACTCAACTGGACTCAGTTGTCTCACTTTATTACAGGACTAATGGACTCAAATAAAATAAAATAAAATAGATTTTTGGTCCCCATCACTGCCTGTGGACAAGAAAGGCATCTGTAGACCAAGCGACCGTCCATGGTGGACTGGCTACTTTAAAATGCATCCTTTTTTTATTAACTTTTAAAATAAATTTTGGGCCCATCCGAACTTCGATTTGAGTGTCGTCTATGCTGTTAAACTTCAAAAATTAAGCTCTTTCAATCCATGGACTCCTTTCTTATAAAATATTTAAAAAGTATTAATTCTTAATAAATGTAAAATAATTAATATTTATTTTAATGGTTGTGCTACCTGGATCATCGTGGCCTATTGCTCTGACATGTTGCAGACTCGTTGGGCTCCCTCTAGGTACTTGGTCCTCTCACCCGGTTGGCTCCTTGGTTAGGTTATCCTGCAAAAAGGTGGAGATCCAGACTAGGGAATCCGGCGAGGACATTTCGATGATCAAGTTAGTTGGGATAGTCTAAGAGAACATAACCTCTATGGTGAAGAGCTTGGGAACTCTCCACGTAGAGCATGAAAGATGAGATGTAAGAAATGGAAAGAGAAGGTCGAGTGGAGATTAGAGAGCTGGGAGGTTCTCTTAGCCAGTTCCTTGCCCATTTGCTCTTTGAGTCTTACCAGTTGCCTCTCTCCTCCCTCTCGGGGGTCCTTTCTTCTATTTTATATGAGAAGGATGGCCTAGACCGAGTTTGGGACTTCACTAAGATGTCCCTTTCCTGGTATCCCTTTCGGGAGGGGTTTTCCTTTGTGTGTGACCTCCCCCATGTCGGACCGGTCTTCAGAAGGAGATCCTTTCATTAGGGGTGTTTGCCAGCGTAGTACAGATCTTGTCCCTTTGGTGGTGTAATTTTTCGTGGAAGGGGTGGGCACCGTGCCATGATAGGAGGGACCATCGGAATATCGCAGGGCCAAGGGCCTTAATGGAATACTCCTCTTGGAGGAGGTACAGGTTCCATGTCACGAGGGTTGGAGTCCCCCAGTTGCATGGTCGAGGATGTGGTGGCATGCTATAGGGCATGGGGCCTGGTGGAGAACGCATTATATAGAATATACGGGTGGCACATTTGTAGAATTTGAATCTTTGGTAGGGCTTCCACCACCTCTCAGAGATTGCAGGTGGCTGGGGGCTTCCATGGCATGGTTTGAACTTCTACTGATCTTTTCTCTCCTAAGCTTCTGGTGGAAACTTCGACCTTGGCTGGATGGGGGGAGCTCTATCTCAGGAGGTCAACCCTGGAACACATGAGCATGACCTCTTTTGGGAGCTCGATCTCGGATGGGAGCTGACCCCGACCGGGGGCTCACTTTTGGTAAGCATTAGCACGACCTCAGCCGGGAGCTTGACCGCGGATAGGAGCTGACCCTGATTGGGGGCTCGCCTTTGGTAAGCATGAGCACGACCTCGACCGAGAGCTCGACCTTGGATGGAAGCCAACCTCGATCAGGGACTCGCCTTTAGTAAGTATGAGCATGACCTTGGCCGGGAGCTCGACCACGGATGAAGTTGACCTCGGTTAGGGGCTCGCCTTCAGTAAGCATGAGCACGACCTCGATTGGGAGCTTGACCCCGGATGTGAGCTGACCTCGGCCAGGAGCTCGCCTTCAGCAAGCACGAGCACGACTTCGACCGGGAGCTCTACACCAGATGGGAGCTAACCTTAGCCGGGGCTCACCTTCGGCAAGCATGAGCATGACCTCGACCGGGAGCTCGACCTCGGATGGAAGTTGACCTCGATCGGGGGCTTGCCTTTGGATCTTCATTTGGGCATTGCATCTAGGTGGTGCTCCCCACCAGCACGGCCACCAACTATTGCCATCATGGGCTTCTTGTCAATGGTTGTGCCACATCAAATGCCCCCCACTCTCGAGTCTAGGGAATGATGCGGTGTTTGGGATGATGAGAGTAATGATCATGCTTACATGGAGGGGCACACTTCCTATGCCATTAATGCCTCGAGCGCTAGTGCCCCGGAGATCATGCATCCGCACCAATAAAGCAGCACCATGTCAACCCTTCCAATAAAGAAGTCATAAATGCTGCGTTTGGATTGAAGCGACCACCTCTGAACCGAAGCATCGGCTCCATCGAATCCTGCCACATGGTAGCCCCAAATTGGCCAAGGAGGAGAAAGGGTGAACACCTTCGACTGGTATGAGGTGACAGGGACTGCAGGCTTTTTTTTGAAAAGGACTTGTCCTCTCGCCCCTTAAGGATTTTTCGAGCGACCGGGATAAGGACTTTCCTGCAGAGTCCCTCTTCTTGCTCCCGCCTCATCTCCATCTTTCTGGTCAGCGATTCAAAGTCTTAGAAGGTTAGATTTCTCCTCCCCCTTCCTCTTTCTTGTCCTTCTCCTGCTCTTCTCCTTCGGCCTGTGCTGAAGGAGAGCTTCCATTAAGTCTTTAGATTTCTGTTTCTTCTTTGCCTTCTTTCCTCCTACTCCCCATGAGTTCTTCTGGTAGAGGGCATCATCGCCCGAATTTTTTTGGTGAGGAGGGGCCATCTCAACCGAGGCCTCCTTCCTCGGATAGCGAGGAGGAGTATGTCCCTGTAGTGATCTGTAGGGGTGCCCGCTGGACGGGGATTGTCATTGGACCCCCTGTGGCTCTTCCCCCTCCTCCTTCTCCTTCTCCTCCCATCGGGGTGTCTAGCGGTCCCGCTGGCATTGCTTCGATGATAACCAGTGAGGACCTTCATCATGTCCAGAGGGCATATGGAATATCTGATTCCATCTAGCTTACAGTCCCTAGACTAGAGGAATGGGTCACTTCCAGTGGCTCGAGCCATATCGCCCTATACGAAGACTTCTTCTATGGAGGCCTTCATCTTCCTCTTCATGTTTTCTTCCTTTCCTTCCTCAGCAACTATCGTTTGGTCCCGACCCAGCTCACTCCTAATGTTGTTAGGACCATTTTTTGTTTTATTGTTCTTTGTTACTTCCACGAGATTGTTGCATGTTTCTTCCTCTTCAAGGCTTTATTTACCCTGAAGTGCCACCCAGTTGACAATGGGTGGTGGTTTATGGCCCCCCGCCCATGGGCCATCAAGCTCAACCTACCCTCTTCCATCAAGGGATGGAGGAGCAGGTACATGTTCACCTCAGTTGAGGGGGTGGAATGGGTCTGGAGTGACCCAGACCGCTCCCCCAACCATCAGCCTGCAGTCGAGCTGGCCGATAAGGAAGTGTACGACCGGCTCATCACTTCTGAGATTCTGGCTCTTCGGGATCTGCTGATCGAGCAGAACCTCCTCGATGCCGGAGTCAGCCAGCCCTAACCCCAGAGTAAGGCTTGATGTCGGGCTCTTTTTTCTTCTAAGTTTGATATCCAGCTTTGACAACAAACTAACCAACCTTTTTTATCATTTTGCAGGGATGTAGTTTACAAAGAGTGAGCACCTCGAAATGTCAAAAAAGAGGGCTGCCGCCACAGGGCCCAACGGGGAGCCTACGAAGAAAGCCTAAGAAGAGCTGGGATAGAGGCCCAGCGAGGAGACCAGGAGAAGGGGGCCTGCCACTGCATCGACCACTCTTGGGCCAAGGGTCCAGCCTCCAGCCCGTAGGCCCAGGAGCGAGGCCCAAACCATGAAGGGGGCCGTGCCATCAGCTCCAGCGACCCCTCCACATACTGAAGTTCCACCACAGCCGGAAGTGGTGGAGGTGGTAGGAGATACCTTCATGAAGTGACCGCCCCATTTCCCGGAGGTAGAGCTACTGGCAACCAGCCAATCGTCATCGTGCCTCCGCCAGCGACCACCCCAGAACCCTTGGACCCATCTATGACATCGAATCTGGGGAAAAAGAAAGTGTCCATCTACCTCCCCTGGGATGCAAGGCTGATGCAGGATGGGAAGTTGGTGGAGGAGATTCTAGATGCCCTCATCCAGACAATGGATTGCTAGGATTGGACCAACCATCAGGTGGTGGATGTGTTCACTGGGGTATTCCCCCAGCTTATGTCAATAAGTCATTTTCTAGCCTGCTTCATTTTTCTCTTCTTCTTGAAGAGGTATTGACTACTATTTTCTATGTAGGTGGCCACCGACATTTAGCACCTTTAGAACTCCTACCAAGGGCTGGTGAGACGTGATTGCCATCTCTAAAAGGAGAGGGATGAAACCCGGGCTCAGGCCTCTCGAGCTCAAGAACTGGAGGGCCAGGTGAAGGCCCTCCAGAACCAGCTGGCCAGCTCTGAGGTGAGGGTGACGGGGCTGGAGAAGAAGTCCATCGAGCTCAAAGTGGCCCTGAAAGAAGAGAAGGGGGAGAGCTTTCGACAGGCCAAGAAGCTGGCTGCCTCTGCGATAGAGGTAGCCTGCCTGGAGGAAAGGGCATAGACCCTCCAAGTGCAACTCAAGGAGGAAGCGGTCTGGATCGTGGCAGCCTTGGAGATGGCCTCGATGGTCGTTGTGCTGATGGAGGTAGCGAAGAAGGAAGCCACCAAGGCCATCCCTTGATTCAAGGCATCCAAGGCCTTCAAGAACGAGGTTGCCGAGGCGGTGCTAGACTCCTACCATAAGGGGTTCAACAAGTTTCGAGGTAAGGCTGCCGCCTCTTCATACTGAAAGGGCTGGCTAACATCCAACCCAACCTGCCAGTCCCCTAGATGCCTAAGGATCCCAATGCTGAGGCTAGGCCGGTGCCGGAGGTGGAGGCCGAAGCCGAAGTTGGAGGCCGAAGCCGGAGCCGATGCCGCCCAAGATGCTCCTCCGTCAAATGCTGCACCGACACTGGGGGAAGCCACTCGACGGCCGAAAAAGGATCCAATGAGTGAGGTTTAAATTTTCTTTCTTTTTTTGTAACTAAGTCTTTGGAAGACTTCCCAGCCTGTCGAGGGTCTTTACTATTGGGGAACGAAGGAAACGACAACCATGTGCACAGCTAGAGACATGTAATTTAAAAACTTTTTCTAGATTACAGATACAGTGAAAGCAGATAAATAATTTATTTAAGCATGTTAGTCTAATTAACACAGGTTCCATATGCAAATCTTGATGCATATATAGAATAATGTATATATAAAATCAAACATCCATTGAACAAAAATCAGAACTATTCTAGATTCACACAAAGATGCAACAGATTATAATATGTCAAACATATAATCTAAAGGCGTACCTCAGTGATGATCACTAGGGACTGCTCCAATCAGTGGGAAGAGCTCTGGCTCTGTGAGCAGCACACATGTACTGCCTCTACAAGTGGTTCATACCAGGTAGAGGGATTCCTTCTCCTTCTTTTGAGGTGCTAGCCCGTCTGGAAACACTGATGGTAGCAGCAAACTCGATCTTCAACTCCTTGAAGAATTGAGGACTTTGTCTTCAACTCCTTGAAGAACCTATTATTGAAGCGGTGCTGGAACAAAGACCAAGGACCCTCCCAGTTCTCTCTATCCCAAACCTTCAATAGAAGGTAGCACACAAGAATCCCTCCCAAAACTCAAACCCCACTCTATCCCGGAGATCAAATCTTATAATCCCTCAAGGATCAAGCAAGATCTCTAACCAAGGAATATGGTAGAGTATGGACCTTGATCCAAATCTGGAGAGTGGAACCTTGAACGTGAACTATTCACCTTCTCCAACCCTGCTTTTATGATAGCAACCCCTAAAACCATTAAGAGGGTATAATGAGAGATTAGTGGGGGGTTTTGAGTCTCTAGGGATTCCAAGCAGGTTATGAAAACCTTTGGAATTCAGCAATGCGACCAGTAAAAACTCGAAACACCCATCATTAAATTCCATAACCATTATAGCATTTAATGAAGCATTCTCGAATTTCAGTAGTTTGTCAGACGAGTCAACTCGACTGTTCAAGTTGGCTCGAGCTGAGTCGACTCGACTGTTCGAGTCAGCTCGAGAGCAAAATTGACAATTCTTGTCAAACTAGTTCAGAATGATTCCCAATTATTCGCATGCCAACAAAGCAAGAACAAATCCCATGGTGTGTGATCCCATAGGTTCAAACACTAAATTGATAGCATAGAAACATTTTCAGTACCAGCCAAAGTCGCCATCTAGCAATGACACCCAACATCCGGATAGGTTGAAAGTTGCAGAGCAACATGAACCTGTTGAATATGAAATATCAGTGAACTTATTCCTTTAATCTCCTAATGCTCTATATGGCTTAGAGTTAAACTGCCCAACTCTATTCAGTCCATCTCAATATGTCTCAAACAAAGAATCCTTGTAACTCCTTACAAGGAATACCCTGGCCAAGGTCTTTCTCAATTAAGGCATATTAAGCATTCAATCCAAACCATTTGGAGAGATGAATCCTATCTCGATCCTACTATCGCTATACAAGTACTTGACTGTACTTAGCAACCTTCCATCACCAGATTAAAAATTCGGGTAGTCCGGCACCTAAGCATAGTGAGTTGCTTGCAAGCTGCTATAGTGATCTCAAGTCAGAGGAATAATTTATGTCTATATTCTAATACAAAACTTCTCTTTGGCAGAAAGAGAATTTCGCATGAGAGTCACGTTCAGTGAAGTGTCGAACACAACACCTGATGTCATACAAGCATCTCCATGCTACTTGGTTAAGAGAACAACCAACAGATATGACATCAACGATATACTCTCGATCACCATTATCCTGAAACAGCATATCCTTTGGTCGTGAACCAATTTTGAACTACACGATGCATCCGCTCTACATCGCATACAAGGTAGCTCAAAGGACATCATCATACAAGAGTTCAATTAGGAAGATGTCATATGATGAACAACCAGAATAAACATTTCATTCAATTCAATAATTCATATACATATACATGAGTCGCACAACCATCTACAGCCTAGAAGATTGGCTTTGGAACACAATTCCCAACTTTTACAAGTGTAAAAAATTTTTGATAAATGAAGCTACTATTTTCTCCAATTATTGAGTACTTTCTTTTTCTTCTGTTACTTTGTGTCTAAGTTCATTGAATGGCTTCTTGGCATGTCAGGAGCCTTAACTGATATAAGAAATACTTTGATGAATAAGTACAATTTCTTTTCTTAACTTACGTGCCTTCTATTCTTTTCATCTTATCTTCTGTTCTTCCTTTTTTTTTAGGCATTTCCAAGGAATCCATCAGAGGCTGTGAAGGACTTACTTCCATAATGAAGAACTAGTCTTACTTAGCTGATGAACTTTGTCTTTCTCTCTTTTTCCTTCAGCTTCTTTACCTCTTTGCATGATTGGAAGATAGGCTCCATGGTCATCATGAGTGGGTCTTCCCCAAGTCTTGGCCATACTGGGTTGACTCTGGAACCTTGGGATAGGCATGAGGGACTTCGAGAACACTCCATTCCTGATTCGATGGTCTTAAAGTCATGCAGACTTGAATGAATGGCTTCTAGAGTTTCTTGATTTGCTGAGCTGTGAGTCAAGCGGTAGATGGCCAGATTTCTGGATTTTCTAAACTGACATCTCCGGACTGTGAGCAAGGCAGTTGAGTGCAGGGATTCTAGAGTCTCCCTGCTTGATTTTCCAAGCTATGGTCAAGTGGTAGATGGTGGGATTTCACGGGTTTCCAGCTGACATCTCTAGACTGTGAGCAAGGCAGTTGAGTGCGGGACTTATGGAGTCTCCCTACTTTTGAGTGCAGGGCTTTGTAAGTTTTCTGGCTTTGAGTGTAGGGCTTCATAAGTTTCTTAGCTTTGAGTGTGGGGCTTCATAAGTTTCCTAACTTTTGAGTGCGAGGCTTCGTCAGTTTCTCGGCTTTGAGTGTGGGGCCTCATAAGTTTCCCAGCTTTGAGTGTGGGGCTTCATAAATTTCCTGGCTTTTGAGTGTAGGGCTTCATAAGTTTTCTGGCTTTTGAGTGTGGGGCTTCATAAGTTTCTCAACATTGAGTGTGGGGCTTCATAAGTTTCCTAGCTTTTGAGTGCGGGGCTTCGTAAGTTTCCCGGTTTTGAGTGCAGGGCTTCATAAGTTTCCCAATTTTTGATTGTGGGGCTTTGTAAGTTTCCTGGCTTTTGAGTGCGGGGCTTCGTAAGTTTCTCGACTTTGACTGCAGGGCTTCATAATTTTCTTAGCTTTTGAGAGTGGGGCTTCGTAAGTTTCCCAGCTTTTGTCACCGGACTTGGAGTCGGGCAAGTGAGTTCTTGCACAGGTGGAAGACAATGTTGCACCAAAAAGGAACTTTAATTATTAAGAGGAAGTCTTACATCATTGGTAGTATATCCTCAGATTATTGGATTCCACATCCATGTGAATCTGGCACTATCGAGTCCGACGAGGTAGTAGGCTCCATTCGGCAGAGCCTCAACCACCTTTTAGGGGCCCTCCCAATTTGGAGAGTGTTTGCCACATTTACCTGGCTGGGACACTTCCGCTCGCCTGAGGACCAGGTCAACTGGGCGAAACATCTTGGGGCTGACATGGGTGTTGTAGTAGCATGCCACTCATTGATAATACACCACCATCCGGAGTCAGGCTTTGTCCCTCATCTCATCCAGAAGGTCCAGATTAAGGAGGCATGTGGATTCTTCACCTCGTTGTATTGCTCTACCCGTAGCGTGGGCTGACCAACCTCCACCAGAATTATAGCTTTCGAGCCAAAGATGAGGTTGAAGGGTGTCTTACTTGTTGCCATCTGAGGCATGGTGTGGTAGGCCCATAGCATGTTGGGGAGTTCTTCTGCCCATCGGCCCTTAGCCTCATCTAATATGGTGCGGCGCCCTTGCAAGATGGTTTGGTTGGTCATCTCATCCTCCCCGTTGGTCTGAGGTGTGCCACCAAAGTGAAGTGATGGCAAATGTTAAGGTCGGTGCAAAACTTCTCGAAAGCTTAGTTGTCAAACTGTCACCCGTTGTCAATGATAACCGAGTGCAGGAGTCCTAAATGGCAAATGACCAACTTTCAGAAGAATGATCTGACCTTGGTTTCGGTGATCCGTGCTAGGGGTTCGGCCTTGACCCATTTGGTGAAGTAGTCGATGGCCATAATTAAATACTTCTGTTGGCTAGATGCGAGAGGAAAGGGACCTAGGATGTCCATTCCTTACTAGGTGAATGGCCGTGGAGTTGAGAATTAGGAGAGTAGGGCAGCCGACTGATGCTGGATATGGGCATGACGTTGGTAATGGTCATATCTCCTCACAAAATCAGCGGCATCCTCTCGCATGGTCTCCAGAAGTATCCTTGCTGGAGTGCCTTATAGGTTAGTTTCCTGCCCCCCACGTGATTCCTGCAGATGCCTTCATATATTTTCTGAAGCACATAGTAGCTTCTGAGGGCTTCTGACACTTCAGTAAGGGGTAGGAGTAAAACCTCCGATAAAGTTGTCCATCCATCAGTATGAATCGCGCAGCCTTTTTCTTAAGGAGGCCGGCTTTTTTGTGATCTTCAGGCAGGGCACCAGTGGTGATGTATTTGATGTTGGGATCCATTCAACTTGCTTTGGAGGTGACTTACTAGACCTCTGCCATGGATTGGAAGCTGCAGGTCTCCATATATTCTATGAATGTATGCCCTAACAACAAATCTGGCAGGGTTGCTAACTTGGAGAGGACATCGACTCGAGCATTCTCCGCATGATGGATATGGGAAATGCTGAAGTGCTAGAGGTTTGTTGTGTGTAAGCATACCTTATCTAGATACTTCACCTTTATGGGATCTCGAGCTACAAACTTATCTAGACCTGTCCCACCATGAGGTGCGATTCTGTGAAGACCTTCAAGCACTTGACACTCAGTTCATGGGGCACCTTCAATCCCATGAGGAGTGCCTTGTACTCAGCCTGATTGTTGGTTGCCTTGAAGAAGAAACGTAGCATGCATTCAGCGACGACTTTGTCAGGGTTGGCAAGGATGAGCCTGGCTCCACTCCCTCTGGTGTTAGAGGTGCCGTCGATGTGGAGGATCCACATCACCGCTCCTGGGGTCGGGGCTGGTTTGGGTTCGGCTTACTGGCCTTCCTCTAGGTCTTCGGGCGCCCATGTGCATTCCACCAGAAAATTGGCAAGGACTTGAGCCTTTTGCATCGGTCATGGATGGTAGGTGATGTCAAACTCGTTGAGCTTTATCACCCACTTGGCTAGGTGCCCGGACATGTCAGGGCAACTGTAGATGGCCCTCAGGGGCTGATCAGAGAAGATAGTGATCGGATATGCTTGGAAATAAGGCTTGAGATGCTGCACAGACATAATGAGTGCAAAGATAATCTTTTCGAATCGAGTGTACCTGGTTTCAGCATTACATAAAAACTTGCTGGTATAATAGACTGGCCACTGGGAGCCATCCTTGTCGATGCGGACTAGCATCAAGCTGACCACCTCTGGTGAGACTGCCAAGTACAGGAGGAGCTCTTCTCCAGGCTCCAGTCTGGATAGCAATAAAGGGGAGGCGAGAAGCTTCTTCAATTACTCGAAAGCCTCCCGGCACTCCTCTATCTAGATGAAGTCATTCATCTTGTGCAGCACCTTGAAGAAAGGCTAGCAGTGCTCGACGGAACATGAGATGAAATGGCTCAATGTCGCTATACGTCCAATCAGGCACTAAATCTCCTTCCTGAAAATAGGGTGCCTTATGTTCATGATTGCCTGGATATTCTTTAGGTTGGCCTCTATCCCTTTTTGGATGACCATAAACCCCATAAACTTTCCTGCTATAATGCCAAACATGCATTTGGCGGGGTCAGCTTTATCTGGTAGAGGTGAAGGTTGTCAAAGGTCTTCGCCAAGTCGACGATGTGGTCCGACTCCTGGCTACTCATGACTAGCATTTCATCCACATATACCTGCATGTTATGGCTGATCTGGTCTTTGAAGACCCTATTGACCAGGCACTGGTACATGGCCCCTACATTCTTGAGGCCAAACAGCATCATCCTGTAGCAATACATACCTCTATTGATCACAAATGCTGTATGCTTTTCGTCCTCCATGTACATGCGGATCTGATTATATCCAAAAATGCATCTATGAAGCTAAGGAGCTTGTGGCCCGAGGTCGTATCCACCAGCTGGTCAATCTTGAAAAGTGGGAAGCCATTCTTCGGGCATGGTCGATTGAGGTCAGTATAATCCATGCAGATCCTCCACTTTTTCAAAGCTTTCCTGACCATCACTATATTAGCAAGCCAGTCAAGATACCGTACCTCATGGATGAAGCCTGTCACGAGGAGGTTTTTGACTTCTTCAACAATCATCTTCTGCCACTCTAGGGCAAAGCTTCTCTTTTTCTACCAGACCTGGTGGTAGTTAGAATCAACGTTCAGCTTATGGGTGATTACATCGAAGGGATACCGGTCATGTCTGCGATGATCCAGGTGAAGACGTCCACCTTGGAATGAAAGAAGCCGAACAGGTAGGACCTCTCCTCTTCAGGCAGCAAGGCTCCCACCTGTATAATCTTCAGGGGATCCTCTCCCAAGAGAAAGGATAGTAGGGGCTCAACTAGTCTACCCTTTAGCTCCTGCTTGATCGAGCCTGGTTGGTCAATGGCTGGGCTCGGACTGTCCCCTCGCCATCCTGGGATGATCTGTAGGCAGTGATGAACTGGCTACCAGGATCCTCTTATCTCCTCGGTCCCCCATGGGGTTGGGAACTGGATGAGGAGATGTCCGGTGAAAATGGTAGCATCAAGCAGATTGAGGTCGGGATGCCCCAAGATTGCATTGTAAGGCGAGGGAAGCCTTACAATGGTAAATATTGTCAACACAGTACTTTATCAAGGTGGCATCCCGGTGGTTATTAGAAGTATAATCTCTCTTTCAACTCCAATGAGTCCCCAATGAAGTCACTAAGGGCATGAACATCGACTTTATTTGGTCAGTAGAAAGGTTCATCCTTACAAAAGCATCATAAAATAGGATGTCAGTTGAGCTTCCACTGTCAACCATAATTCTTTTTACAGGATATTTTGCTATCATTATTTTTACGATGACAACATCATTATTTGGGTTATCTACCCTTGCCGACCCTTCTCCCTTATAGGGGAGTACAACATCATTCTTCTCTCTCCCCCTAGCTCTTTTTGAGGTTCTCCTTGCCTCCTAAGAGGTCATCTCGACTGGCTTCTTAGTGGGCCGATTGTTAATGATGAGCAGTCGGGGCTCTTCATTCTGGGCTACTGGAGGTGCTCCTCCCTTCATGTACTTCCCAAGGTAGCCGTGCTTGATCAAGTCTTCTATCTTCCTCTTTAGGTGGTGACATTCCTCGGTATCATGGTCGTGGTCCTGGTGGAAGCGGTAGTAGCGAGATCTATCACGTCCAGTGGATGGCCTCAACGGGGGAGGATGGCACAGGAAGTGCTCTCCCTTGATCTCTATTAGGATCTTTCCTCTCGGGGTAAGGAGTGGAATGAACTTTTCTTCTTTGGTGGGGTCGACTCTGAGCCTGGCCCCTGGCCACGAGGCTGGCATGGCCTTCGGGGCTAGGGGGCCGAATGTCTCCCCCATGGCTTGTCTCTTCAGTGGCCTCCCATCCAACTCCCTCATGGTTTGGTTAGACTCCTCCGCCAGATATACTTGTGGACATGGAGGAGGACTCCGAGTATGTCTTTGGAGGCTTCTTGTCAAGAGAGTAGGTAAAACGGGAGGTCCGCAACACCCTCTTCAAGGCTAGCATGGCAACTGGCTCGTCGATGTGGTAGATCTCTAGGGTGGTGGCTTTAAATCGAGACACATAGTCTTAAAGGGGCTCTCGATCCTGCTGATGGATCGAGAAGAGACTGTCAACTTCATGTGGCACCTTTCTGTATGCATCAAAGTATGCCACGAACTTTTTCTCCAACTGAGTGAAGGAGTCAATGCTTTCTAACTCGAGTCTAGAGAACTAAGCTCGAGTAGCCTTCTAGAGGGTAGCCAGGAAGGTAATGCAAAGGAGAGCATCAGTGGCCCCCTGGATCCTCATAAGGGCCTTGTAGCTTTCCGGGTGGTCCATGGGATCGGTCGTCCCATCTACGGGTCAACTTAGGGCATGCTGAATCGCTGGGATCGGTTCCTCTTGGATTCTATAGGAGAAGGATGGACGGGTGTCGTAACCCATCGGCTCACTAGGGGAGCCATGGATCTCAGCAAACCGGTGGGATAGGTTGGCCAGCATGTGCTTTTTCTCTTCGAGGTGCCTCTCTGCCTAGCGATGGATGGCCTTGTCTGTAGACCCTTCAGCGGAGGTCATCAAGGGTGAAGGGGGTACGGAGTGGGGGAACTCTCGCCTGAGTTCCTGGCCATGCCAATGTCATCGATGTGAGTGTGCACCATGGTCTAAGACCTGGGTGCAGCTCTCTCGGCCAGTTAGGCCATCATGCTACTTCTTTTCGATCACCTGGTGATCTTCCTATAAGCGGGAGGCTGCATGTAACGACCCCTCTCGGAAGGACCATAGGCTGGTATGGTGGTGGGGACACTTGAGGCACCAGAATAAGACAGTGGCTTTTTCAACCCTCTGTAAATTGATCAATAATTTATGAGTCCATCTGTAATAAGGGCTTAGCTCATCTAAGTCCATTTTAGTTGTTATTCAAGTATTTTTAGTTGTTATTTCAGTTCTGTACTAGTCAGCTCATGTTGAGCTAGTTCAGTCCAATGCTAGTCAGCTCATGTTGAGCTAATTTTATTTTTTGAGTCCTGTCCAAGCATACTGAAGACTCAAGAATATATCATACAAGTGAAGACCAAGTCCAACTAGATTGAACACATGGAAGTATAGCACAAGTCCAACCCAGCTTGAAGATTTGAAGATCCCAGGAGGAAAATTCAGAAAACCCTGATTTCTTGCAGATGCCCTCCAGATACCCAGATTCCCTTCCAGATGCCAAAGTATATTCATAGATAAGGGCATCCATGATTCCAGAGGTCCATCTGTATCCTAGCCCAAAGAAATCAAGCCCAGGTGCCAAGCCCAAGCCCCTAAGAAGCAAGATATCAGGGAATATTCCTGCTACCTGGCTACCAGGCCACCCCAGCTTCCAGAGGCCCAAACCCATGCACCCGAGCCCCTTTGGGCAGGCCTTTTGCTGCTCCTAGAAGCCCAACACGCCCCCTAGGCATCCTTGGAGTCTTGACCAAGTCAAGAAAATTTTTAGAGATTTTTCTACCTAATATTTCCTTATTTTCTAGCTAGGGTTTGAGAGGGAAAAGGATTCTTATGTAAAGACTTATGTACCCTTACTTGGAGCCCAAGGTTAAGGGTCTATTTAAGGGACCCTAGCCTCTTGTATGAAGGAGGAATTTTTGATGAATGAAAACCTTGAGTTCTTCTATTGAGTGGTGTGATACCCTGCTGTGTGCATAAAGGGGTTTGTGAGAGTTCTTCTTCCCGGTGTTTGCAATCATCTTCCTGCTGCCAACAAACCCTCCAGATCCCTGGACGCCCACTCCAAAAGAAGCCTTCCCTTGCTGTTTTTACTTTGTTTTATTATTCCTTTGTAAGCTTTCTAACCCCTGACAGGTCGCTTGCAGGTCCCTGAGTTCCTACGAATCCAACGACTCCAGCCAAGCCTCAATCGGATCACCGAGCAGAAAGCCGGGTATCCGCGGGTCTTTGGCTCGGTTTTCCAGGCCGCATCCATCGAGGAATGAGAGACCCCTTCACTGCGATCTTCATAGACATTGTCAGGTACACCCCTCTACCTCCAGTAGTTTTATTGTAGGAGAACTTGCCCTAACCGAGGCTTCTCAGCCCCGGCGGTCCTTCTTTGCTACTTTTCTAGGTCCTAATCTGCATGCTGATCTTCAAAAATTCATACAAAACTCCCTACAAATAATTTTGATCTAAAATTTGGGAATTAATCACCTAACTCAACATGTAAAATATACAAAAAAAATTGCATGCATATTAGTTTCCCCATCATTTGGTATCAGAGCTTAGATTAGGGCTTATTTTCTGCAATTTTTCAGTCCGTATATACTCTGTTATTTTAATTATTTCTCTTTGTTAAAAACTCCAAAAATTCTGAAATTTATTTTCCTGGATTTACATAATTCACAGTAATTTTAAAAATCTTTCCAGATTTTATTATGTCCTGTGAATTTTCTGAAAGCCGAAATAGGGCCTGCAAATTTTCGGCTCTTTTTTTTTAGCAAGACAAGTTTGGAAGTTTTAGGGTTTTGTTTAGGAGTTTTTGCATATTTCTTAATTTTAGTATATTTCCAGTATATTAGGCCATGATTTGCAAGTTTTCTTCTATTTAAAAAAATACCAAAAAAAAAAAAAAACATATTCTCCAAAAATACCAAAAAAAAAAATATCTAAACCCTAATTTGCATCCTCATCTGCCTGCTATCATTGCATAATTTACTTTTAAGGGCACTCTTGCTATATCAGATGGGGGGAGGATTTGATCACCTCTCCTTAGCCCAAAACCATATCCCTTGCATTCAGTCCCAAGACTTAACCTAAAATTAATTAGACTTAATTTGCCCTAGTGGGCTAGGGACACCAACTGGTCGGGTCGGGGCTAGTGTTAGATCACTGTGTCAAGTTAACCTGTGTGTGCCTTGTGCTCAGTGTCTAGAACGGTGGTTTAGGGATTCAATCCCGAAGGGCTTGTGTGCTGGTCCGCCTACCTAGCCAATCTCTGATTGGTGTCTAGGATTGGCAATCAGGGACCTAACACTCCCCTTACACCTGCCTGGCTGAGTACAGGGTTACTATAGGCTAGTTTGGACTTTAGGTCTAGTCAGCTATAGTCGGTCTGATCGAGTCTTGCATGAGCACTAGATCAGGAGTTTCATATCACCCACCTCCTTCACAAATGTCTGAACCCATGGAAAATTTACAAGCCCAAATAAAAGCCCTAGCTGATCAAATGGCCCAGATGACTACCCAGATGACCCAGTTAACTCAGTCTCGTATTCAAACCAATGATAGAATTGACCATCTTGCCAATAGGTTTGATCAGTTAAAAGTCCGGGTAGGGACCCCAAGAAAAACCCATGGATCACAGTCTGAGCCAGATCCTAATTCCCCTTAACCTAGGAGGACCCCAAACCCTGATCTATACCATGAGGTCGAACCTAGGAGAGCCCCTTATCCTGACCCGTACTACAATCCTCAACCTCGGAGGACCCCAAACCCTGATCCATACCTTGAGGCTGAACCTAGGAGAGCCCATCGTCATGACCCAATCCCTAAGGTTAGTCCTAGAAGACTCAATCAGGATTTTATAGACCAGGAAGATAGATCCTATTTACCCTCTCCCTACAAGCCTAGTATACCTACAACCTATAGATCTTATGACTCCAAATCCTATGAACCTAGAACCTATGAATCCATAACCTATGAACCTAGATCCTATGACTCTAGATCCCATGATCATAGATCCTATGCACCCACACCCTATGAGCCTAGTAGACCCAACACCCAATATTCTGACCCATATAGGGAGTCCAACCCTAGGAGGACCCAATATTCTGACCCATATAGGGAGTCCAACCCTAGGAGAACCCAGTATTCTGACCCATATAGGGAGTCCAATCCTAGGAGGACCCAATATCCTGACCTATATAGAGAGCCCAACCTTAGGAGGACCCCATACCTTGATCCATCCTTAGAACCTGATCATAGAGCTGACCCAAAATCATATGACCCCAGATCCTATAATCCCATGACCCATAGATCTGCACCCTTGTCCTATGAGCCTAGAGAACCCATAACCCCTAAGTATCAGCCTAGTACTAGTCATGCTTCCCCTAGTCAACTTGAACCCCATAGGATTAGTATCCCTAAATATGAACCCAATAGTGAGCCACTACCTCTTATACAACCTGAACCTACTAGGAGTAGTACCCATAATCAGAGACCAGAACCTAACCAATTTCCTGCTAGCCGACCTTCTCCAACCATTCCTGAGATTCACAAGGCTTACATTAACGCGGAAGTGTATGAAGCTGATGTGAGCCTAGTGGATGAGTATGAGGGAGAAGAGGAGGCACCTTTAGTAGACCTAGAATTAGCTGACCCAGTAGATACCCAGGTAGAAACCAACCCAGAGCTAGTTGACCTTGACCATATCCAACCTAAAGCTATAATGGAAGAACAAATAGAGGAAGAGAACCTAGGTACTGCTACTAGAGCCTTACCTGAGGAAACCATAGAGGAGAGCCAAATTATAGAGTCTAGTCCTAAAATAAAAGAAATAGAAGAATTTATTAAGGACCTGATCTCTTTGAATCAGTACCCTCAGGATGAGTCTCCTCCTATAGTTCCCATTAAGGACCTCTTTCCTGAGATTAATAACCCATCCTTCCATTATACAAACCCCGTAGATATATCGCAACCCCATAAGGTTAACCTCATTAGTCTAGGATTAGTCCTTGACATGCCTTTTTTTATTCTACTTTATCCAACTAACCCAGAACCTTTTTCTCCACCCTACCAGAGTAATTCTGAACCCACTTCCTATTTTCTACCCTTTCCTGAGTTTTCTCATGTGTCTAGAACTATTAGGTTACATTTTGTTGAGGTTACTAGGTTGCAAGGATCCATAGAGCCCATCCCATTTGCTACCTACTTTTGGCAGACCCTCTGGCACTTATTAGGAGTTACTAGCAAATTTTCTTCTGCATGTCATCCATCAACCACGACTCATGCCCCCATGCCCAAGTGGTAGTTAAGACCTAATAAACCTCTTTAGTCGAGTCTACTAGGTGTAGGTTTGAGTCCTTTGCATCATCTTGTTAGGAGTCTGCATGTGCCTAGCATGTTCACCACCCGTACTAATGTTAAAACAACTGGCTAATTCCCGAAGATGGATAAAAAAAATTTGATGTAGTGGATTTTATCTTGGTTAGGCTTAGGCCTAAAAGAAGCTTCATGCTCGCAGAGCCGGACCTTTCAAAGTGATAGAGAAGGTTGGATCAAATGCCTAGGTGTTAGACTTGCCTTCGGATTTGGGCATTAGTTCTACCTTCAATATTACAGACCTGGTTGAGTATAGGGAACCGGCAGCGCTACCTAGTGAGGCCTTTGGACCTATTCCTTCTCATTGTGAGTGACCCTAACCTAGAGTGTCCACAAACAAATTTGGCCTGAGAGAGGAGAACGGATCGAGCGTATCCTGGACAATCAAGCCATCACGACCTAGGGCCATGACTATCAACGCTTCCTGGTCCGATGGCAAGGCCGGCCAGAGTCGGATGATTCATGGATTTCTCGAGAGGACTTGCAATGCCTCAACCCAGACCTTCTCGAGAGATATGTGAGCCAGTCTGACCTTCACTCGACAAGGTCGAGTTCCTCCCACCCCGGGAAAATTGGTGGGGACACTTGAGGCACCAGAATAAGACAGAGGCTTTTTCAACCCTCTGTAAATTGATCAATAATTTATGAGTCCATCTGTAATAAGGGCTTAGCTCATCTGAGTCCATTTTAGTTGTTATTTAAGTATTTTTAGTTGTTATTTCAGTTCTGTACTAGTCAGCTCATGTTGAGCTAGTTCAGTCCAATGCTAGTCAGCTCATGTTGAGCTAATTTTATTTTTTTGAGTCCTGTCCAAGCATACAGAAGACTCAAGAATATATCATACAAGTGAAGACCAAGTCCAACTAGATTGAACACATGGAAGTATAGCACAAGTCTAACCCAGCTTGAAGATTTGAAGATCCCAGGAGGAAAATTCAGAAAACCCTAATTTCTTGCAGATGCCCTCCAGATGCCCAGATTCCCTTCCAGATGCCAAAGTATATTCATAGATAAGGGCATCCATGATTCCAGAGGTCCATCTATATCCTAGCCCAAAGAAATCAAGCCCAGGTGCCAAGCCCAAGCCCCTAAGAAGCAAGATACCAGGAAATATTCCTGCTACCTGGCTACCAGGCCAACCCAGCTTCCAAAGGCCCAAACCCATGCACCCGAGCCCCTTTGGGTAGGCCTTTTGCTGCTCCTAGAAGCCCAACACGCCCCCCTAGGCATCCTTGGAGTCTTGACCAAGTCAAGAAAATTTTTAGGGATTTTTCTACCTAATATTTCCTTATTTTCTAGCTAGGGTTTGAGAGGGAAAAGGATTCTTATGTAAAGACTTATGTACCCTTACTTGGAGCCCAAGGTTAAGGGTCTATTTAAGGGACCCTAGCCTCTTGTATGAAGGAAGAATTTTGATGAATGAAAACCTTGAGTTCTTCTATTGAGTGGTGTGATACCCTGCTGTGTGCATAAAGGGGTTTGTGAGAGTTCTTCTTCCCGGTGTTTGCAATCATCTTCCTGCTGCCAACAAACCCTCCAGATCCCTGGATGCCCACTCAAAAGAAGCCTTCCCTTGCTATTTTTACTTTATTTTCTTGTTCCTTTGTGAGCTTTCTAACCCCTGACAGGTCGCTTGCAGGTTCCTGAGTTCCTACGAATCCAACGACTCCAGCCAAGCCTCAATCGGATCACCGAGCAGAAAGCCGGGTATCCGCGGGTCTTTGGCTCGGTTTTCCAGGCCGCATCCGTCGAGGAACGAGAGACCCCTTCACTGCGATCTTCACAGACGTTGTCAGGTACACCCCTCTACCTCCAGTAGTTTTATTGTAGGAGAACTTGCCCTAACCGAGGCTTCTCAGCCCCGGCGGTCCTTCTTTGCTACTTTTCTAGGTCCTAATCTGCATGTTGATCTTCAAAAATTCATACAAAATTCTCTACAAATAATTTTGATTTGAAATTTGGGAATTAATCACCTAACTCAACATGTAAAACATACAAAAAAAATTGCATGCATATTAGTTCCCCATCATATGGGGATCAGCGGTGTGGGCCGTCGGTATCCCTAGCTACTGTTGTGTTGCCAGGGACCGGTGTCTCTAGTGCAGCTGGTGCACCTCTGCAGCCAGGGCATGGACCTGCTAGGCTAGCGCGGTGATCTAGGGATTCATCAGAGGTGGCGATGGTCGAGCAGGGAGCTTCCCCTCAAGGCTCTGTAGGTTGCCATGATGAGGGGGGCCCGTGCATGGCTGGTGAAAGCTTCCCATGCACGCGTTGTCACCATGAGGCCATGGATGTCCATGGGTGCTCTGCTAATGGCGGGGGACTCGCTGTTAGACTTCCCATAATCACTGATGTCCTACCCCCTACCTGACATGCTAATCTGTTGCTACTTGGATCACCGTTGTCTGTAGCTCTGACATGTCGCGGACTCATCGGGCTCCCTCTAGGTGCCTGGTCCTCTCTTCCGGTTGGCTCCTTGGTCAGTTATCTTGAAGAAAAAGAGGAGACCTGAGTCAGGAATTCTAGCAGGGATACTTTGACAATCAAGTCAGTTGGGATGGTCTAGGGAACAGAACCTCTGTGGTGAGAGCTTGGAAACTCTCCGCGTAGTGGATGAAAGATGAGATGTAAGAAATGGAAAGACAGGGTTGAGTGGAGATCAAAGAGTTGGGAGGTTCTCTTGGTTGGTTCCTTGTCCTTTTTCTCTCTAAGTCTTACCAGTTGCTTCTCCCTCCCCTCTCGAGGGTCCTTTCTTCTATTTTATATGAGAAGGATGGCCCAAACCAAGTCTAGGGCTTCATTGAGATTCCTTTTCCTGGTATCCCTTTAGGAAGGGGTTTTCCTTTGTCTGTGACCTTCCCCTTATCAGACCGGTCCTTAAAAGGAGATCCTTTCATTAGGGGTGTTCATTGACATAGTATAGATCTTGTCCCTCTAGTGGTGAAATTTTCCATGAGAGGGGCGGGCGCCGTGCCTCTGAGCCCCGAGCCATGGTGGGGCATTTCTATTCCAAGAGGGACCGTCAGAGTATCATAAGGCCAGGGGCCTTAATGGAATACTCCTTTTGGAGGAGGTACGAGTTCCGTATCGCGAGGGTTGGAGTCCCTTGGTTGCACGGTTGAGGACATGGTGGCATGCTACAAGGCTTAGGGCCTAGTGAAGCATGCATTGTACAGAACATGTGGGTAGTGCGTTTATAGAATTTGAGTCTCTGGTAGGGCACGCGCTACCTCCCGGAGGTTGTAGGTGGCTAGAGGCTTCCATGGCACAAATTGAACCTCTGCTAATCTTCTCTCTCTTTTGCTTCTAGCAGGAACTTCGGCCTCGGCTGGATAGGGGGAGGTCTATCTCGGGAGGTTGACCTTGGAATGCATGAGCATGACCTCGATTGAAAGCTCAACCCCGGATGGGAGCTGACCCCAACCCGGGGCTCGCTTTCGGTAAGCATGAGCACGACCTCGACCGGGAGCTCGACCCAGATGGGAGCTGATCTCGGTCGGGGGTTCTCCTTTGGTAAGCATGAGCATGACCTCGATCGGGACCTCGATCTTGGATAGGAGCTGACCTCGACCGGGGGCTCGCCTTTGGTAAGCATGAGCATGACCTTGGCTTGGAGCTTGACCCCAGATGGGAGCTGACCTCGATCGAGGGCTTGCCTTTAGTAATCATGAGCATGACCTCGGTTGGGAGCTCGACCTCAGATAAAAGCTGACCTCGACCAAGGGCTTGCCTTTAGCAAGCATGAGCATGACCTCAACCGGGAGCTCGACACCGGATGGGAACTGACCTCGGCCACGGGCTCGTCTTCATCAAGCATGAGCACAACCTCGATCGGGAGCTCGACCCCAGATGGGAGCTGATCTCGATCAAGGGCTTTCCTTTGGATCTTCAATTAGGCGCATCCAGATGGCGCTCCCCACCAGTGCGGCCACCAGCTATAGCCGTTACGGGCTCCACATCAACGGTTGTGCCACATCAATGGTTAAATTGAGATAATTAATAAACTTATCATATCCCCTAACTTAATTATTGTTAGTCCCTTAGTAATGTGATTAAAATAGAATCAAGTATCACTAAGATCCTCTGTTGTAAAATTAAATCTAGGCTTAAGGTTGATAGAAGCTAGTTAGTATCACTAACTAAATATTGAGTTTTCAAAGTAAATTTTGCAATCAAAACTATTACAAACATTCTTAGAGTTCATCCAAAGATCTACAGCACTTATGTTTGTAATGGCTAACTTAGTATTTCGGTACTAGCTTATAAAGAACAATAGTATCTTTGCTTATCATCTACTTTGGTCAATTTTCTATACACCCTTAATTTAAGCACATGAACTGAGGTATCTTTCACACTGCCTGATTCATTTTTGGCGATATCTTTACGTTGCCTACTTTTTATCGTGAATAACAATGCTTACTTAGGCAAAGATGCCCGTTTACTCAATGGGAAACCAATAGTTAGGTTTGCCTTCCCTTTTTTGAGGCAAGTAGCTCTTTCCTCAAATTCAAGTTTTTCTCAATGGGATGTATATCAATTATCAATTTTCAGTAATAATTGAATCTCCAATTGACCTTACAACTACTACTTAGTTTACCTCATCAGTGTGCATGTGCGAAGGAAGTGCTAATAGCCTTTAGGTAATCAAAGTAGGTTGCTAAAAGTCTGACTAGCTAATTTACTCATTGGCTCGCTATAGTAGTTATTACACACTTTCTAACTCTATTACCTTTTTGGTGTGGGCACCAGAGTTCGTAAGAGACTTCAAGCAAACCAGATCAACCCAAGCACCTTATGGATTGCAAGTGAATAAACTAAACTCTGATTTTGGTTGCAACTTTGTGTTACTTTTAGCATGATCCATGAGTCCTTTAATTTTAGTATGAGTCCATGAGTCCTATAATTAGAGTTTAGTCAACTTTAATTTCAATTTAGTCATGTAATTTACTTCAGTTAGGTTCAATTTGGTTAAGTTGAGTTCAATTAGGCAAGTTAGGTTCAAATTGGATTCAAAATTAAGCAATATCAAGACCATGAAGCTTGGAGATTGGATGGAGCAAACCACCTCAACCACCATGCCAAGTTGGAATGCTACATCACCATGCCAAGATGGAAGCCACCTCACCTCCTCCATGCCAAGATAGGATGACACCTCACCTCTCATGCCACATCACTCCATTTAGGCACCCAAATTCAGATTTGAATTTAAGTTGGAACTTCCCTCTTATATCTCCACTCTTCATGCATGAATCCCACTTATCCCTCCACTCTTCACTCTTCATGCATGAATCCCACTTATCCCTCCACTCTTCACTCTACTCTTTAAGCTTGTAATTTGAATTTGAAAGGGCTAGGAAAGTCTATAAATACCCCTAACCTTCTTGTAATCAAACCATTATGATGAATGAATGAAAGCTCTTTTTCTTCTTCCATTTGCTTGTTGCATTTTACACTCTATGAGGGAGAGGGTGTGAGGCCCAACCATCCATCTTCATCCAAGATGGCAACCTCCTCATCCAAGCAACCATCCATCTTCATCCAAGGTGCCAACAATCATTTCTTCTCCTCCCTTTTCTAGATTTCTTCTTTCCTTTTTCTCTCATCCTTCCATGACCTCTAATTAATGCCCTCCATTGCAAGATCCTCCTTGATCTTGAGCTGAAGAGGAGGTTTGCTTTGCTTTGGAACCACTATGTTATGAGTTTTCTATCTAAGGAGTGATAGTGTTCAAGTCCAACTGCTAATCCTTGGAGTACTGAAATTAAACCACCACCAAAAGAGTGAGAGCTCATTGTTGGTAAGAGAACCCATCCTAGACTCTTAGGTCTAATTATTTGAAGGAACATGCCCTAGTTAGAATTGTTTCTCAACCATTAAGTCCTTTCTATTTTTGATTGAATGGAAACTACATCATGGATGTTACAACTTTCATCGAGTAGTCTCCTATATTAAGTTTAGTTGATCTCTTTTTTGCATGAAATTTGCTGATATGTGAAGAAATCCTTACTCATTTTAGATCATTAAGTTCCTAAGTTAAAAACTCCATCTAGCATCCCATATCATTTTGGTATCAGAGCATGGTTAACTAGGACAAGCATGCTAATTGCTGAAATTTTTTGCATGCTGAAATTCTGCATATTAAGGATTGATCTGAAAGTTCTCTTCATAACTTTCTAGATCCTAGTTTTCATTAGTATTTTTTATTAATATTTTCATTTCAAAAACTAGGGCTAAAATCTTCCTCATAGATTTCAGATCTGAGATTTTAAAAAAAAATCTGCATTGTTTTCATACTTTGATATAAGATTTCACGCCTCCTGAGCGAGTATATGAAAGTATACTGTCATGACCCATGGGAGTAAAGAGCTACGGCCAGATGTGAGATCCCTAGATTAAAGGTTTGATGTGCTAATTACTTGCTTGATGTGTGATTGCATGACTTGCCTAAGTGATTACTTGAATTGCATGATTTTCTTTAATTAGCACATCGAACATCCCAAAGTTTTCTGGCACAATTCAAATTCAAAATCTACCTAACCATAATTCAAAAAAAAAATTTAAATTTAAAGTTTGAATTCTGAAATTTAAAATTTGAAAACTCAAATTTGAAATTCAAATTTAAAATTTGAATTTAGAAATTTGAATTTTGAAGTGCATGTTATTCCTAGTCTTTATGTTCTACTGATTAGCTAGATTATTAGTTGTGCATTCTGTTATAGCCGTTACGATGACGTGGCATGTCTCAGATTTCACCGGACGTGGTCCGAACCACGTGGATTTTTTTTTGGCAGCGCGGGAGCGGTCCAGCAAGGTCAGATGTGGCTCCACTGCGGCTGAAGTCGAGGTCGGGCTGGGCCTTCCTGCTCCTTCGCCAGGTGTCCACCCAGGAGGGTTCCACCTCGACCGAAGCCGGCGGCCACCCTGCTCCCTCGCCAGGTGGTGCCCTGAGACGGTTCCACCTCGGCCGAGGTCGAGCCGGGCGTTCCTGCTCCTTCGCCAGGTGGCGCCCGGGCACGGGTCCACCTCGGCCAAAGTCGAGCGCCCCTCTGCCGCTCCGCCAGGTGTCTGCCCAGGAGGGGTCCACCTCGGCCGAAGCCGGCGGCCCGCCCTGCTCCCTCGCCGGGTGGCGCCCTGAGACGGTTCCACACCGGTCGAGGTCGAGCCGGGCCTTCCTGCTCCTTCGCCAGGTGGCACCCAGGCACGGGTCCACCTCGACCGAAGTCAAGCTCCCCTCTACCGCTCTGCTAGGTGTCCGCCCAGGAGGGGTCCACCTCGACCGAAGCCGGTGGCCCCCTGCTCCCTCGCCGGGTGGCGCCCTGAGACGGTTCCACCTCGGCCGAGGTCGAGCCGGGCCTTCCTGCTCCTTCACCAGGTGGCGCCCGGGCACGGGTCCACCTCGGCTGAAGTCGAGCGCCCCTCTGCCGCTCCGCCAGGTGTCCGCCCAGAAGGGGTCCACCTCGGCCGAAGCCGGCGACCCCTTGCTCCCTCGCCGAGTGGCGCCCTGAGATGGTTCCACCTCAGCCGAGGTTGAGCTGGGCCTTCCTGCTCTGTCGCCAGGTGGCGCCCGGGCACGAGTCCACCTCGGTCGAAGTCGAGCGCCCCTCTGCCACTTCGCCAGGTGTCCGCCCAAGAGGGGTCCACCTCGGCCGAGGCCAGCGGCCCCTTGCTCCCTCGCCGAGTGGCACCCTGAGATGGCTCCACCTCAGTTGAGGCCGAGCCGGGCCTTCCCGCTCCTTCCCCAGGTGGCGCCCGAACACGGGTCCACCTAAGCCGAGGTCGAGCGCCCCTCTGCCACTTCGCTAGGTGTCCGCCCAGGAGGGGTCCACCTCGGTCGAGCACGGCGGCCCCTTGCTCCCTCGTAGAGTGGCACCCTGAGAAGGTTCCACCTCGGTCGAGGTCGAGCCGGGCCTTCACGTTCCTTCGCCAGGTGGTGCCCAGACATGGGTCCACCTCGACCGAAGTCGAGCGCCCCTCTGTTGCTCCTTCACCAGGTATCCGCCCAGGAGGGGTTCACCTTGGCCGAAGTCGGCGGCCCCTTGCTCCCTCGCCGGGTGGTGCCCTGAGACGACGGTTCCACCTCGGTCGATGTTGAGCCGGGCATTCCTGCTCCTTCGCCAGGTGGCGCCCGGACATGGGTCCACCTCGGCCGAAGTCGAGCGCTCCTCTGTCGCTCCGCCAGGTGTCCGCCCAGGAGAGGCCCACCTTGGCCGAGGCCGGCTACCCTGCATGGTGAGGCCACCGAGAAGCAGGAGCACGAGTTCCGAGACCGCCCCTCAAGCAGCACGCATCGCACCTCGAGAGGAGCACCAGTACGGTCGGCAGCAACATGCGAAACCTCATTTACATCGGCTCGACAGGTTCCACAGCCGAGAGGCGAAGTCCTGGCAAGACAGGACCCGATAACGGACGTTGTCGGCGTTTGGGAAGGAGAGAGCTCGTGCTAGGCCAAAGGTCTGGCCGGTGTCCTCCCTCTACCCTTTCCTCGCTGGGCTCGGCAAGCAAGACAAGGAGGCCGCCGGGTTCTTGGACCCGAAGGGGAAAGGGGAAAGAGAGAGGGAGAAGGAGGGGAAAGAGAGAGGGAGAAGGAGGTGAAACAAAGAGGGGGCCTCCCAAGGGCGGGAGGCCGGAGGCAGCGTGATGGGACAAAAGGATGGGAGGAGCGGACGACCAGGTAAGGTAAAAAAGGCTAGGAAAAGAAAAGGCACCGAGAGCAGGATCCAAGATCCCGAGAGGGGTCCCTTGGTGCAAGCTCGGTGAAGGAACTTGGTCCAATTTCCACTCTTCCTGAGACCTTTTTTGCTAAGATAATCTCTAAGCCTGGGACTCCTTCGGGGGCCCGCCTTGGAGACTCTGTTCCATCTCGCCATTTTCTAACTTGACCATCGGAGCTCCCTCGCTGGGATCCCCGGCCAGGGTTTCTGACCTTGTCTTGCAGGATCGGAAGCCCGGAGACCTCGAGGCGAGACAGTATGATCCCGCCACCAGCTCTGAAGTTACAAGCCACGGCAGTGAGATCGGCAATAGATTGGCGCACCAGGTAGGGGGGCAGGACAACACCCCCAGTGCGAGCTAGCTCTTTGTGGGACGAAACGCGCTCCGGCCATGGTGGTCACACGCGGGCGCGAAGCATCCACCAGCCGAGTAGGGGAGGTCCCCTCCCCTCAGGGGCCACGCAGCCCGGAGAGGGAGCTTCCTGCTCCACCTCCTCTTCCACCGTAGCCAACCTCGGTGGACAGACCTTTTGCAGCTGTCATCTAATAGCTGCAAACCCTGACTATAGCAGTTCGGCAGCTACAGCACCAGCAGCGCTCCTTGGCCACGCAGCCCCAGCTAGGGACCCCTGCAGCTCGGGCCGCGGGGTCACGCGGAAGCCTGCACTCCATCCATGGCAGGCCATCCCAACCGCGGGCAACCTCCAACCCCTGCGGGAGCCACCAAACCACCGCGAAGAGAAATTACTCCTGTTCGACGGATCACGAGAGTCGATCCCCGGTCGATGATGCCGAGATGGCGTGCCGCAGTAGGCGACGTCGGGGCAAAGCCCCCCGTCGAGACCGATCGGCGCCCCCTTCACCAGCGGCCTCGATGTAAGATTCCACTGACGAGGCCATCAGGCACCAGGCCGAGAGGCGCCTGGAGGAGCACGAGCGCAAACTAGCGGAGTTCACCTGCCGATTTGCCAACCTACAGAACTCCTCGGCGGACCCAGCGGGCTATGACTCCCGACCACCCTTCTCCCGGGAAATCTAAGAGGAGCCGATTCCGAGCCGGTTCTGCATGCCGCAGGTGGATCCCTACGATGGGACCACCGACCCTTTGGACCATCTGGAGAGCTACAAGGCTCTCATGAGGGTCCAGGGGGCCACAGATGCTCTTTTATGCATTGCTTTCCCCGTTACCCTCCGGAAGGTTGCTCGAGTCTGGTTCACCCGCCTCGAGCCAGGATCTATTTGCTCCTTCCATCAATTGGAAGGAAAGTTTGTGGCGCACTTCGATGCTTATCGGAAGGTGCCGAGAGAGGTGGACAGCCTCTTCTCCATCCGCCAGTAGGACCAGGAGCTGCTTCGGGACTATATTACCTGCTTCAAGATCGCTGCCCTGGAAATCTACAGCCTGGACGAGCCCGTTGCCATGCTGGCATTAAAGCACGTGCTCAAGACATCCCACCTAACTTATTCCCTAGACAAGAAACCCCCCAGAACATATTCCGAGCTCCTCCTCTGTGTCCACAAGTATATCCAAGCGGAGAAGGCCGATCACACCTGGAGAGAACTGGACGGGAGGACCTTGAAGAAGCCGACCCCGAGAGATGTTCCCGGGACCCGAAGGCCCGGGCCACCTGCTGACCCCCGTCCAAACCCGAAGCCGAATGGCGGAGCCACCCCGGAGCGAAGTTTCACCCCTCTCCTTGCTCCCAGAGCGAAGATCCTCATAGAAATTGAGGGCAAGCACTACCTCCGCCGACCTCCCCCTCAGAACCCAAGGAGCACCCGCGACAAGTCAAAGTACTGCCAATTCCACCGCGAGCATGGCCATGACATGGAGGAGTGTCGCAATCTGAAGCGGGAAATCAAGGAGCTGATTAAAAGAGGCTACCTCAGGAAGTTCGTGAGGAACGAAGCTCCGGCGGAGGGACAGTCGCTCGCGGCCCTCCCCCAGATCCCTGCGATCGATAATCGCCCGACGGAGAAGCTAGTGGGCATGATCTCTTGTGGAATCGGGCGGGCGACAAAGAGAGCCCGGGAGGTGGGGGACCCAGAGAATGTATCCCCCTTTGAGAAGGGGAATGAAAATAAAAATATAAATAATGATGTTGTGGTGGTCGAGATGACCATCGCAAAGCATCCTGTACATCGCACTATGGTAGATAGTGGGAGCTCTACTGACGTGCTTTTCTATGATGCTTTCTCTTGAATGAACCTGTCTCACGATCAGCTAAGGCCGGTGCACACCCCTCTTGTGGGCTTTACCGGGGACTCGGTGGGGGTCAAAGGGGAGATCACTCTCCCTGTCACCGCTGGATCCCCACCTCGACAGACCACAGTCATGATGACGTTCACCGTCGTCAAACTCCCCTCGCCTTATAATGCAATCCTCGGTCGTCCGGGGCTCAACCAGCTGGATGCCATGATTTCCATGAAATGGTTGCTAGTATAATTCCCCACGGCCTCCGGGCCTGGGGTGATGAGGGGGACGACCCAGCTAGTCCAGCATTGCCTTCAGGCGGTCCCGGGTGCCCGAGGTGCCGGGCTCGGCCCCGACGTCGATGACCTCAACTTAAGGGAGAAGGAACCCAGGGGAGGACCCGTGGAACATCTGTTGGCGTATCCCCTCGGTTCGGACCCTCAGAGGACTGTACAGGTGGGGTCCCAGCTCCCGGAGGAAGAGCAAACCCGCCTGCTGGATTTCCTCCGTGCGAATTCAGATGTGTTTGCATGGTCCGCAGCCGACATGCCAGGCATCCCCCCTGAAGTCATCACCCACTGGCTAAACGTGGATCCGAGCTACCGCCCGGTCTGCCAGAAGAAGAGGAGCTTTGCCGCAGAAAGGCAGAGGGCCATCAACGAAGAGGTGGAGAAGCTCCTCGCCGCCGGTTTCATGCGGGAAGTACAATATCCCAGCCGGTTGGCGAATGTGGTCATGGTGAAGAAGAGTAGTGGCAAGTGGAGGATTTGTGTGGACTACACCGACCTCAACCAAGCCTGCCCGAAGGACAGCTTCCCTCTTCCGAAGATTGACAAGCTGGTGGACACCACTTCGGGGCATCGCCTCCTCTCTTTCATGGATGCCTTCTCCGGGTACAACCAGATTCGAATGCTCCCGGAAGATGAAGACCACACCGCCTTCATCACCGACCGCAGAACTTACTATTACAAGATGATGCCATTTGGCCTCAAGAATGCCGGGGCCACGTACCAGCGACTGGTAAACAAAGTCTTCAAGGATCAGATCGGCTGCAACATGCAGGTGTACATGGATGACATGCTGGTAATGAACAAGCCCCTTTCGGATCATGTTGGTGACCTGGCGGAGACCTTCAGCAACCTCCGACTTCACCAGATGAAGCTGAACCCGGTGAAGTGCGCCTTTGGCGTCTCCGCCAGGAAATTCCTGGGGTTTATGGTAACTGTTACAACCGTTACGATGACATGGCATGTCTCAGATTCCACCGGACATGGTTCGAACCACGTGGATTTTTTTTCGGCAGCGCGGGAGCGGTCCAGCAAGGTCAGATGTGGCTCCACCGCGCCGAAGTCAAGGTTGGGTCGGGCCTTCCTGCTCCTTTGCCAAGTGTCCACCCAAGAGGGGTCCACCTCGGTCGAAGCCGATGGCCCCCTGCTTTCTCGCCGGGTGGCGTCCTGAGACGGTTCCACCTCGGTTGAGGTCGAGCCGGGCCTTCCTGCTCCTTCACCAGGTGGTGCCCGGGCATGGGTCCACCTCGGCCAAAGTCGAGCGCCCCTCTGCTGCTCCGCCAGGTGTCCGCCCAGGAGGGGCCCACCTTGGCCAAAGCCGGTGGCCCCCCCTTCTCCCTCGCCGGGTGGCGCCCTGAGATGATTCCACCTCGGCCGAGGTCGAGCCGGGCCTTCCTGATCCTTCGCCAGGTGGCGCCCGGGCACGGGTCCACCTCGATCGAAGTCGAAAGCCCCTCTGTCGCTCCGCCAGGTGTCCACCTAGGAGAGGTCCACCTCGACCGAAGCCGACGGCCCCTGCTCCCTTGCCGAGTGGCGCCCTGAGACGGTTCCACCTCGGCCGAGATCGAGCTGGGCCTTCCTGCTCCTTCGCCAGGTGGTGCCCGGGCACGGGTCCATCTCGGCCGAAGTCGAGCGCCCCTCTGCCGCTCCGCCAGGTGTCCGCCCAGGAGGGGTCCACCTCGGCCGAAGCCGGCGACCCCTTGCTCCCTCGCCGGGTAGCGCCCTGAGACGGTTCGACCTCGGCCGAGGTCGAGCCGGGCCTTCCTGCTCCTTCGCCAGGTGGCGCCCGGGAACGAGTCCACCTCGGCCGAAGTCGAGCGCCCCTCTTCTGCTTCGCCAGGTGTCAGCCCAGGAAGGGTCCACCTCGGCCGAGGCCGGCGGCCCCTTGCTCCCACGCCAAGTGGCACCCTGAGATGGTTCCACCTCGATCGAGACTGAGCCGGGCCTTCCCGCTCCTTTGCCAGGTGGCGCCCGGAAACAGGTCCACCTCGGTCGAGGTCGAGCGCCCCTCTGCCGCTTCACCAGGTGTCCGCCCAGGAGGGGTCCACCTCGGCCGAGGCCGGCGACCCCTTGCTCCCTCGTCGAGTGGCGCCCTGAGACGGTTCCACCTCGGTCGAGGTCGAGCCGGGCCTTCCTGCTCCTTCGCCAGGTGGCGCCCGGACATGGGTCCACCTCGGCCGAAGTCGAGCGCCCCTCTGCTGCTCCTTCGCCAGGTGTCCGCCCAGGAGGGGTCCACCTTGGCCGAAGCCGGTGGCTCCTTGCTTCCTCGCTGGGTGGCGCCCTGAGATAGTTCCACCTCGACCGAGGTCGAGTCAGGCCTTCCTGCTCCTTCGCCAGGTGATGCCCGGACACGGGTCCACCTCGGTCGAAGTCGAGCACTCTTCTGCCGCTCTGCCAGGTGTCTGCCCAGGAGGGGCCCACCTTGGCCGAGGCTGGCTACCCTGCGTGGTGAGGTCGCCGAGAAGCAGGAGCACGAGTTTCGAGACCGCCCCTCGAGCAGCGCGTGCCGCACCTCGAAAGGAGCACCGGAACGGTCGGCAGCAACACGCGAAACCTCGTTTACATCAGCCCGACAGGTTCTGCAGCCGAGAGGCGAAGTCCTGGCAAGACAGGACCCGGTAACGGACGTTGTCGGCGTCTGGGAAGGAGAGTGCTCGCACTCGGCCCAAGGTCTGGCCGGTGTCCTCCCTCTACCCTTTCCTCGCTGGGCTCGGCAAGCAAGACAAGGAGGCTGCCAGGTTCTTGGACCCGAAGGGGAAAGGGGAAAGAGAGAGGGAGAAGGAGGTGAAAGCGAAGAGGGGGCCTCCCAAGGGCGGGAGGCTGGAGGCAGCGTGATGGGATAAAAGGATGGGAAGAGCGGACGACCAGGTAAGGGAAAAAAGGCTGGGAAAAGAAAAGGCACCGAGAGCAGGATCCAAGATCCCGAGAGGGGTCCCTTGGTGCAAGCTCGGTGAAGGAACTTGGCCCAATTTCCACTCTTCCTGAGACCTTTTTTGCTAAGATAATCTCTAAGCCTGGGACTCCTTCGGGGGCCCGCCTTGGAGACTCTGTTCCATCTCGCCATTTTCTAACTTGACCGTCGGAGCTCCCTCGCCGGGATCCCTGGCCGAGGTTTCTGACCTTGTCTTGCAGGATCGGGAGCCCGAAGACCTCGAGGCGAGACGATCTGATCCCACCACCAGCTCTGAAGTTACAAGCTACGGCGGCGAGATCGGCAACACATTCATTTTGAAATATTTAAGGACAATCCTATCACAAGATAAGGGAAGGATTTCATCCCCTTTCCTTAGCGCAAAAATAACCAACTACATATTGCATTGACCCAAGCCTAACATAAAATTATGTAAGAACCTAAAACTAGGGACTTCCACAGGTCAAGTTCATGATCATGTTGACACATAGTATTGATTGATTCTGTGATTACTCCTAGATATTGGTGTCTAAGGCTAAGGGTCCAACAGCAAATGCCTTAAGTGGATTTAAGGTTTTTAATTAGGACCTCATTAAAACGAGGGGAGCCTCCCACAATCCCACCTCTTACCTGGCCAGTTGAAAGGGTGACTGCAGTCTTGATTAGTGTTTTGTCAATTCATACTATCTTGAACTCTAGGTCTAGAGCCCTAGAAGCTATGACTATATTGCATGACCATTAGATCAGGAAACCCATACCAACACTCCCAGACTCAACCAAGTCTCACCATGGACCCTAATCTTGAAACTTTGATGAGAACCATGACTGAGCAATTTAGGCAATTAAACAATAAGTTAGACCAAATGGAGGAGCGAATTAGAACCCTTGAAGAGACCTGCTTGACCCACACTAAACCTGAATCACCTAGACCAACTTTCCTTGGTCCCAGAATCCATCGCCATGATCCCACCCTTGAACATGACCATAGACATCCACACCAAGACTCTACTAATTCGGAGGAAAGAGCCCTTAGGAACATTCACCTTGATGCACCCACTTTTGATGGAAATCTAGACTCTAAGGTGTACGTTGATTGAGAGAATGACATGGATCAATATTTTGAATGGTATGAGATGTCGAAAGAGAGAAAGTTCAAATTGGCTAAACTTAGGTTAGTCCGACAAGCTAGGTTGTGTTGAGGAAATGTTGAGCGCATTTATCGTCGAAGAAGAGACATGCCCATGGCCACATGGAATGCCATGAAGATCAAACTTCAAAAAAGGTACCTACCCATGTCCTATGAGTAGAGGGGACCCATAACCCATCGATCCAAATCCAATAGGATTAGTACCCCTAGATATAAGCCAAGTACTAGTCAAGTTCCCCTTAGCCGACCCACCCCTACTATCCCATTTGTTCACAAGGATAACATTGAAGAGGAAATATATATTGCAGACCCAGAATTAGTTGACCAAGAAAATACTCAGACTGAGGCTGAATTGGAAGGACAATTAGAAGAAGAAAATTATGAGGAGTAAAACACTACTACCACTAGGGCTTTACCTGAGGAAATACTAGAAGAGAATCAAATTATAGAGCCTAATCTGAAAATTCAAGAAGAGAAAATTCGTGAGGACATGGTTTCTTCAATTCAGTACCCTTAGGGGAAATTCACTTTTTTAGTCCCGATTAAAGATCTCTTTCCTGAAATTGTTGACTCATCCTTCCATAAAGTGGACCTTTTATCTCTTATAGATATAAATCAATATCCAAACCTTAAGGTCATCCCCATTAATCAAGGACTATTCCATGAATCCTCTTCTTATTTCCTATCCTATCCTAAGGCTTTCAATGCTTCTAGAACCACTCGATTACACTTTGTTGAGGTTAACAGGTTGTATAAATTCTTTGAGTACGTTAGATTTACTACCTATTTCTGGAAGACCTTATGGCATTTATTAGGAGTCCATGTAAAATTCTCATCTACATGTCTCCCACCAACCAAGGGTCAAGCACAAAGTTGTAGTTAAAGATTTAATAAATTCCTTTCGATAGGAATGCATAGTTGAACCTGTAATTTATTAGTATTGGTACGAGTAAAATGCACAACATGTTAGAGAATTATACAAAGAAATTAGTAAGAAAATTAATTTGAGCAATAATACTTACAAGTATATGGCTAATTCCCGTAAGAGAGTTAAAGAATTTTATGGAGACTATGTGATGATTAGGCTTGACCTGAATGGTTTTCACCCAGAACCATGAAAAAGTTACATGCCCGCAGTGCAGGTCCTTTCACAATAATAAAGAAAATTGAACCTAATACCTATGTGCTTGAGTTACCATCTGACTTAGGTATCAGTTCAACTTTCAATATCTCAGACTTAGTAGAGTATAAGGAACCAACAATGATACATAGTGAGCCTTTTAGACCTAATCCCATTTTTGAGAGTGAACCTTCCCCTGAGTGCCACCAGCTACATTACCAGAACAGCGAGATAGGATTGAGCGAATTTTGAATAACAAGACTATCACTACTCAAACAAAGACTATTGACGCTATTTGGTTCATTAGCAAGGTCGACCAGATATGAAGACTTGTGGATTACTCGAGAGGATCTACAAAGTATCAACCTAGACTTACTAGAACACTACCAAAGTTAAGTTGACCCATACTCGATAGGGTCAAGTCCTTCCTACCCTGGGAGAATTGGTGCGAGCACCAGAGTTCGTAAGAGACTTCAAGCAAACCAGATCAACCCAAGCTCCTTATGGATTGCAAGTAAATAAACCAAACTTTGATTTTGGTTTCAACTTTGTATTACTTTCAGCATGATTCCATGAGTTCTTTAATTTCAACATGAGTCCATGAGTCCTGTAATTAGATCCAGTCAACTTTAATTTCAATTAAGTCATGTAATTTGCTTAAGTTAGGTTCAATTTGGTTAAGTTGAGTTCAATTAGGCAAGTTGAGCTCAAAATTAAGCAAGATCAAAACCATGAAGCTTGGAGATTGGATGGAGCAAACCACCTCAACCACCATGCCAAGTTGGAATGCCACATCACCATGCCAGGATGGAAGCCACCTCACCTCCTCCATGCCAAGATAGGATGACACCTCACCTTTTATGCCACATCACTCCATTTGGGTGCCCAAATTCATATTTGAATTTAAGTTGGAACTTCCCTCTTATATCTCCACTCTTCATGCATGAATCCCACTTATCCCTCCACTCTTCACTCCACTCTTTAAGCTTGTAATTTGAATTTGAAAGGGCTAGGGAAGTCTATAAATACTCCTAACCCTCTTGTAATCAAACCATTATGATGAATGAATGAAAGCTCTTTTTCTTCTTCCATTTGCTTGTTGCATTTGACACTCCATGTAGGAGAGGGTGTGAGGCCCAACCATCCATCTTCATCCAAGACACCAACCTCCTCATCCAAGTAACCATCCATCTTCATCTAAGGTGCCAACAATTATTTCTTCTCCTCCTTCTAGATTTCTACTTTCCTTTTTCTCTCATCCTTCCACACCCACTAATGCCCTTCATTGTAGGATCCTCATTGATCTCGAGCTGAAGAGGTGGTTTGCTTTGCTTCAGAACCATCTATGTTAGAGTCTTCTATCCAAGGAGTAATAGTCTTCAAGTCCAACCACTAATCCCTGAAGTGCTGAAATTAAACCACCACCAAAAATGTGAGAGCTCATTATTGGTAAGAGAACCCTTCCTAGACTCTTAGGTCTGATTGTTTGAAGGTACATATCCTAGTTAGAATGATTTTTCAACCATTAGGTCCTTTCTATTTTTGATTGAATGGAAACTACATTACGGGTATTACAACTTTCATCGAGTAGTCTCTTACATTAAGTTTAGTTGATCTCTCTTATGCATGAATTCTGCTAATATGTGAAGAAATCCTTGCTCATTTTAGATCATTAAGTTCCTAAGTTAAAAACTCCATCTAGCATCCTGCATCACTTTTCCTAGTCTATTTTGCTCAAGAATCTTTTTCATGGCACATGGTTTAAAAATGATTCAAAATTCTTCAAAAATTTCCAAGGTGTTTTAAAATTTCAAAAAGGTTTTTCCTTACCCCCTAACTTAGTGTCCATTGTCTTAAATAGAGTAAGGAAAAATTGAGACATGAACATAAGACAAGGAGAGATGCCACCTGGACTAGATATGCATCATGAGTTGCCATGTGCATTTGTAAAGACTGGTCCATTACTCCTACAAAAATAAAAATTAGTAACAAGATTGGGTTGCCTTCCAATAAGTGCTAAGTTTAACATTTTCAACCAGACACATCGCAACTCGATTTAGTGTGGATCAGTTAAGGTTGCTTGATCAATGGTTCAATTTGATGATATCCCTTCAATGTATGGTTTCAATCATTGACCATTTACCTTAAAAAAATGACCTGCCTTAGGATCAAGAATCTTGATTGCACCATGGGGGAACAATTGATTTACTATGTAAGGTCCATCCCATCTAGATCTCAAATTTTCAGGAAATAATCAATGCCTTGAATTAAATAACCATACTTGTTAATTAGGCTTAAAGGTCTTCCTAGATATGTGTTTATCATGAAAGGCTTTCATTTTCTTTTCATAAATATGTGAATTTTCATAGGCCTCTCATCTTAGTTCATCCATTTCACTTAGCAATAACATCCAATTAGAACCAACTTATTTCAAATCAAAATTTAGTTGCTTGATCGCCCAATATGCTTTATGTTCAAGTTCTATTGGAAGATAACATGCTTTTCCATAGACCAGCCTATAGGGAGACATGCCAATAGGATTCCTATAAACTATCATATAGGACCATAATGCATCATCTAATCATTTTGACCAGTCTTTATGATCACGTCTAATAGTCTTTTGCAGAATGTTCTTGATGTCCCTATTGGACACTTCTACTTGACCACCAGTGTGTGGCTGGTACAGTGTAGCTACCTTATGTGTGATCCCATATTTTCGTAGTAACATTCAAAACTAGTAGTCTATGAAATGGGTACCTCCATCACTAATAATGGCACGTGGAAATCCAAACCTAGCAAAGATATTCTTTTGAACAAATCTTAAAACAACCTTATGGTCATTGGTTCAAGTTGCCATTGCCTCAATCCATTTAGAAACATAATTGATAGCCACCAAAATGTATTCAAAACCATTAGAGAGTGGAAAGGGTCCCATGAAATCATATCCCCACACATCAAAGATTTCAACTACCAAGATGGGGTTTAAAGGCATTATGTCTTTTCTTGAAATATTTTCTAAGGCTTGACATTTGGAACATTCTTGGCTATAAGTATGGGCATCCTTAAATAATGTGGGCCAGTAAAATCCACTTTGCAATACCTTAGCTGTAGTTTTTCTACCAAAAAAGTGTCCTCTACAAGCAAGAGTGTAACAAAAATTTAAGATACTTAGTTGTTCAGGATCAGGGATACATCTATGAATGATTTGATCAGCACAAATTCAAAAAAAGTTTTGAATCTTCCCAAAAATAATGTTTGATTTGAGCAAAGAATATATCATTTTCATTCTTAGACTAGCCATCCAAAACACGTCCAGCCACTAAATAATTGTCTATATCCACAAACCAAGGAGCTTTTGCTTGTGAAATTGCTAAGAGTTGTTCATCAGGAAAAAATTCTTCAATTAATGTAGATTCATAATTTTACACTAGGATTCTAGATTGATGGTCTGCTACAACATTTTCTGTTCCCTTCTTATTTTGAATTTCAATATCAAATTCTTATAGCAATAAGATCCATCTAATCAAGAGAATTCTTCTCTTTAGATCTTTTCTCATTCTTCCATTTTTTAAAAAAATTAATTAAAAAAATATAAAAAAATTAAGCCACTGTTTGCTTTAGAGTACTACTTTAGGGTGTATGCTAGGTCGTCAATCATTAGAACTTGAAATCATACCCCTAGATCCAGAAATAGACCAAACTTGTAGGGCAAACAGATCACGAATTATAGATCCCAATTACGAAACCGATCCACCATAATAATTGAAGGAGTACTTCACTCCTTCAAAATATATCTACTCTCCTTGTATTCAAGTACCTCCAGTAGAGGCTATCCAATATGAAATTAAGTCTAGTGTAATTTAGATATTGCCTTCTTTTTATGGATTTGAAAATGAGAACCCTTACAAACACCTAGACAAATTTCTTGAAATATGTTCAATAATAAAAATCCAAAATTTCTTTGATGATGTTCTTAGACTTAACTTGTTCTCTTTTTTCCTTAAAGATAAGGCCAAGTACTGGTTAAACTCCTTAGACACCGTAACAATTTTGACTTGGGACCAACTCCAAAGGGAATTTCTTAAGAAAAACTTCTCGATAGGAAAATCTAATCAAATCAGAAAAGCCATAACAAGTTTTATCCAAATAGATGGAGAGATATTTCATGAGACAAGGAAGAAAATAAAAGAATTGATTAGAAAATGTCTACACCATTCCATACCCAAATGATAATTGGTCCAGTGCTTTTATGATGGTTTGTTAGAAAGGCACTGGCAAATGGTTGATGCCTCATGTGGTGGGACATTTATGCTAAAAAAGAACATGAGACATGCAGCTTTTCAAAACTCTAAGTGAAAACTCCTTGCATCATATGTCAGCTACCCGTAGAGATCCTCCCATAGGACCTAAGAGAGGAGGAATGTATGAAGTAGGTCATCTATAGATATTTATAGCAAGGTAGATGAACTATCTCAAAAGCTTGACCGAATTTTACAAGTTAGACATACCTCCTCTTCACCTGCTCAAGTTTATGATGTTTGTATTATTTGTTCAAGTCCCAACCATTTGATAGGTGATTGTCCAGCTGCATACCAATTTCCTGAGCTTGTTCAGGAGCAAGCCCACCAAGCTCAAACCCGAATGGCTCCTAGACCAGGAAATGATCCATATTCCAATACCATAATCTGAGTTGGCAAAATCATCCAAATTTTTTTTGGAAACCTCAACCTATTATCAACCTAGTATCAATTAGATCCAATCATCAGGAGACCCGATTTAAAAGCATACTATATTCTCAATACTCAAGTGCCCCATAATCCCAACTCTTGTTAAGTAATCATGATTTTACCGTTGAGGAAAAGGTGCTCTAAGTACTTAAGGGACTAGAAATGAATACTCAACTCCTTCACTAACACATAGTCTATCATAAAGCTAAAAAAACCTAGATAGGTCAGTTAACTATAGCTTTCGATAAGAGGGAAGAGGGCAAGCTACCTAGCCAGCCCATCAGTAACCCAAAAGGGCAGTACATGGCTAAGAGCTCCATTGGCCTAGAGAATTTTCTGAACATGCTAAATCAGTCTAACCGTTAGAATTGGGAAAACTTTAAGTGAGCCTGAGGTAACTCAAAAACTAGAGTTGGCTAAGACAAAAAAGAAAAATATTGAGGAAGGTAAGCCAAGCACCTATACTTAAGGCTCCATTCCCTAGTGCTCTAGAATCCTCTTTATCTTTAGATAAGAAGGGTCAAAAAATGAATGAGATGCTTGACCTATTTAAACAAGTTCAGATAAACTTACCTCTTCTTGATGCCATTAAGCAAGTTCGTGCTTTTATTAAGTTTCTTAAAGACTTGTGCACACAAAAATGAAGATCTAAGGCACACATACCAAAGAAGATCCAGTTGACTAAGCAGGCCATCTCAGTCTTTTAGCAAATAGCCCCACCAAACTTAAAGATCTGGGTACCCCAATTATATCCTATGTCATGGGGACCTCACAATCAAGAAAGCTTTACTACATTTGGGTGCAAGTGTTAACCTTCTTCCAAGTTCAGTGTATGACTTATTCAGATTCGAAGAATTGAAATCCATGATAGTGACTTTATAATTAGCAGACCGATCAATTATGGTACCCTATAGAATGCTAGAGGATATGTTGGTGAGATGAATTCTACTTTTCTGTTGATTTTTTTGTATTAGATTTGGCATCTAGCAGTAATCCAAGCCAAATACCCATCATCCTTGGGAGAGACTTCTTAGCAACAACTAATGCTTATATAAATTGTAGGATATGGATTATGGATATATCTTTTGAAAACAAGAAGCTGAGGTTAAATATCTTCAATGCATCTCAAGGACGATATATGTATGACCATAATGAGGCGAACATGCTAGAAAAAGTTATAGATAATAAAATTAGTATTTTACTTGACTCAGATCTTTTGCAAGCATGTCTAACATATTTCGGAGCAAATGATGTTGATATTAATGGATATAATAAAGAGATAAATGTATTATTAGAGCCACCTAATTTTAGCCCCACTCCTCCATGGACTATAAAGTATGAACAATTACTGACTCAATCGAGCCCTTAGTACCATCCTTGGAAGCACCACTTATCCTAAAGTTAAAGCCTCTACCTACCAAGCTAAAATATATTATTTTCTTGGACTTAATGATACCCTCACAGTAATCATTGCATCTACCCTAACCTCTGATCAGGAAGACAAACTGGTGGATGTACTTAAAGAACACAAAGAGGCTATTGTATGGACAATTATTGATCTAAAGGATATTGATCCTTGTATTTGCATGCATCATATTCACTGTCAAGTTGAATCCAAATCACATAGGAACATGCAATGGAGGCTAAATCCAAATATGCGAGAAGTTATGAAAAAAAAGGTCATAAAGTGGCTTGATGCTGGCATCATTTATCCAATTTTGGATAGCCAATGGGTTAGCCCAACCTAGGTAGTACCTAAAAAGTCAAGTATTACTATAGTAGAGAATGATAAGGATGAGCTAATACCTACTCGTATAAAACTAGTTGGAGAGTGTGTGTAGATTATCAAAAATTAAATGTCATCACTAGGAAAGACCACTTTTTTTTACCTTTTATTGATCAAATCTTAGAATGGCTAGTAGGACAAATTTCTTTTATTTCTTGGATGTATATTCAGGATATAACCAGGTCCCAGTATTTTCCGCCATCAAGAAAAGACTACCTTTACATGCCCATTTGGAATGTTTGCCTTTAGATGCATGCCAATGGTCTCTGCAATGTACTAGCTACCTTTTAGCGATGTATGTTAACCATCTTTTTCGATATGGTTGATCAATTTCTTGAAGTTTTTATGGATAATTTTTTGATGTTTGGTTCTTCATTTGATGACTCCCTCTGAAACTTAACTAAGATACTTAAAGGATGTATGGAGACAAATTTAGTTTTAAGTTGGGAGAAGAGTCATTTTATGGTTTGTGAGGGAATCATGCTCGGACATATTATTTCTGAGCAAGGAATTAAGGTAGATAAAGCTAAGGTCAAATTAATCTCAAAACTGCCTCCCCCAATCTCAGTTAGACAAGTACGATCCTTCCTTGGCCATGTAGGTTTCTATAGGCATTTCATTAAGGATTTAGTAAAATCTCATGACACTTGTGTAATTTGCTTGTCAAAGATAATTCTTTTGATTTTAATGAAAAATGTCTGGTTGCTTACAATACTCTTAGAATTGCTTTAACCATTGCACTAATTATTAAGCCTCCAAATTTAACCTTACCATTTGAAATCGTGTATGATGCCTCTCATTATACTATAGGGATAGTTTTAGGGTAGAGGCTTAATCAGGAACTGCATGTAATTTATTATGCTAGCAAAACTCTATTGGATACTCAATTAAATTATACTACTAATGAAAAAGAGTTACTTGTAGTCGTATTTGCCCTTAAGAAATTTCAATCATATCTATTAGGGTCTAAGATCCGAGTTTATTCTAATCATATAGCATTGAAATGTTTTCTATCCAAAAAGGATACTAAACCTATACTGATTAGATGGATCCTTCTATTATAAGAACTTGATTTGAAAATTTTAGACAAGAAGGGTTCTGAAAATGTGGTAGCAAATCATATGTATAGGATCTTGGTAGAATACAACAAGAAAATAATTGGAGATAGGTTCCTTGATGAACAACTTTTCTCAATTTCTTTTACTAGTATTCCCTGGTTTGCCCATATTGTTAATTTCTTAGCAACAGGACAAATTTCTTTCCACTAGTCCAAACAAGAAAGGGATAGTTTTTCTCATGGATCAAATATTATTTTTGGGAGGAACCTGAACTGTTTAAGTACTGTCCAGATCAAGTGATTAGATGTTGTGTCCCCGAGTATGAATTTAAAAGCATACTTACATTTTATCATTCCTTGCCTATGGGGGATACTTTAGTGGAAGGAAAACTACAGAAAAGGTGATAAAGAGTGGATTTTATTGGCCAACCCAATTCAAAGATGCACATAAATTTGGCTATAATTGCCTACGATATCAACAAATAGAAAATATTTCACAAAGAAATATGATGCCCCTATCTCCTATCTTGGTCATATAAATTTTTGATATATGAGGTATTGATTTCATGGGAGCCTTTCTTTCTTTCGAATTTGAGTATATTTTGGTTGCAGTTGATTATGTATCAAAATGGATAGAGACCATGGCAATTCGAACCAATGATCATAAGGTTGTGATCAAGTTTATTCAACATAACATCTTTAGCCAGTTTGGGTGCCAAGAGCTATAATTAGCGATGGGAGTGCACATTTCATGAATAGGCACTTTGAAGATTTGATGAAGAAATATGGAATTACTCATAAAGTAGCCACACCTTACCACCCCTAGACTAACAGCCAGGTTGAGGTCTCTAATAGAGAAATCAAGCATATTCTTGAGAAAATGGTAAGATCCAATAGAAAAGACTGGTTAGAATATTTGGATGATGCACTATGGGCTCACCAAACTACTTTTTAAATCCCTTTAGAAATGTCTCCTTATGGATTAGTGTTTGGAAATGCTTGTCATTTGCCTGCAGAATTGGAACTCCGTACATTTTAGACTATAAAGAAATTTAATTTTGACATGAAAAATATAGATTCCAATAGGAAACATCAACTGAATAAGTTAAAAGGCTACGTAATGAAGCATATGAAAGTTCTAAAATTTATAAGGCTCGAGCTAAGGCATATCACGATAAATTTATTAATCAAAAAATGTTTGAGCCTAATCAAAAATTGTGGCTCTATAATTTTAAGTTACGTCTTTTTCCTGAAAAATTTTGCTCATGATGGGAGGACCTTTCATAGTGACTCAAGTATTTTCTCATGGAGCCATAGAACTTAGAGATCCTAAGTAGGAAAATATTTTTGAGGTAAATGGCCAGCGTTTGAAACCTTATATAGAGAGAATCAATGATGGAGAAGTTATTCAATCCATTGATCTTGTGAACCCAGCATTGTCATGATGATCAGCATTGTCTGGCTAAAGACTTTAAACTTAATGATAAGTCTATTAATTATTCCAATTTAACCATTAAAATAAATATTAATTAATATATATTTATTAAGAATTGATACTTGCATCAATTTTTTTTTAAAAAAAAGGAGTCCATGGATGGGAAAAGCTGAATTTTTAGAGTCCAATGATGTATACGACTCAAATCAAAATTCGAACAAGCCCAGAATCGAAGTTAGAAAATTATTAAAGAAAATACATAAATTTTAGAGCAATTGGTCCACCATGAACTGATCGCTTGGTCTGTAGAATGGGGAACGTGAAAGGGATATGCCCTACAAGCCAATCTATGTTGTATCTCCCAAACCATTGTAATTGACAATATTCTAATAAAGGCATTATTTTTCATCATACGCTGTGTTTATATTATATGATGAACCCCATAGATTAGGGCTATGATTTTAGGGTTATGATGAGATCATACCAGTGAGACCTAAAGTCTTAAAACCTTAACCTAAAATATTCCTAGTCAAAGGAATCCTGAGTAGGGGATCAGGGTTTTCCGGTAAGACTAGCACATCCCATGTATACTGGAAAGGGTGACTGCTCTCACAGTCACTTGTGTATGACACTAATACTAGGATGTGGGTGCTCATTGGAGAATGAGTTCACTGATATGATCCAACTTGAGAACATCTAATGGAGTCTTAGCTACATGTCAATAGAAGGTTCTCATAGTGAGAGTGGTACAAGTAATCCTTTGACCTGAGACTGTCATAAGTACCTTATGTACATGAACCCATGCTTTGGTTCAATCCTAATCATGACACTAAGTCATGCACAGGATTGATACTGGGAATGGTGAATTGGATATGAAGGTAATGAGTAGGTCAACAAGGAATCGAACACTCTTAGTAAGAGGAGATTGCATCTAGCTAGTTAATAATCGGATGATGATTCGGGGAATCTTTGATCAAAGTAAAGATATTAGAGATGGTTTCTAATATCAAGATAATTGAATCATCAATATAAGATTGATTTAGAAATAAATATAATATTGGATTTGACATATATCCATATCTATAGTTATATTTTGGGTGCAGGCTGATCGAAAGATTTAATTGAACGGTAACTCTCTACTGAAGGGTAGTTTTGGTATTTCACCAGAATTTCCATATCTTCCGGGTAGACATGACACGTTGCTAGACGTCAATCTTGTCTTGTGGATTGATCAAATTTAAAGATCACTTATTAGGAAGAGTCCTAATTGATCAAGTCGGGAAAGCCCGGTTTGACCTAAATCGATTAGAAAGAGTTCTAATAAAATTAGGTCAACTTGTATTCGAACCCACTGCTGGTTAGATGTGGAACCCAATGGGTCACACACTTAAGAGGATTGATCAAGAGTTTAATTTGTGATTAAATCATCTTTGCAGGATAACACTCTAGCAGGTGTTGCAAACCCTAGCTTCTATTCGAATCGGATTCGAATTAGGGTTCCGGATTGGTTCAATTTAGGTTCTAATTGGATCTAATTAGACCCTAATTGAGTTTATAGGGATTATGGCTAACCCTATTGGCTAGCCATGTAACTAGGCTAGCCTCCCCACCCGCCCCTTTGCATTTTCACGCCAAAATGCCAAGAGTCCATGCGCTTATGGACTCTTGGCGCGCCATTTGGAGGAGTCCATGGGCGCATGGACTCTTGGCGCGCCCACTTAATTCTCCGATGAATTAAGATGGGGCGGCTTCATTTCTCACTATTAGCACCTCACATGTGTCCCCTTGGATGGGAATCCAACAGCTGGAAGATTTTTAAGAAAGACAAAAGGTGCTGACTCTTCCCGGTTGCGTGAAATAACATCTCTTCGGAGACCGAAACATCGTGATTCCCTTCTTCTAGAATTTCATGACTTTTCTTTTAGGAAAAGCCGTGAATTTTAATCTGGAAGGGCATGAGAAGGAGGGAAGGGGGCATGAGAAATATGGAAGACCGTGAGAAATATTTTACGGAGAGTTGTGTTCTTTTGAAAAGGCACCTTTTTGTAATCTATTTAAGGAACAGAGACTTCGGGTGATTGACTAATGTACGACAGAGGTTTTATTTTTCTTTTCTTTCCAGGAGACTGATTCTTCCTTAGCTTGTTTAGGACACAGAGAGTTTCCCTTTTACAGAGTTCTCTTCTCTGTTGAAACTCAAGTCTAAAACAAGAGATAGGAAGAATCTCTCAATCGGTAAAAGAAAAGAATTACTACTCTGTTTCTATTTCCTTTTACATTAAGACATTAGTGTCTTAAATCCTCCTCCTCCTTCAAGACAAGAGTTTTATTATTAGGACAAGGTCTTAAGAAAGGGAGAGGAAGAAGAAAGAAAGGAAGTAAGGAGTCCCTACCGTGGAGTTTTAAAGCCATAGTCCTCTTGAGTTCTAGGATAAGAATTCAAGTGAAGGAATTTTGAAGAAGCTAGCATCTTGATCAATCTTCTTGTGGATCACCATTGGAGGGTGGACATTTGGACGCCTGGTGAATTCAAAAGGGGCATTCAACATCAAGTTTTGATTCTACATCAAAATTGGATTTAGCATTAACAGGTTGGTGCCTTAATTCTAACAATGTAAGTTTGCATGTTTAATATATATTTTAATCCTGAATAAGGAGATCCTGGCTAAGGGTTTATGGTGCAAATTTCATCATTTTTGAAATTATTTTTCATAATGGTGCACCGGATTCCCAACAGTGGTATCAGAGCCACCCTTATTACAATTAAAACATATGAAAATGATTTATATGTGTTTTTGTTATAGTGTCGCATGTTAGGGTTTTAAACCCTTGAATGCTGATACACTTAGCATATTTATGGGATGCATGTATGATAATTTATGTTATATGTGTGTCACTAATTAGGGTTTTTCACTCAAACCCTAATTATTATAGAGATATGTTTAGTTTTGAAGTCAGCATACTGAAATAAGGTTGCCCTGGCATAATGGTGGATCCATTATATGGTAAATGGTTGTCCTAGTATGATGACACACTTAGCACATATTTCTTTTGATTATGATATGTTCTATAAGAATGTGCTGGCAATTTTATAAAACCCTCCTCTTAAAAAATTATATTAAGTCATAGTATATTTAACTAATAAGCATCACTAGTCATGATGAACAATTGATCATTCGGTGTCTAGAAAGGTGGTTCTGGGAAGGTAAAGAGAATTATGGTTTTTAATTGGTTCCGTTGACTAACCTGGCCAATTTTTATTGGTGTCTAGAAAAGCAACGAGGGGACTCCCACATCTCTTCCACTTGCCTGGCCGATTTGATTATATTTAAATCTTGACTAAAATGCTTAGTGTTAAAAATACTATATATTGGCCTTCCTTCATGCTTGATCATTATTGTGTTATGAACCACATTAGGTTTGTTGTGTTATCTGCAAGACCTAATATGGTGATTGACATAATACTAGTCTAGTGCATAGATATGCTTACAGTATATTCAGTATAATGCTTTGTTGTGTTATCTGCAAGGGCATTATATTTGAGTACTGACTATATTGAAATGAAAGGGTCTTGACTTAACTAGAACATTATGGTTTGTTATGTTTTCTGCAAGACTAATAATGTTCTAGAGGCCAAGTTACTTCTTGAGAATTATATGAGATATAATTAGAAGAGTTTCCTACCTTTGAGCTTGTAAAAGATTTGTTATGTTATCTGCAAGATCTTTTATAAGTTATTAGGATCTCAATCTCACTAAGAAAAACCGATCAGGGTTCTTCTTGATTATCATAGTGAGGGCTATGATTTTTGATAAAATAGTGGGAGACATAATTAAATTGAAGACCTAATTTAATTATGTAAGTCATTTCATGGTTGTTTGCTTATATATTGTTCTTTATTAAATGTAGATAAATGGCATCTTCATTATCACTGCAAAGTATCTTAGATACCAACAAACTGACTGGTCCAAACTATGTGGACTGGTTAAGAAATTTAAAGATTGTACTGAGTTCAGAAAAACTTTCTTATATTCTTGATACCCCTAGTCTTAATCCACTAGGGGATGATGCCACAGAGGAAGATATGGCCACATACAAAATATGGCAGAATGACTCCCTCACTGTCAAGTGTATCATACTGGCCTCTATGACCAATGAGTTACAGAGACAGCATGAAAGCATGGATACTCAATCCATAATGCTCAATTTAAAAGAGCTTTATGGAGAACAAAGCAGAACTGCTAGATACGAAATATCTAAGCAGTTATTCCATGCTAGGATGACAGAGGGAACATCCGTTCAGGATCATGTTTTGAAGGTAATTGACTTAATCACCAGATTGGGTCAATTAGGTTTTATCATGGATGGGGAGTTAAATCAGGATTTAATCCTGCAATCACTCCCGGAGTCATTTTCTCAGTTTGTCTTGAATTATCACATGAACAAACTGAACACTTCCTTGCCTGAGCTGTTAAATATGTTAAAAACAGCAGAGAGCCATGTTAAGAAAGAAAAGGCTCCACTACTTCTTGTTGATAAGACCAATAAGAAGAAATCAGGCAAAAAGGGTTTTAATAGGAGGCTAAACCCTAAGGGTGGCATCAATAAGAATAAGAAAGGAAAGAATGCCTCAAAACAGTCAACCTGTTTCTTTTGCGGCAAAGCGGGACATTGGAAAAGGAATTGTAAGGCTTACCTTGCAACTGTGAAGCCTGGTGCGTCAGATGCACCAAAAGGTATGTATAAGATACATGCTATATTGACATTAAATTCGTCTATATCAAATACTTGGGTATTGGATACCGCTTGTGGTTACCATATATGCAAATCTTTGCAGAACATCCACAAGCTTAAAGTATTGAAGGAAGGTGACTTCAATCTCTACGGTGCTAGTGGTGATATCATCCAAGCAGAAGCTGTAGGGACCTATATTCTGAAGTTGCCTTCAGGGAAGATTTTGGAGTTAGAAAATTGTTATTATATGCCTAAGATTATTAGGAACATTATATCTATTCCTTTGTTATTAAAATAAGGATATGTAATGGATGTAACGAGTACTGGTTGCTCGATAATGTTGTCTAATAAAATTATTTGTTCTGCTATATTTAGCAATGGGCTCTTAACTCTTTCTTCCAATGATAGTGTTTTTCATGTCAATAATAAAAGAAAAAGAAAAGACTTTAATGATACTTTACTTTGGCATCATCGACTTGGTCATGTTAATTAGTCTAGGATAAGCAAGTTATACAAGGAAAAATTCCTTGATCCTTATGAGTATGAATCATTAGGAACTTGCGAATCATGTCTTATAGGTAAGATGACCAAGACTCCATTTACTAGACATGGAGAAAGGTCAACTGAGTTATTAGGACTTATACATACTGATGTATGTGGTCTAATGACAACTCAGGCTAGAGGTGGATACTCATATTTTATCACTTTTACAAATGATTTATTTAGGTTTGGATGTATGTATCTTATGAAACATAAATCTGAAGCCTTTGATAAATTTAAGGAGTATCAAAGTATGGTCGAAAAACAAACCGGGAAAAGTGTTAAAGTTCTTCGTTCTGATCGAGGAGGAGAATACTTATCCACGGAGTTTTTAGACTATCTTAAAGTTAATGGAATTCTTTCTGAATGGACCCCTCCTTATACTCCATAGCTAAATGGTATAGCTGAAAGGAGGAATCGTACCTTATTAGATATGGTACGATTCATGATGTGCTTCACAAATTTACCCATTTCCTTCTGGGGTCATGCACTAGAAACTGCTGTTTATATTCTGAACAAGGTACCTTCTAAATCCGTTGTTAGTACTCCATATGAAATTTGGAGTGGAAAGAAACCGTATCTTAAATATTTTAAGGTATGGGGATGTCCAGCTTATGTTAAAAGAAATTTTGGACATAAGTTGGAACCTAGAGCGGATAAATGTCTATTTGTAGGATATCCCAGAGAGGGTAGAGGATATCTGTTTTACCATCCTACTGAACAAAAGATTTTTGTCAGCAGGCATGCCACTTTTCTAGAAAAGGAGTTCATTTTAGAAAAGGGCAATGGTAGAACTGTTGAACTTAGAGAAGTATAAGAAACACAGATAGACAGTTCTCAACCGTTAGAACATATAGTTAGGACAGAACCAGAACACAAAACTCCTCCCTGTAGGTCTGATAGAGTGCCACGGGCACCTGAGAGGTATGGGTTTATTATTGAAAATAATGAAGCCCAAGTCATTCAAAATGATGAACCTCTGACCTATACAGAAGCTATCTTGAGTACTGATTCAGATAGATGGCAAGAAGCCATGGAATCCAAGATAGACTCTATGTATGTAAGCCAAGTATGGTCTTTGGTCGATGCACCAGAGGGTGTTAATCCTATTGGGTGCAAATGGATCTATAAGAAAAAAATTGGGGCTGATGGCCAAGTTGAAACCTATAAAGCCAGATTAGTGGCAAAAGGTTTCAGACAAAAACAGGGAATTGATTATGATGAAACATTCTCACCTGTTGTCATGCTCAAATCAATCTGGATTTTACTTGCTATAGCAGCATACCATAATTATGAGATCTGGCAGATGGATGTGAAGACTGCATTCCTCAATGGTTTCCTTGAGGAAGAAGTCTACATGTCACAGCCAGAAGGTTTTATTTCAAAGAATAAACCTAATCAAGTATGCAAGCTAAAGAAATTCATTTATGGATTAAAGCAAGCTTCCAGGAGTTGGAACATCTGCTTTGATGAAACTATTAAAAGGTTTGGTTTTATCAAAAATGTGGATGAACCCTGTGTTTATAAGAAGACTAGTGGGAGTGCCATAGTCTTCTTGGTTCTGTATGTAGATGACATACTCCTCATTGGGAATGATATCCCAATGTTGCAATCAGTCAAGGTTTGGCTATCAAACTAGTTTTCCATGAAAGATTTGGGAGAAGCATCCTATATACTAGGTATTAAGATCTATAGAGATAGATCTAAGAGGATGCTAGGTTTATCCCAATCTAGGTACATTGACTTAGTGCTGAAAAGATTCAGCATGGATGGAAGTAAAAGAGGTTATCTTCCTATGAGTCAAGGCATACATCTTTCTAAAAGGATGTCTCCTAAGACACCTGAAGAAAGAAATAGAATGAATTCTATTCCTTATGCTTCGGCAATAGGGTCCATAATGTATGCCATGTTATGTACCAGGCTTGATGTGGCATATGCTTTAGGCATTATCAGTAGGTTTCAGGCTGATCCAGGAGAGGATCATTGGAAAGCAGTTAAAAATATTCTTAAGTACCTGAGAAGGACTAAGGATATTTTTTTGGTTTATGGTGGTTCTGATCTTAAACTAGAAGCTTATTCTGATTCTAGTTTTCAATCAGACCCTGATAATAGCAAATCCATTTCGGGATATGTTTTTATCCTAAACGGTGGAGCAATGAGTTGGAAGAGTACCAAACAGCAGACTGTAGTTGACTCAACCACAGAGGCAGAATACATAGCTATCACTGAAGCCGCCAAGGAAGCAGTCTGGATAAAGAAGTTCATCACAGAGTTGGGTGTTGTTCCTGAGATTGAAAACCCAGTGCCACTTTATTGTGACAACACTGGGGTTGTTGCTCAAGCTAAGGAACCAAGAGCTTATCATAAGTCCAAGCACATTCTGAGACGCTTCCATCTCATCCGAGAAATAGTAGAAAGACAAGATGTCTACATAAATAGAGTTGTACAAAGAACAATGTAGCAGACCCATTCACTAAGGCTCTACCACAGCGAGAGTTTGATCGCCACCTCGAGTGTATGGGATTAAGATTTAAAGGCGATTGGCTTTAGTGCAAGTGGGAGATTGAAAGGGATATGCCCTACAAGCCAATCTATGTTGTATCTCTCAAACCATTGTAATTGACAATATTCTAATAAAGGCATTATTTTTCATCATACGCTGTGTTTATATTATATAATGAACCCCATAGATTAGGGCTATGATTTTAGGGTTATGATGAGATCATACCAGTGAGACCTAAAGTCTTAAAACCTTAACCTAAAATATTCCTAGTCAAAGGAACCCTGAGTAGGGGATCAGGGTTTTCCGGTAAGACTAGCACATCCCATGTATACTGGAAAGGATGACTGCTCTCACAGTCACTTGTGTATGACACTAATACTGGGATGTGGGTGCTCATTGGAGAATGAGTTCAATGATATGATCCAACTTGAGAACATCTAATGGAGTCTTAGATACATGTCAATAGAAGGTTCTCATAGTGAGAGTGGTACAAGTAATTCTTTGACCTGAGACTGTCATAAGTACCTTATGTACATGAACCCATGCTTTGGTTCAATCCTAATCATGACACTGAGTCATGCACAGGATTGATACTGGGAATGGTGAATTGGATATGAAGGTAATGAGTAGGTCAACAAGGAATCGATCACTCTTAGTAAGAGGAGATTGCATCCAGCTAGTTAACAATCGGATGATGATTCAGGGAATCTTTGATCAAAGTAAAGATATTAGAGATGGTTTCTAATATCAAGATAATTGAATCATCAATATAAGATTGATCTAGAAATAAATATAATATTGGATTTGACATATATCCATATCCATAGTTATATTTTGGGTGCAGGCTGATCGAAAGATTTAATTGAACGGTAACTCTCTACTAAAGGGTAGTTTTGGTATTTCACCAGAATTTCCATATCTTCCGGGTAGACATGACACATTGCTAGACATCAATCTTGTCTTGTAGGTTGATCAAATTTAAAGATCACTTATTAGGAAGAGTCCTAATTGATCAAGTCGGGAAAGCCCGATTTGACCTAAATCGATTAGAAAGAGTTCTAATCAAATTAGGTCAACTTGTATTCGAATCCACTGCTGGTTAGATGTGGAACCCAATGGGTCACACACTTAAGAGGATTGATCAAGTGTTTAATTTCTGATTAAATCATCTTTGCAGGATAACACTCTAGCAGGTGTTGCAAACCCTAGCTTCTATTCGAATCGGATTCGAATTAGGGTTCCGGATTGGTTCAATTTAGGTTCTAATTGGATCTAATTAGACCCTAATTGAGTTTATAGGGATTATGGCTAACCCTATTGGCTAGCCATGTAACTAGGCTAGCCTCCCCACCCGCCCCTTTGCATTTTCACGCCAAAATGCCAAGAGTCCATGCGCTTATGGACTCTTGGCGCGCCATTTGGAGGAGTCCATGGGCGCATGGACTCTTGGCGCGCCCACTTAATTCTCCGATGAATTAAGATGGGGCAGCTTCATTTCTCACTATTAGCGCCTCACATGTGTCCCCTTTGATGGGAATCCAATGGCTGGAAGATTTTTAAGAAAGACAAAAGGCGCTGACTCTTCCCGGTTGGGCGAAATAACGTCTCTTCGGAGACCGAAACATCGCGATTCCCTTCTTCTGGAATTTCATGACTTTTCTTTTAGGAAAAGCTGTGATATTTAATCTGGAAGGGCGTGAGAAGGAGGGAAGGGGGCATGAGAAATATGGAAGACCGTGAGAAATATTTTACGGAAAGTTGTGTTCTTTTGAAAAGGCACCTTTTTGTAATCTATTTAAGGAACAGAGACTTCGAGTGATTGACTAATATATGACAGAGGTTTTATTTTTCTTTTCTTTCCAGGAGACTAATTCCTCCTTAGCTTGTTTAGGACACAGAGAGTTTCCCTTTTACAGAGTTCTCTTCTCTGTTAAAACTCAAGTCTAAAACAAGAGATAGGAAGAATCTCTCGATCGGTAAAAGAAAAGAATTACTACTTTGTTTCTATTTCCTTTTACATTAAGACATTAGTGTCTTAAATCCTCCTCCTCCTTCAAGACAAGAGTTTTATTCTTAGGACAAGGTCTTAAGAAAGGGAGAGGAAGAAGAAAGAAAGGAAGTAAGGAGTCCCTACCGTGGAGTTTTAAAGCCATAGTCCTCTTGAGTTCTAGGATAAGAATTCAAGTGAAGGAATTTTGAAGAAGCTAGCATCTTGATCAATCTTCTTGTGGATCACCATTGGAGGGTGGACATTTGGATGCCTGGTGAATTCAAAAGGGGCATTCAACATCAAGTTTTGATTCTACATCAAAATTGGATTTAGCGTTAACAGGTTGGTGCCCTAATTCTAACAATGTAAGTTTGCATGTTTAATATATGTTTTAATCCTGAATAAGGAGATCCTGGCTAAGGGTTTATGGTGCAAATTTCATCATTTTTGAAATTATTTTTCACAATGGTGCACCGGATTCCCTACAGAATGATCCACGGGCAGCCATTAGAGCTGGTCTATGATCCCTGCTCATGGACTACATTCACCGTCTCATGCTGCCTGGCCACTAGAGCTTTCCCCCACTATTCCCCTCGCCACAAGGAAGCCTTCCACCATTAGAGATGCCGTCGGAGACCCATCTACCACTAGAAAATCCCCTGTTTCAACCACCATTCTTCTTCTTCCTCTATTCACTGCCCTTACTACCGTTCCTCACGACGTCCGCCTATCACCATAGCCGTCGCCCACTAGAGAAACCTCCAAGAATCCGGCCAACCACTGCCCTCCAATCAATGTCCTGCCTTCCTTGTTCGGTTACCATAATAGGCCATCGCCACCTACTCCAAACAACCATTCCCCATTGTCTTCTTCAACCATCCAAGATCCAAGCTGCTAGCCATGACTGGTCTCCTTCCCGGTTTGCCACCTACCACCGGTACAAGCCACTCAAGCCTCTTCTCTCAATTCAGTTGCACGTCAATGGTCCGAGCCCTCTTCTTTTCCTTCCCTTGATTCGGTCGCCCATCACCTGCCACCTCTCGTCGTCGACAACCACCGAACACTGCCTGCCATCTGCGACTCACGTCACTATCAATGCTGCCATCATGGATTAGGAGAGCTAGCCATGGTGGAGTTCGATTGGGAGAGGGAGGGTCAGGATTCGACGAGTCCGGTTTAGACTCCACTTGCCCAAGAAAGAAGAAGTCTTCAATAAGCCCATCAAGATGCACAACGGATTGCTGAGAATTTTTCATATGATATCTAGCCGATCCTAAGTTCGATTGACTCCAAATTTGACCAGGAGAAAACCCTCGATGAGCTCTATAAAAGGAGGACCACAGGCAATAGTCCAGGCATCAATTTCTATAACAATTATTTTTTTCTTTTATTTTTTTAACCTGAGATGAAGATGAAGCCTGTAACTTGGTTCTATCTTTCTTTTTGTACTTGATTCCTAACAATAAACATCATGCTTTTCTTGTTTATATCTCTATAGTTATTTTCCTAATCAAGGTTTTGATCTGATATACACGGCCTACATCCTTTATCGATGTGCCATGATCTTAGGATATGATATGTGGCTTAGAGAGGTAGATCATAGTATGGTAGATCAGACCTCTACACTTTTGCACAACAAATTAGATAGTTTATGCTTTAAGTGGATGTGTCATGATCTCCGGATATGACCCATGCCTAATAGAAGATAAATTATTCTAATATTAAACCTGCAAGAATTATTGATATTGCATATAAAGAAAAGAAAATAAAATTTGTTTACATGGTGGATTCGGATTTCTATGTTACTTCTCCTGCTAATTGATTTAATTAAGTAATTAGTTGTTATCTTTTAATAACTCTTACTCTTAATCTAATTCTCTACAAATAATTTTTTCTACTCTATCTCATAAAATAATCGCTCTTGATCCCCATGGATACGATCCCGACTCATCGATGCTATAGTAATGAGTAGGTTTTATTTTTGACCGTCTACAATAGCGATCAAATTTTGGCACCATTACCAGGGATTAAGGCATGACTATTTCACATAAGTAAAAAAAGTTCCTTTCTTTTATTATGGTAATTACTCTCTTTAGTATCATTGCTTTTTTTAGTTGCTTTAACTATTAGATTTCCTTATTTTCTTTGTTAACATAAAAAAATAATAATTACTTTCTTTTTTTTTCAAATCCATGTCTGACATAATTAAATTTTTCTCTAAATTAACTTACCTCAAATAACCCACAAGAAAATCCTAAGACACTTTCTATAAAATATAATTAATTTAAGAAAACAAATTAATAAACCTTAAAAGACTTCTTAACTTGTTTGGACACCTTGTTCGACTTGCACTGCATTTTCATAAAATACTTTAAGGGCATAACCCATAAACAATATAAGGTAAAAATTTCATCACCCATCCTTGGCCTATAAACCACCACCCTACATATTGCATAACCCTAAGCCTTTAATTAAAATCAATTAGATGTTGGCACCCTAAGGATTTTCGAGCTCATTAGGACAAGGGACCCTGAGAGTTGGACTAGCTCAGTATTACCTGGTTCACTAGTGTCTAGGAAAGGGGTTCAAGGATGATGTAGCCCTAAAGGAAGGTGGTTTTTTAATTAGTTCAATTATCTAACTTGGCCAATTTATTTGGTGTCTAAGGAAAGCAATGGGGGAACCCCCACCAACCTTACCCTTACTTGACTAGTGGCTAGTTAGTATCTGACTTTGAAGACTCAAAGACAACCTTGGCAGTTAGGGGTTGTCTAGACATAGGATAACCCTAGGATAGAGAGTCCATGTTTGATTACTTGTTTGCTGGCAGAAATTTTAACCTAATTAAACCACCCTCTTTTATCATCTCTAGATTTAGGACTCCCTAGGCTCTCACCTTTAGACTTTTTCTCTTTCTTTCTTGTTTCTTCTTCTCCCATCTCTTCTCCTTACATAAAAAAAAGCTGAAAGAAATCAAGAAAGTTTTTTGCTGAGACAAAAAGATGATTGGTTAGATACAGTCTAAACTATACAAGATTAAAAGGTCATGGATCCTACTGAACGACCCAAAAGTCTAATGGAGATTGCTTCCTTGATTCTAATGAATGACCTCAAACCTTACAAGACTATTGGTACAAGATTGATGCCGACTGACCATTTAGAATGAGAGCCCAAGCTAATAATTTCATGAATCAACCATAACAGATTGATATGCATCCTAAATTCACGAGATTTGAAGATGCACACAATCATACAAGGGAACCGGTAGGAACTAGACTGGCATCATTGATCCATAGGGTTGAGGTCTTAGAACATAAAGGATATATCCAATTTGATCATATGCCAGCACCTATGTATACGACATGTGACGCATCAGACCATGTTGTAGAGGGATATCCTTATTTGATACACTTAACCCAAAATAGGTTTACATAGGGGATTGTAGCCAATAACATATATATGACTAAACCTTATGCCCCAACCTATAACCCAGGGTGAGATCATCATCCCAAGTCTATGTGGGCATAAGATGTGACACTAGGAATCCATATTTTTGACCAGCCCTTTCCTAGGCCTAACCAAGTACTTGATCATCAACCAAGTTTAGATCTTGAGGAAAGATTTAGTACATTATAAAAGAGTCTAGAAACTTTGGCTAAAGCCCAAGCTGACTTCTATGTTATCCTAAAAAATTATATACAGACCATGGGCCAACAGATAACCTCCAACACCTAGGCTATTATCCATTTGTTGAAGCAAGTAAGTCAATTGGCCATTGCTATAAGTGAAGAAGAGCTACTTAGTCAACCCGAGAGTGATCTTAAGAAATAATACCTAGCTCAAAGTTTTAATATCCCTGCAACTATCCCTGAACACGATTATAACTCTCGAGAATGAATTGGTCATAGAGCAACCCTGTACAATCAAAGAGACCATCCTAGATAATTTGACTAAGGCAAAAATTTATGAAGAGAAATTAGAATGGAGGGATGAACTACTTCCATCATCACCCAACTTACCTATGGTCCCAATCCCAAGAACCCTAGAATCATCCATTACTCTCAATGGAAAGGAAGAACAAATAGGTGCAATGATGGAATCAATTGAGGCTTCCCAAGGATCACAAATATATAATGTAATAGAGAAAGCCATGCATGAATGCTCTCCCCATGATTCATTAAACTCTAGTTTGGCTCACTTTGAGGTGGATGATCCTGATGTAAAGGAATGTACCCAAGAAATGAATGACCTAGTAGAAATGCCCTACCCCAACACTACCTCACCTTGGATCGAGCGATATGAGCCATCACCCAAACTCCCAATAGCTCCCTTGTTAGAATCACCACCTGATCTAAAATTGAAGCCACTTCTTGATGCATCCATCGATACCTTACCGGTAATACAGACTAAGGAAGTCCAAATTGTAGGTATTCTAAATGTATATAACGAAGCTGTTGGGTGGGACATTGTGCATATAGGGGATAACAAAGTTAAAATTTTATAATTGATTTCTCTATATTTAGCACTACTTTTGAGAATTGCCTCCAAAATTTATCTACAGAGTTAAAATGATGTATGGAGACAAAGATGATACTAATTTGGAAAAAGTGCCATGTCATAGGTTAGGAAGGGCTTGTGCCATGATCTAAATTATTAGCTGAACCCCTCATGACTCTAGTTGGACCTTTGCCTAGGAAAGAAGATGCACTGCATGGGGAGCCTAAAATACTTCCTTCGTGAGCACATTGAGTACATTGATTTAGATCCATTAGAACCCCGACTAGTATTGAAGTTATACCTAGATCTAATTTAAAAAAATAATTGTTAGCTATCAGGGAACAAGCCACTCAATGGTCAGATGCAAGAAATACTTTGTAGTTGAACCCAAATCATGTAGGGAATTACAAACCTACATCATTCGGGTGGGAATAAGGAAAGAATCCTGAGAGTTATGGCTGAAAACATTAAATTTAGTACTTGTTGGGAGGCAACCCAATCTTTTTACTGATTTTTATTTTGGTGATTTTTATTTTTTCTAGGAATAATGGATTGCTCTACATGATCACTCCTGGTATTACATGAGGCATATCTCATCCAAGTGGTATCTCTCCTTGTTTTATTCTTCCTTACTCCATTGAGGACAATGGAAATTAAGTTGGGGGGTAAGGGAAAACCTTTTTGAAATTTTTTTTGTAAACACCTTGGTAATTTTTAAAAATTTAAAAAATATTTTATAAATCATATGCCATGAAAGAAATTCTTGAGCAAAACTGACTAAGATTAGGTTATATAGTTAGAAGGTATTAGCTAATTACTATAGCAAGCCAAGGAGTAGACTAGCTGGTCAGACTTTTAGCAATCTACTTAGATCACCTAAAGCTTATTAGCACTTCCATCGCACATGCATACTGACGAGATAAACTAGGTATCAATTGTAAGGTCAATGGGAGACTTAATAATTAATGAAAGTTGGTAATTGATATACACCCCATTGAAAAAAATTTGAATTTGAGGAAAGAGCTACCTGCCTAAAGAAAAAAAGAAAGAAAAGAAAAAAAAGGCAAGTTCTAAATATTAGTTCCCACCGAGTAACCGGGCACCTTCATCTAAATAAGCATTGTTGTTCCGTCAAAAAGTGGGCAGCACGAAGATATCACCAAAAAAAGAAAAAATAAAAAAATCAAGTAGTGTGAAAGTTACCTCAGCTCATGTGCTTAATTGAAGGGTATATAGAAAATTAACCAAAGTATGTGATAAGCAAAGAAACCATTATCCTTTACAAGCTAGTATCGAAATACTAAGTTAGCCATCACAAATAGAAGTACTGTAGATCTTTGGATGAACTCTAAGAAAGCTTCTGATAGTTATGACTACAAAATTTATTTCAAAAATTTAATACTTAGTTAGTGATACTAACTAGCTTCTTTTAACCTTAAGCCTAGATCTAGTTTTGCAAGGAAGGGTCTTAGTGATACATGATCACATTGCTAAGGGACTAGCAATGATTAAGTTGGGGGGTGTGATAAGTCTATTAATTATTCTAATTTAACCATTAAAATAAATATTAATTAATATATATTTATTAAGAACTGATATTTTTTATCAATATTTTGTAAAAAAAGAGTCTATGGATAGGAAAAGCCCAATTTTTGGAGCCAACGGTATAGACGATACTCAAATTGAAGTTCGAACAGGCCTAGAATCGAAGTTGGAAAGTTATTAAAGGAAATACATGAATTTTAGAGCAGTCGATCCATCATGGACCGGTCACTCAGTTTACAGAATGGGGAATGGTCCATGGGCATCCATTGGAGCCGGTTCATGAGCCCTGCTCGTGGACCACAGTCATCATCTCACGTCGCCCGGCCATTGGGTCTTTCCCTCACTATTCCCCTCACTGCCGGGAAGCCTTCCACCACCAAAGATGCCACCGGAGACCCATCTACCACTGGCAAATCCCCTGTTTCAGCCACCATTCTTCTTCTTCCTCTATTCACCGCCCTTGTCACCGTTCCTCACACCATTCGCCTATCACCACCGCCATTGCCCACTAGAGAAACCTCCAAGAATCTGGCCAGCCACCACCCTTTAATCCCTGTTTTGCCTTCCTTGTTCGGTTACCATAATAGGCCATCACCACCTGCTCCAAACCACCATTCCCCATCATCTTCTTCAACCATCCAAGATCTTAGCCACCGACCATGATTGGTCTCCTTCCTGGTCTACCTCCCGCCACTACTGCAAGCCGCTCGAGCCTCTTCTCTCAATTCAGTTGCACATCACTGGTCCGAGCCCTCTTCTTTTCCTTTCCTTCATTTGGCCACCCATCGCCCGTCACCTCTCGCCATTGACTACCACCAGTTGCCGCACACCGTTTGCCGCTCCCGCCACTGTCAACGCCACCATCATGGATTGGGAGAGCTAGACATAATGGAGTTCAATTGGGAGAGGGAGGATCAAGATTTGGCAAGTCTGGTTTGGACTCTACTTGCCCGAGAAGGAAGAAGACTTCGATAAGCCCATCAAGATGCACATCGGATAGTTGAGAATTCCTCATATGATATCTAGCTGATCTTAAGTCCGATTGAGTCCAAATCTAACCAGGAGAAAGCCCTTAATGAGCTCTATAAAAGGAGGGCCCCTAGTAACAATCCATGCATCAGTTTCTATAGCAATAAATTTTTTTATTTAGATTATTATATTAGACTTAGGAAAAAGGTGAATTATGGAGAAAATACTAGCAGCAGAGATGCACATCTAAACTCCTTCAACCTGGAATGAAGATGAAGCCTGTAACCAGGTTCTATCTTTCTTTTTGTACTTGATTTCTAAGAAATAAACATCATGCTTTTCATGTTTATATATCTATAGTTATTTTTCTAATCGAGGTTTTGATCTGGAATACATGGCCTATACCCTCTATCGACGTGCCATGATATCAAGATACGGTACGTGCCTCAGAGAGGTGATAGTAGTATGGTAGATTAAACTCCTATACTTGTATAATAAATTAGATAGTTTATGCTCTAAACAGACGTGTCATGATCTCCGGATATGACCCATGCCTAATAGGGGATAAATTATTCTAACATTGAACCTATAAGAATTATTGATATTATGCATAAAGAAAAGATGATAAAACCTGTTTACATGGTAGATTTGAATTTCTGGGTTACTTCTCTTGCTAATTGATTTAATTAAGTAATTAGTTGTTATCTTTTAATAACTCTTACTCTTAATCCAATTCGTTACAAATAATTTTTTTTTACTCTTTCTCATGAAATAATCACCCTTAATCCCCATGGATACGATCCTAACTCATCGCTAGCTATATTAGTGAGCATATTTTATTTTTGACTACCTACGACAGCGATCACTTAGCACACCTTGAAGGTAACCTAGCTTATACTTTTATTTTTAACCATGTACTTTTCTTTTTTAGAAAAACTCGAGAAGAATAAAAAAGTTAAACTAGGAGGATTATGGGATCAAAGGAACAAATCATAACACATCCAATGCTCAAGTACCCTTCCAGGTGGTATCCTTCCTTGTCATTTATTTTACATTACTAGTATCCTCTTCCATTAGGGACAATGAAAATTAAGTTAGGGGGATAGTTTAATTAATCAAATCCTCCAGTTGGATTTTAATTAATTTTGTGTACCAAACTTTATCTCAATTTGAAGATAATCAAGCTTTCTAAATGATGAATGATTAATGGTTTAGATAATTTTAGAGATGTTGAGAGATGAATTATCAAGGAAGCCCAATAAATGTAGAGTTTGGACCAAAATTTTTTTTAATAATTCTAGACCCTTCTGACTATTGATCTTGATAAAGAATCTACCTTATAATGATATAGGTAAAAATATTAAAGAATCATAAAGTCCTCTTTAAAATTTAATAAACAAGATTTTTAGCATTTCTCACTGAGTAACTAGGCCACTTCGCTTAAGTAAGCATTGTTATTTGCATCAAAAGGTGATAATGTAAATAAACCTCTTATAGAAACAGTCTTAATATGTAGCCTTTTTGACTTGAGTTAGTAAGCCCGAGGAGTGTTTTACATCTAATGCCCTAAAGCCAATTGGTTTGGGAGTCATTAGCCTAAAGCTCATTACAAGGATCAAATAGAAAAGAAGATGTTAGGACATTACATTGACTCTACATTATTAAAAAAAAGGGAGACTAAATAAATTGACACTATACCAAATCCAAAGTAAGTTAGAGGATTTAAAGAGTGAGGTAGAAAGTTGAAAAAAGAAGAACTCTAAAAATTTTTATGGGCTTTACTCAACCACTAAATGGATGAAATTGGTAATCTGATGAAAGATATTTTTATGGTCTAATCGAGTATCAACTGATTTTAGAATTAGTACGATAATTTTCACTTCTTGGACAAGTTAATATACATAGCTAATTTATGTACTTTACTCGAGGATGAACAAAGTTCAAGTTGGGGGGTGTGATAATTATATTAAATATATATTAATTTAATAATTAATTAACTTTATTTAATTAAAATTAATATTTTTATATAATATTTTGTAAAAAAATTTATGGATGAAAAGAGCTTGATTTTTGAAGTTCAATGACATAAATGGCACTCAAATCGGACTTAAAATGAGCTCAAAATTGAATTTTAAAAAATTAATACAAGATTGCATGCATTTTGGAGCAGCCGGTCTACCATGGACCGGCTACTTGGTCTACGAAATAGAGATGGGTTCATGGGCAGCCATGGTTTCGGTCCACAGCCCAAAACCAAGGACCATCGATGGATTTCAGTGCTTATTGTTCCGACTTTCCATCCACTTACATTTTCCCTCCCTCTTCTGACTTTCCATCCAGATCTACTTTCTAAATTCCCATCATTGCTCCATCTTCCAATCTACTACCTTGGCTTCTACCTCTCTACCTCTACCACTCCAATTCTGCATCTACATGTCCGAGGTGATGACGATAGGAAGTTCATCCATGGAAGGCTAGATCTCAGTTTCTCAGGAAGTCACTAAGTACTTGCAGGCTGTTTGTAGTTTTGTTTATCATTTGTACTCTCTATTTTATGAAATAAAATTTGCCTTTCTAAATCTTGTTTTATTCTCTATGTGAATAATCTATATTTTTGGGTTGAATCATGCTCTATGGATCCAGTTCATACTCTTAGAATATATTATTTTAATTCTTTTACTTTATGTGCATTTTATCTTGATTAATCAGTATTTCAGGAGAACGGGCCATGATCTAATAGGTACGGGTCATGATCTCTACAAACAGATTATATCATAATAAGTGGCATATAAAGTATTCACAAAGGAAGAGGGAACCACCATCTACCAAGTATCTCATTGAAATCTCGAGACTTCTTTTTTCTTAGAATATCTTTTATTTTATTATTAGTTATATAGTTAAATTATTATTATTATATTGAAATAATTGCTTAAAGTTTTTATGGATTAGATCATTCTCCCGCTACTCTATATAAGAATAGTGAAAATAAGGTATTATAATAGGTGCATAGTGATGCACAACAGATAGACCCATTCATTAAGTACATCATTGAAGGTATCCTACCCATTGATCATGAAGAGGTGAGGTTGCTGAGACAAAGAGTCCTTATTATACCCCCTGCTAAAGTGCTTGAGACTTGCTAAGGCCAATTACGTCCTTTGGAAAATTCATGAAGGCATCTACAGAAATTACCCGGGGGCTAGGTCCCTAGCCTACAAATCATTGAAGTAAGGATATTGTTGGCTCACCATGAGCAGGAGGATGATGTAGAGTTTGTTTAGAAGTGTGACCAGTGCTAGCGACATGCCAATATACAACGACAACTGGTTATGCAGCTCTCTTAGCTCTCTTCACCCTAGCTATTTGTGCCATAAGGGATGGATATGCTTGGCCCATTTTTCCAGCATCCGGCTAGTAGAAATATCTACTCATTGCCATTGACTACTTCACCAAGTGGATGGAGGCAGAACTCTTGGTGAACATCATAGAGAGTAAAGTCAAGATATTTTTTTGAAAGTCAATCATTTGCCAGTTCAAGCTCTCTCATACCATGGTCAGTGATAATGGCCAATAGTCGACAACCGGACATTCAGAGAATGCTGTGCTGAGTTGTATATTCATCATCAGTTCACATCCATCGGTCATCCTCAGATGAATGAGGAAGCAAAGGTGACAAACCGGATGATCCTTCAAGGCCTCATGACTAGGTTGGACGAAGCCAACAGTATGAGGGTTGAGGAGCTACCTAGTATGTTGAGGCCATATTATATGACTCCTCGAACCTCAATAAAAGAGACCCCTTTCAACCTAGTCTTCGATATGGAGGTGGTGATACCAGTCAAGATCGGTCTACCAACCATGAGAGTTAAGTGCCACAATGACACCAGTAACTTGGCCTAGCTGAGGGCCAATCTCGACCTTCTAAAGGAGACCTGAGAAAAAGCTCACCTTTAGATGGCCGCATACCAGCAATGGGTTACAAAGTACTATAACTCTCAAGTATGGTCCAAGACCTTTTGACTTGAAGATTGTCTTACACTGTGCAGAAGTGTCTAGACCAATTGAGCAAGGCAAATTGTCTCTTAATTGGGAAGGACCTTACTAGATAATAGAAGCCCTACACCAAGAAGCCTACCATCTTGAAGAACTTGATGGGACTCCAATCCCTTAGACCTAGAATGTTGAGAACCTCCGTATGTACTATCAATGATGTACCCACTCCACTTAGGAATGAAAGAAATTTTTTTCAATAGACTCCAATCCCTTTGGCTGAACAGCCATTGGTCAAAGTTAAGATGGGTTGCTTTCTAGCAATGCATTTATTCGACTGACTAGCTATCAACTGAAGTCAAGATACGTCACTTCCTAGCACCGCATCTATCTAACCGACTAGCTATTAGTCAAAGTCAAGACAGGTCACTTCCTAGCACTACACATATCTGGCTGACTAGCCATTAGTCAAAGTCAAGACGGGTCACTTATCAGCATTGCACTAATTTGGCAAACTAGCCATCGATCAAAGTTAAGACGGTTCACTTCCTAACACCCTACCTAACTAGCTGACTAGCCATTAGTCGAAGTCAAGAAAAGTCGCTTCCTAGCACCGCATCTATCCGACCGACAAAAACATTAGTCAAGGTCAAGATGAGTCACTTCCAAGCACCACACCTATCCAGTCAACTAACTATCATCAAAGTTAAGATGGATTGCTTTCCAGCACCACACCTATTCAGCTAATTAGCTATCAATCAAAGTCAAGATAGGTCACTTCCCAGCACCACACCTATCCAGCCGACTAGCTATTGGTTGAAGTTAAGACAGGTCGCTTTCCAGCACCACCACCATCCAGCCAATTAAACATTGGATGAGTAAAAATCAAGGTCTATTTTACAACTGACTTCTCGTGGCCACCACATGTCCGATTAAAGGATTGGGGCACAAAATAGGGAGTTGACCTACCTGCTGGGAATCATATTGATTAGACCACTTGTCAACATTCATTCACGCAATGTGGACTCAAATATACATCCAAATGACATAAAGTTGGATAGAAGATTTTTCAAAATAAACATAAACTTTTATTACTGAATGAAGTTTTACACAAAAATGGGATTGTGCCCGGGTACAAAATAGAAAGAGGAAAGAAAAATGATCAATTGCCAGGGTCAGGGGCTGGAGTCAGACCAGACTTGATGGCCTCAACTATGGCATGATGATAGCCTCTATCTTGGCCATCACTTGGGCAACAATCTCTCACACAGAAGCAGTTCCTCCTATAGCTTCTTTGGTCCCAGCCTTATTTATGACCTCCATGGCAACACTGATCTTGTCCTTCTCAATAGCCTTGACTTCCTCTAGCTTCTTTGCATCCTTGGTAGCCTTAGTCTCCGTGGTAGCAATAACTTTGGCCTCTTCAACCTTGATGATCGAGGCCTCATTGACAACTTCGACCTCGGTCTCCCCCTCAACCTCCTCTTCTTCTTGCTCCTTGGTCTCAGTAATAATGTCCCACAAATCAAGTTTAGAGAATGCTTCAGCAACATTCGCCTTACATTTGGTGAATCCTTTTAGGTAGGCATTGTAGATGGCCTCCTCAACTTCATTCTCAAGGTCCTCAGAATTCTTGTAGTTTTCAATGGCCCAAGAAGCCGCCAAGGTTGCCTCTTCCTTTGCTATCTTGGCCCAGTCTTCAGTAGCTTTAACCTTCACCTATGCATCCTGAACAAAGGCTTGGGTAATGTCAAGTCTTTGGTTTGTAAGTGCAACTATCGACTCCTAGTACATCCCCTTAGAGGTGGCATCAACCAAACGGATCTCCAAGGTAGTGGCATATTCCATAGCTTTGCAAAGCTTCTCATCGTTCTCTTTCAGTTAGGTCTCAAGCACCTGGATAGTTGGTGAGGACATGCAAGATGAGAATGCAACTATGCAACCCTAAAAGAGATTAGCAAAGATTAACTTAGCAATTTCTTATTTGCATATGATTAGTTCAGCATATAATATCAAAGGAGGTCTAATGAAGAGAACTCGAACGACCAAACGTAAACCTAATTAATGAGACTATCAAAATAACAAAGAAATACGAATAAGATTCGAACCACACAAGTTAAGCTAGGCAAATTTAATATTTCAGACCTAATCGACACTAGAACATACCTGGCATTAATCTTTCAAGCAGGTCAAGATCACTCATGAAGAGACCTCCCAAATGACAAGACCATACTACAAATTGAGGGCCCTTCTTGTTTTCTGGATTGTGGCAAGTAATTCCTTCCTCTTGAATTCAGAATCCCGGAGAACCCTACAACAAAGAAACCTCGAGATTAGGAACTTGGTAAGATACGTTAGTCATGAAATGGAGAAACTAAAGAAGAATCGATGAAGCATTGTTGAAGAATAATCTTGGCGCCACGGTAGATCACTTGAAATGGATTAGGCCGGCCTCCTTGTGATGGTCTTCTTGATCAACCTTGAATATTGAAGGGCTAGCTTGAGATTGGAGAAGAAGGAGAGTGTCTTAGGCGTTGGAGATGGAGGAGGAGAAAGTAGGGTTGGCATGGGATAGGGAGAAGAATTTAGAACTACCACCTAGGCACATAGAACTCACATAGAAGAAACTTTTAATTTTTTTTTTTCATTTCCTTTCCTTTCTTTTACAAGAAGACTAAGAGTCTTTTATAGACTATTAAGCAATTTTGAATTCAAACTACACCAAATATCATGGAGAAAAATTTGTGGAGAAAAATATGGGGCATCCCATGAAGAGTGGAGGAAGTTGTGGAGGAGGTTGTAGCCAATTCAAATTCCAATTCCCCTTTTCTTCTCTTGGGCGGCAACCTTGGATGGTGAGGTGGCATGTGTGATGTGGCAGCAACCTTGGATGGTGAGGTGGCATGTGTGATGTGGCAGCAACCTTGGATGATGAGGTGGCATGTGTCATGTGGCATGTGGTCCCCACTTGAGGTAGCTTTGGTCTTGCTTTGGAGTATAAGTCTTGAGTCTTCTTTAGTCTTCAAATGTGGTTTGGTTTGATTCTTCATGGATTGGACTTGACTCATTTGGACCCAACTCTCAAATACAAGGTTAATCAGGCTGGACTAGTCCCAACATAAAATTGAAATGGACTCGAATTACATAATTATTTGGACTCAAAATTAAAGAAAGAGAAAAAAAATTACAGGACTTTCTTTTACTCATCCAACCATAAGGACTCGGTTTTGACTTGAATTGGTTGGAGTCTCTTCCTGATTCTGGTGCCCACACCAATTCTCCCGGGGTGGGAGGAACTCAACCTTGTCGAGTAAGGGCTGACTTGATAAGCTTCTAATACATCCAGGTCGATTTGTTGTAGGTCCTCTCGGGTGATCCAATAATCTTCAGATTCAGGACATCCTTACCATCGAACCAGATAACGTTGGTAGCCCTTATTTCTAGTAGTAATGATCTGGTCATCCAAGATCCTTTCAATCCTCTCCTTTCGCTCAGGAACACTTGGTGGTGGACACTCATTTGGGGCTTCACTCTCAAAAGAAATATTAGGACCAAAAAACTCACCAGGTATTAATGCAGGTTCTTTGTATTCTTTTAAGTCTGAAACATTAAATGTTGAACTAATGCCATAACCTGGTGGTAATTCTAATACATAAGCATTAGGTCCAATTTTCTTTATTATTTTGAAAGGTCTGGCTCCCTGGGCATGGAGTTTCTTCATAGTTCCCGGCGAAAACCTTTAAGGTTTAAATTTGATCATGACAGAGTCCTCTTCATTAAATTCTTTTAACCGTTTATGTGAATTAGTTATATGCTTATAGAGTTCATTGCTCGATTGGATCTTTTGGCTAATCTCCTTATGCAATTCCCTAATATGCTGTGCATATGACTCAGGAGACTCAGACACCCATGCATGTGTGGGTAAAGGAGCTAGGTCTAAAGGCTTCCTAGGTCTGTATCCATGGACCACTTCGAACGGACTTTTCCCAATAGACCTATTAACTGAGCTGTTATAGGCAAATTCAGCATGAGGAAGTAATAGGTCCCAGTTTCCTAGGTTGTCACCAACTAAACATCTCAACAGATTTCCTAAGCTTCAGTTTACTACCTCGGTATGGCTATTGGTTTGAGGATGATAGGCAGTAGAGAATTTCAGCTTGGTATCGAGCATGTGCCAGAGGGTTTTCCAGAAATAGCTAGTAAATTTGACATCTCTATCGGACACAATGGTTTTGGGTAAACCATGAAGCCTAACGACCTGATCGAGAAAAAGCTTGGCCCCTTCGAAGCATCTAAAGTTTGAGAACAAGGAATGAAGTGAGTCATCTTGGAGAAACGATCGACAACCACAAAGACAGAATCATGCTTCCTAGACATCTTAGGGAGGCCTACTACAAAATCCATGCTGATATCCTGCCATGGACAATCAAGGACAGGTAAGGGTATTTACAGACTGGTGTTCTGTCTTCGCTGTTTTGCAACAGCACAGGTACGGCACTGAGCTACAATCTGGGCCACATTTCTTTTGAGACCAGGCCAAAAGAATTGGTCTTCTATTGCTAAGATGGTCTTATTCCTACCAAAATGTCCTGCTAAGCCCCCAGCATGAGCTTCCCAGATCAGAAATTCCCTAACAGAGGTCTTGGGAATACACAACTGATTTCCTTTGAAAAGGTATCCATCTAAAAGGGTATAATCACTATGCTTACTAGATGGTCCTTGTTGAACGGATTGATAGAGGTTACCAAAATCAGGGCATGTAGGATACTCCTCTTTCAATCTATCAAACCCTACTACCTTAGTGCTCACAGAAATCAACAACATGGAACGATGACTCAACGCATCAGCAACCCTATTTTTAGTACCGGCATGATGTTTCAGTACGAACATATAAGCTAGTATGAACTCTACCCATTTCCCGTGCCTAGGATTCAATTTCTTCTGAGAACTAAGGAACCTAAGAGCTTCGTGGTCAGAAAATAGGACAAACTCTTGCGGTAGAAGATAATGCCTCCAATAATGTAATGACTGAACTACCGCATACAGCTCCCTATCAAAGGTGGAATACCTTAGTCTCGCTTCATTTAACTTCTCACTAAAATATGCTACTAGGTGATTCTCTTGACTCAAGATACCAATTCCTACCCCAGAAGCATCACAAGCAACCTCGAACACTTTGGTAAAATCGGGTAACCTCAAGATGGGTGCGTGTGTCATTTTTTTCTTAATTATTAGGAAGGCTTTGTCTGCTGCTTTAGTCCACTCAAAAGTTCCCTTCCTAATACAATCAGTGATTGGAGCCACTATCGTACTGAACCCTCTAATGAATCTCCTATAGAAGGTGGCTAAACCGTGGAAACTACGGACATCATGGATACTCTTGGGTACTGGCCACTCTACTATGGACTTAATTTTCGTAGGGTCAGCGGACACTCCTTCAGATGTTACTACGAATCCTAGAAAGATAACTCTATGTGTTAAGAAATCACACTTCTTGATATTGGCATAGAGGCTATCCTTTCTAAGGACTTGGCAAACTTGCCTTAGGTGGGTTAAATGGTCTGCCTTAGTCTTGCTATAGATAAGAATGTCATCAAAGTAGACCACCACAAATTTCCTGATGAAAGTTTTCAACACCTGATTCATTATTCTCATAAAGGTGCTGGGTGCATTGGACAGACCGAACGGCATGATTAACCACTCATATAATCCATCTTTAGTCTTAAAAGCGGTCTTCCATTCATCTCCAGGCCTAACCCTAACCTGATGATAGCCACTCTTTAAGTCTATCTTGGAGAAAATCGTTGATCCGGCTATCATATCTAACATATCATCCAGTCTTGGGATTGGAAACCTATATTTGACAGTAATCTTGTTGATGGCATGGCTGTCTACACACATCCTCCAGGTGCCATCCTTCTTAGGGGTTAACAAGGCAGGGACTGCACATGGGCTTAAACTTTCTCTAACAAACCCCTTTCTAAGAAGTTTACTAACTTGCCTTTGTAACTCCTGATGTTCAGTTGGATTCATCCTATAATGAGGCAAATTAGATAAAGTCGTGCCAGGGACTAAATCTATGGCATGCTGTATGTCCCTTAAAGGTTGAAGATTATCGGGAAGATCCTCGGGAAACACGTCTTCAAATTCTTTCAATAATTGGACCACCTCTTGAGGGTGTTCTACAGGGGTGTGGTCCATAGTTTCCTTAGCAGCTACCATCCAAATAGGTGCTCCCTCATTAATGTCTTTTTCTAATTCTCTTGCACCTATCAAATTTAATCCAGTCCTTTTTTCTTTCAGGCTGCTAGCTTCTCTTTTAGTGTTGTCCTTAGGCTAGGTTGGATGAATGACAATTTTCTTGCCATTGAAATTGAAAGCATAGGAGTTTGTTCGACCAAAAATTGTCACATCATGGTCAAACAGCCATGGCCTACCTAGGATGATGCTACTTACTCCCATAAGGAGCACATCACACCAGATTCGTTCCTGATAGGACTGAAGTTGGATTCGGACCTAACATCTCTGCTTGATTGGGATAGAAGTGGAATCGATCCAGGATACCTTATATGGATTGGGATGTGGTTTAGTGGGTAATCCTAGACTCTTGGTTGCACTAGTGAAAATGGCATTGACACAGCTTCCACTATCGATCACGATCTTACAGACCTTTTCTCCTATTTTGACAAATATGTGTAGGATGCTAGTCCTATGCCAGTCTTCCTACTCCTTGGTCTGTTTCATGATACGTCTCACAACTCCTAACACATCTGATGAGTCTACATTTTCTTCATCTCCTTCATACTCATCAGCCAAGCAATCCCCTGCTTCATAAACCTCCTCCTCATCATTCTCTAGGGGTTCTGATTCTCCTTCTTCTGCCTCCCCTATATGTAAAGTTCTAGAGGGACATTGGCTCATGAAATGACCTGGTTTACGACACTTATAGCAGACTCGCTCCCTCTCACCTCGAACTTCAGGGCTCTTTCCTTTGTCTTCTCTAGGAATTGGGAGAATGGAAGGGTTGGATCTAGGGGTTGGATTCGAGCTGGATCTTGGTCTATTGGTTGTACCAGGGACTGAACTAGGTTGACTAACAGGAGGATTAAACCTAATAGGCTCATGTCGCCTAAATGTAGTTCTCCTTTGAAACCTCTCATAGTCCATGGCAACTTGGTATGCTTGATCTAAATCATGGACTTCTCTCAAAAATAGTTCCCCTTTTATATCTTCATTCAATCCTGATCTAAACCTCGACAATGTGGCTGACTCAGACTTAACTACGTTGCATCGCATCACAAACTCATCAAATTTAGCAACGTATTCCGAAACGGTCTTATTACCCTGTGTCAACCATTGCCACTGATCTAACAACCTTTGCTGATAAGACATAGGCAGATATTTCTCTCTAAGCTTTCTCTTCATGTCTCTCCAGGTCGCTAAAGGTAAGTCTCCCCTCTGCCTAGCTATGCGTTCGATGTTTCCCCAATACAACCTAGCCTGAAGTACTAGTCTAATTTTGGCCAATTTGAATCTTCTCTCTTCAGACATATCATACCAGTCAAAATACTAGTCCATGTCAGCCTCCCAGTCTATGTACACCTTAGGATCTAAGCTGCCTTCGAAGGTTGGTGCATCTAAACGGATATTCCTTAGGGCGGATCATCCTGATCAAAAGTATCATGGTGAGGTCTTCTAGGATATGGTTCTGGAGTGTGATCAACATAGCCCTGATGTGGCCTTCTAGGAATTGGATCAGGTGTATGTTCCTGTTGCTGGGCTCTAAGATGAATTGAAGGCAATCTGGGTGAAGATGGTTCAGTTGGAGTCAACCTAGATTCCTCTAGGTTTCCTATCCTTTCCTCGAATTGATCAAACCTAGAATCCAAACGTTCAAGTCGCTCAATCATAGATCTCATAAGGGTTTCCATACTAGTGTCCATGGATGAACTTGGTTGGTCTTGTGAAGGGTGGTAAGGAGTTCCTGATCTAGTTGTCATGCAAACAATTAGACTCAAACTCGGGCTAAGGATTTCTAGACCTAGAGTACGAATTAGAGATCTAATTAAAAGGACCAACTAGCTAGTAGTAACTTACGTGACTTAGCCAGGTAGGTGGGAAGGGGAGTGGAGGTCCCTGTTCTGCCAACCTTAAACACCAATCTGTGATTGGCCAGGTAGGCGGACCAACCCACAATCCCTAATACACCAATCCTAGACACCAAGCCCGTAAGCACACACCAATTAGTGGACACAATCAACTTGACCCTAATCCGAACCCGACTCGTTGGTGTCCCTAACCCACTAGGGTGATTAGGTCTAATTGATTTTAATTAAGGATTGGGATCGAGATGATGGGTTATAGTTTTGGGCTAAGGACAAGTGATGAACTCTTGCCCCCATGTCATATTGATGCCCTTAAGATGTTTTCAAATGAATGCAAAAAAAATTTTTTGTGTGTTTTATGAGCTGACTTAATTATTTGACTTGATTAGTTTTCAAACAATTTCAAATTCAAACTTAAATTTTAAAATTTAAATTTCAAACTCCAAGTTTCAGATTCTATAATGTCAGAATTCAAAAAATTTAAAATTTAAAATTTGAACTTCAAATTCAAAAATTTTCTGAGATTGGTTATTGTTGGAATTTCAGCTCAGATTGAATCTCAGAGAGTATTTTGAATGCTAGAAATTCTAAAAAACGAAATAAAATCTAAAATTTTTTAAGAAATAATATGAATTATGTGGATCCTAGAAAAATAAAAATAAAAAATTTTGATCTATCTACATAGAGAAACAATAAAAACAACAGACCATGTACTGCAGACTATTTCAGCAGGACAGAAGATTGAAGTAGGAATTTTAGTATTTTTCGTGAATTTCTTCTGATGTTGAAACTTTGTGTGATTATAACTAACCTTATATGGAATCAAAAAAATTATGGCAATGCAAAATGTACTATTTTTTTTCTTTTGAATTTTTTTTTTTTTGATCACAGCCAGCAGATTCAGATTCACAGAAAAAAAAAGAAATTAAAGGAATTGCGATGCTTTACCAAACTCTAATCTAAAACTTCATGTCCGGCCTAGAGGCTCATTACTCCCATGGGTTGTGACAGTGTACTGGAGTACACCCGGTCAGGAGGCGTGAGTTTTTGATCTAGTTTGGATTTAAGAGAAAACTATTCTACCCTAATGCAACCATGCTCTGATACCAAGATTGGTGAGGACATGCAAGATGAGAATACAACTATGCAACCCTAAAGGAGATTAGCAAAGATTAACTTAGCAATTTCTTATTTGCATATGATTAGTTCAGCATATAATATCAAAGGAGGTCTAATGAAGAGAACTCGAATGACCAAACGTAAACCTAATTAATAAGACTATCAAAATAACAAAGAAATAGGAATAAGATTCGAACCACACAAGTTAAGCTAGGCAAATTTAATATTTCAGACCTAATCGACACTAGAACATACCTGGCATTAATCTTTCAAGCAGGTCAAGATCACTCATGAAGAGACCTCCCAAATGACAAGACCATACTACAAATTGAGGGCCCTTCTTGTTTTCTGGATTGTGGCAAGTAATTCCTTCCTCTTGAATTCGAAATCCCGGAGAACCCTACAATAAAGAAACCTTGAGATTAGGAACTTGGTAACATACGTTAGTCATGAAATGGAGAAACTAAAGAAGAATCGATGAAGCATTGTTGAAGAATAATCTTGGTGCCATGGTAGATCACTTGAAATGGATTAGGCCGGCCTCCTTGTGATGGTCTTCTTGATCAACCTTGAATATTGAAGGGCTAGCTTGAGATTGGAGAAGAAGGAGAGTGTCTTAGGCGTTGGAGATGGAGGGGAGGAGAAAGTAGGGTTGGCGTGGGATAGGGAGAAGAATTTAGAACTACCACCTAGGCACATAGAACTCACATAGAAGAAACTTTTAATTTTTTTTTTTTCATTTCCTTTCCTTTCTTTTACAAGAAGACTAAGAGTCTTTTATAGACTATTAAGCAATTTTGAATTCAAACTACACCAAATATCATGGAGAAAAATTTGTGGAGAAAAATATGGGGTGTCCCATGAGGAGTGGAGGAAGTTGTGGAGGAGGTTGTAGCCAATTCAAATTCAAATTTCCCTTTTCTTCTCTTGGGCGGCAACCTTGGATGGTGAGGTGGCATGTGTGATGTGGCAGCAACCTTGGATGGTGAGGTGGCATGTGTGATGTGGCAGCAACCTTGGATGATGAGGTGGCATGTGTCATGTGGCATGTGGTCCCCACTTGAGGTGGCTTTGGTCTTGCTTTGGAGTATAAGTCTTGAGTCTTCTTTAGTCTTCAAATGTGGTTTGGTTTGATTCTTCATGGATTGGACTTGACTCATTTGGACCCAACTCTCAAATACAAGGTTAATCAGGCTGGACTAGTCCCAACATAAAATTGAAATGGACTCGAATTACATAATTATTTGGACTCAAAATTAAAGAAAGAGAAAAAAAATTACAGGACTTTCTTTTACTCATCCAACCATAAGGACTCGGTTTTGACTTGAATTGGTTGGAGTCTCTTCCTGATTCCGGTGCCCACACCAATAGTGCTTTGAGAAGCTTGCATTTCCTTCTTGATCTTGGCTTCTAGAGCCTCTCTCCTTGCAAGCAAGCCTTCTAAAAGTTTGGCTTGCCTTTCGACAGTCTCGACCTTATCCTTCAAAGAGTCTAGAAACTCTGTAGACCTACCAAACAACTCTCTCATCATGAAGATGTCATGGATGAACTGCAAGAGAAGAGAGGCACATTAGCTATCTGGCACCTATGGAAATTAACAAATGAAAGCCCAAGAAGTACTTACCTTGTGCAACTATTATATGGAATCAGCAAAGATTTTGTCCAAAGAATAGGACCACCACTTTGCTTGGTCCTGAAGAAGTATGTGGTCGAGCAGGTCCTCGACCAGCTTCTTAGCCTTAAGATAGAGGTAGGCTGGAGCACTCTTACCCTTAACTCAAGAATTTCTCCTCCATCCATGGAGACTTCTCTAGGTGGAGATGGCTCTGCTTGGGGGTGGAGGGCTTGGTGATCTAACCTCCACCATGGAAGATGGCACCAGTGGAGTGGGCAGGCTCTATGGTTGGATAGGAGATACCAGAGGAGCAAGTGCTGAAGCGGGCAGCGATGGCAATAAGATTTCCACCACCTCCATACCAGCAGTAGTGGAGGCTTCTTCTAGATGAGACAAAGGAGCATCCTTCAGTAATGGTATGGCTGGGGGTATGGTGATTATTAAACTGTGCAAGGCCTCTTTTCTATTGCCTTCCTAGGTTTCTTGCCGGTTCTTCTTTTCTAACCGATGCTTTTTATATCATTCATGAGAACTTCATATCTGCAAAAGAATCAAATGCAAATTTTAATTAGTTCCGAGCAATCAAGTTGGGAAGGGACACAATAATTTTTACCTATGGCTTTCACCGAGTTGATCTCGATCTCAAATAAGTTTTGTTTCAATAATAAATCTCACTCTTTTGGGATCTTTGAATTAAGGAGCTGCTCATGAACCCCCTAGTTGGAAGACTCCACCTCATGATCTTGATTTGGGGATTAGTTCGAGTCACTCCAAACCCAATTTGCCCCCTTATGGAAGACAAAGAAAAATCAGCTCTTCCATCCCTTGATGGAAGAGGGTAGATTGAAGTGGATGGTACCCTGACGGGGAGCTATGAACCACCACCCTCTATTTTTGTCGAGTGGTGTTTCAGAGTAAAAATTATCCTAAATAAAGAAAACTTGGGGACAACCCCATTGAAATGCAACGAACCAGGAAGGAATAGATGGTTAGGAAAGAGTTCGGGGTCATCTAGGCTAGAAGAAGACAAATCGATCTAGCAGGGTGAGAGTGAATGGATGGAAGGGTAGGTGAAGGCCTGCATAAAGAAATTCCTTGTACAAGGCTATTCCCCCTTTGGACTAGAGGTCATCCTATCATTTGGATTTGGTGCAGAAATCCTAATATGATCTAGAATTCCATATTTTCTCCAAAGATGAAGAACGGTCACCCTAGATAGTCAATAATATACCCATCGACTAGTGAAAGCTTGAATTAGTACCAGGGCTAGGATTGGCACAAAAGCTAGAATCGGGGCAAATTGGCTAGTATGACGGGCTACCCTAAAAGGGGATTCCTCTTCTTCTTGGTCTAAAGGTTTGGTCCTATACTGGTATGGCTTCTTCGGACTTAGAAGACTGGAGACATGGCTCACTGAGTAACTATTGCCCTCAGATGACTCATGTTGCCAAGGAAGGAGGAGGGGAAAATAAAACCTAAATAAAGGAAGAAGTCTAGAAGAAGAAAGGGCCATCCTGTATAGCCCCGCTCAGGAAATCCTAAAGAAAACCTAAACAGGATGAAGGCAGAAGGCAAGAAGCTAGAGAAAAGGAAGACCAACATGCTAGAGGAAAGGACTTTCAGGGTGCATTTGGTTTGAAGCTCTTCTCCCTTATCTCCTCTCTACAAATCAATGAAGAAACAGCCTTTGAAGAAATGTCGTGAACCCTCTTTGAACTAGGGCCCCAATAGCTAGGATCTAATCCCCTCCGGCATATGCCCTAAGATCTGGATGCATGGCACACACCCAATCAAAATTGCACATCACCTTGAGGACTTCCTGCCCCACTTAATCTTCATCCTTGGAGATGCAAAGTGAATCATTTCAAATCATCATCCCAAGATACATGGTTGCTGCCTATTAGCCATAGGGAGATGTGCAAGCCACCTGCCACATTGAAAATTAAATATAGTCCCGTGGTATGCCATGTCGATGACTCTCTCTCTTGTAATTGGAGCACCAAGACAATCGATGATGTTCCACTAGGGGAGTAAGCCAATGTCAAGCCCAACTTTCAGACCAATCCCAAGGCCACCTAGCTAGTGACTCCCCTCTCTTAGAAATGACAAAAGTGCCAGACTTTCTGAACTCAGGAGTGAGGGGCATTTGATGTTGCAACTGCTGACATGGCCTTGGCAATGTACCGGATCATTATATACACCACTAGTCAAAGCAGACCACAACGACCTACCCAGAGTGATTGAACCACTGGCTAGGGCAAGGGTGCCAAGGCTGACTAGCTGCCCCTCGATTAAGGCTTAGTTATGGGGCCCATCGGCCAGCTGGTTCTTCCTAGACCAACTACCTGCTCCAAGGCCGAGTCTAGTTCACCGATTTCTTACTCGATGCTGACTAACTAGTTGGATAGACTGACAGCTTATCCTAATCTATGGCTAAATTCTTTCTCTTACTCAGGACCTATAGGGTTTGATGAGACATCAGCCCCTTTGATCATAGTTGTCCTAGCATAAATCATGGCAGAAACGATCCTAACAGATTCTGACACTATAATAGAAAAAAATTTCAATGATGAAGATCTTGGAAGATAGGATCCCACCATGTCAGCCAAGTTTGTTATGCTTGTTAGAGATGGATACCTCTACAATGGCATTCCGTTATACCATGAAACTATACAAATAGGTTAAAGGGGCCCCTAACTAGGTATGTTATGAACATTCTCACATGCTCTAGCTCATACAGTCATAGTATCATCAAAGGCTCCCGGCTCCAGCTATTATAACATCTAATTTTTCATCATTAACTTGAGCATTGAAATGTCCCTACCAGTATCCCTAGCGTAAAGATTTTTTTGCAGGTCATCGGAGCATTGGAGCAAGTAAGAAAAGCTTCCAGATCCTCTAGAAAAGACTTCGTTATTGTCGAAACTCAATAACGGGTGATCAAACAGCAACAATAATATTAAATAATATATTATAATAATTAGTGATACGAGGATATCAAAATTGTTGTAATAGACTTTTTAATGCCATCATTCAAATTCTTGCTATAGTATGGTCATTTGTTTCAAATATATAATTTAACATGTGCACGACTATGAATGCCCTTAGATTCCATTCATTTAAATAAACTAGGTACTGGGCCCATGTGATACACAGTATATAATAATTTTAATATTTGATATGATTTAAAATGTGTTTAATAAATTTATTATCTATTAAATCTATTAGTTTAAATCTATTTAAAATTTATTTAAAATTTTGATATTTAAAAAATTCTTTCCAAAACTAAATCAGAGAAGTCTGATACAAGTTTTGGAGAAAATTTTTTTTTCAAAACTAAACCAGACTTTGCTTTTATAGATGTTGCCGCCCAGATCGTCGTGGCCCATAGCTGCTGATGGCGTCGAGGATCGCGCGTCCGCCTGCTTAGGATGTCTCCGGTGCCTCGAGACCTACAGCAAACAATGTCAGTGACCTGGGCCAGAGGTTAGGAACTCCTTCAGCTCTTCAAAGGCCGCCTTGTACTCTTCGGTCCAGGTGAAGTCGTGCATCTTGTGCAATGCCTTGAAGATAGGGAGGCAGCGGTCAGCCAACCTCGAGATGAACCGACTTAGGGCTGCGACCCTCCCCGTCAGACTTTGAACTTGCTTCTTGGATGTTGGGTGCTCCATATCAAGGATCACCTGGACCTTCTCCAGGTTCGCTTCGATGCATCTCTGGGTGACCATGAAGCCGAGAAATTTTTTGGCTGCCATCCCGTAAGCGCACTTCACTGGGTTGAGCTTCATTTGGTGCTTCCAGAGACTGTGAAAGGCTTCGGCGAGGTCGGTGATGTGGTCTGAGCTCGATTTGCTCATAATGAGCATGCCATCCACGTACACTTGCACGTTCTGGCTAATCTGATCTTTGAAGACCTTGTTGATCAAACGTTGGTACATGGATCCAGCAATCTTCAGGCCAAAGGGCATCATCCTGTAGCAGTATGTCCCTTGATCGGTAATAAAGGCAGTGTGCTCCTCATCCCCCGGGTGTATCCAGATCTGGTTGTACCCGGAGAATGCATCCATGAAGGAGAGTAGCCTGTGCCCCAAGGTGGCGTCCACCAACTGATCTATCCTTCGCAAAAGGAAGCTGTCCTTTGGGCACACCTTATTAAGGTCGGTGTAATCTATATAGATCCTCCACTTACCATTGTTCTTCTTCACCATCACCACGTTCGCCAGCCAGCTTGGGTATTGCACCTCTCGGATGAAGCCAGCGGCCATAAGTTTCTCGACCTCCTCATTGATGGCCACCTACCTTTCTGGGGTGAAGCTTCTCTTCTTCTATCGAACCGGTCTGTGCCTCGGATCGACGTTGAGCTTATGGGTGATGACATCAGGGGGAATACCTGGCATGTCCGCTGCCATCCAGGCGAACATGTCTGCATTCACCTGCAAGAATTCTAGTAGCGGAGCCTTCTCCTCCTCGGGCAGCTGGGCTCCGATCTGCACGGTCTTCGTATGGTCAGCTCCGAGCTGGTAAGGAAGCAGGCGCTCAACTGGGCCTCCCATGGGGTCCTGACCCTCTGGTCGAGCTCGTCCACCTTGGGGCCCTCCTTGGGCCTCTGGGCCCCGGGAAGGGTTTGGAAGCAGTGCTGCACCGGTTGGGGCGTACCCCTCATTTCTCCCATGCCACAAGGGGTCGGGAATTGTACGAGTAATCTTTTAGTAGAGACAACAGCATCAAGGAGTTTGAACCCAGGTCGGCCCAAAATCATGTTGTAAGGTGAGAGAAGCCAGACAATCGTGAACGTCATCATGATGGTACTCTGTCGAGGTAGGGTCCCAGCAGTGATCGGAAGAGTGATTTCTCTCTCCACCCCTACGGAGTCTCTTGTGAAACTAACAAGGAGTGTATGTACAAGCTTGAGCTAAGCAGAATGAAGATTCATTCTGGAGAAGGCATCATAGAAAAGCACATCCATAAAGCTTCCACTATCTACCATGATGCATTTTACAGGATGCTTGGCGATCATCATTTCAACGACCACAGCATCATTATTTACATTTTTCTCCCCATCTTCCCCTCTCCTCATAAAGGGGAGTACAATCTCAGGATGCCCTGCCCCCCGGGTCCTCTTGGAGGCATGCTCGGCTCCCCAGTGTATCATCCCCATCGGCTTCTCGGTAGGGCGATTGTCGACCATCGGAATTGGTGGAAGGGCGATGTGCGCCTGAGATTCTGGTTGAGATCTGCCCCCCACATATTTTTTGAGGTTGCCCTTCTTGATGAGGTCTTCGATCTCCCACTTGAGGCTGCGGCATTCCTCGGTGTCATGGCCGTGGTCACGATGGAAATGACAGTACTTCATCTTATCATGGCTGGATGATGGCCTCAACAGCAGTGGGCGCCTCAGATAGGTCTCGCCCTCGATCTTCATGAGGATCTTTGTTCTCGGGATGAGGAGGGGAGTGAAATTATCCTCAAGGATGGGAGCACTTCTTGGCCTTGGTCCAGGTCGAGAGCTCTGAGCTAGCGGTCCCGGCCTCTGCGCCCCAAGCATCTTGACGGGTGCCGATCTTTTCAGTGGCTGCCCATCGAGCTCCCGCCTTGTACGATCCACCTCCTCAGCACGGATGTACTTCTGAGCTCAGGAGAGTAGCTCGGAGTAAGTCTTCGAGGGCTTCTTATCAAGCAAGTAGGTCAGGCGAGAAGTCCTGAGCCCTTGCTTCAGAGCTAGCATTGCAACCGGCTCCTCCAAATTGTAGATCTCCAGTGTGGTAGCCTTGAAGCGAGCCACATAGTCCCGTAGCAGCTCACGATCTTGTTGCATGATGGAGAAGAGGTTGTCTGCCTCTCGTGGCATCTTCCGACAGGCATCAAAATGAGCCACGAACCTCTGCCCCAGCTGGGCGAAAGAGTTGATACTTTCTGGCTCGAGGCGGGCGAACCACACCCGAGCTGCCTTCTGGAGAGTAGCAGGAAAGGCGATGCATAGGAGAGCGTCAGTGGCCCCCTGGACCCTCATGAGGGCCCGGTAACTTTCCAGGTGGTCCAGGAGGTCGGTGGTCCCATCGTAAGGATCCACCTGCAGCATACAGAATCGGTAGGGAATCGGCTCCACCTGAATCTCTTGGGAGAATGGAGTGCGGATGTCATAGCCCGTCGGCTCGCTAGCGGAGCCAGGCAAGTTGGCGAACTGGTGAGCCAGCTCTGCCGGTTTGCGGTCATGCTCCTCCAGGCGCTTCTCCGCCATGTGCCTGATGGCTTCATTCATCGACCCATCCGTCGCGAGAGGGGGGAAGGCAACGTGGGTGCATGGTGCCCATGGCGAGGGGCTTTGCCCTTTCTGCCTTGGCGGGGTTTGGATGCCCCCCGGCCAAGGTACGGTGAGCAGTTCTCTTCGTCAGTGGACCCAGCCCGTTGTCGCTTCATCGAGGCTTGACGACTACCCCGAGGGTCAGTAATGACCTGTGGCTATGAAGGCCTCCCGTGGAAGGAACGCAGGCTGTCGCGGGATGTTGCGGCATGGGCCACGGGGGTCTCCGGCTGCTGATGAGTAGCCAAGGACCGATACTGGTGCTAGAGTTGGCGCACTGCCGTAGTGAGGGTGTGCATCTGCTGAGCAAGTGCAGTCAGCTGAACTTCTAGCAGAGGTGGCTGAACTAGGGCGGGTGGCTCCATTTCCGGCCCGTGTGGGTTCCCATGGGAAGGGGACACTTCCGCACGACCGGGAGAGGCTCCCCTCACCCGAGTGGTCACCATCCTCCCGACGAACTGTATGAGCGGGGCCTAAACTGGATCAAGTGTCGTCCCCCTCCCCTACCTCGCATGCCAATCTGTTGCTGCCCGGATCATTGTGGCTCGTAGCTGCTAATGGCATCGAGGATCGTGCATCCGCCTACTTGGGATGCCTCCGGTGCTTTGAGACCTGCAGCAAACAACGTCAGTGACCCGGGTCGGGGATTCCGACGGGGGCGCTCCGACGGTCAAGTCAGTGACGGTCCAGGAGAACAAATCTTCCTGGTCAAGCCCCTCTGGATGAGCACCACCCTAGGAGGAGTCAGTGTAATGTGTATGAAAGTGAGAGTAGTAGTGAGAGTAAGCTGGGAGAGGTGATGGCCGAGGTGGTGTAGCCCTCCTGTCTGGCCTCTCTCCCCTTTTTTTTTGTGTGCTTGCTTTTGGTTACCTCCCTTTGGCTTACTCCGGCTCGGTCTTTTACTTTGGCTTGCCTCGAGATCTTCCCATGCTGTCAGGCATGCACGATGAGGTATCGTGTCGTAGACGGGACACCTCTCCTGTCTGACAATCGGGGAACCTTCTATATGCCTTTGACATTCCTTCTGCTTGCCCTCTCCTGGAAGCCTGGCAGGACCTTGATTGGAAAGCCACCGCTCTCGAGACCCGCGCTCTCCGGTGGGATCTTTTCTCTAGTCATACGGTAGGTCGATGGAGGGTATGGCACCTTGATGTGAGTTTTCCTTTCTTTCCGGTGTGAGTGACGGCCGTGGGCATTAATGGCGGCATGGCTAGTGCTGTCGTACAACCCTCGAGAGGACCGCCATTGTCCTCGAAGGGGAGGTGTTGCTCTCTTGGCAGATGGCGCCTTAGTCTGGATTGGAAACCGAGCTAGGAAGATGGGGCCCGCCTTCGATGGGCTTGCCTCGAGGTAGTTCGGCAGGGCAGAGGAGGAGTGAGCTCAACTCTATATTAGTGGAACTCGGCTTTGGACGAGCTCGGCCAGGTGGGCGAGGCACCGCCCAGCCTAGGGGACCCGACCTCGGAGGGACGCCTCGTGGCGGAGGAGACGTGAGCTCGACTCCTGACCACGGGGCCCGAACTCAAGGGGCCTGCCTTGGGCGGGGAACTCGTACTCGGCTCCGACCTAGGCATTCCAGCCCGGCGGGAACCGACCTAGCGGAGGTCAGAGCTCGACTTTGGCAGGCGACCGTGCTGCTCCAAGGGAGCTCAGCCCGGCGAAGGAGCTCATGTTGAAAACCCAGCGTGGCGTCTGATGGGGACTCCACGTCAGTTTCCCCATCCCACATCAGCGATCCAACCACATCAATAGATATAATATATTATATAAAAAATGTATTTTTAATTAAAAAAATTAAAAAATTTTGATACTTGACGATCATTGAATCCAGATAATACTATTTTAATTATATATAATAGATATATTTCTTTTTTAAAATAATATAGAAGGTGGAGACCACATTGCAGCCATCTCTCGCTTGGGAAATTAAATCTAGACCACGTGCTCCACATTAGCAATGTAGCGTACCAATTCTGTTTTAACATGTGGCCAAGCTTGCCACGCCAGCATAACTTAAGTGAGAAGAGATGAGTGAGTGCTCTATTTTTTCCACTCGATCCTGATGAAAAAATTCTAGCCCTCTTCTGCCCTCCCTCCAGCCTATCCCACTTTCCCCTCGAGGAAAGCACTACCTTGGACAGCATATGCCACTTCCCTCGCCTCGCCGTCATCACTTTCTCCAAATATAAAAATGGAGGAAAACTAATAATCTGTTGATGCTGAATCTCTGCCGATCGGATAGAGTAGGTCTTTCTGCTGGATTGCTGTTGACCAGAACCTGCAAAATATATCCCTGATCGAAGACTTTTCGGTGAGAGACACTCTGATGCCTAAGTCAGTAGAAGCTCAGGCATCAGCAGAATGGAGAGTTTTGAAAGCAGAGAGGGAAGAGGGAAATTTGAAATGTAAGAGAGAAAAATCAAGTGGCCTCCTCCTGAGTGTCCCCTCTTACCAGTATTTATAGGCTCCAACGTAACTACTTACGGTTATGAAAGTTGGCGAACGCAACCTCCTCATAACTATAAGTAGTAGATGTCGAAAAAACAGTTACACTCGGAGTTTATCCAATATGAGGTTTTAGACCATGTGGGTGATTGCAACAACCAAAACATATTTTAGCTGTTTGTCTAAGAATCCTCCTTCAAGAATAAATCCGAAATGAGCTCAACATTCTCTTTAATAGCACTCCTGAAGGGAATGTTAGCTACACTTCAGAAGAATCCATTTCGGAAGTAACAAAAGTAAACACTTAGAGTCTGAAAGAGGGATCATACGCTCTTCATATTGTATTGAAAGAATAAAGCCGAAGATATTTGCCTAGGAGGTCAAGTCTTCGGACCAAGGTAATTGTATGAAGCCGAAGACAGAGTAAATAAACCTAGCTTAAAATTATAGATAAAGATGTTGGCTAAGTTTTCGAATCAAGGTGAATGTACGAAGCCAAAGACAATAAAAAATCTTATCTCCTGGATCATGGAAAAAGATATGAAGCCATAGATATTAGGCATGGTCTTCGGACTGAGATAATAATATGAAGCTGAAGACCCAGAGCTAATAAGCTTATCTCTGGGTTTTCGAATCAAGGTGAATGTACGAAGCCAAAGACAGTAAATAAACTTATCTCCTGGATCATGGATAAAGATATGAAGCCATAGATATTAGGCATGGTCTTCGGACTGAGATAATATTACGAAGCCGAAGACCCAGAGCTAATAAGCTTATCTTCCGGAACAACAGATATAAAGCCAAAGATATTAAGCATGGTCTTCGGACTGAGATAATAATACGAAGCCGAAGACATAGAGTGAAGACAAAGATGTTAGGTTAAGTCTTCGGATCAAGGTGATAATACGAAGCCGAAGACCCTTTTCTTTGCCAGCTGATTTGACCAATAAACCAAAAAAGAAAAATTGAAATTGGTTCAGAAAGCGGTCCAATAATTAATTGAAATAAATCCAAGATATCATAACAGGTGGGTTTCAAAATGAAAGGGACAAGAAATGCAAGAGTCCTAGGAGAACATGGGCAAAAGAGAAGAAAAGGGAGAGTGAAGTTATACTAACGTGGCAAGCCTAGCCACATGTTGAACTGGGATTAACGTGGTCCATTATTAATGTGGTACATATAGGCGCGAATCTTTTGCAGTACCAATTTTGCTGTACTTTCATAAATGAGATAACATGAAAAAATTTCGAACCAATGGTAATCATTAGGTTCGCCAGTGGCGGTAGGAGTCTCTCGTGAAACGTGCCATCTTCTTTGAGGGTTCCTACTGGGTTTCTCTGGGTTTTGAGGGCTTCGGGTTTGTCTTTCTCTTGTTAGTGTTGCTGCTGGGTGGTTGCATGATGGCGGAGTCTAGATCTGTGGGTAAGGTTTTAGTTTCGGATGGAAAGTAGGATTCTAGCTCCGGTGGGAAGGATGGCCGGTCGTGGGCGGAGGTGGTGCATGGACCATCTCGTGCTCCGGCCTGGACTTCTTATAAGCTCACTAAGGAAGAGTTGGAGAGGCTCCAGCTCAACTTCTCCAAGGTTTTGATCATCCCGGAGATGCTTATTGAGGATTCAAGGAAGAAGTGGCAGGGCCTTGCGGTCAGCTTCTGTAGTCTCGGCCACCGGGTTCAGGCTCTCAGGTTGGTGAAGGAAGTTCGAACGACATTACAACTGCCAGTCAACCCTGAGGTCTTCCCTGTGGGTGACGACCTTCTGGTGCTCTGGTTGGCTTCCACGGATGACTGCAACAGGGTATTGGCAGCAGGGCCCTGGTACGTCGCCGGCCAACTCATGGCGCTGGCACCATGGCAGCATGACTTCAGACGGGGAAGGAGCTCGGTGAACCGTACCATTGTGTGGATGCGGTTGCCGGACCTTCCTTTGGAATATTAGGAGCCTTCTACCATTATGGCCGTTGTCGGAGAAGTTGGTAAGCCTCTCTCCTTGGACACCTTCACCGATCTCATGCGGAAAACTGGCTTCGCCAGGATCCGCATGGAGATAGATGCCTCGTGACCATTGCTACCAAGGGTTTTGATCTAGGGAAGAACTGAACCCTTCTGGAAGCAATTCGTGTACGAGAGCCTTCCTCCGGTTTGCTTCTGATGTGGAAGAATCGGTCACGAGGTGGCCGGCTATCAGTTCCTGTTGGAACAGGGGAAGGCTGCTGCTCCTTCTTCTCCGGGGCTCTATTCAGGTAACTTCGTTGATGCATTGGGAGACAAATCCACAGAGGGATCGGCTCCTAAGATCTCTAGGGAGGGGGAACTCCTTGCATTTGGTCCTTGGCTGACGACGATGAAGGTACTCCCAGGCCGGGGGGGAGGGTCTTTATCTGGACCAACGGAGCAGGTGGACCATGGCAAGGCCCCAGCTTCTTCATCGGACCTACCTTCATCTTCTCCTTTTAGATCTTCTCCTAACAGACATTCATCCACTCCGACTTCTCCACTTGACTCCGAAGGCTGGCAAAAACTGGCGAAAGTGGCAAGGAGGAAGTCGCCTACTCACTTCGGACTCCAGCGGAAAGGATGGGGATAACTTGACAAAGGAGGTGGGGGGAGCTTCTTTGCTCCTCTGTCGGACACCATGCAAATAGTGCCGTCGAATGAAGATCGCCATGACCTGCAAATGGTGGATTACGGTACCATCTCGCTGAAGAGAAACCGGAGCCAGTCCAGATCTCCTTCTCCGTCTTCGGTGAAGCCAGCTGCTGTTTCGCCGGACTAGGTAAGCCCCTTAAAACTATCTGTGAATGATTCTAATGGAGCAACTCAGGGGACCCTTGGTTTGTCATCCTCTTTGGGGGTTTAGGAGAATAGGAGGAGGGAAAAGCATGAATGGCGAAGGGTTGAGGGCAAACACGGGCTGATGATGGAGGAGGGTGGTTATGGGGGTAAGGTCTTGGGTGAGGGAGGAGGTTCCTCTTCCGTGGGTGTTCAGGCTGCCTCCCATAAGGAGAGGACTAGGGGGGAGAAAGTTGGTGACCAGGCTCTTTTAAAACCCAATCTAGTTCATGGGAAGGAAGGGAGCTCTGAGGGAGAAAAAAAAGTCGATGGAGGGGGAGCAACGAGCTACGGGGGGATCGAGGGAAGGAGTTGGGGGCAGGGTTGTGTTGCAAGGAGTGCAAGGGGAGGGTGGTATTCACAGTGGAGGGGGAGCTGGGCATGCATGCACTCGATTGAAATATCTTGTGAGAATGTCGGTGTCTGTGCCGCAGTCTTCATCAGGCGGTCAAATACTTAAGGCCGAGGCTGCCTTTGCTCCCTCACACCAGTCTGCTTCGGAAGATAATGATGTGTTATCTTTGCCTCAAAATGATAAGGCCGTGACTGAACCTTTCGAACCTGGTATTCAAGCTGATAAATTCTTGAAGCGCCCTACCAGTCTAACTTCACACCAGGGGGGACATGATCCGGTATGTGATAAGGTGAAACTCGCCCTGGGATTAACTGAGGAAACTTCTGGGAAGCAGGAACTGGTTAATATTACTGTTAAACAAGTTTCTGTATTTAATAGACTTGAGGACGGACAGGGGTCCATCCCCAAGCTTTGACTGGTACCTATGAAAACTTTTATCTAGAATGTCAGGGGGGCGAAAAAACCCTCCTTCTTATCTACATATCATAAGTATTTGCAGATATATCATCCACACATTTGTGTCTTATTGGAGACCGGTTATCTGGTCCTACTCTGGACAGTCTTAGGCGTCGCCTACTGAGAGATTGGGGTTTCTACTCTGTTCCCTCCCAGGGTCTCGCTAGGGGCATCATTGTCAGCTGGGACTCCATGGCACTGAAAGTTGATGTTTTACATAGATCTTGTCAGATGGTCACTATTGTTGTTTCTGAACCCAACAGGCCTTCCTGGCTCCTCTATGCTATTTATGCTAGCATGTCATATACGGAGGGAAGATTGGTCTGGAAAGAGGCTTCTGCCTTGGTTGATCACGAGATTCCTACCATGGTGGCTGGGGACTTTAACACAATCCTAAGGCCTGATGATAAGCGGGGAGGTAAACCCTTCCATCCAGATATTGGCACAAGGGAATTCTCTACCTTTATCTCAGACAACGGTCTTATCGACCTAGGGTTTGTGGGTCCTCGGTACACTTGGTGCAACAACCGAACCGGCCATGCCAGAGTGTGGGAGAGACTTGACAGATACTTTGCCACGCCGTCTTGGCTGTCTCTTTACCCTGATCATAGTGTTAGCCATTTGACCAGGATTTCTTCCGATCATGCGCCCATCCTCCTATCTATGACTGTTCCCCCTGCTACTTCCAAACCTTTCAGATTTGAAAAGTTTTGGCTCTCCTATCCCAAAGCCAAGCAAATTTCTAGAGAGGTTTGAAGAACGTCGGTCCGGTAGGATGCGGCATACCGGATGTCCAGGAAATTGGAGCTTCTGAGAAGACGTCTTCTGTGGTGGAATAGGGTGGAAGTTGGCAACCTGCTCAACCGAATCAAGAAGGCTGAGGATACTATTTATCTATTGCAAACCAAAGAAGATACCCAAGGTTATTTATCCGACGAAGACCTTCAGGCTTTGCGCACTACTCTTGCCACTCACCATACCCTCCTTCAGAATCAGGAAACCCTATGGAGACAAAAATCTAGGGTTAACTGGCTGAGGGAGGGAGACAGAAATACCCGATTTTTTCATCAGGCCACTATTATCAGGAGGCATACCAACACCATCCGAGCTCTATATTCTGACCACAAGGGGTGGATGGAGGATGCTGATAGTATTCAGAGAGAATTTCTTCATTATTTCATGACCAGGTGGACCGTTCCTACTCCCACTAATTTTAACATTTCTTCTGTTCCTCCCTAGAATTTGGTTATTGTTCTTCAAAATTATGATCTGCTGAAGTAGGTAACAGAAGAAGAGATTAAATCTACTCTGTGGTCTTTGGTGGAGGATAAAGCTCCGGGACCTGATGGTTATCCATCTTTCTTCTTTCGAGCTATCTGGGAGATTCTGAGGGCTGATATGGTAGCGGCTATTCAGCTCTTCTTTAATACGGCTACCATGCCCCCTGATTGGAAGCACATTTATATAGCTCTTATTCCGAAGTGTCAGGATCCTTCTATGCCTTCACATTATAGACCTATCAGTCTTTGCAGCACTCTTTACAAAGTTTGTGCTAAACTTCTGGCGAATAGAATGAGCCTCATTCTTCCAAACATTATCAATCCTGAACAAGGTGCTTTTATAGGAGGATGTAATATCACCGACAACATTCTTATTGCCCAGGAATTTATGCACGATCTTCATGTCGCTTCGCACCGCCATAGTCTGATGGCTATTAAGCTCGACATGGAGAGGGCTTATGATTGTGTTGACTGGTACTTTCTTATCAAAGCTCTGGAAGATTTTGGTTTTCAATCATCTTGGATTTCCAAAATTATGTCTTGTATTAAGGCCCCTGCATTCTCTATTCTCATCAATGGATCCCCTACGGAGTTCTTCCAATCATCCCATGGTATGCGCCAAGGTTGCCCTCTATCCCCCTATTTATTTATTATTTGTGCTGACTTCCTATCTAGATCCCTTTCCTAGGCAATGCGAGATTCTCAGATCCATCCTTATATTATGGGACCAGGAACATTCCCGGTCTCCCATCTTTTATTTGCGAACGACTGCCTGTTACTTGGCCGGACTTCCCTGGCTAATGCTAGGGGCTTCAGGAAGATTGTGGAGCATTACTATCAGGCTTCAGGCCAGAGGGTTAATTTTCAAAAGTCTGGGATATACTTTAGTCCTAAAACTACCCTCGACGTCCGGAGCAAGATTACTCATATGTTGGGCATTCAGGAGCGACAAGGACTGTTGCATTATTTGGGTATTCCTATTTCCGGTACTAGGCTCACTACGCTCGACTGCACTCCCCTTGTGGCTTCTGTGACGGACAGGATTGGAGGATGGCAGGCCAGATCTTTATCAGCCATGGGCAGGCTCACTCTTATCCGGTCAGTATTGGCATCTCTTCCTGTTTATCTTCTCTCTAATTCCTTTATTCCCAGGAGGGTCATTCTCAAGATTAAGCAGATGATTTGGGCTTTTCTCTGGAACTCCTCTTCTGATCGGAGGAGGATACATCTTATGAGCTGGGAAAATGTCTGCCGACCGATGCATGAGGGGTGTTTGGGCATCACTTCTCTTCTTGCAAGGAGAGAGGCTTTTATGACCTGGCATGTCACCAGGTTTTTTTTATGTCCGGACACTATGTGGTCTTCTTTCATGAGGGCCAAATATGGCAACATCCCTTTGTATCTCAGTGATTGCTCTACTTCCACGAGGAGGCCATCGATTGTTAGGAGAAAGATGATTGCCAGAGCCCCGATTATCGCCTCCCAGATCTCCTAGGTGCTTGGAGATGGCCGATCAGTTAGCTTCATGAATGATCCCTGGATTTTGGACATTCCTTTAAGCAGATGGCCCACCTTCATCTCTGTTCTGACTCTGGCCTCTATTACCATAGCTGACCTTCACAGACCGGGTCTTTCTTCTTGGGACAAGGACATCCTTGGATACCGGATCCTGTCTATTCCACTTCCGATCCATCCCTGCTCTGATATCAGAGTTTGGAGACACACTACCTCGACCAGGGTGCCTATTGGGAATCTCACTCTTGGGAATCTCACTCCTACGCCTGATCGGGATCTTTATATTTCCAGGAGCTATCGATGGATTTGGACCTTGCCGGTGCATCCCAGAGTTTCACTTTTTATCTGGAAACTCACTTGGCACCACCTCCCCACGCGGGAGTTTATCACCTCTAGAGGGATCCATATCACTCATGAATGCCCCTTTTATGGGATTCAGTTGCAGACGCAGACTCATGCCATATTCCATTGCGGTCGTGCTAGTCGGATCTGGGCTCTGGCGGGATTCTGTGGTATACCTGCTTAGCTTGATCACATTCTGGATACTTTTTATACCTTGCTGCGGACGGCGCCTATGATCCAGGTTTCATTTATTGCTTATCTAGCATATCATATTTGGATTTCTAGGAATGACCGGATTTTCACATCTTTGAGGCATTCCCATATGATTCTGGTTGAGAGGGCCAAGATAGCCGCGATGGAGTATTGTAGGTCTTCCATGATGTCGACTGAGATCTGGGGTTCCCCTCTCGCTCTTCGAGTGACCCGGAGGGTTTTTATTACCTGGGAACCCCCTCCTCCGCCCTTTGTCACTATTAGCTTTGATGGGAGCCTCCGCTGCAGGATGGGTGGAGCTGGTTTCATTATTAGGGATTCATCGCTGGGTTTCTTGGCAGCTGGGGGTACCCCTTGTTTCGACTCTTCGGTGCCGGTCCTTGAACTTTATGCTACATGGACTGGGATCAGATATGCTCGTCGGGTACTGGGCCTAGACCATCTAATCATTGAGGGAGATTCTGCCACCGTCATTTCTTGGATCTCGCAGACTTCCTCCACACAGGTGGCTCATCCGATAGTCAGGGACATTAGACTCATGCTACAGGCTTGCTCTTCTTTGACTATCAGACACATTTTTAGGGAGGTTAACTCAGCAGCCGACTGGGTAGCCTCTTATGTTGCTCAGCACACTGACTCTATTTTGTGGACTGATTGGTAGACTGCCCCTGTACAGCTTAGGAATATTTTGCTTTCTGACTCCTTAGGTTATATTCATCTACGTTCAGTTTAATGAATACATCGTTTTATCAAAAAAAAAAAAAATGATAATCATTAAACTTTCTTTTAAAATACTTTATTTTTAAAATAGATTTAATAACTTAACTCCTCTCTTCTCTCTTTAAAACTTTTTTCCAACTTTTTATCCTCTCTGCCATGCTGCCATAGTTGATGGAGGAGCAGTGCCCTCCACCATACAATTCCTCGTATCACCTCACTCTTCCTCACCATCTTCCCCCCCCCCCCCTCCCCCCCCCCCCCCCCCCGCGTCCCATCAAAACTTGGAGTCCTCACTGCCTATTAGTTGACGAAGTTATGTCTCACAAAAAATATAGATAGTCTCTATTTAACAATAAGAAGATAGAAATATGGATACACTATAGTAAAAAGGGCAAAAGCCGATCCTTTTCTTCCGATGCTTATCTTAAGCATCGGAAGATACAGCAAACCCGTCGATGCTTTTAAAAAGTGTTGCTATCCTCCAATGCTTATAAGCGTTGCTAAGTTTATTATTTCCCGATGCTTTTAAGCATCGCCGGGTTTTCACCAAGCGTCGGGAGCTCCGCCACAGTACTGATGCTTTTGAAAAGCATCGGCAAAAAAAGAGGTTACCGATGCTTATAAGCATCGTCAAGTCTCCCTTCTTTTCATCTTCCAATCGAGCCCTAATCTCAGTCTTCCGCCGCCGCTCCCCCATTTCTTCTTTCCCCTCTTCTCGTTCATCTCCTCCACTAGTTCATTGCCATCCCATGGTCGCCGTCCCGTGCCTCGTCACCGTCCCGCGCGCGTCGTCACCGTCCCGTGCCTCATCGTCGTCCCATGCGCGTCGTCGCCATCCCAGATAGGACCGGATCGAGCCAGATAGGACCGAATCGAGCCAGCGCTCCCTCATTTTTCCTCTTCCCTCTCCTCATTCATCACCTCCGCCAATTCGTCACCATCCCAGGGTCGCCGTCCCATGCCTTGTCGCCGTCCTAGCTAGGACCGGATCAAGCCAGCAAAAAAATGTATGTATAATATTTGATCCCATTTTTTTTTATGTTTTGTTTAATTATTTTGGTAATAATTATCTTTCTACAATGTATTGCTCTCAGGATTTGATACATGTTTTTGTTTTTATTTTTATTTTTTATTATTTATGATTTTAACATGCATGATAGTATAATAGAAATAATTCAAGTCCTCTTGGAATATGGTTGATTCATGGATGGTAAGAGAAAGTATGGTCAAAAAAAAATCAAAAAATAAATAAATAAATGAATGGGGGGTGCCCTGTCACTTGCACTGAGTCAACACTAGAAATGATTCTCCACTGGTTTGCTTGCATTTTGACAGGCCCACCCAATCAAACCCACAGGCTCAGGCTCAGATAAAAAGCCCATTTTATTACATAAGGCAGGCTTGGGTACCATTATTAGGCCTAACACCCTAATCAAGTATTGTAATTAAACCAGGAGATGTGTGGATTCATACATGGCCATTAGATGATGTCAGCATGTAAAGACACATCTATTTGTTGATATAAATTTGTTAGAATAGATTACATACCATCAGATCAGGGTTTGCCAATGCCCTTCGACCCAATGACTTGATCCAAAATAATATAAATCAGTAGTATGTCTTGACGCCTTGACTTCCCACCAATTAGAGGTTGATAACCGACCAACCTTGACATAATTATATGAAGGAAGTGATTGCCCTTATCCAGACAACTAAGGCCATTTCCTTTTTTTTTTTTAAATAACATTTTTCAATAATATCAAGAAATAATACACTATGTGACGTGTACTATATTGTCACGTCACCGGTCATAATTACTTGTTTCTATAAATCTTATCCATCAACTATTCAACTTTTATGTAAATCTTATTCGTATTCAACTCGATGCTGATGTAGAACAGAGAGCTCTGATACCCAAATTGATCCAGAACGAAAATGTGGAATGCGGAAGCAAATTAAAATTAATGTATTTTTTTTATTTATTTATTTTCAGAAGTCGGCTTTGACTCAAAAGAAAGATAAACTAATGTTGAAAGAAACTAAGAAATGACAGAAAGCACAATTGAAAGGAGTGGGTTATCAGAGTAACTCAAAAGTAGGATCGCTGGGGATTGAGAAACCCCCAGACCTAGGGTTTACTCCTCTTTCAAGAAACAGACGAAAAGAGAAGAGAAGGTTTTATACCTGACTGTGATATCTCTCGTTGCTTCAATTGAAGGACACTCTCGAGCAGATTGTAGGATCCTTGGAGACGGGGTATCTTCGCAATAGATCCTCGGATTGTAGTCCTATGGCAAGGTTGGCCTTCTTCTTGAACTCAGGATCTGGAAGAAGAAGAACAAAAAAAAAAAAAAGAACCAGAAACTCAAAGAAAGACACTGACCTAAGGACTTAATGAAGATTGTTGGATGTAGAAGTTCCGGAGATCTTGATACTGATCTGACTCTTCGTTGAACTTGCTCTGTAGTTGAAACAGTTGATCTGAACCTGGATGCTGGTGGCCGGCCTCTATGTGGAAGAGAGGGGCCGTGGGATGTAGATGGAAAATTAGGGTTTGGTGGTGGTGGAGTAGAGATGGGTGGACTAAGCTAGGGTTTGGGGTTGGAGATCTCACACCTCCTCAAGGTTCCTAGGGAACCCGGATTTACTCCCTCACGGAGCTCAACACTTGAATACAAGTGCGGAAGAGAGAAACACAAAGTTGCTCACAAAGAAATTGATTCCATTCATCATTTTTTCAAGAGTTACATAGAGTTGAATATATAGACATAACAAAGAAATAAAATTTCATACACTTCCCATGTGGGACTAATAGGACTAACCCACACTTTAGGCATCAATTCTCTTCCCAAGACTCCTTCCATGAGTGGGCAGCCCAAAAACTCCAAGAAAACTTGAAAATCAGCTCCAAATGACAGGTTATGGGGGTGTCTCCTAGTATCTCTCCATGAATCAAGGATTTTCCCTTCATGGTTTGGCTCTTTTGGACACCTCCTAGTCTTGCTCCACAAGTTTAGGCTTCTTCCTTTCATGGCTTTGGCACTTTAGGAAACTTTTGGGTGCCTCTTTGATTTTCTCCCCAAGACATGCTCTCTTCCCTTTTATAACTTGGGTTTTTATGGAACATTGTGGGGCACCTCCTTGATCCTCTCTTCAAGAAAAATTCTTGCCATCCTGGCTTGGGTTTATCTGGAAAGAAGTTGGCTCCTCCTTGGATTGAGGTATCTTGATGGATTTCTCCCCCAAGTGGTGCATGAAAGAAGGGACCTGCTTTCTTGTGGTGTGGGGACCAAGGCACACTGGATGGAGATGTGGCGCCTCCTGGACTCTGGCGTGTGGCTGGGAGTGTGGCGCCCACTTGCTTGGTCCTAGGAGAAAATGTGGCACCTTGGAGAAGACCTAGACCACTACTAGGACTTGTATTGAGTCAACATGACTCAACAAAATTTAAATTGCAGGGAAATACAGACTCAAACTAAAATTGAGTTGACCAAGTCAACCCTTATTACAAAACCAGAAAACCCTAATTCTTCGGGCAATGTCAATCAGAGATCTAGATGGAGCCCTGAAGTCTTCTTCTGAGTCTGGTGCCCGCACCAGATGCATCAATATAAAAATAAATAATGATAATCGATGATGTGCACTGCATTTGATGTATAAAAATATAATTTCTTCCCTCTTGATCGTGCATGAGCCAGGAAACAGATAACTACCTGCAAAGATAAATGAGCTCATGATATACTTGCATTCCTGAATGACCCTCCCGAATCCAACATACCACCATGAAAGAAACAAAAAAAACATTTTTAAAAAACATATCTTTCTTCTTACCAAAAATAAAAAATAAAAAATAAATGTCTTTCAACTTTCACCCTAAATCCATCTTTAAAGTTAAAGAACCTGCTTTAACTCTTCTCCTTTTCGCAACCTACTTGCCCCATTCTTAAACGAACTGAGCATGAGTGGTCCTTGGAAGGAGAACATATAGGCTCACAAGATGTTCATGATTCTCCATTGTTTTTAATAGTTTTATATAACTATCAATTCATTGGAAGTAATCGCAAGATCCTTGACCCTATGAAACGAGACCGATCCCAATTTTCTTATCAACTTCGGTAAGAGTGAAGGATTAGATAAAGGGAAAAGAATATATCTTAAGCATAATAATTTCACAATGATCATAGAAGAGAGTGTACCGCAAAAATTAATAGTTGAATTCAGTATACATCACTTTAAAAAAGAACCTGAAATTGCATATCTTAATATACAATTTAAAATAGATAACCTACTAACCGTATGTAGAACTAACTTGAAACGTAGTCTTGAATGTGACGAATAAATTCAGTAAACTAATCTTTCATTTTGGATTCTAAGTTAACCCTATCTACGATTCATGATTTTGTTGTTGTTGATAGTTTTTATGTCATGCAGAATTGCCTATTTTGTTGCCATTTTCTTATTAGGTGTTTGACTGCTTGGAGAGTAAAAAAGCTCTGTAAACTATTTTAAAATTAGTTTAAGGTTTGTATATGGAGGCTATGATGATTATGCAATATATGTTTGGCTAATTCAACTGTTTCTAATGGCAACAATCTTAGATGGCCTTCTTTTGTAGGCAACTGATTGTAGTCGTTTTGATTTAGTTATAGATTAAATAGTATAACTGAGCCTCCTCCTTATTTTTCATTATTTATTGTTCTTTTTCTTAATAGATTATTTTTTTTTTTATAAATTTTTTGGAATATACCTACATCTTACTGAACATGTTATGCTTTAAGATTAATTTTATTATTGCAAATCTTTTATTTCAATACCATCTATAGCTTTATTATGATCAATTATGACTTTTTAAATATTTTTTAAAAAACTTGCATTGCATAGAAAGATAGACCCATCAATTGATTAAAGTACAAATTCTATAGCATCCGTACATTTATTTTATTTTTGTACGGATGAAAGAAATATGTATAGTGGTCAATTGATTATCCAGTTTGGACAGTTTGAGAATTGCAAATAATTTTATAGATGATTACAGTAATCAAACGGTATGGATAGAGTTCCAAATATATTTTGGATAGCATTTTCTTTTAGTTCTCCTTATACATATTTATTCGTATGGGAAGAACTAAGGAAAAATACTGTCAAAATTTTTCTAGAACTTCTATTGCGTATCTTTTAGTTACTGTAAATAACCTATATAATTAATACAATTCTTGAATGGGATAGGACCTCTTTACCTTATAGTTTGTGATATGATGTATTTAATAATACTGTAATTGATATATTGAATAAACTTATTTTAAATTTATTCAGTTCTTATAAATATTTATTTATTTCATTTAGTTTTATCTTACAATGGATAAGAGTTGGATAACTAAATTGAGGAATAGCAAAGAATATCTGGATGGAGTTCAGAATTTCATTAAATTTGGTATGGAGAGAAGTAATATCAATGGAAGATTTTATTCCATATCGAAAATGTGTAAATTTCAGTTCTTTATATCCAAATATTGTTGAAGAACATTTGGTATGGAATGATTTTTTAAGAGATTATACAGAATGATTTTTTCTTGGAGAGTCAAGGTTACATCTACATGTAACCAAACATCTAATATGAAACATATACCTAATTTTGGATCCAATAACCAACAGAAAAATCTTGCAAGAGATGATGATATTAGGAGTTTGCTCAGAGATGCTTTTGAATATGGTGCTCAAAATTCTGGAGATTTTAGTAGAGGATAAGTAGCAGATGGGCTACCTGATGGTCCTATATTTACTGAATCTATACATAATGGGGAGCCGATACCCCCAACTAATGTTAGAACAGATCATTATCAGAAGCTGATAAGAGATGTAGATCAAGAATTATATACTGATTGCAAGAACTTTTCAAAAAAAAAATTTCTTGTATATTTATTTCATATAAAATACTTGAATGGATGGTCTGGTAAAAGTTTTACTATGTTGCGCAAGTTGTTAAAGGATGCATTTTCTGAAGGTACTAGTTTACCAACATCTTGTTATGAAACCAAAAAATTAGTAAAGGAATTGGATCTTGGATACGAAAAGATTCATAGCTGTCCAAATGATTGTATATTATATCGAGGAGAACATGCCGATCAAGAGTCATGCCATGTGTGTGATGTTCATGATGGATGAAGCAAAAAGAAAATAAGAGTGAGGGATTAGATGAATTGGATGCAACACAAATTAAACAAAAGCCGACGAAGGTATTATGTTATTTTCCTCTTGTACCTAGATTAAAAAGGATCTATGCATCATCAAAGACAGCTTTTGGTTAATGAGATGGCATGATGAAAGACGTATAAAAGATGGAATGCTAAGACATCCAGTGGATAGTTTAGCATGAAAAGCATTTGATGACAGACATCCTGATTTTGCCTCTGATGCTCGTAATGTCAGGTTGGGTTTAGCCAGTGATGGGTTCAATCCATTTCAGATCTTAAGTTTTGTCTATAGTACCTGGCTAGTTGTTCTAATTTCTTATAATTTGCCACCATGGATATGCATAAAACAGTCTTCACTTATTCTATCTATTACGGCCGTAATGATGACGTGGCCGGTCTCAGATTCCGTCAGGTATGATCGAGCCACGTGGAGGTTTCTTCGGCCGAGTCAGCCTCGGCTTCCGCGCTACCGAGGTCGAGCTCGGCCCTTGCCTCCCCCAGGCTACCTCGCCACGTGATATCCCGAGATGTTACCGCCCTCGCCGAAGTCGAGTTCGGTACAGGGCTCCTCCAGCCGCCTCGCCAGGTATCCACCCAGGAGGGGTCCACCTCGGTCGAGGTCGACTGCTCCTTCGCCCCTTCGCCAGGTGGCCCTAGGAGAGGGGTCCACCTCGGCCGAAGCCGGTTGCCCTCCTGCCACCTCGCCAGGTGTCCACCCAGGAGGGGTCCACCTTGGCCGAGGTCGGCTGCTCCTTCGCTCCTTCGCCAGGTGGCCCCCGGAGACGGGTCCACCTCGGTCGAAGCCGATCGCCCTCCTCCCACCTCGCCAGGTGTCCACCCAGGAGGGGTCCACCTCAGCCGAGGTCGGCAGCTCCTTCGCTCCTTCGCCAGGTGGCCCCCGGAGATGGGTCCACCTCGGTCGAAGCCGGTTGCCCTCCTGCCACCTCGCCAGGTGTCCACCCAGGAGGGGTCCACCTCGGCCGAGGTCAGCTACTCCTTCGCTCCTTCGCCAGGTGGCCCCCGGAGACGGGTCCACCTCGGCCGAAGCCGGGCGCCCTCCTGCCACCTCGCCAGGTGTCCACCCAGGAGGGGTCCACCTCGGCCGATGTCAGGCCGCCCGTACAGAGAAGATCCCAAAGAAAGAGGCACAGGTTTCGAGGTTGGCCCTCGAGCCGTGCGCATCACAGACGGCGCCCCGTACAGATTGTGGCGGCATGCGAAACACCACTTATGTTTGCCCGACAAGTCCTACGGTCGAGAGGCGCGGTTCTGACAAAACAGGGCCCGTAAACAGACAGCGCCGGCACTTAGGAAGAAGAGCGCCCTCACTGGGCCCGAGGCCTGACCGGCCGCCCTGCCGGTGCCACCCCCCTTCTTTTGTCTTTACCCTTTCCCGCTGGGCTCGACGAATGAGGTCGAAAAGCCACCTGGCCCTCGAAACCAAAAGGGGAAAGAGAAAAGGATGGAAGGGGGAGCCTCCCACGATGAGAAGACAGGCGGGCAGTGGGAGGAGATAAAAGGAAGGAAGTTGAAGGCGACCAGGTAAGCTGGGACGAGTAAGAAACAGTGGCCAAAAGCCCCGCTCCGAGAGTAAGATCCAGGGTCCCGAGAGGGGATCGCTTGGCGTGAGCTCGGCAAGGATGCCAAGGCCGGGTTTCTGATCCCTGCAGCACCTTTCTTGCTAGTAAATTCTCTGAGTCTGGGACTCCTTCGGGGGCCCGTCTTGGAGAATATGTTCCTTCTCTCCGTCTACTAACTTGACCGTCGGAGCTCCCTCGCCGGGATCCCCGGCCAGGGTCTTCTTACCCTCTCTTGCAGGTTCTCTCCAGCTAGGAGGCTCCAGGAGCTAGGCGGTCTTGTAGGATCGACGGATCCGTGGCACGGGCGCGGCAGCGGGATCGGCAACAGATTGGCATGCCAGGAAGGGGATCAGGACAACACCCCCTAGCGGGAGCCAGCTTTCTGCAGGTACCGCGCTCTCCGACAATGGTGGTCACTCGCGGGCGTGAGGCGTCCACCAGCCGTGTGGGGGAGGTTCCCTCCCCTCAAGGGGCCCACAGCCCGGAGAGGGATCTTCCAGCTCCCCCTCCTCTTCCACCACAGCCGACCTCGGCAGACGAGCCCCTCGCGGCCATCATCCAATAGCTGCAGACCTTGACCTCGGCGGTCCGGCAGCTTCAGCATCAGTAGCGGTCCCTGGCCATGCAGCCGCAACCGGGGACCCCCGCGGCCCGAGCCGCGGGACAGCGTGGGAGCCAGCGCTCCATTCATGGCAGGCCATCCCACCCGAGGGCAGTCTCAAACCCCCGTGGGAGCCACCAAGCCCCTGCAAAGAGAAACTACTCCGGTTCGGATGATCACGAGAGTCGATCCCCGGCCGATGAAGCCGAAACGGCACATCACAGCAAGCGACGCCGAGGCCTGAATTTGCACCGAGACCGATCGGCGCCCCCTTCACCAGCGGCCTCGGTGGAGGACTCCACCGACGAGGCCATCAGGAGCCAGGCCGAGAGGCGCCTGGAGGAGCACGAGCGCAAGCTGGCGGAGTTCGCCCGCCGATTTGCCGACCTGCAGAACTCATCGACGGACCCGGCGGGCTACAACTCCCGTCCCCCCTTCTCTGAAGAAATCCAGGCGGAGCCGATCCCCAGCCGGTTCCGCATGCCGCAGGTGGATCCCTACGATGGGACCACCAACCCTCTAGACCATCTGGAGAGCTACAAGGCTCTCATGAGGGTCCAGGGAGCCACGGACGCTCTTTTATGCATCGCCTTCCCCGCTACCCTCCGGAAGGCTGCTCGAGTCTGGTTCACCCGCTTCGAGCCCGGATCTATCTGCTCCTTCCACCAGTTGGAAGGAAAGTTTGTGGCGCACTTCGATGCTTATCGAAAGGTGCCAAGGGAGGTGGACAGCCTCTTCTCCATCCGCCAGCAGGACCAAGAGCTGCTCCGGGACTACATCACCCGGTTCAAGACCGCAGCCCTGGAAATCTACAGCCTAGACGAGCCCGTCGCCATGCTGGCTTTGAAGCGCGGGCTCAAGACGTCCCGCCTGACCTACTCCCTGGACAAGAAGCCCCCTAGGATGTACTCCGAGCTCCTCCTCCACGCCCACAAGTACATCCGAGCAGAAGAAGCCGACCGCACCCTTCGAGAGCTAGACGGGAAGACTCTGAAGAGGCCACCCCCGAGGGATATTCCAGGAGCTCGGAAGCCCGGGCCATCTGCCGACCCTCGCCCGAACCCAAGGCCAAAGGGCGAGGTCATTCCGGAGCGGAGGTTCACCCCTCTCCTCGCACCTCGGACGAAGATCCTCATGGAAATTGAGGGCGAGCATTACCTCCGCTGACCTCCTCCTCAGAACCCGAGGGCTATCCGGGATAAATCGAAGTACTGCCAGTTCCACCGCGAGCACGGTCATGACACGGAGGAGTGTCGCAACCTGAAGCGGGAGATCGAGGAGCTGATCAAGAGGGGCTACCTCAGGAAGTTTGTCAGGAACGAGGTCCCTCCGGAGGGGCGGCCGCTCGTGGCCTTACTACCGGTCCCTGTAATTGATAACTGCCCGACGGAGAAGCCCGTGGGCATGATCTCACGTGGGGTCGGGCGAGCAGCGAAGAGAGCCCGGGAAGTCGGGAACCCGGAGAATGTAATCCCTCCCGAGGAGGGGAAGGATAATGAGAATGTAAACAACGATGCCGTGGTAGTCGAGATGACCATCGCGAAGCATCCTGTACATCGAATTATGGTGGATAGTGGAAGCTCGGCTGACATGCTTTTTTACGATGCTTTCTTTCGGATGAATTTGTCCCACGACCAGCTGAGACCGGTGCATACCCCCCTGGTAGGTTTTACCGGGGACTCCGTGGGGGTCGAAGGGGAGATCACTCTCCTAGTCACCGCCGGATCCCCACCTCGGCAGACGACCATCCTGATGACGTTCACCGTCGTCAGGCTCCCTTTGCCTTACAACGCCATTCTCGAGCATCCCGGGCTCAACCAACTGGACGCCACGATTTCCACGAAGAGGTTATTGGTGCAGTTCCCCATGCCTTCCGGGCTCGGGGTGATGAAGGGGACGACCCAGCCGGTCCCGCATTGCCTCCAGACGGTCCCGAGTGCCTGGGGCGTGGAGCTCAGCCCCGACGTTGACGACCTCGACCTAAGGGAGAAGGAACCCAGGGGGGGCCTGTAGAATGCCTGTTGACTTATCCCCTTGGTTCAGACCCGCTGAAAATGGTGCAGGTCGGGGCGCAGCTCCCAGAAGAAGAACGGACCCGCCTGCTGGAGTTCCTCCGTGCGAACGCAGACGTGTTCGCTTGGTCGGTGGCTGACATGCCGGGCATTCCGCCCGAGGTCATCACGCACAGGCTAAACATGGACCTGAGCTGCCGCCCGGTCCGCCAGAAGAAGAGGAGCTTTGCCATGGAGAGACAGAAAGCCATCAACGAGGAGGTGGAGAAACTCCTCGCCGCCGGCTTTATGCGGGAAATCCAGTATCCCAGTTGGCTAGCGAACGTGGTCATGGTAAGAAAGAGCAGTGGTAAGTGGAGGATCTGTGTGGACTACACCGACCTCAACTGAGCATGCCCGAAGGACAGCTTCCCTCTCCCAAAGATCGACCAGCTGGTCGACACCACCTCGGGACATCGCCTCCTGTCATTCATGGACGCCTTCTCTGGATTCAACCAGATCCGAATGAGCCCGGAGGACGAAGAACATACCGCCTTCATCACCGACCGCGAAACTTTTTGCTACAGGATGATGCCATTTGGACTCAAGAATGCTGGGGCCACGTACCAGCATCTGGTCAACAGGATCTTCAAGGACCAGATCGGTCGCAACATTCAGGTGTACGTGGATGACATGCTGGTAATGAGCAAACCCGATTCGGACCACGTAGCTGACTTGGCGGAGACGTTCGGCAACCTCCGACGTCATCAGATGAAGCTGAACCCTGCGAAGTGCGCCTTCGACGTCTCCACCGGAAAGTTCCTAGGATTCATGGTGACCCAAAGAGGAATTGAAGCCAACCCGGAGAAGGTCCAGGCCATCCTAGACATGGAGCAGCCCACCTCCAAGAAGCAAGTGCAGCAACTCACTGGCCAAGTTGCGGCCCTCAGCTGCTTTATCTCCAGGTCAGCCAATCGCTGCAGTCCCTTTTTCAAGATGCTGAGAAAGATGAACGACTTCGCCTGGACCGAGAAATGCCATGAGGCCTTTGAAGAGCTGAAGAAGACGCTCGCATCGCCATCGCTGCTTTCCCGGCCCGAGGAGGGGGAGGAACTCATCCTCTACCTGGCAGTCACCCCGGAAGCCGTCAGCTCGGTCCTGGTTCGGACCGACGACCAAGGAGTCCAGCGGCCGGTGTACTATACCAGCAAACTTCTCCGTGACGCGGAGCTCAGGTATTCTCGGCCCGAGAAACTCGTTTTTGTGCTAATAGTATCTGCCCAGCATCTCAGGCCCTATTTCCAAGCGCATCCCATCGCTGTCCTGATGGATCAACCGCTGAAAGCGGTGCTCAGCAGACCCGACACCTCGGGGTGATTGGCGAAGTGGGTACTGAAGCTTAGCGAGTTCAACATCGCGTACAGGCCCAGGTCGGCCATGAAAGCTCAGGTGCTGGCCGACTTCTTGGTCGAATGCGTGGGTTTGGGCAAGGAGCCCGAGGAGGATCCCCTGCACCAGCAGCTGAAAGCGGGCACCGAGGGGCCCGAAGAGGATGCATGGATCCTCCACGTAGATGGAGCCTCGAACTCTGGTGAGAGTGGAGCCGGACTCATTCTTGCCAACGGCGACGGGGTCGTCGCCGAATGCGCGCTCCATTTCCAGTTCACCGCGACGAGTAATCAAGCGGAGTACGAGGCACTCCTCGCTGGGCTGAGGGTCTCCCGCGAGCTGGGCATAACCAACCTCAAAGCTTTCACTGACTCCCAGCTCATGGCGGGACAGGTCTCCGGGGAGTATGCCGCGCATGACCCCTAAATGGCAAAATACTTGGAGCTCGTCAAGGCGGGCACGGCCAGATTCTGGCGCTTCAACATCTTCCACATCCCCCGCAGGGAGAACGCCCGTGCGGACACGCTTTCCCGACTGGCGATCCTGCCGGACACGATGCTGGGTCGCGCTCACGTGGAGCACCTTAAGGCCCCAAGCTACGAGACCCCAGTGGGGGTCCATCAGGTCGATCGTGAGCCAAGCTAGATGGACAAGTATGCCGAATACATAACCAGCGGCACCCTGCCGGAGGACCGCGAGGCGGCCCGCCTCATCAGAAAGAAAGCCGTGCAGTTCATCCTGATGGATGGGCAATTGTATCGAAGATCCTACTCCTACCCCCTCCTCAAGTGTGTAGGACCCACAGAAGCCAGACTCGTGCTCCAGGAGATTCACGAGGGCGTCTGTGGGAACCACGTGGGGGGCAGAGCATTGGCCTACAAAGCCCTTCGTCAGGGCTACTTTTGGGAGACGATGAAGGAAGACACCGCTGACTTCATGAAGAGGTGCGATCGGTGCCAGCGTCACGCCACGGTGCAACGGCAGCCCTCCAACCCAATCTCCCAGCTTTCAGCTTCATGGCCATTCGCCCAGTAGGGGATGGACCTTCTGGGCCCATTCTCGCCGGCGTCTGGGTAGCGGAAGTTCTTGATCGTGGCCATCGACTACTTCACGAAGTGGGTCGAGGCCGAACCCTTGGCACGGATCACCGAGGCAAACGTCGCCAAGTTCTTTTGGAAGTCGATCATTTGCCGCTTCGGCCTCCCCCACACCGTGGTTACTGATAACGGGCGCCAGTTCGACTGCCGGGAGTTTGAAGAGTTCTGCGGCGACCTCGGCATCAGGCATCGCTTCACCTTGGTGGCGCATCCCCAGACCAATGGAGAGGCTGAAGTCACGAACAGGACTATTTTGCAGGGCCTCCGCACGCGGCTGGACCAGGCCAAAGGCAGATGGGCCGAGGAGCTCCACAGCATCCTTTGGGCATACCATACCACCCCGAGGATGGCAACCGACGAGACCCCGTTCAACCTCGTCTTTAGAGCCGAAGCGGTCATCCCGATCGAGCTCAGCCTACCCATGCTGCGTTTGGAGCAATATGACGAGACAGAGAACCCCGCCAGAATGATGCTCAACCTTGACCTTCTTGAGGAGACGAGGGACAAGGCCCGAGTTCGGATGGCGGTGTATAGGCAGCGTGTGGCTAGGTATTACAACTCCCGAGTGCGGCCGAAGTTTTTTTGTCCCGGAGATCTGGTCCTCCGGCGCACTGAAGCTTCTCAGCCACGGGAATGTGGCAAGCTCTCACCCAACTGGGAAGGCCCGTACCGGGTAGCAGAAGCCCTCCCTCACGGCGCCTACTACCTGGAGGAATTGGGAGGGACCAGGTTCCCCGAACGTGGAACGCCTCGAACCTAAGAGTGTATTATCAGTAATGTAAGGTTCCCCACTCCTGCAGTAAAGTTTCTTTGCTTCAAACGCTCTTTTCTCACCTCGTAGGGAAATCGGTGCATGGCCCTGGCCTCGGCACGCCCGATCATGGCCGACGGCCGAAGGAAGCGAGAAGTCCTGAGCTTCGGCCTGGAAGGCAGGGCAGAACCCAGTTCGCCCATGCGAGCACGGAGAACAGCTCGGCAAGCCGCGCAAGGCTCGAGAAAGCCTGCGGCCCCGGGGTTCAGTCCAGAAGTCCCGAGCTTCGGCCTGGAAGGCAGGGCAGAACCCAGTTCGCCCACGCGAGCATGGAGAACAGCTCGGCAAGTCGCGCAAGGCTTGAGAAAGCCTGCGGCCCCGGGGTTCAGTCCGGAAGTCCCGGGCTTCGGCCTGGAAGGCGGGGCAGAACCCAGTTCACCCACGCGAGCACGGAGAACAGCTCGGCAAGCCGCGCAAGGCTTGAGAAAGCCTGCGGCCCCGGGATTCAGTCCGGAAGTCCCGAGCTTTGGCCTGGAAGGCGGGGCAGAACCCAGTTCGCCCACGCGAGCACGGAGAACAGCTCAGCAAGCCGCGCAAGGCTTGAGAAAGCCTGCAGCCCCAGGGTTTAGTCCGGAAGTCCCGGGCTTCGGGATGGAAGGCGGGGCAGAACCCAGTTCGCCCACGCGAGCACGAAGAATAGCTCGGCAAGCCGCGCAAGGCTTGAGAAAGCCTGTGGCCCAGGGGTTCAGTCCGGAAGTCCCGGGCTTCGGCCTGGAAGGCGGGGCAGAACCCACTTCGCCCACGCGAGCATGAAGGCAATCCCAAAGATGGACCCGCTCAAGGCCTACTCTAACGCCACCCAGTCCGGAATGTCCCAACCTTCGATCTGAGCGACGGACGGGACCAGGCCACACTCATTCCGGCACTCCACCTCAACATCTCAAGAAGGAAAAAGAGGAGATGGGAGAGTGGGAAAGAAAGTGAATTCGAGACTTAGACAAATGGTGTTTTCATTAATCCAAGAAGAAGTACAAGCTGGAAATCCCGACAGGCCGGGAGTCCCCAAAAAAAAAAGAAAAAGAAGAGAAGTACAACAACGACAACAAAGAAAAATGAGGAGATAGGTGGCTCAGTTCGGTGCAGGGTCGGAGCCCTCAGCCTGGGTCGCGCGCTCCGCATCCTCGCCTTCGGCGGCTGCTGGCTCAGGTGGCTTCTCCGGAGCCACGGCCTCGTCACTCGCCGGGGTCGCAGGCATGGCGTCGGCCGCACTGGAGGTCCTGCTCTCGGGTCCCTGCCTCCTACCTCCGAGCACCACCCCACTGAGGTCGAGCTCGGGGTAGAAGGCCCCTACCTTCTCCCGGCACATCCGGAACCACTTCAGGAAGGAGTCCACGGCGGCCTCCCGGACCTCCGAGGTGTACTCGTCGAAGGCCCGGAACTTCGGGATGGCTTCCTGTGCCTCCCGCTTCGGGGCTTCCAGGAGCCCGTTGACGTACACGCTCCGCTCCTTCGCCGCGTTCGCATCCCGCCTGGCCTCCTCCAGCTGGCGCTCCAGCCACTGAGAATGGGCCTGAAGGCGAGCCCTCTCAGCCGCGTCCTCCTCCGCGCGACGCTGATGGGAGATCCTCTCCTCCGATAGAGAAGACTCCAGGTCCTTGTTCCGCCCCTCCGTGCATGCCAGGTCCGCCTGGAGGGTCTGGTTGTTTGCTCGTAGCTCGACCCCCTTCTCCATGAGGTCCTTGACATCGGCCGCGAGCTTGTCGAGTTTCTTTTCCTTCTCGGCATCCCTCTTCACGCTCCCTAGGAGGAAGTTCCTTAGTAGGAGCACGTTGTTCCCAATCTGCATAGTGAAGCAACCGGGTTAGAAGAAGGACCACCCGAGGTCACGGAGGATAGAAGAATACGAGTTCGAGCTTACCGTGAAGAGCTGCGGGAGGATCCCGAGCAGAGCATCAGCGTAGTCCCGGCCACCTCGAGATCGGCGGTCCCAGGCTGTGGAGGCATACTCCATCACTTTCTCCGCGAGCCCTTTGTCGCGGATTACTGAACACCGGTGGGTGATCACCGGTGGCGGCGCCATCAGGTCAGCTCCGACGGTGACCGTCCCTCCAGTAGGAATTACGGTCGACGGGGCGGCAGAGGATGCGGGCTGCGCCGTTGGAGCTGCGGCGATGACGGGACCGGCACTGGGCGGAGCTGCTGGTGGTGGAGCCCCCTCGCCGGCAGCATCGCCGAGTCTGGCGGCAGGCGCATCAATGGCCCCGCCCCGAGGCAGTCTGGGCGGGGGAACGGCGGCCACTCGGCTGGGTACGGTCGCCGTCACGATCTCCTGGCTCGCCTCCGTGCGAGCCCTCTTCACCGCGGGTTCATCCACCTCGACGACGTCCCTCTGGGCCGCGCCCTCCAGGAGGCTCTCCAGCGAAAACTTCATGCCTGCAACACAAAGAAGAGAAGGTCAGCCAGCTCGGCTAAAAAGGAAAAAGAACACAGGAGTCAAGGGAGGACCAAATCTCACTCGGCTCGTGAATGGGACTGATCCCGGCCTCAAAAAGATTCTGCTCCGAGAGAAGAACCTCGAGCGCCGGGACCATGTCGCTCAAGAGCAGGGAGTAGGCCTCCTGGTCTGCCGACTCGACCTGGGAGTTTCGGTTCGGAGACCGGTCCGGTTCACTCCAGGCCCAGTCGACATCTTCGACCGAGGCAAAGAAGAACCGGTTCTTCCAGCCCTTGATAGAAGAAGGGAGGTCGAACCGGAGGCACCTGGGACGGGGCGAGATGTACCACCAGCCGTCGTCAGTGGAGTACCTCTTCAGGGTAAACAGGGCCCTGAAGAGGGAGAAACGGTGATGGGGACATCTCAAGCACGGATCTTGGAGCAAGCATAATTCTTGGAGTGGCACAGATCTTGAAGCATTTTTTGGAATAAATTTATTTAGGATTTATCTTTTGTTTAAAATTTGAATTAGGATTTGGTTGGTTAGGATTGATATATGGATAGGCTTATCTTATCCTATCTTATATTTGAATTTGATTCGTTCTTATCTTTTTATCTTGTATTCAAATTCAAATGAGGGTTGGAAAATCTATAAATACCACCCTCAGCCTTTTATAATGAGGAGGATGGATGAATAAAATTTCTATTGTTCTGTGTGAAGGATCTGTGTGATCCTAGGGTATCTATATGATCCCTTCTCCATCTTCCCAGGGTTTCTGTATGATCCCTGATTTTGGGCATCTATGTGAGCCCAGGGCATCTATGTGAGCCCCTTTGCTATGTGCTTGTTCTTCTAGGGCATCTGTGTGAGCCCCTTTACTATGTGCTTGTTCTTCTTGGGGAATCTATGTGAATTCCAGTATTTTTCTTAACCCTGCACCCTCTTCTTTCCTCCTTCTTTGCAAATCCTAATCTCTGGTGACTTTCATGCTCGCCAGCGATCCAGTCCAATCCCTATCTCGCATCAAACGGGCAACAAACCCGTGGAAATGGCAAAAAACTATGAAAGAAAAGATGACCCGGATGGCATTGGGAGCCAACTGGGCTGGAACAAGATGAAAATGGCTAAGGAAAGAAAGGAAGAAGGGGTGCAGAGGGAATCGAAGACCCCCGAGGAGGAAATCTTCATAGAAGGCTATGCAGCCGGGGCCACTCATGGTGACGCGATCCCCGGGCCGTGGAACAAACAGACGAATTGATCCCGGGATGCCGTAGGCCTCTCGGAGCAAAGAAAGGTCGCCTTCGGTCATGGTGGAAGCATGACCGGAGGGACCGGCGGGAAGAAGAGGTGGAGCAGGAAGAGAGAGAAGCGGAAGAGCGGAAGCAATCGGAGGAGACCGGACCCCCCTGGGGATGCCGATGGTGACACCCCCAGGTTGCAGTTGCCTGCGGATCTCCTCCGGGATCGTTTCCTCCTCTGAGGAGGAAGAAGACGGAGTCCTCGGCCGGGACGGACCGGCCTCGTCCGGATTAGAGGAAACATAGCGACGACGCGCCATGACAAAGAAGAAAGAAACGAAGATTCAGAGAAGAAGGAGAGGGGACCTAAGGAGAAAATGGAGGCACTCACTGAAAGTACACCGAGCGGATGCGGGGCAGTGGAAATTGGCCTGCAGCAAACCGCCCACGAAGCAAGGGAAAAGGCCTCAATCCGGAAAGCCACCTCCTTTTCAAATTCAGTCGACAGCAGCCGTACCCGTCATTCCACCCCAAGCCACTGGATGATTGCCGCGTGGATGCACGCCCGACATCGACGCCTCGTTAGCAGGGTAACGGCCTCTGCTTCGAAGCGACGCATTTATTATGGGCAAGTGGGCGACGCGTGGCGGCTTCCTATAGGACTTCGGGCGCACCGAGAAGCGGCGACGAGGATCGTGGCAATTATGATACAAGATCTTCGCCTCCCCACATCATATCCGCATTTAATCCCGACGTTCCGTTCTACGACGCCCCAACGGAACGGCGGGCTGGGGGGCAACTGTTACGGCCGTAATGATGATGCGACCGGTCTCAGATTCCGTCAGGTATGATCGAGCCACGTGGAGGTTTCTTCGACCGAGTTAGCCTCGGCTTCCGTGCTACCGAGGTCGAGCTCGGCCCTTGCCCCCCCAGGCTACCTCGCCAGGTGATATCCCGAGACGTTACCGCCCTCGCCGAAGTCAAGTTCGGTACAGGGCTCCTCCAGCCGCCTCGCTAGGTGTCCACCCAAGAGGGGTCCACCTCGGTCGAGGTCGGCTGCTCCTTCGCCCCTTCGCCAAGTGGCCCCAGGAGACGGGTCCACCTCGGCCGAAGCCGGTTGCCCTCCTGCCACCTCGCCAGGTGTCCACCCAGGAGGGGTCCACCTCGGTCGAGGTCGGCTGCTCCTTCGCTCCTTCACCAGGTGGCCCCGGAGACGGGTCCACCTCGGTCGAAGCCGATCGCCCTCCTGCCACCTCGCCAGGTGTCCACCCAGGAGGGGTCCACCTCGGCCGAGGTCGGTTGCTCCTTCGCTCCTTCGCCAGGTGGCCCCCGAAGACAGGTCCACCTCGGCCGAAGCCAGTTGCCCTCCTGCCACCTCGCCAGGTGTCCACCCAGGAGGGGTCCACCTCGACCGAGGTCTGCTACTCCTTCGCTCCTTCGCCAGGTGGCCCTCGGAGACGGGTCCACCTCGGCCGAAGCCGGGCACCCTCCTGCCACCTCGCCAGGTGTCCACCCAGGAGGGGTCCACCTCGGCCGAGGTCAGGCTGCCTGTACAGAGAAGATCCCAAAGAAAGAGGCGCAGGTTCCGAGGTTGGCCCTCGAGCCGTGCGCATCACAGATGGCTCCCTGTACAGATTGCGGCGGCACACGAAACATCACTTACGTCGGCCCGACAAGTCCTGCGATCGAGAGGCATGGTTTTGACAAAACAGGGCACGTAAACGGATAGCACCGGCACTTAGGAAGGAGAGCGCCCTCACTGGACCCGAGGCCTGACCGGCCGCCCTGCCGGCGCCACCCCCCTTCTTTTATCTTTATCCTTTCCCCGCTAGGCTCGGCGAACGAGATCGGAAAGCCGCCTGGCCCTCGAAACAAAAAGGGGAAAGAGAAAAGGATGGAAGGGGGAGCCTCCCACGAGAAGAAGACAGGCGGGCAGTGGGAGGAGATAAAAGGAAGGAAGTTGGAGGTGACCAGGTAAGCTGGGACGAGTAAGAAACAGTGGCCAAAAGCCCCGCTCCGAGAGTAAGATCCAGGGTCTCGAGAGGGGATCGCTTGGCGTGAGCTCATCAAGGAGGCCAAGGCCGGGTTTCTGATCCCTGCAGCACCTTTCTTGCTAGTAAATTCTCTGAGTCTGGGACTCCTTCGGGGGCTCGTCTTGGAGAATCCGTTCCTTCTCGCCGTCTACTAACTTGACCATCGGAGCTCCCTCGCCGGGACCCCCGGCCAGGGTCTTCTGACCCTCTCTTGCAGGTTCCCTCCAGCCATGAGGCTCCAGGAGCTAGGCGGTCTGGTAGGATCGGCGTATCCGTGGCACGGGCGCGGCGGCGGGATCGGCAACACTATCAATGGTCTTTCTAGGTGATAAGGGTCCAGACAATGATATTGATATTTTCTTACAACCTTTAATAGATGAATTGAAATAATTATGGGAGGGTATCAGTCTAGTTGATGCTTCGAATAGCCAAACATTTAATCTATGGACAGCTCTATTATGAATTGTTAATGATTTTCCTGTGTATGCTAATTTATCTGGTTGGAGCACTTAAGGATGAGTTGCACGTCCTTCTTATGATGAATCAATCCATTCAATTTAGTTAAAACATAGAGGAAAGTTTTGTTATATGGGACATCGTCGATGGTTGGAGCCAAATCATCCATTTCAATTTTAGAAGGATTTATTTGATGGTACTATAGAGTTGGGATCTGCTCCAATTCTACCTTCTGATTCTGATATTCGCAGACAAATGCTTGGTATCAAACACAGTTACAGTTAGATGATAAAGTCTTCTAAAAAGTGAGGAAGAGATGATGTTGAGACTTCAGCACAAGAAGAAGTATCGGAGGAAGTCAATACTTGCACTTTAGATGCAGCAGTATTCGAGGATCCGGATAATTTTTTGAAGTTGAAAATGATGATGATATAATGATAACATCTATCCATCAGCATACGTAACAATTATGAAAGAAAAGAAGCATATTGTTTGACTTACCTTATTGGGAGCATAATATACTCTGGTATAATCTTGATGTTTTGCATATAAAAAAGAATGTTTGTGATAATTTGATTGGAACAATATTAAATCTTGATGGAAACACTAAAGATAACATAAAGGCGCATCTTGATTTAAAAAAAATGGGCATTCAACATGAACTTCATCCACAAGTGCTTGCAAATGATAGAACTTATATCCATCATGCATGTTATACAATGTCTAGTCGATAAAAAGATCTTTCTCCGATAGTTTTAAAGAATATCAAGGTTCCTGATGGATATGCATCAAATATTTCACGATGTGTGAATCTGAAAGAGCGAGAAATTTTAAATCTTAAAAGTTATGATGGACATATACTAATGCAAGATATTCTTCCATTGGCTTTAAGGTTGTCAATGCCGAAACAAGTTATTACGGTTGTTTTTCAGTTATCATCATTCTTCAAGGCATTATGTTCTAAGGTTCTTGATCCTCAGGAGCTTGATTAGTTGCAGTCTCAAGTCATACTTATGTTATGTCAGATGGAAAAGATTTTTCCTCCTGAATATTTTACAATTATGGTTCATCTACTCATTCACCTAGCTTCGGAAGCTAAACTTGGTGGACTGGTACAGTATAGATGGATGTACCCTATTGAGAGGTAATATTGTAAAACTAAAATTTCATAATTTAGATATCTTTTTCATTATTTAATGTAATATTAATATTAAAATTTTAATAAATATTATACTTTTTGAAGGTATCTTGTATGTTTGAAGGATTATGTACAAAACAAAGCGCATCCTGAGGGCTCAATAGCAGAGGGATATATAGCTGAAGAGTGTTTAACATTTTGTTTAAGATATCTCGAAGGTATAGAGACTATATTCAATCGAACTTAATGTCATGGCGATACTATGGAGAATACAGATCTATACAAATTTGCATCTTCCGAAAGATTTAAGAAAAAGCTAAAAGTATTATTCTTGACAATAAATCCTATCACAAGCACACCGTTATGTATTGCTACGTAGTGACATAATATCTGATTATCGCAGGTTAGTCTTTTTACACATGGATAATACTAAATATTAAACATATTGTTGTCAAACTTATATGTGATTATCATGCAGTGAATTTTTAGCTGTACAACGACAAGCCAATCATTCCACTCGTCCTAATCCAAGGATTGAACAAAGATGGTTAGTTGAATTATTCCCTAATTGGCTTGCCAATCAGGTTAGTATATATAAGTTACAAATATTTAACATTGAATAAGTGATTGATAATTGATATTATATTTTTTAGGTACCGGTACTGATGGAGAAAAATTGTTCAGCAGAACTAATAGCACTTGCCAGAGGTCCTAATTATATTGTGAATAAATATAATGGTTTTATTATAAATGACTTTAAATTTTATATAAAGGATCATGAAAAATTTAGAAAAACTCATAATAGTGGTGTTATGGTAGAAGCAGATGGAAAATCTTATTATGGTATACTTAAAGAAATTTTGAGTTGGATTATTATGAAAATTTTAAAGTTATATTATTTCGATGTGATTGGGTGGATATAAATACACCAAGAGGTTTGAAAAAGGACTCAAACGGATTCATACTTGTCAATTTTTCAAGATTGATACATACGGGTGTGTTTTTGAAGGATGATCCATTTATCTTTTTATCTAAAGCTCGATAAGTTGTTTATGTACAAGACTCAAAAGATAAAAAATGGGCTACTGTTATTAAGATAAAACCCAGAGACTTGTATGACATGGAAAAAAGGGTGGAAGAAGATGATGATGATACTTATACTCAATGTATGCCTTATAATATTATACCGGATGATTATATAAATGATACAACCATTTTGGTTAGGTTGGATTTTAAAAAAGGTACAACTGGTTGATTATGATAAGTAAGTAGTTTATAAGATAGTTTATATTTTTGCATGAATAATTATCCTATCTTTTAAATAGCAATTCATTTCCATTATAATTTGATTATAATGTTGACTAACTTGGTTTTTAATAATGCATGTTAGGTACACCATGCCTCAGAGGAAGCACCTATCAGATGTACAGATTTAGTTTTCTCAGACCGAGGCTGGTACTTCATCACAGCAGCCCGATGAGAGTTGATCAGTATCACGTTGGTATGATGCCAGTCCATCCATTTTTGCATATCTGGTGGAGGCCAGTACCTCTCCACATCAGGACAATGCCATTCCCTCTAGGTCAGTACATCACGATCCTCCTACGGATCATCCAAATGATGAGCCTATCATCGATAACATATAGATACATGGTAATTTAATAATTTCATCTCATTTCAATTCATACATATGCAATAATTTTGATATATAATTTTTAATATTTTTTTTGTAGATGGATCCGGGAGACTTAGGTGGAGGAGAGGATCCACACTAGTCCGTGATGTGTGGCAGTTACCTGAGAGTGAGAGGATAGTCATAGAGTGCAACAAGCTAGGCCAGTCTATTAAGAAAGCTGTTAGCTTGTTGACTAGTTTTTTGGGGACAGTAGCACGCCGGGGTCAGCTATGTCCCCTAAATTATCCAAAGTGGAACGACATGCTTCCTGCCTATAAAGTAGAGATGCTACGAGTTGTACAGGTAAAAAAATTGATATATTACTTTATATCTTAGGTTTTTAACAAATACATTGCTTATTTCATTTAATACTTATTTTATTGTTTATTTACATTGTAGAGAAAGTTCGTTCTCCCTTCAGATTTTTCTGATTTTGTGCTTAAGTCTCTCAATCCTTATCACCCTCTCAATGCGGAGAGTCCCCCAAGCTCTCCACCACAGAGATTTCTATTTCCCTCGATCATCCTATTGACTTAATCGTTGGAGTGCCTTCGCTAGAATCCCCGACCCAAGATTTTCCTCTGTCCTGCAGGACCCCCGAAGCGAAGAGAGCAAGCCGACTATGAGACGGGGAGCCAAGCACCCGGCGGGAACCCGACGTGTCAAAGATACGGGCCACGATGATCCAAGCGGCAACAGATTGGCACGCCAGGTAAGGGAGACAGCAGCCAGAAGAAAGCATCATCCCTCCCTCAACAAGAAAGACCACGCGGATACCCACAGTCTGATGGTGACTATGCGAGCCCTTAAAGCCTCCGCCGGTCGAGTGGGGGACACCCCATCATGGCGACTAATGCCCAAAGGGGGAGTATCTCGCTCCATCATAGCCACCTTCGGCGGACCTCCAGTACACCGCACTCGCCCACCAGGTCCAGCTCCTGGCTACGATGGTGCATCAGCTCCACTAGAAGCATTGCTCTCTGGAAACACAACAGCAGCCAGGGACCCTGGTGGCTCGTGCAGCTGATCCCCGTACCAGCCTGCAGTCCTTCTAGGAGGAGCCATTGCATGTGGCATCCCCCCTCGGGAGGCCCACCAAGCGGGCAGCAAGTGGTTGTAGCATGATCTGACCAGCTGGATGAGCCGCTCCCCAGCCTCGGACCACTGCGCACCCTCATGCCAGCAGCATCGGTGTGGCTGGGAACTCAGGCACGAGTTCCTCTGCTCCGGTCCTTCCTCACCCCTGGCATCCTCCACCGAGGGATCGACTGACGAGGCCATCCGCTGCCGAGCGAAAAGATGCCTCGAGAAGCATGAGCACAAGCTGGCAGATCTAGCCCACCGGTTTGTGAAAGTTCAGGGCTCCCCCAGTGAGCCCACGGGTTATGACACCCATCCACCCTTCTCGAAGAAAGTCCAAGAGGAGTCGAACCCCAACTGGTTCCGTATGCCGCAGGTTGACCCCTATGATGGGACAACCGACCTCCTGGACCACCTGGAAAGTTACAAGGCCTCATGAGGATCCAGAGGGCCACTGATTCCCTCCTCTGCATCACCTTCTCGGCCACTCTATGAAAGGCCACTCGGGTCTGGTTCTCTAGACTCGAACCTAAGAGTATGGACTCCTTCCTTCAGCTAGAGAGGAAGTTTGCTGTGTACTTCGATGCTTGGAGGAAGGCATCACAAGAAGCTGATAGCCTCTTCTCGATCTAATAGCAAGACCGGGAACTCCTCCAGGACTACGTGTCCCGGTTCAAGACCGCCGCCATGGAGATCTACAACCTCGACGAGTCCATCACCATGCTTGCCTTGAAGAGTGGGTTGCGAATCTCCCACTTCATCTACTTCCTCGATAAGAAGCACCGAAAGATATACTCGGAGTTCCTCCTCTGGGTGCAAAAGTATATCCTTATCGAGGAGGCAGATCGGGCTAGGAGGGAGCTGGACGGGAGGCCCCCAAAGAGGAAGGCCATCGGGGAGACCTCCGACCACCTGACCCAGATGATGGTGCGGGTCCCGTGACTAGAGCCAAGGCCCAAGGCTGACCCTATCAACGAAGAGAGTTTCACTCCTCTCCTTGCCCCTAGAGCGAAGATCCTGATGGAGATCGAGGGCAAGCATTTCCTGCACCAACCCCCACCACTGAAGCCATATGCTGGCTGGGACAAGTCCCACTACTATCATTTCTACCGAGACTATGACCATGACACAAAGGAATACCACCACCTGAAGAGGGAGATCGAAGAGCTGATCAAGCATGGCTATCTCGACCAATATGTGGAGAGGGGAGTGCCCCCTGCAGCCCAAATTGAAGGGCCTCGGCCCCTCGCCATCAACAACCATCCCACCGAGAAATCGATAGGGATGATATCCTGGGGGGCAGAAAAAACCCCGAAGAGGGCTAAGGGAGAGAGGGGAGTGACGATGTACTCCCCTACATGGGAGAAGTGTCAATTGGGGTAGACAACCTAAATAATGATGCTTCAATGATGATAGCCAAACATCCTGTAAAAAGAATCATGGTAGACAATGGGAGCTCCTCGGACATTCTTTTTTACGATGCTTTGACAAGGATGAGTTTGTCCACTGACCAAATAAGACCGGTGTTCACGCCTCTGGTAGGCTTCACCAAAGACTTAGTTGGAGTTAAGGGAGAAATTATGCTCCCAATAACCACTAGGACACCACCCTAGTAAAGCACCATGCTAGTGACCTTCACTGTTGTAAAGGTCCCCTCACCCTACAATGCCATCCTGGGATGCCCGGGACTCAATCTGCTTGATGCCACCATTTTCATGAAACGTTTCTTTGTCCAGTTCCCGACCCCATGGAGGATTGGAGAGATGAGAGGGTCCCAACAGCCGGTGCAGCACTGTTGGCAGATTGCCCCAGGCCAAAGAGGAGTAGATTCTAGCCCTACCGCAGACCAGCTCGATCTGACAGCACCAGAAACAAAGAGCGGGTCGATCAAGCCCCTGTTATCTTTTCTATTAGGATAAGATCCCTCAAAGACGATACAGATCGGGGCCTTGTTGACTCAGGAGGAAAGAACCCGTCTACTCAACTTCCTGCGGGCTAATGCAGATGTTTTTGCCTGGACTGTCGCTGATATGTCTGGTATCCCACCGGAGGTGATAACTCATAAGCTAAATCTTGACCCCAATCATCGTCCAATCCAACAGAAGAAAAGGAGCTTCATCATGAAATGATAGAAAGCCATCAACGAGGAGATCGATAAACTCCTCATGACGGGCTTCATCCGAGAGGTACATTCTCCTGACTGGCTCGCTAACGTAGTGATGGTCAGGAAGGCCTCTAGGAAGTGAAGGATCTGTGTAGACTACATCGATCTCAATAAGGCATGCCCAAAGGATAACTTCTCCTTCTCCAAGATTGATCAGCTGGTGGACGCGGCATCAAGCCACAAGTACCTCAGCTTCATGGACATGTTCTCTGGATATAATCAAATCCGCATGCATCTTGAGGATGAGTGCACAGCGTTTGTGACTGACCAAGGTATATATTGTTACAAGATGATGCCCTTCAATCTTAAAAATGCAGGGGCCACCTACCAGCACTTGGTCAGCATGGTCTTCAAGGACCAGATCGATCACAACATGCAAGTATACGTGGATGACATGCTTCTCATGAGTGGCCCGGAGGAGGACCATATCGCCGACCTGATGGAGGCTTTCGATAACCTCCGCCACTATCAAATGAAGCTGAACCCCGCCAAGTGCACCTTCGGTGTGGCTGCATGAAAGTTCTTGGGGTTCATGATGACCTAGAGGGGGATAGAGGCCAATCCCAAGAAGATCCAAGCGATCACAGACATGAGGCATCCCACCTCCAAGAAGGAAGTCCAGCTTTAACTGGGCACATCATAGCCCTGAGTTGCTTCATCTCATGCTCTGCCGAGCATTGCCAGCCATTCTTCAAGGTCCTTTGGAAGATGAATGACTTCACTTGGATAGAAGAATGCCAAGAAGCATTCGAGGGACTAAAGAAGCTCCTCGCCTCACCGCCACTGCATCCAGGTCAGAGCCTGGAGAAGAGATCCTCTTGTACCGACAATCTCACTAAAGGTAGTCAGCTCCATGCTGGTTCGTGCTGACAAGGACGGCTCTTAGCGACTAGTCTACTACACCAGCAAGCTACTCCGTGATACCGAAACTAGGTACACCCGATCCGAAAAAATTATTTTTGCACTAATAATGTCTTCGCAATACCCCGGGCCTTACTTTCAAGTGCACCCCATCGCTGTCCTTACTGATTAGCCCTTGAGGGAAATCCTGAGCCACCCCGATACTTCCAGGCACTTGGCCAAGTGGGCACTAAAGCTCAGCGAATTCGACATCACCTATCGCCCACAACAGGCAAAAAAGACCCAGGTTCTAGCTGATTTTATGGTGGAATGCACCTTGGCCGAGGGAAGTTCAGAGGAGGTGGACCAACAGGCTGAGCTTAGGTAGGACCCGACCCCGATGGAGGAGACGTGGATACTCCACGTGGATGGCACCTCCAATGCGGGATGAAGCGGAGCTGACCTCATCCTTGCCCACCCTGATGGGGTCATTGCAGAATGTGCACTACATTTCCTCTTCAAGGTGACCAACAACTAGGTGAGTATGAAATGCTCCTTACGGGGTTGAAGGTATCCCGCAAACTGGGTGTCAAAAGGCTAAAGGTCTTCATGGACTCATAGGTAGTGGTGGGCCAAGTCTCCGAAAAGTACGAAGTGCAAGACCCTATGATTGTAAAGTATCTGGACCGGGTGCGCTCTCATGCATCGACCCTCTAGCACTTCGACATCTCCCATATCTCGTGGACAGAGAACGCCCAGGTCGACATCCTTTCCAAGCTGGCCACCCTGCCGAAGACCTCATTGGGGCACACTTTCATCGAATGTCTCGAGGCCCCTAGCTACAAAACTATGGTCAAGGTCCAGCAAGTCTCCAATGAGGCCAGCTGGATGGATCCCTACATCAAGTACATCACCACTGGCACCCTACCAGAGGACCGAAAGGAGGTCGGCCTTCTCAAGAAGAAGGTCGCATGTTATGTGATTTTGGATGGGCAGCTCTACCGGAGTCCCTACTCCTACCCCCTACTGAAGTGCCTAAAGACCTCAGAAACTGCTTACGTGCTCAGGAGATACATGAAGGCATTTATGGCAACCACATAGGGGGCAGGGCCTTAGCCCACAAGACGATGTGACAGGGATACTTCTGGGAGACCATGCAGGAAGACAGCTGATTTTGTGAAAAAATGCAATAAGTGCTAGTGCACGCATGCATCCAGTGATAGAAAAGTGCCATAAGAGCCAATCTTTATAAGTGATAAAAAAGTGCCATAAGAGCCAATCTTTATGAGGGCCTTTTTATAAACTTCCAGCTCATGTATGACATATTTTTCATATTAATAAAGGCATTTGATTCATCATATACTGCTGAGTCATGTTTTTGTTGATTATTATGAACCCCATAGAGTAGGGTAATGGAATTAGGGTTATGATAAAATAACAGTGAGATCTAATTCCTATAAACCTTAATCTAGAATGTTCCTAGTCATTGGACCATCGATTCGGGGATCAATGAAACTGGAAAGACTAGCTTATCATATGTATGCTCAATTGATGAGGGTGGTTGATCTCACAACCACTTGTGTAGAGACACTAATACAAGGATAAGGGTGCTCATAAGGGCATGAGTATACTGGCTGATCCGCACCGGGACTATCTTATAGAAGTCTTACTACTTGTCAAAAGATAGATCCCAGAGTAGAAATTGTGCATGTGATCTTTAGACCTGAGGTCACCATGGTTTCTTGTGCACACTAAGCCATATTTTGGTTCATACTCATTCATACCATTGTGACATGTACGGGGTGTTATGGATATGGTGGAAGGTGTACGAAGGATCTGAGTTGACCAACAAGGAATCGATCTTTCCTAGTAAGAGGAATTGTTTCCTATGCAATCTCTTCGATGAGTGACTCAAGGAGCCTTTGATCAAAGCAGGATGATATTAGAATTGGTTTCTAATCAGTCATTAGCTGAGTCCTCATGATCGAGATGAGAATCGATATGATTAAGTATTAGGATTTGACATATATCCATACCTATCACTTAATCGGGATAATGGGAGATCGAAAGATTGAATTGCACGGTAACTTACTATTGAAGGGTACTTTGATAATTTTCACCAAATTCTTCATCTTCTGGGTAGGCATGATATGTTGCTAGACATCAATCTTGTCTTGTAGATTTTCATGAACCAATTGATTTGGTTTCATGAGTCAATTCGATGAATGATTCGAATTAGACAATTAGGTGAGCCAATTTGACCTAATTAGGTCAATAGGGTTCGATCAGATCGAATCGGCTCAAACCTAAACCTACTGATGGCTAGATATGGAATCCAATGGGTCATACACATTAGAGAGTCGACCTAGGAACTCAATTGATATTTAATTAGAGTCAAGGGATCCTAATTGGTTAGCTAGATTGCACACTAGCATGTGTAGGCTGACCTAATCTCCTAACCCAATTAGATTGGGTCTGAAAGGTTGCTAAATAGACTAACCAATTTATGGGAGACCTAGATTGGGTTGAGTCCTAAGTGGGATGAATTTATCAGATTTTATCTGACATTTTTTGGACATTTTATGTGCCATATATGAAGAGTCCAAAAGGCATAGGACTCTTGACTCCTAAGTGACACCTTTGCATTCAAAAGGGCACACAAGGACCAATTGAACTCCAATCTGAAAAAAACTATATGGTTGGAAAGTAGACTTAATGCCCTTTCATATGACACCCATATTGCATATACCTTGACTAGGTCAAAGGTGTCATATGCTATGGAGAAGTTGGCACAAAGTGAAGAGTCACGTCTCTTCACTTTGGCGCTAATTCAAGTAAGCAGAGTCCTTCTGCTTTAAGTCCTTTTGAATCACCGATGCTTCTCATTCATAAGTCATGTCTCTTGGCTTCATTTTAACTAGAAATGCCAAGTGGTAAAGGGAGAAGTCGGATAAAATGTTGAAGGGACTTGAATTAGGCGGTTGGCGCATAAAGGGACATTGTGTTTCAAGATAAGACTCCTTCTTAGTGAAGGGTCTTATTTCATCTGTTTGGACAGATCAAAGGCTGATGAGAAGGCTTATCTGGTACCTCCCCCTCTCCTATAAATAGCCATCGGTATTTGTTCTGATGGGATGATATTTTTTTGTTTCTTTCTTACACTCTTACATCTATCCACCTTGTCTCTTCCTTCCCTTGTTAGGACATAGGTCTTCCTTTTAGACAAGTCTGCCATTTTAAGACAAGGGTTTAGGAAGAGAATTAGGAAGTGATAGAAAAAGAGAAGAGAGATTTTGGAGAGGGCTTAGAGTGCTCTACTGGAGGGCGAAGGTCTAATCAAGGAAGGAGAGGCTGCCGAAGGAAGAAAGTCTATCGAAAGAGTCCCAATTGATCAAGCAACCTATAAGGGAGAGGTTCCTAGGTTTGATTCATGTATGGATCACCGTTGGAGGGCTTGCACTTGTGAGCCTCATGGAAAGGATTGGATTTTAGCGATCCAGGTATGTTTTTCTAACTCCATTTATGTTTCATTAATTGGTATTGCATAAGGGGTCCTGGGAATTAGGGTTTTCTAGCCAATTAGGGTTTCATGCTTTGAATTTTTGTTTTGAAATTCACTTCCGCATGCTGCATGATTCCTGGCACCCTAGGAGAATTCCCATCATCCAGCAGCAGCCGGCAGCCCCTATCTCCCAGCTATCAATCTCGTGGCCATTTGCCCAGTGGAGAATGGACATCCTAGGCCTCTTCTCTGTAGTGTCCGGCCAACTGAGGTTTTTGATTGTGGCCATCGACTACTTCACCAAGTGGGTCGAGGCCGAACCTCTGGCATGGATAACAGATGCGAAGGTCTAGTCTTTCTTCTGGAAATCCATAATCTATAGATACGGCCTCCCGTACATAATCATCACTGACAACGGGAAGCAGTTCGATAACTGGGCCTTCGAAGAATTTTGCTTTGATCTCGGTATCCGCCACCGCTTTACCTCGGTGGCTCATCCTCAAATAAATGGGGAAGCCGAAGTGACTAACTGCACCATCCTACAAGGGCTCCGTACTGAAAGAAAATGCGATGTTGCAAGTGCCTACACTAAGCATGCAACAGCACCGGGAGCAGGTATGTATTTTAAACATTTTTAAAAATCGCAGCGGAAAAACCTACTCCATGCAAGATCTAACATATTCTGGATGCATGTATAGGAAAAACAAGACATAACATTGGCATGTAATATTTATAAATTATTTTATAAACCTAGATCTATGCATGCATGAAAAAATAAAACCAGAAATATTACCTTATTCCTGCTTGGAATAAACTAGGAATAACTCTGAAATAGCTGGGATAACAGGAATAACTTTATTCCTGTCTTCTTCTTCCAGCAAGCTTTTAAACGTTGTTTCTTCTTCTCTCCAACAGCAGCAATGGCCAACCACAAATGGCCAATCCTTGGCCTCTTCTCAGGCAACAACAGCAAGGTATCTTCTTGCTTCAATGGAGAGGTAGATGTTGCTTCAAAGTGAGCCTTTGGATGGATCGTTCTCTTCCTCTTTTGCTGCAACAACAGAAATTCCTGCAACCAAAAACAGCAGCAAACAAAACAAAACCAGCAGCTTTGAAAGGTTGATTCGGCTCTTAGTTGCTCAAGGGAACACCCTCTAGACGGGAGACACGCCTGGGACTCCTCGGATCCGACTTTTCACGCGATGCTAATCGCCAGAAAGCCTTGAAACAGTGAGGGGAGGAAGGGAAAACAGAACACCTTGTTCTGTAAAATGTTTCTTCAAAACAAAGCTTCCTCCCACACGTTGAGCATTTCACTCTTTTTCTCTCAACAACACCCAGCGCTTAAAACCCCGGTGGAAAGGATGGATGATGCTCTCAAGAGAAGAAGAAACCTCCCAGCGATTTCAGCACACCCATTTTTTCATCGCCCAGAAAATATAAATCACCGTGAACCATTCAAAACGGTGAAAAGGGAGGAGAAGAGACTGACAGGGAATACGATGAGGCAGCCAATTTCAGATTGAATCAAATTCGTTTTTCAACACCACAATCAAGAGCCTTAACGTGGAGGTTTAAATCCAGCTAAAAACTGATGGGAGAGGAGAAGACGTTCCAAATGCCCTATTTGCCCAAGCCAAATGACCGTGTGGATTGGTTCAAAACCGGTTCACAACGATTCAAAAAATTCTAAACCGGTTCTAAACCAGTTTATAAATCAATTAGATCAAAATTTAATTGATAAATGGTTTGGACAAATCCCGGTCATCCAGAAACAATTCCTAGGAAATTCGAACAAATTCTGATCGATCCAAATCCGAGTCAATCCAAAATGTGCTCAATCAAACCGTTGCCGAAATGATTCTTAATCATAAATCGACACCTGGATCAGGAAGTAATCCTCTGTGGCGTGTGACCTCGAACCTAGGCGGTAGCACTAGAACAATTCCAGTACTAGCACAAGATACCATCTACACTACAAAAAAAGCAGGATTTCCCGATGCTTTTTTAGATTTTTTCCGACACTTTAAAGCATCGGGAAAAACCTTCCCAATGCTTTAAAAAGCGTAGTAAACGTGTCACGTAGGCGAGGGTGGAAAAGGATTTTTCCCGACGCTTTAGACTATGTCGCAGTAAATCAGATTTTTCCCGGTGCTTGTAAGCGTATAATGTTATTCCCGATGCTTTTTAAAAGCATCGGGAATAACATTATTCCCGATGCTTAAAAGCGTCGGGAATAATCTCGGAATAAGATTATTTCCGATACTTTAAAATATCGGGAATTCCAAATATTTTTTTAAAAAATATAAATTATTCTTATTGCATTTTATTTTTGCCATGGTTGGTCCTACGGTAATAAAAATTATGGTACACTTTTATTGTGTGGCATCCAATCACCAATTATTAGACTAATTTATGCCCAGCACTTGGAAGTTTCACATCACAAATATATATAAAATGCAACCAATAGACTTGCACATGAACTGATGGCCAATCTGAAAGAAAAAGAAGGGCCTCTTATTTTGCTTATACTTATTTTTTCTTCAATTTTGAATATTATAGTATTTTTAATGTTGCAATGCCTGATATTTCAATTAATGCAGAGTTTGCAAAGATTTCTGTGTTTCAATTCTCATACCTAGGTTACAGTGAACTTATGTTTTCATGTTAAAAAAAATCAAATATATTCATAGTTGAAAAAGTTTTATGGACGGTAAAATGTCATCCAATTGAAAGAATTAGTAATGATAGAAGAAAGATTGTTACAGTCCACCCAGGTTGACCGAAAAGGCCTATCATTTATGTTACTATTGTGATATGCTGAATAAGATTTATAGGCTATTGTCTTAAAAAAGTTTCCTTGGCCACAAACAATAACTCAAACATCTTGATAGCACTTTAAATATTTCCTAGAATGACTCGATGGATGTTTTCAGTATACTAGTTTTGTAAATGACACCCTGGTTTGTTGTGGTTTTTGTTTATCTCCTTCCCCTTCTTGTTTTAACAATGGCATGGTTTTGTGTTACAAAGTTTCTACAAGATCATTAAACTATATAAAATGCATGTTTATTTTTATTTATTTGCATGCTAGGAATAGTCACTCTTTTGATACAGAACAAAGGCTCATGAGATTCAGTGCAGAATAAAGTAACACAGATTACAGTTTTAGGCATAAAAATATTTGCATCTGCTGAGACCACAGGGGCTTATTCTAATCAGGCCTGAGCCGGATCCGATACCATCCCAGTGGAAAGGAGTACAAGGGAGTTTGAAAGCATGAACAGCCAGGCTATCAAGCCCATCCAAAAGCTATGTATTGTTTCAGACCCACCATCCTACACCAACGATCAGCCCACCCAAAAAGATGAAAAAAGCAAACATAATTTGGTGACAGAAGAGATCCATAACAAGCAGAGGAGCAGAAATGTCAAACATCAGCCGCTCCCATGACAAACAAAAATTTAAGCCCCACCATCTATTAACGTTAAGGGAGGCTAGACCAGCGATATGTTGCAACACAGCCAATTCACTAGTTTTTTATTTGGAGATAATATTTATACACCAAGTCAAGATCAACAACAGTTCAGAAGACACCCAAAAACCAAATCAGAGTTATCATGATTAGGTTCTCATGACACCATAGCAACATCTAAATGCATATAAGAAAGCATGATTTATGTGTTATCCATGCTGCATCACCTTGCACTGGCTTCTACCACATCTTTGCAACAGAGACAATAAAATACCTGATGAAGGCATCATTCAGAAAGATGTCAGAACAAATGAAATCCTAGACACGGAATCCTGATGGCACACAAGATACACACGTACACTATAAACATCTCCCACCCCCCACCCCCCGAAAAAAAAAAAAAAAAAAAAAAAAAACAACAACACAGAGAGAGAGAGAGAGAGATGTTGCTATAAACCTGCAAGATCAAGCAGTAACCAAAATTAACTACAATGATTTCAAGCAGAGTAACCAAAAGTAACAAAGATCATATTAACATATTTATTATTTTCAATGCTTTTGAGGAATTTTGGCATGCAAGATGAATAAATAACTCATGAAAGCAACTAGAATACTCCATAAGTAATAGACAAACATGATTCCTTACATAGCATAATACAAAATACAACAGGACTCAAGAATATGAAAAACCAATAAACCAAAATGCACACTCAAGGGAACAACTTGCCTTATTCTCAGTTTTGTCCAAACCCATCATTTCTAGATCAATCTGGGATTGAAGCACAGGGTCCATGCCAACTAAGGCTTCAGAAATCTTTTCATTAATAATCTTCACAGCTTTTGAAACACCCTTTCCAAGATATTTCTGCAGCTGAGAACAATCAATTTGGATATCATACAAGAGATGATGATTTGGGGGCAAACATACACGATCACTTCCTTATTCAAGTTCTATGCATTTTTTGGTAAACAAGAGGAGTAGAAGCTTTCATTAAGACCATACAATACCAACATGATACAAAGACACTGATGCAATACCAAAGACCCTGATACAATACCAACATGATACAAAGACCCATATACAATGACCCTGATACAAGCAACCACCAAAGACTATAAAAACAGCACCTACCAACATGATGGAAAAAACCTGAAACAATACCAGAAAGTTTGCTTTAAACTAAATCCAGATATATTTTAAAAAATTTAATAAAGAGCAAATACACAAAAATGACTAGGTCAGAGTAAATGTTTGTGTTAAATATGCACACCCAAAGGACTCTAGTACCTCCTTTATTTATGCATCCATGAAGTAGTACGGGAGACCACCTACAAAGATACGGTCAGGTCCCTCAGATCCACCAATTGTGCTGCCAACAAAAGACATAATAAGCTTAATAGTAGGTACCGTCAATCCAACATCTTATGATAGGTTCCACAACTATAGAAAAGGGCCTTGGGGCTTAGGAATATTTTTCTGCTCCATTGTCAGGTATTTGAAATGCAAGTTGTGGAAACACTTGTGACTGTAATCTACAATTTGAGTAACCTAAATATATGAATTTACCTTATGCCAATCACAGGACATAAAGTACATGCAAAATACTGCCGCATACAACTAATGTCACTATCAATAAAGAGATTCTAATGCAAAAGCAAAGCCACCTAGTATCAAAATTAATTTAAAACAAACAGTGCAGAGGCAAGTGGCAATGAGCTATCAGAAGTATACCAGAGAGCGACCTTTGCATGCAGGAATTTTCAACAAACGGCCATTTGGGGACAAGTGAACCTTTGGAGCAGCAGTAGCCCAGGTAAGTCTATTCAAACTTAATATCTGAAAGAAACACACAGTTCAAGCATGAAGTAAATCACATTAGTTTGTTTAACAAAGCAGCAGTCTATCTGAGAAATGTAATTATAATAGAACATAGGTCCAGATTATTACCCTCAGATCAAAAAAATTATTATCAAATCAAAACTAATTATGGGAAAATGTTAGCATGTTTGCATTTTAAGTTCTACCATAATATTTCTGGAATTGCATCAACTTTTGATGCATTATGAAGCACCCAAACCTATGCCAAAATAACATAATCAATACGACCAAAACATCAACATCTTTTCCCAACCAACTTGCTGCCACATGCACTTCTAACTTTAACCATGACATTGTGAAAGAAATCAGTATCTAGAAATGATATCTAAGGACTAGGACTCAAAATGGATGAATTACAGTTTTGAAGTACAACAACACTGAGAAAATGAAAGATGCAGAATGAAATGAGAAAACTCTTCGGATATAATTAATAGACCATTAAATTTCCTATGGTCACCCTACATCCTATCTTCACAGGAGAAAGTCATCATCACTAATGAGATAATCCTATGTGAATATGATATGTAAGTATAAACAATTCAGTGTAACAACATATGGCCAATTATGCATGGTCATTACTCATACTAGTGGTCCAGTACACACCAAACCAGTTGAAATATATACCGAGGTCAATGATCTTTAGGAGGTAGATCGTCATCTTGTCCGCGAGGATCTGATGCTCCAGAAGCCTATATAAAAAATATTTAAATTATTTAATTTAGGAAACTATGAATGATAATATATTATATAAATTATTAATTTAATATAAGAATATATATTTAACATCATATATAAATATATACCTGATGTGTAAAATATGTCTGTACGACAGATGTAAGCTGCTCAATGTGCCCTCTCATTCTATCCATTGCTGCTCTATCGACGGTACGGCTCTGTCATATCTCCTTTAGCTCGGCGGTACGGCTTTGTCGTATCTCCTCTAGCTCGGCGGCATGACTCCGTCGCATCTCCACTATCTCGTCCTCGAGTCTACGAACACGTGCATCCTGAGCACTATCTACAGTCTCACGTGTGTATGTCCTGACCACAGATAAATGAGTGGGAGTGACTCCAACTCCATATCCCCTCACTCGACCGTAGCGCTCGGGGCCCATCAACTCCGTAAACACCTCGGCCTCGATGTGACTACTCTGCGTAGATGCTGTAGACTCATCAACACGCTCGGCAATAAGAGCTGTAGTTCTTTCCTGTATTAATTTAGAAAAATTAGTTAGATCTTAAAGACTAACAAAAAAAATTTATATCGTTGAATGAATTAAATTATAATAACTTACATATATATCTCTCAACTTATCTCTGACAAAAGTGCCGTCACGATGGGTATGAGTCATCCGATAAAACTCCACCTGACCGAGTTCCCTCCCATGCTCATCGGCCTACAAGAAATATTATACTTTTAAACAAATAATTCAAACTATTTTAAACATTATTTAAGTATCAAGATATATATATATCGTGATACATAATCCGCAACACATATATATGTCCCGCGACACATATTAAGTATCAAGAATTTGCATGAACAATGGGCAATAATTCGAAAAAAGTCTAGGTTAGATTTTATCGTAATCAATATTAAGTTCCATCTCTTAGATGCCATTTAGAAGTCTCTTCTGCCCAACCTATATATGCTGCAAATTGTTGACTCCAATTCTAAATTCCTCTTTTTTGTACTGTATACAGAAATTTGAGCCCCTTTTCTTACTGGACCTCCTCAAACACTCTGCACTTGCCCATCTTATTTGGTTTATGATTGTATTTATCTATTAACTGTTACATTATATAAATTTTACAATTAAATATATCCTAAATCTATTTAAATGAACTTCATCCATAACAATTCAAATTCAATGATTGGATTAACAGTAGCAAAGCTGTAGCCAAAATATCAATCATCGGTTAATGTTTTTTAATTCTTCATTTGAAATACTATAATTTTCAAAGGCCTAAGCATTTGATATATTTTCAAATTTTGCTTGATGTACAGGCTCACCTGATATATAATATTAGTATCATTATACATGCATAAGTACTTTAATATTGAAAATATAAGCATATAGTTTAAATAACTTACGAACTCTTGTCTGACTCGCGCGTAACTCTTGGATCCCGATGTGTGGGGAACATACTAGGATGCTCGTGCAGCTGTTCCAATATCATAATATGTTTGCAAAATAAAAAAGATAACTTCTTTAGACCAGAAAGCTATGTATATATATACATAATGTGCCATATTTTTTAATAAACTTGCTTCAAATAAATTAGAAGATACATGTCCCCTATCGGAAAACCAATAGTGAACTAACTCCATCCACTGATGAGAGGGTACATCAGGAGGACAGGTACCAACTACCTGCTCTTCTGTCATACCCAGCAACTTGTACTTCGTTTTCAACTGGGCTTTATATTCTTTCCATTTCCGGTTGAGTGATTTCAGTACAAAGTCATGGGAGGATGGAGGAAGTACAAACTTACCCTACAAAATAAAATAATTAATAATAATATAAAACATATCATAATATTTGAACTATGCAAGATAACAAATAATTTAATACAAATTTTTTTACCTGTATAACTCGTAGAACCTCTACTTTATACATCGGAAGCATATTTTTCCACTTAGCATAGTTAAGTAGACAAAGCTGATGCCTCCATGGAACCGTCTCCAGAAAAGAGCTCAATAAGCTGGTGGCTTTTTTAATTGGCTGCCCCAGCTCATTGCACTCAATCAATATCATCTCACCCTCGGGCATCTGCCAAACATCAAGTACTACTGTAGGCCCGCGCCTACATCTAACACTCCCTGATCCATCTGCACAGAAATAGATAAAAGTAAGATATAATAAAAAGTGTAATCAATTTTAAAGTTACCAAGGATATTGAAATAAATTACCCTGAATATGTATCTCATCATCTGCTGGATCGATGGGAGAGTCATGATGCCCCGAGGATGATGGAGCTGCAGTAGTATGCTGTGTGGAAGGATAAGAAGGACCGGCATAAACATCCTCTGCTGAAGTACTGGCCTCAACATGCTATCCAGAAGAACTACCGGCTTCTGTCCGGGAGTGCTGGAATTGTACACCAAGAAAACGTTGCCCACAAAGCATCGTATCACCTATCATTTACATCAGAGACAAAATTAGTGAAGATAAATAGTAATTTAACATAATAATTACTATAAATTCCAAACATTAGAAAATTTAATATTAATAAGAATCAAGCATTAATGTTTTCTTCAACTTCTGTCCTAACTAAGGGTATTGTAGCATGTACGTCATCAACTGGTACAAAATTGAATGACATGGAATGCATATAAGTATCATCATCTTCATCATCTTCCAGTTGTCTTCCCATATCATATAAGTCCCGAGGTTTTGTATTAATAACAATAGCCCATTCTTTGTCCTTTGCATCTTGTACAAAAAATACTTGACAAGCTTGAGAAGAAAAGATAAATGGATCATCCTTCAATAAGACACCAGTATGTATCAATCTTGTAAAGTTTACAAGTATAAATCCATTTGCATCTTTTTTCAAACTCCTTGATGAATTTATATCTACCCAATCACATCTAAATAATATGACTTTAGAAATTTCATAGTAATCTAACTCGTATATATCTTTAAGTGCACCATAATAAGTCTTTCCATTAGCTTCTACTATAACACCACTATTCTGTGTTTTTCTAAATTTCTCGCGATCTTTAGTATGAAATTTAAATCCATTAATTATGAAACCATTATATCTGATGACAATTTTGTTCGGTCCTCGAGCCAGGGCTATTAATTCATCTGAACAATTATTCTCCATCATTGTTGATACCTAAAAAATCATAAAAATTGTTAACACGTTATTCGATGATAAATCTATACATATATTCTTTAAATATATATAAAACCTATTTTGAAAGCCATGTAGGAAATAACTCGACTAACAATCGCTGCTCAATCCTTGGATTAGGTCAAGTGCTATGACTAGCTTGTCGCTGAGACATTAAAAATTTGCTGCATAAAATTTATAATTATTAAAATTATTTCAAAAATAATATATGATATTGTTGGCTCCACCCAGTGATTTTGATAAATAACAAAACATTGAGTGCATATTGTATTCTAATGAGGATTTCAAGTTGTAAGTTTTCAGGATGAAAACACCTCAAAATCTCAAAAACTTATGATTTATGGCACATAATGGCACGGAGCAATTCTCACAAATCCGGGCATCCTCTTCATTAAAAAAGGACATTTAAATATTTAAATATTATGTATTTATGTTTTCTAGAATTATATTTATGTTTTCGAGGCATTTACACTTGAATCTGAGATTTTTCAGTCTCAAGTGTCGACACCTGGCCAGTCAAGTGTCGACACTTCAGCATTTGGCACAGACAAAAATCCTTGGCACGCCAAGTGTCGACACCTATATCCAAGTGTCGATACCAAGTGTCGACACTTAGGTTCCAAGTATCGACTTAAGGCTTGAGAATTTTGAAAATACGGAACTTTGTAATTTGAGGGTTTTTGTGTCAAGTATCGACACCTGTGCATCAAGTGTCGACACTTGAATGTTCAAGTGTCGACACCCAGAGATCAAGTATCGACACTTGCAGCCTGACAGCTCTAACGGATCTATTTTTCTGGCTTGCAGAACTTGCTTTTCAAGCTCCAAACAGCTATTTCCGAGGTACCAACGGTCACAAACCATTTTTTGGAAAGTTCTTGGTGTATTTAACCTCCACCAACCTCATTTTAAAGATAGGTTAGGATATGCAAGTGTATTGAAGTGCATTCAAGTCTACTCAAAAGCCAAAAAGCCAATATTCTCTCAAATACTTCACATCAAAAGCCTCTTATAGTTTGATTCCTTGAAAAGCCTACAAGCTCATCCTTATTTCATTCCAAAAGAGGCACTTTGAAGGAGATTCCAAGGAAGAGTGAAGACAAAGCATCTACTTGAGCTTTAAAGATTCCAAAATACTCTTGAAGAGAGTTTGTTTTAGTTTTAAATTGTATATCTGTTTTATTGTGTTTTGACCTTGCTTTCAAGGGTGTCTTGAAAGAAGGTTATTGTGGTTTGTTGGTGAGCCAAAGGGATAAAACCAACTAGGGTTAACTTGTGAGCCCGAAGATAAAACAAGTGTTAAGGTTTGTTGGTAAGCCTAAGTAATAAAACCAACTTAGGTTTTGACTTGTGAGCCTTGTGAAAAACAAGTCAACTGTAATCTAGTTTGGATTATAGTGAAATTCCCAAGGATGGCTTGGAAAGTGGATGTAGGTGCTAGGTTTGCACCGAACCACTATAAACCTTGTGTTTGTGTATGATTACTCTCTTCCTCTCTTGCTCTTTAATTATTGCTAACATCTTGCATTGAATTCATCATTGTTCACAAGAACCACTAGTCCCTCACATTATTGTCTTAAATTTTTAAAAGACCCAATTCACCCCCCCTCTTGGGCTCCATTTCTGGGCAACAAGTGGTATTAGAGCACCGGTACTCTCTTGTAGGTCCAAGGATCTTGAGTAAAAGATCATGGCAGCCCCAATAGGAATGGGTATTGTTGAAGGTCAAGCTTCAAATCGTCCCCCACTTTTTAATGGCTCAAATTATACATACTGGAAGACACGCATGCGCATATTTATTCAAGCTCTTGATTATAATTTGTAGAGGATAATTGTAAAAGGTCCTCATCAGTCTAGAATGTTGATTAATGGCATTCTCACTCCAAAAATGGAAGATGATTGGGATGAGAATGATATTAAGCAAATCGAGCTTAATGCTAAGGCAATGAACCTTTTATTTTGTTCTCTTGATCCAAGTGAATTTAATAGAATATCAAATTGTCTCTCCGCCAAGAAGATTTGGGATACACTTGAGGTTACCCATGAGGGTACACACAAAGTGAAAACCACCAAGGTCAACATGCTTATTCACACATACGAAATGTTTAAAATGGAACCTACTGAGTCTATTAGTGAGATGTATACTAGGTTCACAAATATTGTGAATGGCATGAGAAGCCTAGAAAAAATTATTTCTAACGGTGAACTTGTGAATAAACTTTTCAGGTCTCTACCAGCTTCGTGGGATGCAAAGGTCACTGCTATTAAAGAAGCTAAGGATGTCAACACTCTCCCGCTGGAACAACTGTTGGGTTCTTTAATGACTTATGAGCTCTTGCTCAAACAAAAGAATGGAGATGTCAACAAAAAGAAGAAGGCAATCACATTCAAATCTACTGCTAGAAAGGACTCAAGCGAAGACTCCGAAGAAGATGATGAAGAAGATGAGACGACTCTATTAGCAAGAAAATTCAGAAGGTTCATTAGGAAGAAAAAGTTTAACTACAAAAGGAAACCTCTGAAAGATGAGCCGAGTAAAGAGAAGGACAAAGAAAAGGAGAATGAGCAGCCTACGTGTTTTGAGTGCAAAAAACCCAGGCATTTCAAGGTAGACTGCCCCTTGTTAAAGAAAAGCAGAAGAAAGCTGATAAAGAAAGCCATGATGGCAACCTGGAGTGAAAGTGAAGACTCCAGTTCTGAGGAAGAATAGCAGGAGGTAGGAAACTTCTGTCTGATGGCTGATCATGATGAGGTATGTTCCAAAATCGAAAATGAATTTACTTTTGATGAGCTTCATGAAGTTTTTGACGAACTAGTCATAGAATTTCAAAAGTTAAAATCAAAACATAAAGATTTAAAGAAGAAAAATTTAGATCTAGCCAAAACAAATAACAACATTTCAAATGAAAATGAATGCCTTCTTATACAAAATAAAAAATTAAATGATAAGATTATGGCACTTGAAAAAGAAAAGGATATCTTTAACAAGAAAAGTGACTTACTTTCAAATGAAAATTTGTCAAAACAAAGCAAAGAAATTTTAAATGAAAATAAAAGATATAAAGAAGAAATTGAAAAACTAAAACCTTTTGTAGAAAAATTTACTTACAGTTCTGAAAAATTGAATTTACTCTTAAATAACTAAATAGCAGTATTTGACAAAGCAGGTTTAGGTTTAGAACTCATAAGAAACAGAAACTCTTTAAAAATTTCTTTGTATCGGCATCTTCATCCATTACTTGCTATACTTGTGGTATCAAAGGACACATCTTATATGTGCGACAAAAGAAAGTTAAATAACACTAAGAAAGTTTGGGTTCCGAAAGGAACCAATGCCATTAACCAAAAAGGACCCAAGATGGCTTGGGTACCTAAAGTCTCCACTTGATCTTTATTGCAGGTATGCCTTGCAACAAATAAGAAAAGGATATGGTACCTTGATAGCAGTTGCTCAAGGCATATGACAGGAGATGTGAAGCAGTTCTCATCACTCACATATCAAAATGGTGGCAATGTAACTTTTGGTGATAATGGAAAGGGCAAAATTATCGGTATTGGTAAAATCCATATCACCCATACCTCTTATATTGATAATGTATTATATGTTGATGGTCTAAAACATAACTTGCTTAGCATTAGTTAGTTTTGTGACAAAAATTTTAAAGTTATTTTTGAATCTTCTTTGTGCATTGTTTCTAGTCTAGATGACAACGGCATTAAGTTCATTGGTCATAGGCATGGCAATATTTATATGGTTGATCTTGATGATCTCCCTATTCAGAAAGGTCAATGTCTAGTGGCAATGGAAGCCAAGATCGATGAAACTAGTTGGCTTTGACATCGTAGACTAGAACATGCAAGCATGCATCTAATTTCAAAACTTAGCAAAAAGAATTTGGTAAAGGATTTGCCTAAACTCAATTTTAAAAAAGATAAGATTTGCAGTACATGTCAACTTGAAAAACAAACAAAATCCTCTTTCAAACCAAAAGGAGTAATCTCTACATCTAGACCTTTGGAATTGCTTCACATGGACCTTTTTGGGCCAACTAGAACATCTAGTTTGGAAGGTAAGAAGTATGGTCTAGTCATTGTAGATGATTTCTCACGATTTACATGGGTCATATTTTTAGCACATAAAAATAAAACTTTTTCTGAATTTATTAGATTTCATAAAAGAGTTTTGAATGAAAAAGGTGTTTCAGTAGTATCTTTGAGAAGTGATCATGGAACTGAATTTGAAAATGCCGATTTTGATAAATTTTGTATTGAAAATGGAATTCATCATAATTTTTCTGCACCTAGGACACCTCAACAAAATGGGATAGTAGAAAGAAAAAATAGAACTCTTGAAGAAATGGCACGCATCATGCTTTGTGAAAATGATTTACCTAGATATTTTTGGACGGAAGCCATAAATACTGCATGCTATATTTTAAATCGAGTTTTAATTCTACCGATTTTAAAGAAAACACCTTATGAGCTTTGGAACGGTAGAAAACCCTCAATTCATTATTTTCATGTTTTTGGATGCCGTTGTTTCATCTTAAACAATGGTAAAGATAATTTGAGTAAATTTGATGCCAAATCAGATGAGGGAGTCTTTCTAGGCTACTCCACATCTAGTAAGGCATACAGGGTCTTCAACAAAAGAACACTTATTGTTGAAGAATCTATACATGTGGTATTTGATGAAACTAACCAAAAATCTTCAAGAAAAGAAGATGTACTTTCTGATGAAACAGGTAGTAAGAAAATTGAAGAAATAAACAACAATGAAGGGCTTACCAAGGAACAGAACGATGATCAAAACACTGAAGGAGATCAAACACAAGGTGATGAAAATACATCAACTGTTGATCCATTACCAAAAGAATGGAGGTATGCTCATGGATATCCAAAAGAACTAATTATAGGTGATCCATCTAAAGGTGTAAGTACTCGATCATCCCTTAGAAATATCTGTGATTACTTAGCTTTTGTGTCTCAAATTGAACTTAAAACTATTGAGAAAGCTGAATGTGATAGTAATTAGATAAATGCTATGCAAGATGAACTAATCAATTTAAAAGGAACAATGTTTGGACATTAGTAGATAGGTATTCAAACATTTCAATTATTGATACAAAATGGGTTTTTCGAAATAAACTTGATGAAAATGGAGTAGTAACTAGAAATAAGGCTAGACTAGTTGCCAAAGGATACAATCAGGAGGAAGGGATAGATTTTGATGAAACCTTTGCTCCTGTAGCTAGACTTGAGGCAATTAGGCTATTGTTGGCTTTTGCTTGCTTCATGAATTAACTATATTAAATGGATGTTAAAAGTGCCTTTTTAAATGGATTAATTGAAGAAGAAGTTTACGTTGAACAACCCCCTGGTTTTGAAAATTCTGAATTTCCAAATCATGTTTATAAACTTTATAAAGCTTTATATGGATTGAAACAAGCTCCAAGAGCTTAGTATGATCGTTTGAGCTCCTTTTTGCTGAAAAATGATTTTACTAGAGGTAATGTAGATAAAACTTTGTTTTTAAAGAAAAAGAATGATGATCTCTTAGTAGTACAAATCTATGTAGATGATATAATATTTGGTGCTACTAATGAATCTCTTTGTCAAGATTTTGCAAAGTTAATGCAGGGTGAGTTCGAGATGAGCATGATGGGAGAACTGAATTTCTTCCTCGGACTCCAAATAAGGCAAACCAAAGAGGGGATCTTCATCAACCAAACAAAATACACAAAAGAAATACTCAAGAAGTTTGGGATGGAGAACACTAAGCCTTTAGGTACCCCTATGAGCTCTGCATGTAGACTTGACAAGGATGAATCAGGTAAGTCTATAGACCAAAAATTATATCGTGGCATGATCGGTTCATTGTTATATCTTACTGCCAGTAGGCCAGATATCATGTTTAGTGTCTGTATGTGTGCTAGATATCGTCTAATCCTAAAGAGTCTCATCTTTTGGCTGTTAAACGCATACTTAGATATCTATCTGGCTCAATTGAAATTGGTTTATGGTACTCTAGAGATTCTTATTTGAATTGATTGCTTATTCTGATGCTGACTTTGCTGGGTGTAAACTTGATCGTAAAAGTACTAGTGGAACCTATCAGTTTCTTGGAGTAAATTTGATCTCTTGGAGTAGCAAGAAACAGAATTCAGTTGCTCTATCTACGGCGGAAGCCGAATATATAGCAGCTGGAAGCTGTTGTGCTCAAATCCTCTGGATCAAACAACAAATCGAAGATTTTGGCATTAAACTAAGACACCCATAAGATGTGACAATACTAGTGCAATCAACCTATCTAAAAATCCTGTGCAACATTCAAGAAGTAAACACATTGAAATAAGACATCATTTCATAAGAGATCATGTACAAAACTCTAATGTTATTCTTGATTTTGTTTGTACTGATGATCAGTTAGCAGATGTGTTTACCAAGCCTTTGAGTGAGGATAGGTTCTGTCTGATTAGAAGAGAGTTAGGTGTCATTGATCCATTCTCCTAGAACTCTCTTAGTATAAATTATACCTAAATCCTAGAGCTCAAAACCTATTGATTAAAGCCCCAAAAAACCTTATCAAAATATTTCCTTTTTTTTAAAAGTTTTTTGGATTTTCTTGACTTTTTTGGCCAAGTGTCAACACTTGGAAATTGTCAAGTGTCGACACCTGACCAAGTGTCGACACTTGACACATTCGAAGTGTCGACACTTGCGAAACAGGAACTGTTTTTAAAAAGGCCGATCGAGGGTTTTGTAATTTTCCTTCCCCCGCCGATTTCTTGGAATAGTGGTCCCCTCTGTTCAAATCCATCCTTTTACTCTTTAATCCATCACAAATCAGGTATTTCCCCCTTCCATTTTTATTTTATTTTTCCTCATTTTTGGTTTTGACGTTTTCAAACAAAACAACCGTGAATAGGGTTTTTCGAGTGTTTTTCATGAATCTAACCGGATTTCTACATGTTTCAGTGGATTTCTAAAACTCCATTTGAGGGAATAGTGATTTAAACGTATTTTTCTCGGATTTCCCTCGTCTTTTGGTCGTTTTCACCCACTTTTCACAAAAAGCACTGTTTTATTGATTTTGGCCGAAATAATTTGGGTTTTCATCTAAATTAAACATACTAAATCCATTTATTGTTGATTTAAAAAGGTTTTTCATGATATATTTGCAACATTTTTGCCTATTTGCTAAAACCCTAAGTGTTTAGACCCAAATCCCATGGATTTTGATTTTTTAGGCCTTACAAAAATTAATTTCCAAAGGTTCAAATATGCTTTAACAAACAAAAATATTTTCTATAAATATATGTTCGAAATATTGTCATTTAATCAAAATATAAATTGTAAAAACCCCACCTTAAACTGATTGACAATTTTTTCAACCGTTGTTTTAAATTCTGGTTTTCAAAACCTATCTGAACATTTTTTTTAAGAAATGAAAACTCTCCTTATCTCAGCCTGTAGCTAAAGTTCTAAACCTATCTTCCTTCTTCCCTGGTTAGTTTGCTGTAATGGATCCTAGAAAGAGACTTGTAGTTAGGGAGAGGCCTAGTCGTGGTGTTGAGAAGAGGTCGAAGGCCAGATTTGATACAACACAGCCTAGCAGTACAGCCACACCGAGCTCCCCACCTGTAGAGAGGATGGCAGGGAAGTTAGTAGCCTCAGGGAGGAGAGTCGGCTTGCAGTGTTTCGACAGGAACCATTTTGATATTAGACAGGTACTCACTGATGCAGGATTAGTACCATTCTGCACCATGCAGGAGAGGTACTATCCTCACCTAGTGAGAGAGTTTTATGGTGCATTAGACTGTCGACGACTTCTGTGGACTACTTCAGTTAGGGGTATTCAGATTTCACTGACAGATGAGCTTCTGAGTAGAGTATGGGAGATCCCCCGAAGGGGAGTCTGTGTCTTTTCTGTAGATGATAGAGAGGCTGCGTTTAGGTGCATTCTTGAGAGAGAGGACATTCGCAGTATATCCATAGTTACCGCGAACTAGTTGTCATTGGAGATGCGCCTATTGCACCACATCACTGCACGGATTCTACTACCGAAGACTAGGAGATTTGACTTCATCATCGAGAGGGAGTTGATGGTGATGACAAGCCTGATTGAGAGGAGGCAGATTGATCTTCCATCCCTGATGCTCACTCAGATGCATGATGCTGCGACACAGCACCGACACTGTTTACCGTACAGCATAGCACTGACCAGACTATTCAGAGCGTATGGAGTATCATTAGAGAGGGAGATCCCCAAGGAGATACTACACACAGATGTGTACGACGAGAGGTCTTTGCATCGCATGGGATACAGGTTAGTTGGAGGTGAATGGGTTCGCAGAGAGTCTGGCTAGGAGCCAGATGAGGAGGACGAGATTCGAGAGGCAGAGGCTGGACCATCTGAGCCAGCAGTTTTTCCTCCATTAGATATCTCATTGACACAGGCAGAGCATTTGTCTCCTGACACTCCAGCTCCTCCGCCACCTTCTACTGGACTATCTTTTGAGGAGCATGCCAGAGAGCAGTTCACAGAGATCAGAGGTGAGATGACTCAGCTACGTAGCGAGGTTGAGCTTCTACGAGCACATACTACCTCGGAGTATGCTGAGATTCGCAGATCTATGGAGGAGGGATTCTCTTGCATTGAGGGTCTGTTGAGATCCCTTATACCTCCTGTAGCCCCTGCAGTTGCACGATCGATGATGATGATGATGATGATGATGACGATGATGATGATGATGGCGGCGATCACCAGAGTGACCATGTTGATTCTATTGAGGGTGGTGATCAGGATGGCGACCGAGCTACAGAGGTAGTGGGCAGTGACAGTGACAGTGACAGTGATGGTAGTGCTGATGATTATGAGGTGGTCAGTCGAGATCCTCCCACTACACCAGCTCCTACTACTGCCTTAGTTGATTCCACACCGGACCTTGTTATGCCAGCTGATCTTCTTTCCCCCCCTTCCATTAGATCATCTAGGGTTGTACCCATCGTTGGTCCTTCCGGTCGCACTAGGAGTCGTCGAGCTTTAGCGCCTCCTAGGGCATTAGCCACTAGATCTAGGATTAGTGCTCCATTCAGTCTTGATGTTCCATCTGATGAGGATTAGCCTCACAGATGTCTGTTATAGGTCTTATGTTGTATGTTTGATACTTATATGACTTTGATGATATCTGTATGTTTCAGCTCTTGCTGATGACTCAGCAAATTTTGTACTGAAAACTTATCTATTATATGTATATTTCAGTTCAGTACTCATTATTTGTGTTTCAATGAATCAATTTACTATTTTTTGGCTCTGATACTCTTTTATCTTGGTATATTTTAGCTCTGATACTCTTTGATATTAGTATAATTTGGCTCTGATATCTATGTTATTTGATTCTCTACTATCTTTTTGTCTCCATGCTCATTGTGAGGGGGAGGTTATTCCCCTTTCTAATGATTGACAAAAAGGGGGAGAAAGTGTATTGATTTTATTGATTATTTAGATGTATAAATTTGTTGAGAAAAAGTATTGTTTGTGGTTTCACCTTGTAAGAATCTTTGAAGTTTTTGATTATTTAGATGTATAAATTTGTTGAGAAAAAGTATTGTTTGTGGTTTCACCTTGTAAGAATCTTTGAAGTTTACCTTAATAAGAAGTATCTAATTAAGGAAAAGATTGATTCTTCCTAACTATGAAGTTTTTGCCTCTCTTATGGACTTAAATTCATATTCATAAATTATAATGGTTAAATTTTGAAATATATTGCCTTTTTACTCAAGGTTTTGTCATCATCAAAAAGGGGGAGATTGTTGGCTCCACCAAGTGATTTTGATGAATAACAAAACATTGAGTGCATATTGTATTCTAATGAGGATTTCAAGTTGTGAGTTTTCAGGATGAAAGCACCTCAAAATCTTAAAAACTTATGGTTTATAGCACGTAATGGCACGGAGCAATTCTCACTAATCCGGGCATCCTCTTCATTGAAAAAGGACATTTAAATATTTAAATATTATGTGTTTATGTATTCTAGAATTATATTTATGTTTTCGAGGCATTTACACTTAAATCTGAGATTTTTCAGTCTCAAGTGTCAACACCTGGACAGTCAAGTATCGACACTTCAGCATTTGGCATAGACAAAAATCCTTGGCATGCCAAGTGTCGACACCTATATCCAAGTGTCGACACCAAGTGTCGATACTTAGGTTCCAAGTGTCGACTCAAGGCCTGAGAATTTTGAAAATACAGAACTTTGTAATTTGAGGATTTTTGTGTCAAGTGTCAACACCTGTGCATCAAGTGTCGACACTTGAATGTTCAAGTGTCGACACCCAGAGATCAAGTGTCGACACTTGTAGCCTGACAGCTCTAACGGATCTATTTTTCTGGCTTGCAGAACTTGCTTTTCAAGCTCCAAACGGCTATTTCTGAGGTACCAACGGTCATAAACCATTTTTTGGAAAGTTCTTGGTGTATTTAACCTCCACCAACCTCATTTTAAAGATAGGAAAAGATATGCAAGTGTATTGAAGTGCATTCAAGTCTACTCAAAAGCCAAAAAGCCAATATTCTCTCAAATACTTCACATCAAAAGCCTCTTATAGTTTGATTCCTTGAAAAGCCTACAAGCTCATCCTTATTTCATTCCAAAAGAAGCACTTTGAAGGAGATTCCAAGGAAGAGTGAAGACAAAGCATCTACTTGAGCTTCAAAGATTCCAATCTACTCTTGAAGAGAGTTTGTTTTAGTTTTAAATTGTATATCTGTTTTATTGTGTTTTGACCTTGCTTTCAAGGGTGTCTTGAAAGAAGGTTATTGTGGTTTGTTGGTGAGCCAAAGGGATAAAACCAACTAGGGTTAACTTGTAAGCCCGAAGACAAAACAAGTGTTAAGGTTTGTTGGTAAGCCTAAGTGATAAAACCAACTTAGGTTTTGACTTGTGAGCCTTGTGAAAAACAAGTTAATTGTAATCTAGTTTGGATTATAGTGAAATTTCCAAGGGTGGCTTGGGGAGTGGATGTAGGTGCTAGGTTTGCATCGAACCACTATAAACCTTGTATTTGTGTGTGATTACTCTCTTTCTCTCTTGCTCTTTAATTATTGCTAACATCTTGCATTGAATTCATCATTGTTCACAAGCACCACTGGTCCCTCACATTATTGTCTTAAATTTTTAAAAGACCCAATTCACCCCCCCTCTTGGGCTCCATTTCTGGGCAACAGATATTCAATACCATTGAAATATATTAAGTATACTAACCTTCGATAGTCAGATATTATTTCACTATAAAGTAACATATAACGGTGTGCTTGTGCAATTGATTTATGGTCTAATACAATACTTTCACCTTTTCCCAGTAATCTTCCTGCAGTTAAAAACTTATACAACTCTGCATTGGCTATAAAATCACTATGCTGTTGAGGTCTGTTAAACACAGTATTTACACCTTGAAGATATCTTGAACAAAATGTCAGACACTCTTCAGTAATATATCCTTCCGTAATAGAGCCCTCTAGATAGGCTCTATTTCATACATAATCTTTCAAGCATACATGATACCTACAATATATAAAACTTTTATGTATACATCATCGTGACGCTACTTTTATTACAAATTATCTAGAGATTAAAAATTAACAATAATCCTTTCAATATGATACATCCATTTGTAGTGTACCGGTCCACCAAGCTTGACTTCCGAAGCTAAGTGAATGATTAGATGTATAATAATAATAAAAAATTCAGGTAAAAAAATCTTCTCCATCTGACAAAGTGTAACTGCAATATCCGACTCCAACCGATCAAGCTCTCCAGGATTAATAACCTTTGAACATAATGACTTAAAGAATGATGATAACCGGACTATAATTATAAGAACTTCTTTAGACACTTATGATCTTGAAGCTATTGGAAAGATATCTTGCATCAATATGTGACCATCATGACTTTTGAGATTAAAGATTTTTCGATCTTTAAGATGCATGCACCTTGAAATATTAGATGTATATCCATCAGGTACTTTAATATTTTTCAATACTGTCAAAAAATTATCTTTTTCTTGAGCGGACATCGTATAAGATGCATGAAGCAAATAAATTCTATCATTAGCAAGCATTTTGGGATGAAGATCATGTCGGATACCCAATTCTTGTAAATCCATTCAGGCCTTCATGTTATCTTTGGTCTTTCCATCAAGATTCAATAATGTTCCAAGCAGATTATCACATACATTCTTCTCTATGTGCAGGACATCAAGATTATGCCGAATAAGATTATGTTCCCAATAAGGTAAGTCAAAGAAGATACTTCTTTTCTTCCATAAATGTTTGCTGGACTGATTTGTAGATGCTATCTGTATGTCTTCCTTATTTTCATTTTCATAAAAAATATCAGGATATTCAAATACATGTGCATCTATAGTACCAGTAGTCATTTCTTTTGCCAATCCTTTTTGATCATCCCTCATTCTTTTTTTAGAAAACTGTAAGAATTTACCATATGTGTAACTGATGAAATCCATTTGTCTACGAACATTAATTTCAGAAGGTGGAATAAGTGCACATCTCATTTCTATGGTACCATCAAATAAATCTGACTGAAAACGAAACAGATGATTTGGTTCTATCCATCGACGATGTCCCATATAACAGAATTTTCCTCCATGTTTTAACCAAATTGAATGTGTCGAATTTGCACAACAAGGACATGCAACCCGTCCTTTTATACTCCAGCCAGATAAATTGGCATATGCTGGAAAATCATTTATAGTCCACAACAAAGCTGCCCGTAGATTAAAATTTTCACCATTTGAAGCATCAATTACTTCGACACCTTCCCACAACTGTTTCAATTCCTCTATTAAAGGTTGGAGAAAAATATCACCTGGAATAACCATTGATAAGATAAGTGAGGATTGTTTCATGCACAACCATGGTGGTAAATTGTATAATATCAGAACAACTGGCCAAGTGCTGTATGTAGAATTTAGAGTATGAAAAGGATTGAAGCCATCTGAAGCTAAACCCAACCCAACATTACGAATATCAGAGGCAAAAGCAGAATGCCTAGTATTAAATGCTTTCCATGCTAAACTATCTGCTGGATGTCTCAATATTCTATCCTTCGTATACCCTTCATGATGCCATCTCATCAGTAAAGCTGTTTTTGATGATGAATATAGCCTTCTCAATTGAGGAATAAGTGGAAAGTAACGCCACAACTTTGCCGGTTTCTTGGTACGCCGTAGCATATCTGTTGCATTCACTACATCCTCATCTCCTTCATGAGTTGTCCATCGCGAAGATCTGCATACATTGCATGACTCTCGATCAGTATTTTCACCATGATATAACATGCAATCTTTTGGACAGCTATGAATCTTTTGATACCCAAGATCCAGATTGTTGACAACTTTCTTTGCTTCATAATAAGAGAATGGTAAACCATTGCCTTTTAGAAATGCATCCTTTAATAACTTCAGAAGCATAGTAAAACTCTTTCCCGACCATCTATTCATATATTTTATATGAAATAAATGTACAAGAAAAGAGATCTTAGAAAATTTCAAACAACCAGGATATAATTGTTCATCTGCTTCTTTCGTTAAATTATGATACCGAGCTGACTCAGAAGTTGATGATTACATTTGCTCCTCGATATATGTTTGTTCAATGAATGTAGAACCTTCATACATTCCACTTATTTCATGTGTATCAGTTGAACCTTCAAAATTTTTAACACCATGTCGAAAAGCATCTGTGATCAAACCCATTATATCATCATCTCCTACTGGATTCTCTTGCATATTACTGGATCCAGAATCAGACGAGGTTTCATTACTTAATTCTGGCAACATAAATTCTCCATGAAAATCCACCAAGTATAACCTCTTGCAAAATCATTCCATATCAAATGTTCTTCAACTACTTGTGGATCTAGATAGGAACTGTTAACACATCGTCGACATGGACATGAAATCTTTCCATTCAAACTACTTTTGTCCATACCAAATTTAATGAAATCACGAACTCCATCTAAATATTCGTTCATATTTCTCGATTTATTTATCAAGCTTTTATCCATTTTAGAAAAAATTGATCCAACTCTCAAGTTATCTAAATATGAAAAAAAAATCTTCAGTCAATAATAATGTACCAAGTTTTTTTAAAAAATATATCAAAAATAACATAGATTAAATAGTAAATGCATCCTATCACCAACTAATAGGTAAAGAGATCCTATCACATTCAAGAATTGCATTAATTATATAGGTCATTTACAGTAATCAAACGATACGGAATAGGAGTTCCAAAAAAATTTCGGCAGCATTTCCCTTTAGTTCTCCCCATATGACTAAAGATGTATGAGGAGAACTAAAAGAAAATGCTATCCAAAATATATCTGAAATTCTATCCATATCGCTTGATTACTTTAAGTACCTATAAAATTATTTGCAATTCTCAAACTATCCAAATTGGACAATCAATTGATCACTATACATAATTCTCCCAACCGTACAAAAATAAAATTAATGTACGGATGATATAGAATATGTACATTAATCAATTGAGGGGTCTATATTTCTATGCAATGCAAGTTTTATAAAAAATATTTAAAAAATCATTAATGATCATGGCAAAACTATGCATGATATTGAAATGAAGGATTTGCAATGTCTTAATAAATAGAGGAATGATAAAACTAGTATGAAATAGAGCAAAATAAAATGTCTATGATATATCAAAGTAAGCATAATGGAGTAACATCTTCCAAAGCAAGCCAATGCCAAAATAATTAGAAGCAATCATGGAAAGGTAGTCGAGCTTGGTTGTAGTGAGATGCATACCTGTCAAAAAACTTCATACCAAATTTAACATTATCAGTGAAGGCAATTTGATACAATGAAAGATTTCATGTCTATGATACCATACCTTTTAGATTTTGTTCATTGCCATCGTAAACTTATCTTAGGTATTAAAATTTACATTATCAAATATATATCAGCTACTTCGCACAGTCTCGAGGAAAAAAATGCTAGTAAACTAAATGACAAAACAGATCTACCAACATAATTCTACATTGCCAACAAAAGGACAGCAAGTCCATTTGCCTGATTGATGAGCTTGACTAAATTTTACAAGTGGCTGTTTAGGAATTCCAGAATAATTGATCACATATTTTTGGCTTATTATATGTGATCAGAAGGGATAAGGTTATGTGTTGACAGAAAAGATTCCAAAGCAATAGATGAATCACGGCGACATCAGATCTAATTTGAAAATTAATTTGCTAAATAAGGTCAAGAAGACCTATAAAATGAAGCACAAATCCAAGGAAGACGCATATGATTTCTCCAAGATTAGGAGGTAAGGTATACAAGAGTGGATAAAGAGAGAAGACTAAGGCTCCATCTCAGCAAAAGTTTCTGGTTCTTAAGGAGGAAGGTAGGTTCTTTGGTGAAAAGCTTTGACCCCAGGGTCAACAACCAGCTGGTGTGGGTAAAGAAGGTTAACTCCACAATCAGACACCAAGAATACCGAGACATGAGGGATTTGTAAGTACAATATTAGGTATTTGAATGTCAATTTAGTATAATGTTTGCCTCCATAAGTACAGCATATTCATGTGTGTGATGTGGGCCTTGCTATAGGCGCAACTTGGACTTGAAAGTGACTTAGCCCATAAACTGTTTCCTAAAGGATGATCCTACCAAAGACACTAATAAAAGAACCACAACACGATTCACGTCTTTTCCTCACCATTGTTCTTGCTCCGTTGGCAAATTGAAATCTCTCTCCATGTCCATGTTCACACTTCCAACAAATAAACACGAAATGGGAAATAAACAAAAAATGGAAACCAAAATCCTATAGCATTAAATGCTAACAGAAGACAACAATCAGAAAAAAATAAAGAAATTATTGGCATAACAAATTATGGGTTTTAAAAAGAGGAAGCTCAAAGAATATAGAAATTTCTGTACAATGTGGTGCAAGAGGGGATTAAAGTGAAACCCCAGAAGCATTCTCCATACCTTAAAAGGATTTCAAAGGAGAATATCACAAGAGAGAAGCTTCTCACACCTGCATTACAAACAAGAAGAAAACTTGGTGAATGCCCAACTAACAAGAATCATAGTGGCTTTGCTTTGGGATCATTATTGTCATTGTTGGGGCATAACATAATAGAAATTGGTGAGAATCTAAGTATACAAAAGAATTTTTGTCTATTGCATCTGAGCTTCAACATTAATGTGTTCTTGATGACAGCAAGAAAGCATACATGAACATAATATTATGACATTGCTATGCAATATATTGCTACTAGCATCAAAGAGTATGACAAAAGCAAAAATTATATGCCCAACTTGCAACAACAAATAGAAATAGATGTTCAAAACAACAATAGCAAAGCACCAACATTAACTAGAGTATATAACCATAGAAAACATAATGAAACCAAAAAGAATCAATAGGTTTGAGCCTTGAGACTTTGCTATATGCATTCTAATTGTTAACACAATAATTTTTCAACTATAGGTGTGAATGGCTATAATTATGAAGTGTTCAATATACCAATGTTTATGAATGTTGATAACATTTTATGTTTTGCAAGATAATAAATATTCTCGCACAAGCCTGGAAGGTCAATCTAAGCCTAAAAGAATTTTCCTTTTGTATGCATGAAGACAAGCTGATTGGCAAGACACCTTCAAAATTGAACTGAATCTGATATAGCAAGTGAAAGAGAGGTGTTTCTTTAATCTGCTTCTGGGGTGATGTTTATGGAAGGATTGAAAACTGAACAAAATGAGAGCCTCATTAAATTAGCAACTAAATAAAATGGGAGAATCATTGTATCAGCAACTTCTGATCTGCTTAAATTTTCAGTCACTGTGGTTGGTTCAAATAAGGCTCTACTAATAGATTGGTTGGGACATGGGATGGGAGATGTACCGATGATATTATATTTTAAGTTCATTGCACCTCGTATCCTATTCCAAAACTTTCTTCTATGATATTGACAGCAAATTCACAACAGTTCATACAAAAATTCTTTCTAGGAATGATTTGCGATAAGCTCCAGACATGCAAAAAAGATATGACTCCCCGTGCAAAAGGAATAATTTTCTCATGGATGTCCATGCAAGATGTTTCAAGATGAAAATTTTAGAATATAGACCCTTTGGCACTCAAGATTAGGGTTAAGACTCTATGGAGCAAGGAAAGATTTTAGGTTGCGTATATTACTTGTCATAAGGAACAGGAGCACAAGCAACCACAGGATTGTGGCTAGTTATGTTTATTTTTCAGCATAAATCAAGTTTGCAGTTTATCAGCTTAAAATGGTTCAACTTATGTACTAGATAGTACAAATGCTTGAGCCAGCTCACATCAAGGCAACTCAAGATGTAGATCTTGCAACATGTCAAGTACTTGATCAACAAGAGGATTCATCTTCATACCACACATGATAGACTGTAAGAATGACTATAGAAAATGAATGATAGTGTTCTCCTGCCAATGCTATCACATTCATTACTAGATGAGGGACAGAATAGTAGTTAGTTGGAAATTATCATGCTTAACTGAGAGGAGTTAAGTGACAAAGGGTAGTGAAGGAAAAGATGGATAGTGCCCTGGCAGGACTTATGGTTTTGGCTCATGAAAAGTAAGATTTATCCAGCATATAATGGATTGATGAGTGTACCATTGAGAGCCCAAAACTGGCTGAGGTCATGAAATTAGTTTCAAATTCAGCACACCTTCTAATCAAACTCCCTGCTATGGACTTAAATAATAGAGCAGGAATGTGTACTGACATGACAATTCAGAAATTTTTTGCAACAAAATCTGACCAGAAAAAAAGGTCAACAACGCACTCTATCAAGATACAAGGTATTTATCCACCACTAGTACTTAAAGGACTGACATCATACATATGCCTTGATGGAACACAGATGCTACAAAAATGATGCTTCAAAAACAATATACTAGATTTTAGAAGCTAAAGCATGGCAGATAGTCTTCAAGTGAGAACAGCAAAGAATATAACCAGACAACTTCAACATAGATATAGTGAAATGCACAATTTTGTAGAGAAAACCAATAGCAGCATATCCAACATACTTATGATCTCAACTCTTCTTCAATTAATTATATCACCACTTATAAACTAACCTAATCTGGCACTTACATACCTGCAAAACAGATACTGGAACCTAACAGCCTAAGACCTGCATGATAAAAAATGCATGTGTTATGAACAAAAACAAATTAGTTCCTTAACTATAAATTTAAGGGGGGCATAATTTGAATGGGTTCGCTTAATAATTCAATTTTGATCCATATATTATATATTTTCTAATCCAAGACCAACTCGAATGACTTAAGCTTGGATTCGACCAAGCAAGTTATTTCAGGTCATTCCATACTGAAAGCAAGTAAATCTAATGGACCTATAACCTTAGCAGTAGATTACTGAATCCATTGTGTTTGTCTCATGTTCGGTATAAACACTTGAGCCACTTTCTACACATTGTTTAACAATTTCTCATAATTTTTGAGAAACTACATGATACATCATATAAGTTTTGGTATGCATTGGAATCACCATAATCTACAAAAGGAACATAATAACAAAAGTGATAAGCCAAATAATCAGGTCTCTAATAGCCCGGAAACTAAAGGAGTAAAGAGCAACTTTTTAACAAGTTCTTTGTTACCCTCCCTTTTGTGCAGAGAGTTTTCTTAGCTTGCTATAAGAACTTGACAAGTCTTTGTCAGTTTAATGGTCCATGAGTTCTCACAGAAAATACTCATATAACAAACTTAAATGAGCTGATTGAAATGGAAAGCCATGTGTCACCCAAACGTTTCACACTCGAATCCAAATATTTTTTTGGTAACCACTTGAATCCAAATATTTAGTGACTAACATGTTTCTAGGCATAAAAATCTTAAGTCATATTTTTTTTCCCTTTAAACAAAACTGTTTATTTGCAGGCCTCTACGAAATTTATGAAAGTCAAACCATATTAGATCTAATTGCAAGCAGAATAAGGAATTCAGGAATAATTTATAGTCATCCTGGATAGGTAAAGCCAAAACTGAGAGAATAAAGAATAGGCAGGGATAGCATGAAATTAATGTTTGCATTAACCGGATCTGGCTTAAAATTGCCAATATTAGATAAATCGGAACGTCCGGGTTGAAGTTGCTCTCACAAGTCTTTACTACACAAAAATGTAATCAAAGAGAAACGGCGACCAGCAGTGCATAGATCTTTTCATAGATCTTGAGCGACAGTAAAAATGGGAACCAAAAAAAACACAAGAAAAAACTGAGAAAAAAATATATCAAAAATTGGGAAAACATGAGATCCACTTCATCCCACCCGATTGACACTATGAGGATGGAAAAAATAGCAAAAAAAATGTGGAAGACCTATCCTTAGGCAAACCATACCTATTAAAGGAAAACCTATCCTTAATTTCTCGAAATACTTGAGCGATAGTAAAAATGGGGATGGAACAAACACAGGAAAAAAATGGGAAAAAAATAGAACAAAAATTGGAAAAACATGAGATCCACTTCATCCCACCCGATTGAGACTACGAGGATGGAAAAAATAGCGAAAAAAATATGGAAAGCAAAGAAAAAAATTATTTGTATATAGATTTGAGAGAAGGAACCTACCTGATAGAGATCAAAAGGGATTTCTTCTCCACCGGAATCCGCCAGTCAATGGAAAGAAACGAGAGCCGGAAACCACGTGCCGATAATGGATGGAGGGAGGGAGAGGGAGATGACGGAGGGAAGGAGAGATTAGATCTAGGATTTCAATCGCACACGCAGAGAAGAAGACGAGAGGGAGGGAGAGCTTAGATCTAGGATTTCAATTGCACGCGCAGAGAAGATGAGATGGCGGTGGGAAAATAAAAACCCTCGACGCTTTCAACCATTGTTAAAAACCAATATTTGCCAATGCTTTTTATAAGCGTCGGTAAAAATTCAAGATTTTGTGATGCTTTTTCTTAGCATCGGGAAAAAAATATCGTTATTTCTATTTTTTCCTGTAGTGCTAGCAATGGGTCCCGATATCTGGATAGGTCGAAGATGCGAGAGCAATCAATCGAACCTCTGGCATGTGGTTACCATATAATTCATCCGTTTGACCTCCAATGCTCAGATGACCTAGGGTTAGACTACCAACCCTAGCTAAGTCAATCCACAACATGTCTCAACCTCACAAGTCTAGTGACTCCTCATTATGACTACCCCGGTCGATGATTTACTAAATTGAGATACTGCGAGACATTCAATCCAAACTATTTGGACAGGTCAATTCCATCTTGGTCCACCACTGCCCACAAGTACTTGCCTGTACCCAGAAACCTTCCATCACCGAATTAGAAATCCGGGTAGTCCGACATCAAAGCACAGAGAGTTGCTTGCAAGCTACCATGATGACCTCAGGTCTGAGGGACACATATACTCATATCCAATTGTGAGTATCCCTTTAGCAGAAAGGGGCTACACGGAGTCACGTTCAATGAGATATCATATATCCCACTTGCAGATCATATCAGTGTCACCACACTCCTTTGGTCAAGAGGACAACCAAACGATGTGAACCACAACAACCTACACTTGATACATTGCTATCCAGTACAATGTATCCTTTGGTTGTGAACCTAGTTTAAGGACTACTCGATATATCCTCTCTAATCAAAGTCAATGTAGTCCTAAGGACTTCATCATATGAAAAAGAGTTCATTATAGGGAAACGTAAGAATGCGATGAGCTACCAAAATAATATTTATTAATTCATACAAAGAGTACAATACTCAGATCAACTGCCTACAACCTAGGCGATTGGCTTTGGGACATAATTCCCAACAACTCCCACTTGTACTAAAGCTAATCAGAACAGTATCTAATACCCATTTTCCTTTTACAAAAGTCAAACTCTTTTATTCCGAGGGATTTAGTAAAAATGTCGGCCAGATTTTCCTTTCCATCGATCTTCATAAGATTGATGTCGCCTCGTTCTACGATCTCTCATACGAGGTGATAGTGCCGTAGAATATGCTTGGTGCGGTGATGAACTTTTGGCTCCTTAGCTTGAGCAATGGCTCCAGTGCTGTCACAGTATACTGGAACAGGACCATCTAGGGAAGATGCCACCCCTAGCTCTCCAAGGAACTTCCACAACCACACAGCTTCCTTCACTGTATTTGATGCTGCAAGGTACTCTGCCTCACATACCGAGTCTGCAATAGTTGCCTGCTTGGAACTTTTCCAATATATCGCTCCTCCATTCAGGGTAAATACAAATCCTGACACACTCTTGATATCATCTCTATCTGACTGGAAACTGGAGTCAGTATACCCCACAAGTTTCAAGTCAGATTCTCCATAAATCAGCCATTGGTGTTTAGTATTTCTTGAAATTTTCCATGCTAAACCATTTCAGCACGGTATCAATGTACGTAGACTGGGACAATCCTAGAAGCCTCTTTGACACGGGACATGGATGCGATGCAGTACTAAAGGTTGATTTAAATTTTATGTTAATCGAGAACAAATGTTCATTAACCTAACAGCCTATTAAATAATACGTTAAAAGAATCTATAGTAAGCAACTAAATTCTGGATTACATCACCCGCATACATACCTAACAAAATAATTAATTAGATGGATCACGACGATTAAGAAACTACCCTAGATTAGGTTCCTACTTTCTAACATCAGATCTAGAGGAAGGGAAAGGGATTTTGAGTTACCGATACGCTTAGAAGCCTCCTCTGATGAAGATCTGGATCACTGCACTCTAGGATTGAAGAATCGGACTCCAAACTGATCGCTCCTGGCATCCGGATTCCGATCGAACTGATTCCAAAGCATGGACGCCGATCTTCAGAGTCGGATCTCAAGGGAATCTGCCAAAAAAACACCAAAAAAAAATAGCAATTAAACATTGGAAATCAAAAGCTAGAAGGAAGGCTGGCACCAGGGTTGTTGGTTCTCCCAGGGATCTTCTTCTTTGGTTGGCTTCTAGGATCTCTTCAAAGTGTTGGATGAAGGCCTTGAAGAGACTTAGGGATCAGATCTGATGGAGGGATTTGATGGATAAACAGGGAATCGCACCCCGGTAGAACTTGGACGTCGCACCCAAGTGTTTTAGGCGTCACACCTAGCACCTATCAGCCATCGCAGCTAGAAAGGAATTGGAAGAAGAACTCAATAGAGTTTCATTTCATTTCATCAAATATTCATTATCTTTACAAGGGGTACAGGGTCCTATTTATAGGATTATTCCTTACAAGAAGTACAATAGGACTCAATTACATTTTTGAATTTAAAACTTCCTTGCAATCTTGGACTTCTCCTTGAGCTTGAATTTTGAATGGCTTGATCCTAAATTGGGCGACAACTCTCTGGAGCAAGGCGCTAATTTCCTTCTTATTTCTTCTTAAGTTGGTGTGAAATCCTTCTTGGCACAAATTCCTTCTTGAATCACCATGATATCTGCAATGGGACTCCCTTGGTTGGCTAAAGGAATTTGAATGGAGTTTGGATGATGGATAAGTCCTCTTGAATTTGAATGAAGATTGGATGAGAGCTTTCATTTGAAGTTTAAATTCCTTGGAACTCTTCAAATGGGACGGCAACTTGGAATTAGCATGAAGAAACAGAAGCAGATGGTGCACTTTTCCCTTGAGTGTGATTTCATCTAACATGGAATCCTATTTGAAATTTGGAATCCTATTTAAAATTTAAATGAAGAGAGCTCCTTCCCATGGACTCTTTCTTGTTTAAATTTGAACCTCCCTTGTTTCTTGATGGGGCATCTTGGAAGTAGGTGACAAGAGAGGGGAAGAGGGCACCAGATGAAGCAGACTCCTGCTTTACTCCTCTTAAAATATGAGGCGCTAAATAATTTTCTTATGGGCTGACCATGTGGTGTTGTCTTGACTTGTGTAGCATGTCCAAATTCAAGTGACAGGCCATGTGTTATTGTCCCCTTGTAATACAGGACTCAATAACTAATTGTTTTACAGGACTCAATAAATAATTAAAGCCCTACTTGATCAATTGGAATCCAATTTGATCAAAAGGCAATCAAAAGACAAGACATGTAAACAAGTGATTCAACTTGGTAAAAGGGGTTTATCCCAAAAGGCTAAATAAATAAAACCCTAATTCCAGTTGATAACAGGGGCTAACCATAACTAATCCAAAATAATAGAAATTAAAATAAATTATTTACATGAATAAAAGGGTTGAGTCCAGGGTTTCATTCACAGGTGATCCACAAGGATGTGGGTTCAACCTGTCGATATTTTCGGGCCCTAGTGTCCTCACCAATTCTTCCCAGGTGGGAGGAACTCGATCCCGTCGAGTAAGGGTTAGACTGGCTCAAGTACTTCTCTAGCAAGTTTGGGGCAATCTTCTGCAGATCCTCCCGAGCTATCCAAGTGTCATCAGACTCGGGATGTCCTTGCCAACGAACCAAGTATCACTATTAGTCCTTATTTCGGGTAACAATCATCTTGTCATCCAGAATTCGTTCAACCCTGTCTCTCCGATTTGTGGATTTGGCTATTGGACACTAATGGGTTGGTTCGCTCTCAAAAACAGGATCAGGCCCAAAAGGCTCACTAGGTAGCAACATCGGCTCCCTATACTCTACGAGATCTGATATGTTGAAAGTTGGACTTATACCCAAATCTAAAGGTAGGTCTATCTCATAGGCATTAGATCCAAACTTATCAATTATTTTATAAGGTCCCGCACTCCGGGCATGTAACTTTTTGACAGTTCCAGATGGAAATCATTCAGGCCTGAGCCTGATTATAACTTGGTCCCCTACTTTAAACTCTTTAAACCTTTTGCTTAAATTAGCCATTTGTGCATATGAATCATTGCTCTCTTTAATTTTCTTATTTATTTCTTGATGCAAGTTCTTTATATGCTGTGCAAAAGACTTAGCTGACTCATATATACGTGCATAAATAGGTAAGGGAATCAGATCCAATGGCTTCCTAGGCTTGTATCCATGAACAATTTCAAATGGGCTCTTCCCTGTAGATCTGTTGACTGAGTTATTATAAGCAAACTCCGCTCTCGGAAACAATAGATCCCAATTAGCAGTATTTTCTCCCACTAGACTCCTCAACAGGTTCCCTAAACTCCGATTTACTACCTCAGTTTGGCCATCTGTTTGGGGGTGGTAAGCAGTAGAATACTTCAATTTGGTTCCTAGCATATGCTATAAGGTTTTCCATAAGTAGCTAGTAAACCTAACGTCTCGGTCCGACACAATGGTCTTAGGCAATCCATGTAACCTATCCACTTCGTTCAAGAATAATTTGGCCACTCTATACGCATCATAAGTTTGGGAACATGGGATGAAATGGGCCATCTTAGAAAACCTATCTACTACCACGAAGATAGAATCATGTTTCCTAGCAATTTAAGTAATCCTATGACAAAGCCCATACTCAAGTCTTGCCATGGGCAATCTGGGACGGGGAGTGGGGTATATAGTCCAGTGTTCTATCTAGGTTGCTTAGCTACAGCACAAGTCCTACACTGGGCTACCACTTGGGCAACATTTTTTTTTTAGACTTGGCCAATAAAACTGATCCTCTACAGCCATGATAGTTTTATTACGCCCAAAGTGTCCTGCTAAACCTCCTGCGTGTATTTCCCCAATAAGAAAGTTTCTAAGTGATGTCTTGGGAACACACAACCTATTTTCCTTGAACAAATAACCATCCCTTAAGACATACTCACTAAATTCAGTGGATGGCCCTAGCTTCACTGATTCATAAATCTTCCAAAAATTCGAACAAAATTCATATTCTTCCTTTAATCGTTCAAATCCGACTACTTCGGTACTCACACAATTCAGCAACATTGTTCTCCTACTAAGTGCATCAGCTACCCTATTCTCACTTCCAGCATGATGCTTTAGGACAAAAGTATAGGCTTGTATAAATTCGACCCACTTGCCATGTCTAGGGTTTAACTATTTTTAAGAATTTAGGAAGCAAAGTGCTTCATGATCAGAGTAGAGAACGAATTCTTGTGGTAGTAAGTAATGCCTCCAATACCTAAGAGCTTGTACTACCGCATACAACTCTTTATCATATGTGGAATATTTCAACTTGGCATCACTCAGTTTCTCACTAAAATAGGCAATAGGATGATTTTCCTGACTTAATACCCCTCCTATTCCTACGCCTGATGCATCACAGGCGACCTCAAAGACTTTGGTGAAGTCGGGTAACCTTAGAACTGGTGCCTTAGTCATTCTATCTTTGATCTCTAGGAAGGCTTTATGGGCAGCTCTAGTCCAGTCGAATTCGCCCTTCCTAATGCAGTCGGTGATCGGAGCAACAATGTGCTAAACCTCTGATAAATCTCCTATAGAAGGTAGCTAACTCGTGGAAACTTTGAACATCATGAACATTCCTAGGTATAGGCCACTCAACTATAGATTTCACTTTCTCAGGGTCGGCGGTTACTCCTTCTGGTGTTACTACAAAACCTAAGAAGATGATTTTGGTTGACATGAAGCTACATTTCTTAAGGTTTGCAAACAAATCTTCCTTCCTAAGGCCCTGGCAAATCTGACGGAGGTGGTCTAAGTGATCTTCCCTGGTCTTACTGTATACGAGGATATCATCAAAATATACGACCACGAATTTTCCAATAAATGATCGTAACACCTGAGTTATAACCCTCATAAACGTACTTGGGGCATTTGATAATCCAAAGGGCATCACCAACCACTCATATAGGCCATCTTTGGTCTTGAAAGCCATTTTCCACTCATCCCCGATTCTAACTCTCACCTGATGGTAGCCACTTTTTAAATCAATTTTTGAAAAGATGGTCAATCCGGCCATCATGTCTAGCATGTCATCGAGTCGGGGTATGGGAAACCGATACTTTACCGTAATCTTGTTAATAGCCCGGTTATCTATGCACATCCTCCAACTGCCATCCTTTTTAGGAGTCAAAAGTGCAGGGACAGGACAAGGACTCAAACTCTCTCTAATAAATTCCTTTTTCATAAGATCCCCTACTTGTCGTTGTAGCTCCTGATGTTCCGTAGGGTTCATCCTATAGTGTGGGAGGTTTGGCAATGTGGCTCCTGGTACTAAATCAATTACATGTTGAATATTTCTTAATGATGTTAATTGATCTGGTAAATCTTCAGGGTAGACATCTTTGAATTCCTCTAATAAATCTAGGATCTCCTTACGGTATTCTAGTTTTGGTTGATCCTGAGCTTCCTTGGTAAGTAAAATCCAAACTGGTGACCCTCTATCGATTTCTCGTTTTAACTCCTTTGCAGAGATCAAATTCAGATTAGACTCTTTTTCCTTTAAGTGACTTGACCCTCTTTTAACATTGTCCTTTGGTGGGGTCGCATTAATCACCATCCTCTTTCCTAGATGGTGAAATGCACACGAGTTCGATCGTCCAAACAGGGTGGCATCGTGGTCATACAACCAAGGTCTTCCTAAAATGATGCTGCGAACCCCTATCGGAAGAACATCGAACCAGACTCTTTCTTGGTAGGATTGTACCTGAATTATAACCTGTCATCACAACCGGATGGAAATGTTGGTTGCATCGATCCAGGATACCTTATAGGGGGTCGGGTATGGAACAGTTGGTCAGTCTAGGCTCTTAACTGCATTTGTAGAAATTGCATTGACACAACTCCCACTATCAATTATAACCTTACATACCTTATCCCCTATTTTAATAAAGGTCTGTAGGATGTTAGTCCTACGCCAATCCTCATTCCTCTTAGTTTGAGTCAGGATGCATCTGACCACTCCTAATCGGTCTGAGTCTAAGATCTCTTCCTCCTCCTCATATTCCTCCACTAACTCAGCTTCAGCCTCATAAACCTCTTCCTCACAAGGGTCACTAATCTCAAGGTCCTCTACTTCAGGTTCCCCTATATGTAAGGCTCGCGATGGACATTGGGCAGCATAATGGCCAGTCTGATTACACTTAAAGTATACTGGGGTTTAGTTTCGATCCTTCTGAACCATAGGTGCCTTACCCTTGTCATCTCTACGAATGGGCTGGGGATTGGGTCTAGGTCAATTTGCAGGGAATCGGTTCTGGTTTGGCCTATTTCCAGGGGCATTAAATCTAGATGAATCAGATTGATAGGTAGGTTTCCTTGGAAATCTCTCAGCATCCCTAGCAACCTGATAAGCATGTTCTAAATCATTCACTTCTCTTAGAATCAGTTCCCTGTTAATGTCCTCATTCATGCCTGCTCTAAACCTAGGCAAAGTAACCGACTCAAACTCGGACACACCACACCGCATAACATACTCATCGAAAATGGCTATGTATTCGGACACAGTCAAATTTCCTTGGGTCATCTTCTGTCACTGATCTAAAAGCCTTTGTTCATAGGAGAATGGTAGGTATTTGGCCCTTAATTTGAGTTTCATGTCCTCCCATGTAGCTATATGTGGATCTCTTCTCTGTCGGCTTAACCTTTCCACATTACCCCAATACAATCGTGCTTGTCGGATCAACCTAAACTTAGCGAATTTGACCTTACGCTCTTCCGACATGGTGTACCATTCGAAGTACTGATCCATATCACTTTTTCAATCAGAGTACATCTTGGGATCTCAAGTACCATCGAATGTATGGGCTTCTAGTCTGATACTCCTAAGGGCTCGTGCTTCCTGATCATCTATGTCATACTGCTGCCCCCTAGGAATAGGATCAGGTGTAACCTCTCTACGTTGGGCTCGATGCCTTGGAATTGGATCAGGTATGGCCTCTCTATGTTGGGCTTGATGTCTGGGGATTGGATCATGTGTAAGCTCTGGAAGCTGGGGTCCTGGACCATACTGTGGGGTAAATTCCAGTGGTGTAGGGTCAGGTTGAGACACATGGGATCCTTCTAATGAACCTATTCTTTCATTCATTTGATCAACCTCTGGTTGACTCTAGCACTAAACTGCCTCTGTTCAGCACTAAGCTACCTCATTTGCTCAGTCAAAGATCTCATGAAAGTTTCCATCGTGGGGTCCATGGATGTACTAGGTTGGTCCTGGGGGACCTGGTATGGGGTTCCTGACCTAGTAGTCATGCAAGGATACAATGCACTCAAACAAACCTAATCGACTATGGATAGCTAGACCTAGAGTCCAAACTAGATGCCTAATCAAGGTAGCAAGCTAGTATGTAGTAACTCAAGACTTGCCCAGGCAGGTGTAAGGGGAGTGTAGGTCCCTGATTGCCAATCCTAGACACCAATCAGAGATTGGTCAGGTAGGCGGACCAGCTCACTTGCTCTTCAGAACGTAATCCCTGAACCACCATTCTAGACACCAAGAAATGGGCACACACAGATTTAATTGACACGATTGACTTGACACTAACTCGGACCCGACCAATTAGTGTCCCTAAGCTCACTAGAGCAATTAGGTTCTAATCAATTTTAATTAGGGCTTGGGATCGAATGCAAAGTGGGTGGTTTTGGGCTAGGGAAACGTTATGAACTCCCCCTATGTTATATTGTATGCCCTTAAAAATCAATTAGAAAATGAATGCAACAAGCAACTAATAAAACTAAACCCTAATGATTTTTTTTTTTTTTTTGGGCAGAACCTGTTCTCAAGCCGAAAACAGAGAACTGCAGTTTTCACAGAAAATCATAAATTGTAAAAAAAATTACTGAAAATACTTTGAATTTCAAGGAAGCTAACAAAATAAATTTCATATTTTTTTGATTTTTATACGTGCAGAAACAATTAAAAAAATAGAGCATATACTGGAAGGCTGAGATGCAGAATTTAACTAAATGCAAGATTAACCTAATCTAAACCTGCTCTGATACCAAATTTAATGTGGGAAACGGATGCGATACAGTACTAAAGGTTGATTTAAATTTTATGTTAATCGAGAGCAAATGTTCATTAACCTAACAGCCTATTAAACAATATGTTAAAAGAATCTATAGTAAGCAACTAAATACTGGATTACATCACTCGCATGCATACCTAACAAAATAATTAATTAGATGGATCACGGCGATTGAGAAACCACCCTAGGCTAGATTCCTACTTTCTAACATCAGATCTAGAGGAAGGGAAAGGGATTTTGAGTTATCGATACGCTTAGAAGCCTCATCTGATGAAGATCTGGATCACTGCACTCTAGGGTTGAAGAATCGAACTCCAAACTGATCGCTCCAGGCATCCGGATTCTGATCAAACTAATTCCAAAGCATGGACGCCGATCTTCAGAGTCGGATCTCAAGGGAATCTGCCAAGAAAATACAAAAAAAAATAGCAATTAAACATTGGAAATCAAAAAATAGAAGGAAGGCTAGCACCAGGGTTGTTGGTTCTCCCGGGGATCTTCTTCTTTGGTTGGCTTCTAGGATCTCTTCAAAGCATTGGATGAAGGCCTTGAAGAGACTTAGGGATCAGATCTAATGGAGGGATTGGATGGATAAACAGGGCATCGCACCCCGGTAAAACTTGGACATCGCATCCAAGTGTTCTAGGCGTCACACCTAGCACCTATCAGCCGTCGCAGCTAGAAAGAAATTGGAAGACAGAGTTTCATTTCATTTCATCAAATATTCATTATCTTTACAAGGGGTACAGGGTCCTATTTATAGGATTATTCCCTACAAGAAGTACAATATGACTCAATTATATTTTTGAATTTAAAACTTCCTTGCAATCTTGGACTTCTCCTTGAGCTTGAATTTTGAATGGCTTGATCCTGAATTGGGCGACAACTCTCTGGAGCAAGGCACTAATTTCCTTCTCATTTCTTCTTAAGTTGGTGTGAAATCCTTCTTGGCATAAATTCCTTCTTGAATCACCGTGATATCTGAAATGGGAATCCCTTGGTTGGCTAAAGGAATTTGAATGAAGTTTGGATGATGGATAAGTCCTTCTCTTGAATTTGAATGAAGATTGGATGAGGGCTTTCATTTGAAGTTTAAATTTCTTGGAACTCTTCAAATGGGATGGCAACTTGGAATTAGCGTGAAGAAACAGAAGCAGATGGCGCACTTCTCCCTTGGGCGTGATTTCATCTGACATGGAATCCTATTTGAAATTTGGAATCCTATTTGAAATTTAAATGAAGAGAGCTCCTTCCCATGGACTCTTTCTTGTTTAAATTTGAACCTCCCTTGTTTCTTGATGGGGCATCTTGGAACTAGGTGACAAGAGAGGGGAAGAGGGTGCCAGATGAAGCAGACTCCTTCTGCTTTACTCCTCTTAAAATATGAGGCACCAAATAATTTTCTTATGGGCCGACCATGTGGTGTTGTCTTGAGTTGTGTAGCATGTCCAAATTCAAGTGACAGGACATGTGTTATTGTCCCCTTGTAATACAGGACTCAATAACTAATTGTTTTACAGGACTCAATAAATAATTAAAGCCCTACTTGATTAATTGGAACCCAATTTGATCAAAAGGCAATCAAAAGACAAGACATGTAAACAAGTGATTCAACTTGGTAAAAGGGGTTTAGCCCAAAAGGCTAAATAAATAAAACCCTAATTCCAGTTGATAATAGGGGCTAACCATAACTAACCCAAAATAACAGAAATTAAAATAAATTATTTACATGAATAAAAGGGTTGGGTCCAGGATTTCATTCACAGATGATCCACAAGGATGTGGGTTCAACCTGTCGATATTTTCGGGCCCTGGTGTCCTCACCACTCTTAGATCTATCTCTATAGATCTTCATACCCAGTATGTAAGAAGCTTCACCCAAGTCCTTCATGGAGAACTGAGATGATAACCAGATCTTTATTTCTGGTAATGCTGCAACGTCATTCCCGATTAAGAGAATGTCGTCATCATACAGTACCAGGAATACAATCACAGAACCATTAACCACTTGTAGATGCACGGTTCTTCTCCGTTCTTAACGAAGCTATACGATTTGATAGTTCCAACTTCGAGATGCTTGCTTGAGTCCATAAATGGACCTTTGCAACTTGCATACTTTTGACTCATCTGAGGATGTGAACCCTTCAGGCTGTATCATATACACCTCCTCTTCCAGCTCCCCATTTTGGAAAGTGATTCGGACATCCATCTGCCAGATCTCATAATCAAAATATTCTGCTAAAACAACCATGATCCGAATGGACTTGAGCATTGCCACATGGGAGAAAGTATTGTCAAATCGATACCATATCGCTGACGATACCCCTTGTCAACCAGACGGGCTTTATAGGTTTCCACCTTCCCATCTGCGCCCCTTTTTTTCTTGAAGATCCACTCGCACCCGATGGATTTTATCCCTTCAGGTGGATCAACCAATGTCCATACATTGTTGATTTCCATGGACTCCATTTCGGATCGCATGGCTCCAAGCCATGCCTCAGAATCAGATCTCTTAAGTGCATCCATATAGGTGATCGGATCCTCATTGTTCTCGTCGAGCTCAATGGGATCGCCGTCCCGAACCAAGAAACTATAGTATCTGTCCGGCTGAATCGGTACTCTACTAGATCTCCTAACAATGGGTTATGGTGTGATCCAATCACAACTGGTTCTATGATGTCCTTAGAGTGTGCAGGTTCTTCTACTGGCTAAACTTCACCAGGTTCAATCTTAGAGGCTACGGTCCCTTCTCCAAGGAACTCCTTTTCTAAAAAGATAGTCCTAAGAGCGACGAACACTTTTTGTTCATCCTCCAAGTAGAAGAAATACCCTTTGGTTTTCTTAGGGTAACCAATAAACAGGCACCGATCAGACCTTGGACCAAGTTTATCTGAGTCTAAACGCTTTACATATGCCGGACAACTTCAGACCCGAAGGTGTGAGATTGAGAGCTTACGTCCAGTCCACATCTCATATGGAGTGGAGACAACAGACATACTCGAAACATTATTTAACAAGTGACAAGCTGTCTCAAGTGCATATCCCAAAAAGGATAGCGGTAGAGTTGCAAAGCCCATCATGGATCGAACCATGTCCAACAAGATTCGATTCCTCCTTTCGGACACACCATTCAATTGTGGTGTTCCCGGAGAAGTCCACTGAGAAAGAATCCCATTCTCCTCAAGGTATGTCAAAAACTCACCAGAGGTATTCACCACCTCGATCAGATCGAAGGGTTTTAATACTTTTTCCAGTTTGTTTTTCTACTTCATTACGATATCGTTTGAACATTTCAAACGACTCAGATTTATGTCTTATCAAAAAGACATAACCAAACCTCGAAAGGTCATCTGTAAATGTAATGAAATATCTATATCCACCTTTGGCACTAACTGTCATGGGTCCGCATACATCAGTATGTATGAGACTCAGAATGCTTGGAAGGCTTCCCTTTTGATTGAGAGTGGTTGAGCTTTGAATGAATAGGAGTTAAGGCTCTTCTTTCTTCTTTTCTCACTAAACTCTTTTTGGATATTCAATTCATTCCTTCTTAATTTGATTTAGAGCCTTTATATACCTTCCCAAGCCCCCAAAACCGAAATCTAGCCGTTATACTTGAAAAACTAGCCATTGGAGGGCATTTGGGAGAGTTCTGTACTTGAAAAAACTAGCCGTTACTGTTGTCAGAACTCCATGTGTCGACACTTTCTCTTCATGTGTCAACACATTATGTCAACACATGTTCTTCTTGAGTCGACACAAGTTCAAAATGTTCCATTCAGATTCTCTAAAAAAAAATCAGCTGAGTCGACATATTCTCAGTTGAGTCGACACATTGAGTCGACACAAAAGGTCCATGTGTCGACATATCAACTGTTCCTTTAACTTCTGCAAGTTCTATAGCTTGAAATTCTCAGGCGATGTGTTGATCCATGTGTTGACACCTGGAGTCAACACATAAGTTTCATGTGTCGACACATCATCTATGCCATTTGAAACATTGCTGCATGCCGCCTGAGTCAACACATCATCTTCATGTGTCGACATATCATGTCATGTGTCGACACCTTGAGTCGACACATCATCAAAAAGGTGCAAAAACTGCTGAACTTGTGCTGGAACATGTTTCCATTTGCCTTAGTCATCCATTCAACCATTTCTTTAAGTGTCCAAGTCTTGTTTTGTGCAATCATTCCATTCAAACTTGGTTCTTTAACATAATTGGGTTTCTTCAAATTTTATGAGCATCCTTTCAATGAAAACACACTTAAATCAAATCATTAGTCCTCAAATTATACTTAACTATTTTGCTTATCATCAAAATCAATTAGTGGAGTCAACAATCTCTCCCTTTTTGATGATGACAAAATCCTTAAGTATAAATTGCTTTAAAAATAAATCTTTAAGAAAATTGATCAAGATGCACAATATTGAAAGTATCAAGTGTATCAACCATTACTTAAAGATATAATCATTCAAAACACATGTAATAGAATTTAAGCTTGTTTCAAAGATAGAGAGTATCAGAGCTTAGTCAGAACTATGATATTTATTTAAATGCATTAAGAACATGTATCATGATAGTCTTACAATGAAAATTTCAGCAATTAACAAAGCTCCCCCTGAATTAATGATTCATAACAAAATTTGTAAGAATCTTTTCAAAAACATTAAAAGAGGGGTATTGAGAATCAAATTTACTTTGACAAAAGGTGAAGCTCCCCATTTCATAAATTCAGGTTTTCAAAAAAAATTAAAAGTTACTCCCCCTTTAGTTTGGAGAAGTAAACATATTTATACTTAAATAAATTCATGAACTACTCCCCCTTTTTGTTATCATTAAAAAGGTAGGAAGTAAAGGAAATGAATAAACAAGACAAAGCATAGTCATTGAATGTATAAAAGCAATTCAATACATCATTCATGTCCATCAAAGATATAGAAATGAGAAAACAAAAGGTTTTTCATATATGTATTATCAAGTACACAACAAAGATAAAAGTACATGTAAGCATGAAAGTAAACTATCTAGAAATACATCAATGTCCTAATCCTCATCCATCGAGTCATCAGAAAATGAACCGATCTCGATTGGTCCGGTATCAGTAAAAGATCGATCTCGCAGCCATCGTGGTCGAAGATCTCGAAGTCTGGTCCTGGTTGGCTGAGGAGGGGTACGGCGTCCATGTCCTCTACGACGAATATAAGTTCGACCTCTGGCTGAAGCAGTAGAGGTAGAAGCTACGTCCTCTACAGGAACTGAGCTATCGGGTGAATCATCTCAGCAACACCTGGAGTAGGAGTACGGTCAAAAGTGGGGCCTGAATCGAGATACTGAAAGCCGGGTGTAAAAACCCAAGCTCTCGAGAGACTGACGATGTATGAAGGGTAGAACTAACAAAAGTAGGTGTAACAGCTGATGATACAAGCATATCAAGAACAATAGTATCAGCTGTAGAAAGTATCGGTGTATCTATAATATGTGTATCAAGTATGAGGGTCTCGATGATAGGTGTCTGAATGTGAGGAGAATCAATGAATGAAATATCAATGTCAGGTAGGTCAACAACAGGACTAAGAATAGGAATCAAAACAGGAACTGGAGTATGATCAAACAATCTGGAAGGAGAGAATGGATCAGGTATCGGAGCAGGTGAGAAGGATGGGTCAACAACTGGGCTCACAGGCATGTCATCCGTCACCTCTACAACTGGCTCTGACGTAAGATCAGTAATGTGGAAATGGTCTGAGTAAATCACCTCATCTCCATCAATATCTCCAATCACTGTATCTCCATCTCCATCTCCAACAGTAGTCTCAACACCAGTGTCGATATCAGCAATGTCATCAGCTGGTGCTAGAGCAGGAACATCAATAGAAGCAGGAATTGTGTCTGTAGCAGGAGCACTCGTAGAAGCTCTGGACAGTGCTGAGAGAATAGCCGAAATACCATCACTAAGACCAATGTGGCTCTCTCTCGTATCAGCAATAAAGACGTCTAGACACTGCCTCATGATAAAAACATCAATCTCTATGCATCTGACTCTGTCCTCTAGAGTATCTGAAATACCAGGAGTCTCCATCTACGCTGGCTGTGACTGGGCAGATGTAGAAGGATCAGATTGAGCTGGCTGTGCTGCCGTCTCAGGCTGTGTCTCGTTCGGTCCAGCCTTACCAGAAAGAATCCGCTCCTCCTCTGCTGTATCCTCATCAATGTCAGCTACATCCTCGGCCTGTGCTGATGTCCTCCGTGTCCACTGGCCTCGGACTAAATGATAACCCATGTAATGCAGTGATCTGATGTCATATACATCGGTATGGATAAGAGTACGATAAGGCTCATCCTGGAAGCTGACTCCATACTCCCGAAACAGTACAGTCAAACCCATGCCATATGGTAAGCAGAGCCCCTGACTAGATGCCACCTCAGTAATCTGATGAACCATCAGAAGAGGAAGATAAATCGGCGTCCGCTGAATCAGGGAGACCATCACGAGCAGCTCTCGCTCGACAATGTAGTCAAATTGACTGGTCTTCGGTAGAAGAATCCGGGCAACTATATGATGTAGCAGTCTCATCTCCGCAGACAATCTCGATGCAGGAACATTGGCTCCCTCTGGTAAGATATCGAACTCAAAAATGCACCGGAGGCCACTAACTCTATCCATCAAACTGTCAATAACTGATCCAGCCATGGGTATATCCCACACTCGGCTCAAAATCTCTGAAGAAATGGGGGCATCCCATCCTCTAACCTGTGCAACCCAACCATCTGATCCGCGAGCAAGTGATCCGTAGAACTCTCTCATCAACTCAGGATAGTATCTCTTGCTAAGCGAACAGAAAGTAGCCAACCCAGCATGTCGGATCCACTCTCCTATCCAAAAATGCTGTTGGTCCAAGAAAGTAAAGTCCACTCGACGTCCTCTAACCACTGTCTTGGAGCTCATTCGACTAGAAGGAGTAGTAAACAACGGTCGTGCAGGCGGATCCGAAGCCCTAGACTCATGTCGTGCCTTCGTTCTCCGCTCTTCTTCATGCTGTGACTGAAGCGATCGGTGAACGACTTGTTTGCGATGACCCATTGTCAATATTGTAAGTTTGGACAAGGTTTTTGGTGAAAAAAGAGAGTTTCTAGGATTTAGAAGATAAAACCTAAGAAGATTTCCAACAAAAATGGCTACCAAAGTCTCAAATCTAAGAAATCCACGACTAAAAACTAAGAAATGGGAGGATGAACAGTATGGATTCCTGGAATTGAGGTGTCGGCTCGGAGGAGAATAAATTTTGGGGGAAAAACAGTTCGGAAACCCTTAAAATCTCAGTTTCCCGTCGGGCATGTGTCGACCCACGCATGTGTCGACACATTTTGGTGTCGACACATGATATGTCAACACATCGACTTAAAAACTGAAAAATTAGAGATTTTATAGAAAGATCAAAATCAATTGAAATAACAGATTTTTGGAGTCAAATCAGCAATGATCAATCATGATATATCATTAATAAGGTTAAATTGATCTAGTTTGAGTCAAATTGGGAGGAAAGATTTAATCAAATGGATTGATGATCCCGAGCTCTCTTCAAATCATACAGAATCAATCTTCCAAGAGAGGTTTAGTTAAAATATCAGCTAATTGAAATTCAGTACATATAAATTCAAGCAAAATATCATTGTTTTCAACATGATCTCTAATAAAGTGATATCTAATTTCAATGTGCTTGCTCTTAGAGTGTTGAACAGGATTTTTAGTCAAGCAAATAGCACTGGTATTATCACATTTAATAGGAGTTCTAGCCAACTTGATTCCAAAGTCTTCAAATTGTTGCTTAATCCACAAGATTTGAGCACAACAACTTCCTACTGTAATATACTCAGCCTCGGCTGTGGATAGTGCAACTGAAGTTTGTTTCTTGCTAAACCATGAGATTAAGTTAACCCCAGGAAATTGGCAAGTTCCACTAGTACTCTTTTTATCTAATCTACAATCAGCAAAGTCTGCATCAGAATATCCAATCAATTCAGCAGAAGAATTTCTAGCATACTACAAACCAATACTAATAGTACTAGACATATATCTAATAATTCGCTTAACAGCCATAAGATGTGATTCCTTAGATTCAGACTGATATCTAGCACACATGCAAACACTGAACATAATATCTGGTCTACTAGCAGTCAGATACAGTAAAGAGCCTACATGCCTTTATATAATTTTTGATCTACAGATTTACTATTTTCATCTTTATCTAGTTTATATGAGGGGCTCATAGGCGTACCTATTGACTTAGTAGTCTCCATCCCAAACTTTTTGATAATTTCTCTTGTGTACTTAGCTTGGTTGATGAAGATACCATCTAAAGTTTGCTTGATCTGGAGTCCGAGAAAGAAATTGAGTTCTCCCATCATGCTCATCTCAAACTCACCCTGCATTAGCTTAGCAAACTCTTGACAAAGAATTTCATTAGTAGCACCGAAAATGATGTCATCTACATATATTTGTACTACTAATAAATCATTATATTTCCTTTTCAAAAATAGTGTTTTGTCAACATTTCCTCTAAAAAATTCATTTTCAATAAGAAATTTGCTTAACCTTTCATATAAATCTCTAGGTGCTTGCTTCAAACCATAAAATGCTTTGTGCAGTTTGAAAACATGATCAGGATGTGTATGATTTTCAAAACCAGGTGGTTGTTCAACAAAAACTTTTTCATTTATAAAGCCATTCAGGAAAGCACTCTTAACATCTATTTGAAATAATTTGAAGTTCATAAAACATGCAAAAGCTAACAATAGTCTAATTGCTTCAAGCCTAGCAACAGGAGCAAAAGTTTCATCAAAGTCAATCCCTTCCTCCTAATTATAGCCTTTAGCAACTAGCCTAGCTTTATTTCTAATGACAATACCATTTTCATCTAATTTATTCCTAAATACCCATTTGGTGCCAATAATTGAAACATTAGATGGTCTTTCTACAACTATCAAATTAAATTAATTCTTCTTGCATAGCATTGATCCAATTAAAGTCTTTTTCAGCTTCTTCAAAACATTTAGGTTCTACTTGAGATACAAAAGCAATATAGTCACATTCATTTCTAATAGAAGCTCGAGTTCTTACCCCTTTAGATGGATCACCTAAGATTAATTCCTTAGGGTGTCCATGAGCATACCTCCACTCCTTAGGTAGATCATAATGCACTGGAGTGTCATCTTCTTTCTCACTCTTGTCCTGATTTTCTTCATTTGGTTAAGCTTGATCATCCAATGTCAGCTTCTGCAGTTTGTCAGCACCTACACATCATCAGATGTATCCTTTTTTCTCGAGGACTTGTTAGTTCATTCTTCAAATACAACATGTACTGACTCTTCTACAACTAAAGTCCGTTTGTTAAATACTCTGTATGCCCTGCTTGATGTAGAGTATCCTAAGAAGATACCTTCATCAGACTTGGCATCGAACTTTCCTAGATGATCTTTTCCATTATTCAAAATAAAACATTTACAACCAAAAACTCGAAAATATTTCAAAGTTGATTTTCTTTGGTTCTAAAGCTCATATGGAGTTTTCTTTAAAATAGGGCATATCAAAACTCGATTTAAAACATAACAAGCTATATTTATAGCTTCAGCCCAAAAATACCTTAACAAATCATTTTCACAAAGCATAGTGCATGCCATTTCTTCTAAAGTACGATTTTTTTTTCCTACTACCCCATTCTACTGAGGTGTCTTAGGTGCAGAGAAATTGTGTTCTATGCCTTTTTTATTACAAAAGTTTTCAAAATCTTGATTTGAAAATTCGGTTCCATGATCACTACGAATACAAATGACTGAAACACCTTTCTCGTTTGAAACTTTTCTATAAAACTTTACGAATATAGAAAATGACTCATCTTTTTGTGCTAAAAAAAAAATCCAAGTAAATCTTGAAAAATCATCCACAATAACTAATCCATATTTCTTGCCTCCTAGACTTCATGTTCTAGTTGGTCCAAAGAGATCCATATGGAGTAGTTCAAGTGGTCTACTAGTAGTTACAAATCCTTTTGGTTTAAAAGAAGTTTTGACTTGTTTAACAAATTGACATGATTGGCAAGTTCTATCTCTTTCAAAACTGATTTCAGGTAAATCTCTAACTAAATTCTTTTTGCAAAGTTTTGAAATAAGTTACATACTAGCATGCCCTAACCTTTTATGCCATAACCAACTAGTCTCTTCCTTAGTAGAATTCATTGCAATAAGGCATTCTCCATTAGGTAAAGATAGATCATCAAGATCTACAAGATAAATATTTTCATGCCTTTTTCCAATGAATTATATTCCATTTAAATCTGGACTAGAAATCATGCAATATGATGATTTGAAAACTACTTGAAAACCTTTATCGTAAAACTGGCTAATACTTAAGAGATTATGCTTTAAACCATCTACTAAAAGTACATTACTAATACTATTAGAAGAAGTTATATGAACCTTACCAATTTCAATGATTTTACCTTTACCATTATCACCGAAGGTTACACTCCCTCCATTCAAAGCTTCAAGAGAAGTAAATTGCTTCACATCTTCAGTCATGTGCATTGAACAACCACTATCAAGATACCAAATTCGTTTGTTTTCCTTAGTTGCAAGACACATCTGCAATAAGATAAAGCTTTGTTTTTAGGTACCCAAGCTAACTTGGATCCTTTCGGGTTAACATTTAAAATAGTTTTTTTTGGAACCCACACTTTATCAAAAGACATGATTTTTCTAAAACTACATTGATATGATTTATGACCTAATTTTTTTCAAGTAAAGCAAGTAATACTGGATGATGGAAGTATAAAAAAGTTTTTGAAATACTTTTGTTGCTTTTGAGGTTTATATCCTGAACCTGCCTTGTTGAAAACTGCTCTTTGATTATTTAAAAGTAAATTCAGCTTTTCTGAACTATAAGTAAACTTATCAACAAAAGGTTTCATTTTCTCAAGTTCATTTTTGTATTTTTCATTTTCAAGCTCCAAATCCTTGTTTTTCTTTATAAGATCATTGTTAGAAACAACATGTTTAGGTCTTTTTAAAACTTTATTTTCCATAGCTAAAGCATTATTTTTCTTTTCCAAAATATCTAGTTTAGTTTTCAAAGAACTAACATCATTAAGTAAAGAATTGTTTTCTAATGAGAAACTATTAGCATGCTTTTTTAATTTCTTATTTTCAAATAATACTAACTTATAATCATGCATCAATTCTTCAAAAGCACTTCTAAGATCATCAAAAGTAAAATCAACTTCAGAGTCGGAACATACATTTTCATTGTCTTGATGTGCCATGAAGCAGAGATTTGCAATTTCAGTCTGCTCTTCTTCCGAACTGGAGTCTTCACTATCACTCCACGTGGCCATCATTGCTTTCTTCCTTAGTTTCTTCCTTGATTTCTTGAGGAGAGGACAATCAAATTTGTAGTGCCCGGGCTTCTTGCACTCGAAGCATATAGGTACTTCCTTCTCCTTTTCTTTTTCTTTCTCCTTTTCTTTTTCTTTCTCCTTTTCTTTTTCTTTCCCTTTTCCTTGGTTTGAAATTTCTTCTTGTAGGGAAACTTCCTTCTCTTCATAAATCTTCTAAATTTTCGGGCAAGGAGGGCTTCTTCGCCTTCTTCTTCTTCTTCATCTTCGGACTCATCAATCGAGGATTCTTCTTGAACATTTGATTTAAAAGTGATCCCCTTCTTCTTTTTATCCAAGTCCATTGATTTCTGTTTCAAGTTGAGCTCATAAGTCATAAGCGATCCTACTAGCTGCTCAAGTAGAAGCTTGTCTACATCCTTTGCCTCTTGAATTGCGGTCACCTTTAGATCCCACGACGTCGGAAGTGACCTAAGAATTTTATTCATAAGATCAGCATTAGATATGACTTTACCAAGACTTCTCATAGCATTTACAATATTTGTAAAACGTGTATACATATCAGTGATAGATTCATTTGGTTTCATTCAGAACATCTCATATGTGTGCACTAACATATTTATCTTGGTGTTCTTCACTTGATCGATACCCTCATGGGTAACTTCAAGTGTGTCCCATATTTCTTTGGTGGACAAGCATGTAGATATCCTATTAAATTCACTAGGATCTAATGCACAATACAAGAGATTCATTGCCTTAGCATTGATCTCGGATTGTTTAATGTCATTTTCATCCCAATCCTCTTCAAGTTTTAGGATGGAAACACCATTAACCACCATCGAAGGAATATGAGGACCCTTATCAACTACTTTCCACAAATTATAATCTATAGAATGCATATAAATTCTTATCCTAGTTTTCCAATAAGTATAATTTGTTCTATTAAAAAATGAAGGTCTATTTGAGGCTTGTCCCTCAACTACACTAGTACCAATTGGGGTTGCCATAGATCTTTACTCAAGGTGGTAAAGCCTATATACTAAGACAAGGCTCTGATACTACTTGTTGCCCAGAAAGCAACCCAAAAGGGGGGGTGAATTGGGTCTCAAAAAAAAATTTAAGGCTAAGCTTGATAATACAAGTAGCAACCTTCACAAGACAATATATGCAATTCAATTCAACAAGGTACTAAAATTTAAGTGCAATGCTCTAAAGTAGTAGTGCAGCGGAAATTAAAAGCAATAAGCAATAAAGTAAAGAGCAAGGAGGGAGAGAACAAGCAATCACAAACACAATAATCTATAGTGGTTCGGTGCCAACAATGCACCTACATCCACTTCCCAAGATCCCCTTGGGAATTTACTATAATCCAATGATTACAGCCGATTAGTTTTCCGGGCTCACTAATCAAAACCCGACTTATTTTACAAGGCTTACAAGTCACAACCTCACTTGGTTTTACAGGCTAACCAAGAACCTAATTAGTTTTCACAAGGCTAACCAAAAATCTTCCTTGGTTTTTCGGGCTAACCAAGAATCTTAGTGGTTTTGCGAGCTAACCACCAACCTAATTAGTTTTCAAGGCTTACCAATAATCTCACTTGGTTTTCCAATAGGCTAACCAATAACTTTTACAAGATATAAGATGGAGAAATAAAGAACCAATATAAACTTTTAATAATAAAGCAAATAAGTCAATGTAGCTCGATGTAGTGTTGCTTTGCTCTTGTTGAAGCCTTTTGAGTGCCCAAGATTGAATGATCTTCAATGCACTTGATAGCTTTGAATGCTTGGAAGGCTTCCCTTTTGATTAAGAGTGGTTGAGCTTTGAATGAATAGGAGTTAAGGCTCTTCTCTCTTCTTTTCTCACTAAACTCTTTTTGGATATTCAATTCATTCCTTCTTGATTTGATTTAGAGCCTTTATATATATTCCCAAGCCTCCAAAATAGAAATCTAGCCATTATAATTGAAAAACTAGCCGTTGGAGGGCATTTAGAAGAGTTTTGCACTTGAAAAAACTAGCCGTTATTGTTGTCAGAACTCCATGTGTCGACACTTCCTCTTCATGTGTCGACACATGTTCTTCTTGAGTCGACACAAGTTCAAAATGTTCCATTCAGATTCTCTGAAAAAATCAGCTGAGTCGACACATTCTTAGTTGAGTCGACACATTGAGTCGACACATAAGGTCCATGTGTCGACGCATCAACTGTTCCTTCAACTTCTGCAAGTTCTGTGGCTTGAAATTCTCAAGCGATGTGTTGATCTATGTGTTGACACCTGGAGTGACACATAAGGTCCATGTGTCGACACATCATCTATGCCATTTGAAACATTGCTACGTGCCGGCCTGAGTCAACACATCATCTTCATGTGTCGACACATCATGTCATGTGTCGACACATCATCAAAAAGGTGCAGAAATTGCTGAACTTGTGCTGGAACATGTTTTTATTTGCCTTAGTCATCCATTCAACCATTTCTTTGAGTGTCCAAGTCTTGTTTTGTGCAATCATTTCATTCAAACTTGGTTCTTCAACACAATTGGGCTTCTTCAAATTTTGTGAGCATCCTTTCAGTGAAAATATACTTAAAGCAAATCATTAGTCCTCAAATTATACTTAACTGTTTTGCTTATCATCAAAATCAATTAGTGGAGTCAACAAGGCCTCAAAGACAAGACTCAGAACACCGATTGCCAGTACTGGAACACGATTTCCATTCCCGACGCTCAGGAACTGTTCCCCATCCTCGAATCTCTTGGTAACCTGCAGTTCCTGTAATGAATTACAAACATGAATAGGACTACCAGTATCCAATACGCAATTAGTAGTATCACAAATAGAGAAATTACAAGGTTTTATCATATAAATACCTTGTCCAGCAGATTGTTGCTTTCCCTTTCTTGGCCTGTTTGGGTCTAGGGATGCTTGGTAAAGAGGACAGTTCCTCTTCCTGTGTCCCTGCTTCTTGCAGTAGAAGCACTCTGCATTAGACTGCTATGCTTTCACTTTCCTAGTCTGACTTGGGCTAGGAGCATTCAGCACCTTCTTTTCCTTCTTTTTATTCTTCCCTTTCTTAAAGGGATGATGACCTCTAGAACCTCCCACTAAACTCACCAGCCCCTTGTTCAGTTGGTGGTGTTTCTCGTAAGTCTGCAGTAATCCCATCAAACCATGATAATTGACTGCAGGCTTGTTCATTCTGTAATGATCGAGAAAGTCAAGATAGGAGGAGGGCAGAGAATTCAAAATCATATCCTTGCCGAGCTGCTCGTGCAAGGAACATCCAAGCTTGCCCTACTTTTCTATCAGCTCGATCATGTACAATACATGATCAGTGACAGAACCACCATTCGGCATCTTGGCATTGTAGATGGCACAAGACACTTTGTACCGCTCTACATCATCCGGCATGCCAAAAGATTCCTTCAACTTTTGAAGAATCTCATCTGGTTGGGCCTCCTCGAACTTGCGACTGAACTCGTCGTTCATTGCCGCTAGCATGATGCATCGGACAGTAGTCCGATCAGAAACCCACTTCTGATAAGTGTCCCTGACCGAACTCCGAGCATTAGCAGAAGGGATTTCAAGTGTCGGATCCATTATCACATAAAGGATCCATTCATGCTCTAGGACAATCCTCAACTTTCGATACCATCTATCAAAGTTGTGACCCTTCAACTTCTCATTATCGAGAAGTGACTGGAGCGAAAGATTTGAAGACATCTAAAAGAAAAAAACAAGACCATATTAGAGTATGAATTAATTAATTAACCAAAAGACTTGAACTTTAGTCTAAAGGTCTCTCCCACTAATTTTTCAGATTGGGAGCCTCTAACTCCAATCCGTGAAATCACTATTTCATAGTGGGTACTAAAATCCAATAGACCACGTATGAGCCCGACTATGGCCAGCTCACCCATACGCGCCTAAAGGTAGGTTCACCAACCAATTGCTTCCCTAAGCAACTTCCAGTATTTTATTTTGCCCCAAAGAGCACCCCAATCGGCCTAGGGGCCTCCTATTGCCGGTCTCCGGTTAGGTCCAACCATTAACATGATAAATCCAATACTTCCAGCCAACGATGACCAAGCACGACTATAGCCGGCTCACCTGATCACCGTCAAGAAGGTTGCACTGAACCATCATCTATGAGAGAGCAATTCCAGTAACCGGATGCACACCCGTTCTATGGAACTGTCGATGAACACCAAGTTAAAGGACACATTACTAACTCACTTAATGAGAGGCTAAGACACCATCAACTCTTTGACTTAGTCTTTTTCAGGACCTAATAATTTTAGAGAATTTTAGGTTGTGACAGAAGAATAAGACAAGAACATGGATCATCCTCCTACTGAACAAATCAGTTTTCAGGAGGGTTGAACCAATTCAACAATTGATCCATCGCCACCTACCAATCAGTCGACTGATCAACCTGGGTGACATGGGTTAACTCGAGTCAATGAGCTTTCTAATCAGTTCTGGTCGACTCGACTGGCCAGGTAGGTGAGATCATGGATGAGTATCCGCTATTAACCATCTTTCCTAGACACCAACCAAGTTGGCTAGGAAAGAAGTAGCCTCATGCAACCATGATCACAAATACCAAACCTACCTCGACACCAATCGGTTAACCAGACTCGATCAGACTAGCCTAAAGACTCGGGCTTCCACAAAGCCACTAATTAGATCCATTTAGATGAATGGACTAATCCATGTAACTATTAGATAGATCTAAAGAAGGACCTTAATCAACTTTTGATTAGTCTTCTTATTATCCAATTCAACTAAACATAGGTCTAACCCAAATTATGGACCCAATTAGACAACTAACCCAATTAACCCAATTGGCTTATTTAAATGACATTAGGTTTCATAAACCCTAAGATAATTTGTCATTTAATTTAAATATATAATTCAAAATTATTTGAATATAAGCCAAAATTTTAATTAAAACAATTTTAATTAAAACATATAAAACTTTTACATATCAATTAATGCATCATATCTAGTAATTTTCTTTTATAAATATTACATTATCCAAAATAACAATTTATAAGTCTTGCCAGAAAATGTATCTGAATTAAAACAATTTTAATTTCTTTGATTTTCTTAAAGGATCCTTCTGAAGAGGCCAACACAAACGAACCGCATCATGCCAAAGACACACGATCATGGTGAAGGTGTCAACTAGGTTCCTAAAAGTACTCTCTAATCATATCCTATGATTAAGATACAGATATAATTCTTAAGATTAAACAGTTTAATCTACTATACATGCAAACAAGAAATGTTACGCCGGAACCTGGCTCTGATACCACTGAAAGAAAATGCAGTGTTGCAAGTGCCTACACTAAGCATGCAACAGCATCGGGAGCAGGTATGTATTTTAAACATTTTTTAAAATCGCAGCGGAAAAACCTACTCTATGCAAGATCTAACATATTCTGGATGCATATATAGGCAAAATAAGGTATAACATTGGCATGTAATATTTATAAACTATTTTATAAACCTAGATCTAGACATGCATGAAAAAATAAAACCAGAAATATTACCTTATTCCTACTTGGAATAAACCAGGGATAACTCTGGAATAGATGGGATAACAGGAATAACTTTATTCCTGTCTTCTTCTTCCAGAAAGCTTTTAAACGTTGTTTCTTCTTCTCTCCAACAGCAGCAATGGCCAACCATAAATGGCGAATCCTTGGTCTCTTCTCAGGCAACAACAGCAAGGTATCTTCTTGCTTCGATGGAGAGGTAGATGTTGCTTCTAAAGTGAGCCTTTGGATGGATCGTTCTCTTCCTCTTTTGCTGCAACAATAGAAATTCCTACAACCAAAAACAGTAGCAAACAAAACAAAACCAGCAGCTTTGAAAGGTTGATCTGGCTGTTAGGTGTTCAAGGGAACACCCTCTAGAGGGGAGACATGCCTGGGACTCCTCGGATCTGGCTTCTCGCGCGATGCTAGTCGTTGGAAAGCCTTGAAACAGTGAGGGGAGGAAGGGAAAAACATAACACCTTGTTCTGTAAAATGTTTTCTTCAAAACAAAGCTTCCTCCCACACGTTGAGCACCAATCAGCAACAGGGAATCAAGAGAACTATTTTCACTCTTTTTCTCTCAACAACACCCAGCCCTTAAAACCCCGGTGGAAAGGATGGATGATGCTTTCAAAAGAAGAAGAAACCTCCCAGCGATTTCAGCACACCCATTTTTTCATCGCCCAGAAAATATAAATCACCGTGAACCATTCGAAACGATGAAAAGGGAGGAGAAGAGACTGGCAGGGAATACGGTGAGGCAGCCAGTTTCAGATTGAATCAAATTCATTCTTCAACATCGCAATCAAGAGCCTTAACGTGGAGGTTTAAATCCAGCTAAAAACTGATGGGAGAGGAGAAGACGTTCCAAATGCCCTGTTCACCCAAGCCAAATGACCGTGTGGATTGGTTCAAAATCGATTCGCAATGGTTCAAAAAATCCTAAACCGGTTCTAAACCAGTTCACAAATCAATTAGATCAAAATCCAATTGATAAATGGCTTGGACAAGTCCCGGTCATCCAGAAACAATTCCTGGAAGATCCGAATAAATTTTGATCGACCCAAACCCAAGTCAATCCAAAGTGTGCTCAATCAAACCGTTACCGAAATGATTACTAATTATAAATCGGCACCTAGATTAGGGAGTAATCCTCTGTGGCATGTGACCTCATAGGTTTGAACCTAGGCGGTAGCACTGAAACAATTTCAGTACCAACACAAGATACCATCTAGCAATGGGTCCCGACGTTCGGATTGGTCGAAGATGCGAGAGCAATCAATCGAACCTCTGGCATATGGTTACCGTATAATTCATCCCTTTGACCTCCAATGCTCAGGATGACCTAGGATTAGACTGCTAACCCTAGCCGAGTCAATCCACAACATGTCTCAACCTCCAAGTCCAGTGACTCCTCACTAGGACAACCCCGATCGAGGATTTGCTAAATTGAGACACTGCGAAACATTCAATCCAAACTATTTGGACAGGTCAATTCCATCTTGGTCTACCACTGCTCCACAAGTACTTGCCTGTATCCAGAAACCTTCCATCACCGGATTAGAAATCTGGGTAGTCCGGCACCAAAGCACGGGGAGTTGCTTGCAAGCTACCATGATGACCTCAGGTCTGAGGGACACATATACCCATATCCAATCGTGAGTATCCCTTTGGCAGAAAGGGGCTACACGGAGTCATGTTCAATGAGATATCATATATCCCACTTGCAGATCACATCAGTGTCACCACACTCCTTTAGTCAAGAGGACAACCAAACGATGTGAACCACAACAACCTACACTTGATACATTGCCATCCAGTACAATGTATCCTTTGGTTGTGAACCTGGTTTAAGGACCACTCGATATATCCTCTCTATATCGAAGTCAATGTAGTCCTAAGAACTTCATCACATGAAAAAGAGTTCATTACATGGAAACGTAAGAATGTGATGAGCTACCAAAATAATATTTATTAATTCATACAAAGAGTACAATACTCAGATCAACTGCCTACAACCTAGGTAATTGGCTTTGGGATACAATTCCCAACATGTATGAGACTGGATGAAGTCAAGGGCCGATGGGTGGATGAGCTGCACAGCATGCTGTGGGCCTGCCACACCACTCCTCGTACGACCATGGGAGAGATGCCCTTCAACCTCGTCTTCGGGACTGAAACAGTAATCCCAGTGGAACTCGGCCTGCCCACACTCCGGATAGAGCAGTACAACGAATTCAAAAATCCGACATGTCTCCTTCTCAACCTGGATTTGCTGGATGAGACGAGGGATAAAGCCCGACTCTGATGGAGGCCTACTGCTAGCGAGTCGCGCACTATTACAACTCCCACATGCGGCCCAAGGTGTTCCGCCCAGGCAACCTCATGCTCAAGCAGGCGGAAGCATCCCAACCAAGGGACTGCGGGATACTCTCCCTGAATTAGGAGGGTCCTTACCAGGTGATCGAAGCCTTGCTGGGTGGGGCCTATTACCTTGCCGGGCTCGACGACGTTCGCTTCACGTGAACCTGGAACGCCAGCAACTTTAGGATGTACCACCAATGATGTAAGGCTCTTCCATAATAAATTCAAGTTCCTTTTGGTACAACCTTGTTTTTCACCTGTGCAGGAACTCATCCACCCCACTTCAAGTCAGAAAACTTTCAAAGCCCCGCACCAAAGCCGGGAGTCACAGTGCCCTGCACCAAGGTCGGGAGCCAAGTGCCCAGCACCAAAGCTGGGAGCCATAGCACCCCGCACCAAAGTCGGGAGCCATAGCGCCCTGCACCAAAGCTAGGAGCCATAGCACCCTGCACTAAAGCCGGAAAACTCCTAAAGCCCCGCACCAAAGCTAAGAACCTCCGACACCCCGTACTAAAGCCGGAAAACTCCTGAAGTCCCGTGCCAAAGCCGGAAGCCACAGCATCCCGCACTAAAGCTGAGAAACTCCTAAAGCCCCGCACCAAAGCCGGGAGCCACAGTACCCCGCACCAAAGCCGGGAGCCACAGCATCCCGCACCAAAGCCGGGAGCCACAGTACCCTGCACCAAAGCCGGGAGCCACAGCATCCCGCACCAAAGTCGGGAGCCACAACGCCACGCACCAAAGCTGGGAACCACCACACCCCGCACTCAAGCCCAGAGCCGCAACACCAAAGCTGGAAAGCCTCCGAACCTGGCACTCAAGCCCGGAGCTGCAGCACCAAAGCCTAGAGACTCCTGAAGCTCGACACTCCAAGTTCGGAAACTTATGAAGCCCGGCACTCAAAGACAAGCAATTTCATCACCTAGCTCACAGTCTAGGGATGTCAGATGGGAACTCCAAGTGAGCCCCACCATCTTCTACCTGGCTCGCAGTCGGGCAACAAAAAAAAAGAAAAGAAGAAAGAAAAGAAGAGAAAGAGAAAGAAGTGGAATGATAGCCAAGGGGTTTCATCAATATAAAACTTCCTGTACAATCCCTGTGAGGTGCCCCCAACAAACCGAGGGCCCTCCTTGACTTATAAACATAAAAAGGAAAGGAAGATCTAAACATCAGCTATCAACTCCTTTCCAGACCGATGGGCAACCCCCGCCTCCCGCGAGGCACTCGGGGAGGCCTCGGGTTTCACCTCAACCTCAGCCTCCTCTGACTCTGACTCCTCGAAGCCGGGCTCATCCTCCTACCCAGAAAATAGAATGGAAGGCCTGATGTTGTCTAGCCCCTTCAGCTCGTAGAAGTGAAAGGCCTTGCTCTTGAAGTCCCTGAATCCTTGATGGAAGGATCCAAGATGGCCTCGGCGACCTCATCCTTAAAGCCTGGGATGCTATGAACTTGGGGATGGCCTCTGTCATCTCCGCTAGCACAGCAGCCGCCGCCGCCCTCTCAACTACCGCTGCGGCCCGAGCCTTCTCCTTCTCCAGTTAAGTCTAGAGGGTCTACACCTTCCCTTCCTTGCGGGCCACCTCCTTCGCCCAAAAGGAGTCAACGTCGCCCTCCCGGACCTTCGCACTGGGCTCCCCCTCGGGCACCTTGACAACAGCCCTCTTGCGGGACATCTCCCGAAGATCCTTAAGGCTGAACTTCATCCCTCCAATATGAAGAAGAAAGAAGGAAGGGAGCCTAGCTTTACAGGAATTCGCCCAAGAGGAATGGGGAGAGTAGCTCTGGAGTGAATGTCTCGCGTTTCCACCACCTGAGGAATCTCCGGGGATCGAGAAGATGGATCCTACGGTCTGGAGCCCTGTTGCTTCGTGCCTGTAGAAGATGTGTGCCATGTCTCATGCCAAGCCAACCGAGAGATGCCACATATCGAAGCGATGCTTTGAACCCGAAGCAGCTCCCTTGAAGCCGATGCGACATTAATAACCGTCTTTGAGGAGAGAAGATGTGGCGAAACCTAGATGGCATGGAAGCACGACCGCCTGAACACCGACTCATCTGACATCGAAAATGGAAGAGATGCGCCCCCTCCATGCCAGTGCAACCATTACTCCCTTCATCCCGAGTGGACACTTCGTTCTCCGGGCTCAGGAGTGGGGGGCAACTGATATGGGGACATCCATTGACATGGAGCCTGCGAGCTGACATGGCGACATCCGCTGACGTGGAGCCTACGGACAACCACGACGGTAAGAGACCTGCCACCTGGGCAAGGCTACATGATGAAGAACCGAGGCGGACCACCCGATCGAGGTCAGCTTTTAGTCGAGGTAGGGCTCACGGGGCGGCCCCCCCATCTAAGGTCAGCTCCCGGTCGAGGTCAAGTCCATCCCTCCTAGGTGAGCCCCCCGGTCGAGGATAGCTTCCGGTCGGGGTCAAGCTCATGCTTCCAAAATAGACCACCCTGCCGAGGTCAGCTCCTAATCAAGGCAGGGATCATTGGGTGGGGCCCCCGTCTGAGGTCAGCTCCCGGTTGTGGTCGAGTCCACCCCTTCAAAGCAAACCCTCCTACTAGCAGGAGCATGGATTCTCGCCAAAGGTGTGAAGAGGTTGGAATTCAAAATGAAGATGAAGGAGTACATGATCATGCAGAGCCTCCGAGAGATGGCGCATGCCCTGCCATAGGCACAGGTCCCCTACGGCGTGCCATGCACATGATTTGCCCTATCCGGATGACACCAAGCTCCCAGCCCTGTGGTGTACCGACATGTTGACGACCACACGACTGGAAGACTGTGACTTCCATGACAGAGCACCTGGACCCTTGGGCCCTAGCTCCTGTGGTACCCAGATGGCCTCCTTCAAAATGGCAACATCCCATTATGGCTCAAGGCTCAGACATAGAACCGGTTCGACAGAGAGGCAACACAGGCAACGAAAAGCCTCCTTCGAAGGAGGGAACCTAGAAGCCAACAAAGGCCACTCACCTATATAAGACCCACACAAAAAGGTAAGTTGATGTAAGTAAGAAGAAAAAGAGCATAGAGACTTTCATTTTCCACATTATCTCCTCTCTTATCACCCTCTCAACACGGAGAGTCCCCCAAGCTCTCAGCTATAGAGATTTCTGTTTTCCTCGATCGTCCCACTAACTTGATTATCGGAGTGCCTTCATCGAAATCCCCAGCCCAAGATTTTCCTCTATCCTGCAGGACCCCCGAAGCGAAGCGAGCGAGCCAACCATGAGGCGGGGAGCCAAGCACCTAGCAGGAACCCGATGTGTCAGAGCTATGGGCCATGATGATCCAGGCGGCAACAGGTGCCATTCTTGTCAGTGCGGACCAGCACCAAGCTGACCATTTTAGGTGAGATCACCAAATACAGGAGGAGCTCTTCAACAGGCTCTGGCTTGGACAGCAGCGATAGGGAGGCGAGGAGCTTCTTCAACCCTTGAATGCCTCCCGACACTCTTCCATCCAAGTGAAGTCGTTCATCTTCCGCAGCACTTTGAAGAAGGGCTGGCAGCGCGCGGCGGAGCACGAGATGAAGCGGCTTAATGTCACGATGCATCTAGTCAGGCACTGGACCTTCTTCTTGGAGATGGGGTGTCTCATGTCGGTGATCACCTGGATCTTCTTAGGATAGGTCTCTATTCCCCTCTAGGTGACCATGAACCCCAAAAACTTTCTCGTCACGATGCCAAATGCACACTTAACGGGGTTCAACTTCATCTGGTAGAGGCGAAGGTTGTCAAAAGCCTCTACCAGGTCGATAATGTGATCCGACCCCGGGCCACTCATGACAAGCATATCGTCTACATATACCTACATGTTATGACTGATCTAGTCTTTGAAGACCTTGCTCACTAGTTGCTGATACGTGGCCCTTGCATTCTTAAGACCAGATGGCATCATCCTGTAGCAATATGTACCTCGGTCGGTCACAAATGCTGTGTGCTCCTCGTCCTCTAGGTGTATGCGAATTTGGTTGTACCTGGAGAATGCATCCATGAAGTTGAGGAACTTATAGCCCGAGGCCGCGTCCACTATCTGGTCAATCTTAGGGAGTCGGAATTGTCCTTCGGGCATGCCCGGTTGAGGCCGATGTAGTCTATGCAGATCCTCCACTTCCCAGAGGCTTTCCTAACCATCACCATATTAGCAAGCCAGTCAGGGTACCGTACCTCGCGGATGAAGCCCGTCGCGAGAAACTTCTCAACTTCTTTGTCGATCACCTTTTACCACTCTAGGGCAAAGCTTCTTTTCTTCTACTGGACTGGGTGACAGTTGGGGTTGACATTCAGCTTATGAATGATCACTTCTAGAGGGATGCCCGGCATATCAGTGGCGGTCCAGGCGAAGACGTCCGTGTTGGCCTGCAGGAAACTAAGTAGACGGGATTTGTCCCCTTCAAGCAGCTTGGCTCCCACTTGCACCATCCTCAAGGGATCCACTCCCAAGGGGAAGGACAATAATGGCTCAACAGGTCCACCCTTCGACTCTGGCTTCGCTGAATTCAACTGATCAATGACTGGGTTTGGATTGGCCCCTCGCGACCTTAGAATAGTCTGCATGCAGTGCTGGACTAGCTGGCATGACCCCCTCATCTCTCCGGTCCCCCGAGGGGTTAGGAATTGAACGAGGAGATGCCTTATGAAGATGGTGGTGTCGAGTAGATTGAGTCCAGGATGCCCCAAAATTATGTTGTAAGGCAAAGGGACTCTCACCATGGTGAAGGTCATCAACATAATCCTTTGCCGAGGTGGGGTCTCGGCAGTTATTGGGAGTGTAATCTCTCCCTCAACTCCAACTGAGTCTCCGGTGAAGCCCACTAAGGGCGTGAATATCAATTTTATTTGGTCAGTAAACAAGTTCATTCTTGCAAAAGCATCGTAGAAAAGGATATCTGTAGAGCTTCCACTATCAACCATGATACTTTTTATAGGATGCTTCGCTATCATCATTTTGATGCGAGACGGACTCGATAAACCCTGGTTTATTTGGAAAAGGGAACACCTAAACAAACTAGGACAGTGGGAGGGCTAAGAAGCCTCCTAGGACTAGGGCGAACTGACACTAAAATCCTAAAATAGCTGAACTCTTTTAGTTTTCAATTTTCTTGGTAGAGGAATAATGGAATGGAGGATAGGAAACATGGACACTCTAGGACTGGGGACTCACATTCATGGAGAGATGTCGCACCTCTAGGGCATCTCACCTACCTTACTACATGTAGTCTAGGGCATCCCACCCATCTCACTATATGCAGAGCCTAGGGCATCACACCCAAATCGCTACCTGGGGCCGTAAAGAAAAATCCCTAAGACCTAGAGAGGGGACTCGATGGAAAAGGGGGATAACTAGGGCCTCGCACCCCTCGACGCTCTCATGGAGCGAAGGAAGTGGGTCTCACACCCCTCGACACCCGCAGGTGAAGGAGAGACGGGCCTCAGCCAAGAACCAGAATCAATGGAAAACCCAAAAATTTCATATCAAACTTGAACCCCTTCAACCCCATAGAATCAATCTAATTAGTCTAGATTTAATCTCTGACACCCCTTCTTACATCTTATTCTATCCAATCAACCTTGAACCCTTTCTACCCCACCAGACCAACCCAGAATCCACCTCATATTTCCTACCTTTTTTTGAATTTTCTTAGATTTCTTTAATCATTCACCTGCATCATGTAGATATTTGCATGTTGCATTCATATATTGTACATATTAGGTTTGCATCTTACTTCTTGCATACCCTTTGCCATTTAGCAGGCATACATAGTAAGTTTTCATGTGCATGCCATGCTAGGATCAAACCTAGAGAGTCTATAGTGTATTAGGTTAGACCCTAGAAAGTCCAATAAAATTTTCTTCGATAGGAAAGTTTAGTCGAGTCTAATAGTATTAGTTATGTCCAATAAAATTCATAGTCCTAACCCATTTACCTGCACCTACACTAGCCTTTGCACAGCATATGCATCATGAAATTAGTCAAGAGATGAACATAATTAATGAACTAAATAACAACTTAGCTAATTACCAAAAGAAAGATGAAGAGTTTTCTGCGAAGGAATATGTGACTGTCAAAGAATTTTATGCTCGCGAAGCTAGCCCATCCAAAATAATGAATAGTAGTAGACCCAATGCCTATGTGCCTGAGATATCACCTGATTTAGGTATTAGCTCCACCTTCATCATCACAGACTTTGTAAAGTCTAGGGATCCAGTAGTGATACCTAGCGAGCCCCTTGAGCCACTCCCGTTCTTTGAGAGAGAACCCACCCCAGAGCGACTACATATAATTTGGCCTTATGGTGAGATAAAGATTGAAAGAGCTCTGGATGATCAAGCTATTAGTACACAAGATAGAGAATGTTAGTGGTATTTGGTCCGGTGGCAAGGTCAGCCAGAATATAAGGACTTATGGAATGCTGGTGCGAATCTACAACGCCTCAACCCAGACCCTCCTTGAGCCAAATTGACCCATACTAGACGGGGTCAAGTTCCTTCCACCCCAGGAGAATTGGTGGGGACACTAAGATCAGACACAGATCCCTGGATCCTATATGGTTTAATTAGTCATGTGTCAAAGTTTTAAAAATTTTGTAATCAATTAAGATTGAGTCCTGTAATAAATTGAGGTTAGTTGATTTATCTCAACCCTCAACCTAGTCAATATTTTGAGTCCTGTACATCAATTATGAGTCCAGTATGAGCCCTATTTTTGTATAAGAGAGGAGGTCACCCTATTTTAGAATTTCACCAAGCCATATCCAGGAGTCAGAGGCCACTACATCAGCCCATTGGATTTTGTGTGACAACCCAAGATCCAAGATGCTTCTAGAAACCCTGATTCCTTCCAGATGCCCTCCAGATGCCCAGATTCCCAGCTAGGGCACCCACGAAGTCGGGTCAAACCAAGTGTCAAGCCAAGTTCGACAACTTGATTGTGTGTGCTTGAGTAGCTGGTGTTTAGGCAAGTGGTTCAAGGATAAGAGCCCGAAGGAAGGTGGGTTGGTTCGCTTACCTGGCCAATTTCAAATTGGTGTCTAAGGAAAGCAAAGAGGAACCTCCACCAACCTTACACTTACTTGGCCAGGTGCCAAGTTACTACTACCAAGTTTGTCTTCTTGACTTAACTTTTGGTTTGATCTTTTAAGTCTAGCAAATCCTAACATCTTTCATTGTGTGATGCATGTCAACTAGATCAGGATTCCCCTATCATCCTCATCTTTGCCAATCAAGTGAACCTATGGAGAATGAACGAGAAGATCAATTTAAGGTCATCCTTGAACAATTGGCTAGGATGAACAGTAGGCTTGACAAGCTTGATGATAGAATTAGAGCCTTAGAGAAGAATAGTCCTAGACCATCTGTCGAGCCTGAGTCTGAATCACCATTCCCCCCTAGGGATTACCCTCATCATGAACCATCCATAGAGGTTGAACCAGGAGAATTCTCCATTTTAACCCAGCCCAAGAGATTCATCCTAGGAGACCCAATTAGGAGTTCTTGGACCAGGAAGAACTGCATGAGTCTGATAACCTGTTAGGAGTAATTAAGTGCATCCTTACCCAGGACATAGTGCAAGAAGATTGGCGTAGGACCAACATACTACAAACCTTTGTCAGACTAGGGGATAAGGTATGCAAGATCATAGTTGATAGCGGGAGCTGTGTCAATTCCATTTCTTCAAGTACTGCCAAATCCCTAGGATTGACCCTAGTTCCTCACCCCAACCCTTATAAGGTCTCCTGGATTGATTCAACCTCCATACCCATAAAGTCTAGGTGCCAAGTCTTGATCAAGCTGCAATCATATGAAGAAACGATTTGGTGTGATGTCCTTTCCATGGGCATCAGTAGTATTATCTTAGGTCAACCCTGGCTTTACGATCACAATGCCACCTTGTTTGGTCGGACCAATAGCTATACCTTCAACCACCATGGGAAGAAATTTACAATCAATCTAATTCAACCTAAGGACCAGGTTAAGAGAGAATCGACTAGCCTAAAGGAAAAGAAGCCAGAAGTTAACCTGATCAAGGCCAGAGAGTTAGAGAATGTGATGACCGAGGGAACCCCTGCCACAAAAGAGACTCATGAACCAACCCAGAGAGAAGAACCTTCTGACGAATTTCAGGAAAAAAAGATTGAGTCCATTAAGAATATAAGTGAAGAAACCATTGAGCCTATTGAGGAATCCCAAGAAGACATCCATGAATCAAGTTTAGTGGAGAAGTGTGATAAAGATGGGCCCAAGATGGAAATCATTAAGGAATTTCAAGCTCTAATTCATTTTGGACTTCATGGGCTCTTCCAGGGGTACGAGCCTCTAATCGATCAAGCCTAGCAGTGATGAGGGCCATCTGATCAGTCATGCTTTGGTTGGTCTAGGCCAATTGGTCAGTCAAGTTTTGGTTCAGTCGGGCCATTTGATCATTCAGGGTTTTCATCAAGGTCTCAAAATTTTGGTCCATGGTTGCACTCGATTGAGCTTGGGTTTGTTGGTAGGGTGCTCCTAATCTAGTTTCCATGCACACACAGACTCAAACTCGGGCTAGGGGTTTGCTAGACCTAGTAGCTCAAGTAAGGTGAGTCAACTAAATACAACCAAATCAACAGCTATCCTGTCCATTGGCCAGGTAAGAGGTGGGTCTGTGGTAGGCTCCCCTAGCTCTCGCTGGGTCCTAATTAAAAACCACAGGAACCACTTAAGGCGTTTGCCACTTGACCCCTAGCCTAGACACCAGCTTTCATGAATGGATGCAGGAGTGGGTGCACTAGTTTTCCCAAATGACTTGAACTAGACCTATGCGTGTCCCTAAAAATTAGAGTACTACTCAATTTTAATTAAAGATTGGGTTCGCTATGCAGCGTGGTGGTTTTGGGCTAAGTTTAATCTAATAATTTCATATCTGAAAGCCTTTCTAAAGAGGGTTACCCGGTAATTAATACTTTAAAGTTTAGCACTGAGAACACTCAAAGAAGTTCCTGGATGACAGGGAGATTCCTTTAGGTTGCTAAGCCTCTTGTATCTGGTTCTTGACATGGGAGACCTTCTTCTTTGGAACCTGGAAGCCCGGCAATCCTGCAACAAAGAGATGTAGGGGAGATTAGAGAATAAGGATTGAAATGGAGAAGTGAGGGGAGGGATCTTTGAAATGAAGAAGGGAAGCATGGAGTAGTCTTGGAGTGGATCTTCTATGGCTTCTTTGGGATGACAACTCTTGGCTTGATCTTGTGAAGAACTACTTGAATGATTGGATCCATTGGAAATGGAGAAGATGTGGACTAAGGAAGTGCTTCTTTGGTTGGCCGAATGAACTAAAGAGTGATAGGATGAAGCTAGGTTGGATGAGCGGAGATGGAAAGGGAAGAACACTCTAAGCCTCACGCCCACCTTCTCACAAGGGACCAAGCATTCAAGCAAGAGAAATTCTTTCAAGAAGCTTCATTTCATTCATTCAAAATTCATCATCACAAGAAGGTTTGGGGCCCTTTGTTTTATAGACCACCAAGCCTTTTGAATTCAAATTCAAATTACACCAAGAATAAAGAAGAAAATGATGGGCGTCTTCATGAAGAGAGGTGCTGATTGTGGAAGAGAATGTGGTCTCATTTGAATTTGAATTCCTTCTCCTCTTGGGCGACAATCAATGGTGAGGTGTCTTGGTGATGTGGCAAAGTGGAGTGATGAAGTGGCTTCCATGTTGGTGATCCCATGGTCCATGCACCCATCTTCTTTATTTGGACTTGTTGTGCTTAAATCCATATTGGACTTGTTGTGCTGAAACCAGATTGGACTTAGACTGAACTACTCTTGACTCAATTGCAATAAAGAACTCAATACATAACTTAATTATCTAAATGAAATAAATACAGGACTAATAAACTCAATTAGGACTTAATACAGGACTCATACCCTTAATCTTCCATCTATAAAAAATCTAGCTTGATCTATATTAGTAGAAGTCTCTTCCTGAGCCTGGTGCCCGCACCACCATGCTAAAGCACTTTACCGCTCACTTGGTTTTCATGCCCACTCTTTTTTGTCACACAAAATACTTGGGCCCACTAGGTTGATGTGTGGAGACATGGGGAGACAAGGAAAGAGAGCCCCAGTCCAACAAAACTCTAAGTCATGGTCCAAATAAATTGATTTGACAGTCAAATCGAAGCCAATTTTAAATCCGATCGAATCCATTTCGAAAAGGCTATTGATACAACTTAATTAGGATCAATTAACTGAGTCTAACTCAATTAAATTAAATCTAATTTAATTTAATTAATAATTAATCAATAATTTATTAATTATAACATTTATAATTATGTCCAAATATACTAAAATTGCCAATTTTAATAACATTTTGATTTGCTGATTGGTTACTTAAGCTTCTAATATTTGTGACCCCTCAGGTCCTATCCTATTTGGTAATGAGACATACTATAATCTCCATTATACATCATCAAAACTTCTTTCGATGGACAGAAACAATTTCTGCTCAACCCTAATTAGGATCATCGATCCAAGAATGATCCTAATGGGCTCTCACAATCCACCAGTGACACCTAGTAGTATGTAGTGGCAACCCAGCAGAATAAGATTGGAATCCCTAGGTGTAGTTACCATGTGATTCGGTTCCTCTATCAAAAATCCTAACATGATATTGGTTATGGATACTCATCAAACCCATCAATCATATGCTTAACTTAATCGACTCAAGTCCAATCGTGATACTAATGAAAACATCCTTTTCATTATCACCCTACTATGGCCATAGACTTCTAGACTTAGTCACATTAAGCTGCATGGGATTATACCTTACTACTAAGGCTGATAGATCCCTACAAGTGAACACCCTACTCCTATAATAAACTTATTGTAGCCAACAAATACCGCAAGGTCTCGTATGGATAGGAACCATGTATTTGTGCTGTCAAACTATAGCAACCTTATTGTGAGTAGCTGAGACACTCTAGGTCAAAGAACTATTCATACAACTACAGCATCAGGAAGTTATTGACGAGTGAAGAGTTATCCATATAACTTCCTATACTTGGTCATGCTCGGTACCGTTGATCTCTATCAACTACCTACACTCTCACTCCAATGTCACCATAATGTAGGTCAGAGACTCATCTATCCATAAAGGAAAGTGATCTATGCATCGATTTTAGCGAATCAATCACCATCCTCATGATATTACAACAATCGAAAGATTCTAGGAGTTAATCTATAAAGACACATGCCTCGAATTCTCAACTCTTGAGAATATGTGTCATTGCCCATTAACTCCATAGACTATTCATAGACACATCAATATGAACGAAACTAATACCCTATTATTAATAAGAAAAATTAAGTACAAAATTCATGTCCTAAAATTATAATGTGTCAAGCCAACTTAGCTTTTAGGACATATATCTAATAGAAGTACTTGTTCCTCCTTGAAAAATGTATGTAATTACATAGCTTTTGTTTCTCAAATAGAACTAAAATCAATTGAAGAAGCTAAAAATAATTGTAATTGGATAAATGCTATGCAAGATGAATTAAATCAATTCAAAAAAAATATTGTTTGGACATTAGTTGAAAGACCTTCAAATATTTCAATAATTGAAACCAAATAGGTTTTCAGAAACAAACTCGATAAAAATGGAGTAGTTACTAGAAATAAAGCTAGACTAGTTGCCAAAGGCTACAATCAGGAGGAAGGGATTGATTTTGATGAAACCTTTGCTCCTGTTGCAAGAATTGAAGCAATTAGACTATTATTAGCATTTGCATGTTTCATAAATTTTAAACTATTTTAAATGGATGTCAAAAGTACTTTTCTAAATAGATTTATTGAAGAAGAAGTATATGTAGATCAATCCCGTGGTTTTGAAAATCATGAATTTTCTAATCATATTTTTAAACTCCACAAGGCTTTATATGGTTTAAAACAAGCTCCAAGAACTTGGTATGATAGATTAAGTAAATTTCTGCTTGAAAATGATTGTTCTAGAGAAAATGTAGACATTACATTATTTTGAAAAAGATGAATGATGATCTCTTAGTAGTACAAGTATATGTTAATGATATCATATTCGGTGCTACTAATGAAATACTTTATCAAGAGTTTGCCAAGCTTATGCAGAGAGAGTTTGAAATGAGCATGATGGGAGCTTGATTTTCTTCTTCACCTCCAAATTAAGCAAACTAGAGAATGGATCTTCATCAACCAAGCTAAGTACAAAAAAAAAATTTTAAAGAAGTTTGGAATGGAGACTACCAGATCATTAGGTACACCTATGAGCCCTTCTTGTAAATTAGATAAAGATGAATCAGATAAAAGTGTAGATCAAAAATTATATAGATGTCATCATTGGTTCACTACTATATTTAACTGCTAGTAGGCTAAATATTATGTTTAACATATGTATGTGTGCAAGATATCAGTCTACTCCTAAAGAGTCTCATTTATTGGCTATAATGCATACTTAAATATTTGTCTGGCATAATTGATATTGGACTTTGGTACTCTAGATATTCATTTTTTGAATTGATTGCATATTCTGATGCTAACTTTGCTGGTGTAAACTTGATAAAAAAAATACAAGTGGAACCTGTCAATTTCTTGGAGTTAATTTGATTTCATGGTTTAGCAAGAAACATAATTCAATTGCTCTATCTATGATGGAAGCCAAATATATAGCAACGGAAATTGTTGTGCTTAAATCTTATGGATCAAATAACAACTTGAAGATTTGGCATCAAATAACTAAGACACCATAAGATGTGATAATACAAGTGCAATTAATTTGACCAAAATCCTGTTCAATACTCAATAAGCAAACATATTGAAATAAGACATCATTTCATAAAGATCATGTATAAAATTATAATGTAATGCTTGAATTTGTATGTACTGATAGTCAATTAGCAGATATTTTCACTAAACCCCTTAGCGAAAATAGATTTTGCATGATTAGAAGAGATTTAGGCATCATTTATCCCTTTATTAGAAACTCCTTAAAACTTTTTTTATTTGATTTCTTGAGCTCAAATCCTCTCAATTTTGTCTTAGATCATTCACTAGAACCCCCTTGATTCTTGATAATTTATTAAAAAATTTTGGATTTTTTTTATTTTCTAGCCAAGTGTTGACTCACGCAAGTGTCGACACTTGACCAAAACCCAAGTATCGACTCATGAACATCAAACTGAGTTTTTTAGGGCATCTTGTGAATCAATCTCTCTCATTCTTTTCCCCTTCTTAGCTTCATGTGGTCCCCAAAAACCCTCTAACTTTCGAGAACAGTGGATTTTTGACCTTATCCCTCCATTTTCGGGTAATTTCTTCCTTTTTTTCTCTCATTTTGTCTTCAATCGGTCCGATTTGATACTGCTCTTCATCATTTTTCTGAGGTTCAGCCTGAGTTTTTGTTGTTTCTTTCTATGTTTATCTTTCCTCCAGACCTTTCCCTCTCTTTTGGTCAACTTTTGGTCCGATTCTTGCTCGGATCTCTTTCCTTCCCACCGGTTTTCTCTTCTTTGGCCGTTTCTTCCTTTTTGGTCCACTCTTGGTGCGAGCACCAGACTCAGAAGAAGACTTCAGGGCTCCATCTGGATCTCTGATTGACCTTGCCCGAAGAATTAGGGTTTTCTGGTTTTGTAATAAGGGTTGACTTGGTCAACTCAATTTAGTCTTGAGTCTGTATTTCCCTGCAATATAAATTTTTGTTGAATGTTGACTTAGTACAAGTCCTAGTAGTGGTCTAGGTCTTCTCCAGGTTGGTGACACTTTTTTTTCAGTCAAGTCAAGTCCAGGGTGCCACATTTTTTCTCCCAGGCCCAAGCAAGTGGGCGCCACACTCCCAGCCACACGCCAGAGTCCAAGAGGCGCCACATCTCCATCCAGTGTCTTTGGTCCCTACACCACAAGAAGTAAGTTCCTTTTTTTTCTTGCACTACTTGGGACAGAAATCCATCAAGATACCTCAATCCAAGGAGGAGCCAATTTCTTTCCAAATAAACCCAAGCCAGGATGGCAAGAGTTTTTCTTGAAGAGAGGATCAAGGAGGTCCCCACAATATTCCATAAAAATCCAAGTTATAAAAGGGGAGAGAGCATGTCTTGGGGAGGAATTCAAGGAGGTTCCCAAAAGTTTCCAAAAGTGCCAAAGCCATGAAAGGAAGAAGCCTAAACTTGTGGAGCAAGACTAGGAGGTGTCCAAGTGAGCCAAACCAAGAAGGGAAAATCCTTGATTCATGGAGAGATACTAGGAGACACCCCCATAACCTGCCATTTGGAGCTGATTTTCAAGTTTTCTTAGAGTTTTTGGGCTGCCCACTCATGGAAGGAATCTGGGGAAGAGAATCTGATGCCTAAAGTGTGGGTTAGTCCTATTAGTCCCACATGGAAAATGTATAAAATTTTATTTCTTTGTTATGTCTATATATTCAACTCTATATAACTCTTGAATTTAATGATGAATGAAATCAATTTCTTTGTGAGAAACTTTGTGTTTCTCTCTTCCGCACTGTATTCAAATGTTGAGCTCCGTGAGGGAGTGATTCCGGGTTCCACAGGAACCTTGAGGAGGTGTGAGATCTCCAAACCCTACCAAACCCTAGGTTAGCCACTTCAATTCCAAACCCTAGCCGCCCATCATCTTCTTCATTCCACCAATCATCCAAACCCTAATCTACCTCAGCATCTCACGGCCCCTCTCTTCCAAGTAGAGGCCGACCACCAGCATCCAGGTCCAGATCGGCTACTTCGAATACAGAGCAAATCCCAGAGAAAGTCATATCAGCATCCAGGAGAATCAGGATTTCAGCAACATCATTTTTCAAGTTCTTCTTATCTGGTAAATCCTTTCTTTGAGTATCTGGTTCCTTAACTTGTTCTTCTTCATTCTGAGATCCTGAGTTCAGGAAAAGCCAACTCTACCAAAGGACCAGTATTGGAGGATCCATTGCGAAGATATCCGAATCTGAGGATCTAATAATCTGCTCGAGAGAGTCCTTTCACCAAACTCTGTGAAGATCACTGCCTCGTATATAACCCTTCCTTCTCTTATTTCTGTCCTGTTGAAAGTTCAGAGCGAACCCTAGGTCTAGGAGTTTCTCAACCCCCAGCGATCCTTTACTTCTGAACTACTCTGATAATCTAGTTTCTTTGAATTGTGCTTTCAATTATTATATAGTTTCTTTCAATTTAGTTTAGCTTTCATTTGAGTCAAAGCTGACTTCTGAAAAATATATATAAAAAAAGAATTAGTCTTAATTTACTTCCGTATCGCATCATCTCTTTCGTTCTGCATCAATTTTGGTATCAGAGCTCTCGTTCTACATCAATTTGGTATCAGAGCCCTGTCTAGGGTTCTTGCAGTTTGATTATTATTATTTTCTTTTCGTTCCTTTTTACTTTTGCTGCCTGGAGTAGACTCCCCTGGCCGTCCGGTCCTAGGAACAAGCGAGATGCAAGCCTCCTCCTCCCATTCCACGGGGGTTCCTAGGGCGTGTAGGGGTGCCACTGGGTTATAACTTCTAGGCAGGGATTGTAAACGGGACACACGTTCTGTTTTCTGCAAGTAACCATCCTGTTATTCAAATTGTTTCTTCCTACAGAAAACTCCAAATTAAGTAATTCTTGTTTCGCTGGAACCAGTATAATTGAAAGTGATTTACATAAAACTTTCATGATTTATTAGCTTCTGTAGATTTTCTGAGATCAATTTTACTGCTGTTCTTTTTTTTTATTTTCTGCAAGCTATTTTTTTTATTTGAGTGTGCATAAATTAAATCTATCTTAAGGGCACCGAAGTTGTAACATAAGGTGAGGATTGTGACCCTCTCCTTAGCCCAAAAACCACCTCCTGTGCATTCGAACCTAAGCCTTTAATCTTAAAATTATTTAGACCTAATTTGTCCTAGTGGGCTAGGGACACCAACTGGTCAGGTCTAGGCTAGTGTTGAGTCAGTTTGTCTAGTTACTCTGTGTGTGCTTTGTACTCAGTGTCTAGAACGGTGGTTCAGGGATTCTATCCCGAAGGGCTTGTGTGCTGGTCCGCCTACCTGGCCAATCACTGATTGGTGTCTCGGTTTGGCAATTAGGGACCTAACACTCCCCTTACACCCGCTGGCTGAGTCCTGAGTTACTACAGGCTAGCTTGCCACTCTTATTGGGCATCTAGTTTGGGCTCTAGGTCTAGTTAGCCCGTAGTCATTTCAGTCGAGTCTCATTTGGTGTACTTGCTTGCATCATCATGTCCACCCAGAACGGAGTACCCTACCAACCTGGTCAAACCCAACCTGATTTAGAGGCCATGATTAGAACTCTTACCGAAAGTATGACCAAATTGAGTCAGGATATGAATGAGGGTTTTGCCCAGTTTAGAGACCGAGCCCAGGGACTTGAGAATGTAGACATCAAAATTGGACCCCTGATCCAAAATTTAATAGGCCCCAACCTCACCCATGCCAGGAGCCTCGGAGGACCTTATCCATGATCCCGAGCATAACCCTAGGAGCCTATACCCATACTTGGTTGACTCAGAGAAGGGACCCGTTAGGAACACCGAACCTTATGCACCACTTTTGATGGAAGACAAGAGACATATATTAAGTAGGAAGAACAAATGGATCCGTATTTTGAGTGCACTAACATATCGGAATTAGGACAAGTTAGGTTGGCCAAAACCAAGTTCACCAAACATGCTAGGTCGCATTGGTATGCTATTGAGCGTGAGTGTTATCAAAGAAAGAGAAAATATATACTTGGAAAGATATGAGAAGTAAGTTGAGAGATAGGTACCTAGGTAGATCCTATGAGAAAAGACTTTTAGACCAATAGTACCAATTGCGACAAGGTAATAGGCCTGTATCTAAATATATCGAGGACTTCCAGTGGTATGACATGAAATGCAATACCATGAGACCGAAGCTCAGATCACATCGAGGTTTAGGGTTGGGTTACACCCAGACATTTATAGGAAGCTATGCCTTGAAAAGACAATAAGTTAGACCGAGCCTACCAAGAAGCCCAAGACTATGAGTGGTCTTTTAGATATAACCAATCAAGTACTTTGGACTTAAAGCCAACCTCTACCAACTTGAGTCAAGTTCCGATTGATCCGACATCCGTAGTGAACTAGACTTTGTTTGTCAATTCCCACTTGTGTCACCTCTTGACCAGAAGGATAACACTGAGAAGGAGTTAGGCATGGCCATCCCAAAATTAGTTGACCGACCAGAGCGTACTTAAAGAGGAGTCAAAGGAGAATAGATTAGAACCTTTCAGTGAGATTGAGGAAGAAATATATGACCCTGACATAAGTTTGATAGATGAATATGAAGACGAAGAATTTGAGGATATCTCTCCCGATAATTCAATTAACCAACTCCTACCTAATGGGGTTATTGAGGGGACCCCTACCACTCAAGGAATTCAGGAGCTAACCCTAAGAGAAGACCCTTTTGAGGAAGTTCAGGAAGAGGAAAATTACACCAAATGAAAGTTTAAGTGAGAATACCCCTGAACTCATTGAGGAATCCAAAGAACACCCCTGAGTCAAATAGTAGAGAAGTGTGAAGAAGGAGGGGTTCACAAGAATTGCCCATTGAGAAGGTCAAGAACAAGAAAAAGACAGTAGCTTAGAGGACTTTCTAGATAAACATTCCAAAGACCTTCCTGATAACCTTCCACCTTCTAGGAGCACCCAGCCTATCCTAGAACTTGCACTAGTAGACCCTCCTAGAGCAAATCATGAGGTTTGGATGAGTGCACCTATAGAACAATGTCCTCATTTTAGGGTCGTCCGGAAACCAAGGTTTGTTTCTTGTTGCGATAAGCCACCTCAAAACTCTGATTCTATTTCCTACCCTTCCCTGAATTCTCATGTTTCTAGAGCTATGGGATTACACTTTATTGAGATCTCTAGGTGCAAGACTCCTTAGAACCTATTAGGTTGCACATACTTCTGGAAGACCTTATGGCACCTACTAGGCATCCATAATAAGTTTTCATGCTCTGCATGCCCTCCTCCGACCCAAGGTCAAACCTAGAGAGCCTTAGTTTGTTAGGTTTAGACCTAGGGTTCCTTTGGAATAAAGTCCATTCTTTAGGAATGCATCATCAGTCTAGTTTAGTTTTTCTTGACCCTTTACTAGGCTTTGGCTCAGATTTTGGTTTGATTGAGAGCACAGGAATTAGGATTTGTATTTTGTCCAGGGCTGAAATTGCATTCAATGTTTCGATCATAGGTTCTAAGGCTAGAGTCCCTTTGAAATGGTTCATGGATACAAGCCTCACACACCACTTGATCTGATTTCACTATTAGCCCACACACACAGTCTCTTGATGCACTTGCATAGCATGTAAAGGACTTGCATAAAGAAATTCATGCCCAAAATAGCTTTAAGTATGAAACTTATAAGAAGTTGGCTGATTCTCAAAGATGAGTCAAAACTTTTGTTGAGAGAGGACTATGTAATGAGTAGTTATGGCCTGAGCGGGTTTTTCCTGGAACCGTTAGAAAGTTACATGCTAAAGGAGCTGAACCTAGAGTAGTGAAGAGAGTAGGATCCATGCTATGTGCTCGAGTTGCCTCCAGAACTAGGCAATAGCTATACTTTCAACATTACAGACTTAGAAGAGTATAGGGAGCCAGCTGTGATTCCTAGTAAGCCTTTGAAACCTAATCCTGTTATGAGACGTGATCCCGACCCTGTGTGTCCACCAAAAAAATGGCCTGTGAGGAAAGAGCATATTGAAAAGATCCTAGATGATCAGGTTTATCTTACTCGTAATCGAGGATACCAAAGATACCTAGTCCACTGGCAAAGAAGTCCAGATTCTGATGACTCTTGGATCTCCTAAGAAGAATTACAAGAATTGGACCCAGACCTCTTGGAGAGATACCAGAGCCAGCTTGATCCATATCGACAGGGTCGAGTTCCTCCCACCCCGGGAGATTGGTGCGGGCACCAGACTCAGAAGAAGACTTCAGGGCTCCATCTGGATCTCTGATTGACCTTGCCTGAAGAATTAGGGTTTTCTGGTTTTGTAATAAGGGTTGACTTGGTCAACTCAATTTTTGTCTTGAGTCTGTATTTCCCTGCAATTTAAATTTGTTGAGTCATGTTGACTCAGTACAAGTCCTAGTAGGGGTCTAGGTCTTCTCCAGGTTGGTGCCACTTTTTTTTCAGTCAAGTCAAGGTCCAGGGTGCCACATTTTTTCTCCCAGGCCTAAGCCAGTGGGCGCCACACTCCCAGCCACACGCCAGAGTCCAGGAGGCACCACATCTCCATCCAGTGTCTTTGGTCCCTACACCACAAGAAGTAAGTTCCTTTTTTTTTTGCACCACTTGGGAGGAGAAATCCATCAAGATACCTCAATCCAAGGAGGAGCCATTTCTTTCAGATAAACCAAGCCAGGATGGCAGAGTTTTTCTTGAAGAGAGGATCAAGGAGGTGCCCCACAATGTTCCATAAAATCCAAGTTATAAAAGGGAAGAGAGCATGTCTTGGGGAGGAATTCCAGGAGGTTCCCAAAGTTTCCAAAAGTTGCCAAAGCCATGAAAGGAAGAAGCCTAAACTGTGCAGCAAGACTAGGAGGTGTCCAAGTGAGCCAAACCATGAAGGGAAAATCCTTGATTCATGGGAGATATAGGAGACACCCTCATAACCTGCCATTTGAGCTGATTTTCAAGTTTTCTTGGAGTTTTGGGGCTACCCACTCATGGAAGGAGTCTGGGGAAGAGAATCTAATGCCTAAAGTGTGGGTTAGTCCTATTAGTCCCACATGGAAAATGTATAAAATTATTTCTTTGTTATGTCTATATATTCAACTCTATGTAACTCTTGAATTTAATGATGAATGAAATCAATTTTTTGTGACAACTTTGTGTTTCTCTCTTCGCACTTGTATTCAAATGTTGAGCTCCATAAGGAGTGATTCCGGGTTCCACAGGAACCTTGAAGAGGGTGAGATCTCCAAACCCTACCAAAACCCTAGGTTAGCCACGTCAATTCCAAACCTAGCCGCCCATCATCTTCTTCATTCCCCAATCATCCAAACCCTAATCTACCTTAGCATCTCACGGCCCCTCTCTTCAAGTAGAAGCTGACCACCAGCATCCAGGTCAGATCGGCTACTTCGAATACAGAGCAAATCCCAGAGGTCCAGGAGAATCAGGATTTCAGCAACATCAATTTTTCAAGTTCTTCTTATCTGGTAAATCCTTTCTTTGAGTATCTGGTTCCTTAAACTTGTTCTTCTTCTTTCTGAGATCCTGAGTTCGGAAAAGCCAAACTCTGCCAAAGGACCAGTATTGGAGGATCCATTGCGAAGATATCCGAATCTGAGGATCCAACAATCTGCTCGAGAGAGTCCTTCCACCAAACTCTGTGAAGATCACTGCCTGGTATATAACCCTTCCCTTCTCTTTATTTCTGTCCTGTTGAAAGTTCAGAACGAAACCTAGGTCTAGGAGTTTCTAAACCCCCAGCGATCCTTTACTTCTGAACTACTCTGATAATCTAGTTTCTTGAATTGTGCTTTCAATTATTATATAGTTTCTTTCATTTAGTTTAGCTTTCATTTGAGTCAAAGCCGACTTTTGAAAATATATATATAAAAAAAAAAGAATTAGTCTTAATTTACTCCGCATCGCATCATCTTTCTTTCTGCCTCAATTTTGGTATCAGAGCCCTGTCTAGGGTTCTTGCTTGTTTGATTATTATTATTATTTTTTTCGTTCCTTTTTACTTTTGCTGCCTGGAGTAGACTCCCCTGGCCGTCCGGTCCTAGGAACAAACGAGACGCAAGCCTCCTCCTCCCATTCCACGGGGGTTCTAGGGCATGTAGGGGTGCCACTGGGTTATAACTTCTAGGCAGGGAATTGTAAACGGGACACACATTTTATTTCTGCCAGTAAACCATCCTGTTATTCAAATTGTTTCTCCCTACAGGAAATTCCAAATTAAGTAATTCTTGTTTTACTGGAACCAATATAACTGAAAGTAATTTACATAAAATTTTCATGATTTATTAGTTTCTATAGATTTTCTGAGATCAATTTTACTGCTGTTCTTTTATTTATTTTCTGCAAGCTATTTTTTTATTTGAGTGTGCATAATTAAATCTATCTTAAGGGCACCAAAGTTGTAACATAAGGTGAGGATTGTGACCCTCTCTTAGCCCAAAACCACCTCCTGTGCATTCGAACCTAAGCCTTAATCTTAAAATTATTTAGACCTAATTTTTCCTAGTGGGCTAGGGACACCAACTGGCGGGTCTAGGCTAGTGTTGAGTCAGTTTGTCTAGTTTACTCTGTGTGTGCTTTGTACTCAGTGTCTAGAACAGTGGTTCAGGGATTCTATCCGAAGGGCTTGTGTGCTGGTCCGCCTACCTGGCCAATCACTGATGGGTCTCGGTTTGGCAATAGGACCTAAAACTCCCCTTACACCCGCCTGCCGAGTCCCAAGTTACTACAGGCTAGCTTACCACTCTGATTGGGCATCTAGTTTGGGCTCTAGGTCTAGTTAGCCCGTAGTCGTTTCAGTCGAGTCTCATTTGGTGTGCTTGCTTGCATCATCATGTCCACCCAGAACGGAGTACCCTACCAACCTGGTCAAGCCCAACCTGATTTAGGGCCATGATTAGAACTCTTACTGAAAGTAAGACCAAATGGGTCAGGATATGAATAAGGGTTTTGCCCAGTTTAGAGACCGAGCCCAGGGACTTGAGAAACGTAGACATCAAAATTGGACCCCTGATCCAAAATTAATAGGCCCCAACCTCACCCATGCCAGGAGCCTCGGAGGACCTTATACCATGATCCCAAGCATAACCCTAGGAGCCTATACCCATACTTGGTTGACTCAGAGAAGGGACCCGTTAGGAAACATCGAACCTTATGCACCCACTTTTGATGGAAGACAAGAGACATATATTAAGTGGGAAGAACAAATGGATCGGTATTTTGAGTGCACTAAAATATCGGAATTAGGACAAGTTAGGTGGCCAAAACCAAGTTCACCAAACATGCTAGGTACCATTGGTATGCTATTGAGCGTGAGTGTATCAAAGAAAAGAGAAAATATATACTTGGAGAGATATGAGAAGTAAGTTGAGAGATAGGTACTAGGTAGATCCTATGAGAAAAGACTTTAGACCAATGGTACCAATTGCGACAAGGTAATAGGCCTGTGTCAAATATATCGAGGACTTCTAGTAGTATGACATGAAATGCAATATCATTGAGACCAAAGCTCAGATCACATCGAGGTTTAGGGTTGGGTTACACCCAGACATTTATAGGAAGCTATGCCTTGAAAAGACCAATAAGTTAGACCGAGCCTACCAAGAAGCCCAAGACTATGAGTGGTCTTTAAGATATAACCAATCAAGTACTTTGGACTTAAAGCCAACTCTACCACTTGAGTCAAGTTCCGATTGATCCGACATCCGTAGTGAACTAGACTTTGTTTGTCAATTCCTACTTGTGTCACCTCTTGACCAGAAGGATAACACTGAGAAGGAGTTAGGCATGGGCATCCCAAAATTAGTTGACCCGACCAGAGCCGTACTTAAAGAGGAATCAAAGTAGAATAGATTAGAACCTTTCAGTGAGATTGAGGAAGAAATATATGAGCCGCCATAAGTTTGATGATGAATATGAAGACAAGAGAATTTGAGGATATCTCTCCTGATAATTCAATTAACCAACTCCTACCTAATGGGTTATTGAGGGGACCCCTACCACTCAAGGAATTCAGGAGTAACCCTAACTAGAAGACCCTTTTGAGGAAGTTCAGGAAGAGGAAATTACACCAAATGAAAGTTTAAGTGAGAATACCCTGAACTCATTGAGGAATCCAAAGAAGACACCCCTGAGTCAAATCTAGTAGAGAAGTGGAAGAAGGAGGGGTTCAAAGAATTGCCCATTGAGAAGGTCAAGAACAAGAAAAAGACAGTAGCTTAGAGGACTTCTAGATAAATATTCCAAAGACCTTCCTGATAACCTTCCACCTTCTAGGAGCACCAGCCTATCCTAGAACTTGCACTTGTAGACCCTCCTAGAGCAAATCATGAGGTTTGGATGAGTGCACCTATAGAACAATGTCCTCATTTTAAGGTCGTCCTGAATAACCAGGTTTGTTTCTTGTTTTTGATAAGCCACCTCAAAACTCTGATTCTTATTTCTACCCTTCCCTGAATCTTCTCATGTTTCTAGAGCTATGGGATTACACTTTACTGAGATCTCTAGGTTGCAAGACTCCTTAGAACCTATTAGGTTTGCCACCTGCTTCTGGGAAGACCTTATGGCACCTACTAGGCATCCATAATAAGGTTTTCATGCTCTGCATGCCCTCCTCCGAACCAGGTCAAACCTAGATACCCTTAGTTTGTTAGGTTTAGGCCTAGGGTTCCTTTGAATAAAGTCCATTCTTTAGGATGCGTCATCAATCTAGTTAGTTTTTCTTGACCTTTACTAGGCTTTGGCACAGATTTTGGTTTGATTGAGAGCACCAGGAATTGGATTTGTATTTGTCCAGGGCCTAAAATACATTCAATGTTTCGATCAATAGGTCTATAGGCTAGAGTCCCTTTGAAATTGTTCATGGATACAAGCCTCACACACCACTTGATCTGATTTCACTATTAGTCCACACACACAAGTCTCTTGAGCACTTGCATAGCATGTAAAGGACTTGCATAAGAATTCATGCCAAAATAACTTTAAGTAATGAACTTATAAGAAGTTGGGCTGATTCTCAAAGATGAGTCAAAACTTTGGTTGAGAGAGACTATGTAATATTAGGTTGGCCTGAGCGGTTTTTCCTGGAACCATTAGAAAGTTACATGCTAAAGGAGCTGAACCATTTAGAGTAGTGAAGAGAGTAGGATCCAATGCCTAGGTGCTCGAGTTTGCCTCCAAACTAGGCAATAGCTCTACTTTCAACATTACAGACTTAGTAGAGTATAGGGAGCCAGCTGTGATTCCTAGTAAGCCTTTGAAACCTAATCCTGTTATGAGAGTGATCCCGACCCTGTGTGTCCACCAAAAAACTGGCCTATGAGGAAAGAGCATATTGAAAAAGATCCTGGATGATCAGTTATCTTACTCGTAATCGAGGATACCAAAGATACTGGTCCGCTGGCAAAGAAGTCCAGATTCTGATGACTCTTGGATCTCCTAAGAAGAATTACAAGAATTGGACCCAGACCTCTTGGAGAGAACCATAGCCAGCTTGATCCATACTCGACAGGGTCGAGTTCCTCCCATCCCAGGAGAATTGGTGCGGGCACCAGACTCAGAAGAAGACTTCAGGGCTCCATCTGGATCTCTGATTGACCTTGCCCGAAGAATTAGGGTTTTCTGGTTTTGTAATAAGGGTTGACTTGGTCAATCAATTTTAGTCTTGAGTCTGTATTTCCCTGTAATTTAAATTTTGTTGAGTCAGGTTGACTCAGTACAAGTCCTGTAGTAGTGGTCTAGGCTTCTCCAGGTTGGTGCCACTTTTTTTTCAGTCAAGTCAAGGTCCAGGGTGCCACATTTTTCCTCCCCGGCCCAAGCAAGTGGGCGCCACACTCCCAGCACACGCCAGAGTCCAGGAGGTGCCACATCTCCATCCAGTTGTCTTTGGTCCCTACACCACAAGAAGTAAGTTCCTTTTTTTCTTACACCACTTAGGAGAAAATCCATCAAGATACATCAATCCAGGAGGAGCCAATTTCTTCCAGATAAACCCAACCCGGATGGCAAGAGTTTTCTTGAAGAGAGGATCAAGGAGGTGCCCCACAATGTTCCATAAAACAAGTTGTAAAAGGGAAGAGAGCATGTCTTTGGGAAGAATTCAAGGAGGTTCCCAAAAGTTTCAAAGTTCCAAAGCCATGAAAGGAAGAAGCCTAAACTTGTGGAGCAAGACTAGGAGGTGTCCAGTGAGCCAACCATGAAGGAAAAATCCTTGATTCATGGAGAGATACTAGGAGACACCCTCATAACCTGCCATTTGGAGCTGATTTTAAGTTTTCTTGGAGTTTTTGGACTGCCCACTCATGGAAGGAGTCTGGGGAGAGAATCTGATGCCTAAAGTGTGGGTTAGTCATATTAGTCCCACATGGAAATGTATAAAATTTTATTTCTTTGTTATGTCTATATATTCAACTCTATGTAACTCTTGAATTTAATGATGAATGAAATCAATCTTTGTGAGCAACTTGTGTTTCTCTCTTCCGCACTTGTATTCAAATGTGAGCTCCATGAGGGAGTGATTCGGGTTCCACAGGAACCTGAGGAGGTGTGAGATCTCCAAACCCTACCAAAACCCTAGGTTAGCCACTTCAATTCCAAAACCCTAGCCGGCCATCATCTTCTTCATTCCACCAATCATCCAAACCCTAATCTACCTCAGCATCTCACGGCCCTCTCTTCCAGTAGAGGCCGACCACCAGATCCAGGTCCAGATCGGCTACTTCGAATACAGAGCAAATCCTAGAGGAAGTCATATCAGCATCCGGAGAATCAGGATTTCAGCAACATCAATTTTTCAAGTTCTTCTTATCTGGTAAATCCTTTCTTTGAGTATCTGGTTCCTTAACTTGTTCTTCTTCTTTCTGAGATCCTGAGTTCAGGAAAAGCCAACTCTACCAAAGGACCAGTATTGGAGGATCCATTGCGAAGATATCCGAATCCGAGGATCCAACAATCTACTCGAGAGAGTCCTTCCACCAAACTCTGTGGAAGATCACTGCCTGGTATATAACCCTTCCCTTCTCTTTATTTCTGTCCTAGGTTAGGAGTTTCTCAACCCCCAGTGATCCTTTACTTCTGAACACTCTGATAATCTAGTTTCTTTGAATTGTGCTTTCAATTATTATATAGTTTCTTTCAATTTAGTTTAGCTTTCATTTGAGTCAAAGCCGACTTCTGAAAATATATACATAAAAAAAGAATTAGACTTAATTTACTTCCGCATCGCATCATCTCTTTCGTTCTGCATCAATTTTGGTATCAGAGCTCTCGTTCTACATCAATTTTGGTATCAGAGCCCTGTCGAGGGTTCTTGCTTGTTTGATTATTATTATTTTTTTTTCGTTCCTTTTTACTTTTGCTGCCTGGAGTAGACTCCCCTGGCCGTCCGGTCCTAGGAACAAGTGAGACGCAAGCCTCCTCCTCCCATTCCACGGGGTTCCTAGGGCGTGTAGGGGTGCCACTGGGTTATAACTTCTAGGCAGGGATTGTAAACGGGACACACGTTCTGTTTTCTGCAGTAACCATCCTGTATTCAATACAGAAAACTCCAAATTAAGTAATTCTTGTTTTGCCGGAACCAATATAATTGAATGTAATTTATATAAAATTTTCATGATTTATTAAATTCTGTAGATTTTCTGAGATCAATTTTACTGCTGTTCTTTTTTTTATTTTCTGCAAGCTATTTTTTTTATTTGAGTGTGCATAAATTAAATCTATCTTAAGGGCACCGAATTTGTAACATAAGGTGAGGATTGTGACCCTCTCCTTAGCCCAAAACCACCTCCTGTGCATTCGAACCTAAGCCTTTAATCTTAAAATTATTTAGACCTAATTTGTCCTAGTGGGCTAGGGACACCAACTGGTCGGGTCTAGGCTAGTGTTGAGTCAGTTTGTCTAGTTACTCTGTGTGTGCTTTGTACTCAGTGTCTAGAATGGTGGTTCAGGGATTCTATCCCGAAGGGCTTGTGTGCGGGTCCGCCTACCTGGCCAATCACTGATTGGTGTCTCGGTTTGGCAATTAGGGACCTAACACTCCCCTTACACCCGCCTCCCTGAGTCCCGAGTTACTACAGGCTAGCTTGCCACTCTGATTGGGCATCTAGTTTGGGCTCTAGGTCTAGTTATCCCGTAGTCGTTTCAGTCGAGTCTCATTTGGTGTGCTTGCTTGCGTCATCATGTCCACCCAGAATGGAGTACCCTACCAACCTGGTCAAACCCAACCTGATTTAGAGGCCATGATTAGAACTCTTACCGAAAGTATGACTAAATTGAGTCAGGATATGAATGAGGGTTTTGCCCAGTTTAGAGACCGAGCCCAGGGACTTGAGAAATGTAGACATCAAAATTGGACCCCTGATCCAAAATTTAATAGGCCCCAACCTCACCCATGCCAGGAGCCTCGGAGGACCTTATACCATGATCCCGAGCATAACCCTAGGAGCCTATACCCATACTTGGTGACTCAGAGAAGGGACCCGTTAGGAACACCGAACCTTATGCACCCACTTTTGATGGAAGACAAGAGACATATATTAAGTGGGAAGAACAAATGGATCGGTATTTTGAGTGCACTAACATATCGGAATTAGGACAAGTTAGGTTGGCCAAAACCAAGTTCACCAAACATGCTAGGTCGCATTGGTATGCTATTGAGCGTGAGTGTTATCAAAGAAAAGAGAAAATATATACTTGGAGATGGTGCGGGCACCAGACTCAGAAGAAGACTTCAGAGCTCCATCTGGATCTCTGATTAACCTTGCCCGAAGAATTAGGAGATGGTGCGGGCACCAGTCTCAGAAGAAGACTTCAGAGCTCCATCTGGATCTCTGTTAACCTTGCCCGAAAAATTAGGGTTTTTGGCTTGTAATAAGGGTTGACTTGATCAACTCAATTTTAGTTTGAGTCTGTATTACCTGCATTTTTATTTTGTTGAGTCATGTTGACTCAGTAGTGGACTAAGGCTTCAACCTGGGGTGTTACATTTTCTCCCAACGCCAAGCAAGTAGGCACCACACTCCCAGCCACACTCCCAGCCATACGCCTGAGTCCAGGGGGCGCCACATCTCCATCCAGCAGGCTTGGTCCCCACACCACAGATAGCAGCTCCCCTCTTTCATGCGCCAATTGAGGAGAAATCCACCAGGGGTCCACAAATCAAGGGGGCGGCCCAAGACTTCCAAAAGAACCAAACTATGAAAGGGAAGAAATTCTCTTGGAGAGAAATTCAAGGAGGCGCCCATTACCTGCCAGAAATACTCAAAACAAAGTTAGAAGGAGCCATAACTTGGGGAGAAAGAAAAGGAGGTATCCAAAAAGGTTGAGCCATGGAAGGAAGGAGATTTCTCTTGAAAAGCAAGGTTAAGAGGCGCCCTAATCATTCCAACTAAAGCCAGATATAAAAGGCAACAAATTTTCTCTTGGAGGGCAAGGTTAAGAGGCGCCCAAACACTTCCAGATAAGGCCAAGCATAGAAGGAAAAAAAAATATTTTCTTGGAGGTCAAGACAAGGAGGCGCCACCCACTTTCCTTTTTGAAGCTTCAATCAACTTTGGAATTAATTGGCCGGCCATATGAGTAGGGATTGATATCCTAATTTGAAGATCCCCTCCTTTAGTCCCACATGGGAAGATGTAAAACCCTACTCTCTTGTAATGGCCTATAAATTAAACCCCCATGTAAGTTTGAAAAAAATGAGATGAATGAAGCCAAATTTTTTGTGAGCAAACTTTGTGTTTTCTCTCTTCCGCACTTGCATCCAGGTGTTGAGCTCCGAGAGGGAGTAAATCCGGGTTCCCTAGGAACCTTGAGGAGGTGTGAAATCTCCAAAACCCAAACCCTAGGTTAGCCACTCCACTCCCAAACCCTAGCCGCCATCACCCTTCTCTTTCCACCAAACCCTAGCATATTCCACCTCCCACGGCCACCCTCTCCAAGTCCAGGCCGACCACCAGCATCCAGCTCCAGTCTGGATACTTCAGATCTACAGCAATTCTAAGAGGAAGTCAGATCAGCCTCTAGGAGAATCCTGATTTCAGCAACTTCAGCTTTCAAGTTCTTCAACCTGGTAAATCTTCTCTTGAGTATATGAATTCCATCACTTGTTCCTCTTCTTTCCCAGATCTTGAGTCCAGGAGAAGCCGACCAAACCACAAGACCAGTATTGGAGGATCCATTGCGAAGATAGCCGACTCCGAGGATCCCACAATCTGCTCGAGATAATTCTTCCACCCAAATTCTGAGAAGATCACTGTCTGGTTGGTAAACCATCTCTCCTCTCTATTTCTGTCCTGTTAAAAGTTCAGAGCGAAACCCTAGATCTAGGAGTTTCTCAACCCCCAGCGATCCGTTACTTCTGAACTACTCTGATAATTTAGTTTCTTCTAAATTATGCTTTCAATCCTTACCTAGTTTCCTTCAACTTAGTTTAGCTTTACTTTGAATCAAAGCCAATTTCTGAAATATAAAAAAAAAAAAAAAGAGAAATTAATCCTAAATTTACTTCCATATACGTTTCTTTATTCTTCGTTCTGCATCATTTTGGTATCAGAGCTTTCGTTCTGCATCAATTTGGTATCAGAGCCCTGTCTAGGGTTTCTGTTTTGATTGCTTGTCTGAGTCTCTCTCTTTTTACTTTGTCTGCTCGAAGTAGACTCCCCAGGATGTCCGGTCCTAGGAATGAAGCGAGGTGCAAACCTCCTCTTCCCATTCCACGGGGTGTTCCTAGGGCGTGTAGGGGATCCGTTGGGTTATAACTTCGTAGCAGGAATTGTAAACGGGGAAGTGCTTTGTTTTCAGCCTGTAATTGCCCTATTTAAGGAATTATTTCTCACTACAGGTAATTCTAAATTTGGTGATTTTTATTTTGCTGAAACCAGTATAATTGAAAATATTTTTTCTAATTTTCCTGTGATTTATGGTTTCCGTGAGATTTCTGAGGATTAAATTACTGCAACTCTATTTTTGTGTTTCTGCAATTCAATTATTTTTGAGTGATCATCTCTTAATTCATCTTAAGGGCATTTGAGCATCTAAGATAAGGGGAGGAGTTGATAACCTCTCTTAGCCCAAAACCACCACCCACTCATTCGAACCTAAGCCTTTAATCTTAAAATTAATTAGACCTAATTTGCCCTAGTGGGCTAGGGACATCAACAAGTCGGGTCAAGGCTAGTGTTGAGTCAGTTTGTCTGGTTACTCTGTGTGTGCTTTGTACTCAGTGTCTAGAACGGTGGTTCAGGGATTCCATCCCGAAGGGCTTGTGTGCTGGTCCGCCTACCTGGCCAATCTCTGATTGGTGTCTAGGATTGGCATTTAGGGACCTAACACTCCCCTTACACCTGCCTGGCTGAGTCCTGAGTTACTACAGGCTAGCTTGCCACTCTGATTGGGTATCTAGTTTGGACTCTAGGTCTAGTGAGCCAGTAGTCGCTTTAGTCTAGTCACATTCTGTGTGCTTGCTTGCATCATCATGTCTATCCGAAATGGAGTACCCTACCAACCTAGTCAAACCCAACCAGATTTAGAGGCCATGGTTAGAAATCTTACCGAAAGTATGACCAAATTGAGTCAGGACATGAATGAGGGTTTTTCCCAATTTAGGGATCGAGTCCAAGTACTTGAGAAACGTAGACATCAAAATTGGACCCCTGATCCAAAATTTAATAGGCCCCAACCTCACCCATGCCAGGAGCCTAGGAGGACCTTATACCATGATCCCGAGCATAACCTTAGGAAGCCTAACCATGATATCTATAGTGTGGATCGTGTCTATGAGAGGTCCTTACAATATCTAGACCAGTCACTCAACAACCCCAGTCTTCTAGATCAAACCATTTAGATCCACACCCATGCCCAAGTAAGGTCTCTACTAGCTTGAAACCCAGTGTGACCCAGGTTCCTATATCTCAAGAATGTTTGTTTTGTAGAGAAAGAGACCATAAATCTAGTCAGTGCCCATGCATAGGACTGGCTTGTGCACAGCTAAGTGGTAAGAATCCTAAGGATGACATTAATGAGGGAGACCATGTAATGATTAGGTTAAGGCCTGAACGGTTGATGCGGCACGCATATGATTAATGTTTTGAATATGGAGTTTGTAGAGCAATGAAACCTAATTATACTTGGCATTGTACTCATCTTAATAATATTAAGGGTTATATGAAAAGGGACTATTACATGATTAGACACAACTCTAAAACAAAGAAGGAAGAAGATCTAGACAATAGGGGCTAATGATTAAGGACTTACCTTGATGAGTTTTCCAACCTTCCTATGATTCAAAACTTGAAACTACTGATGCTCTGGACTGGAGAACTTAGATAACAGTGATCAGAACCCTGGACTTGGGCTTCAGCTTGTTGGTTCATTGTTAAGGGGAACCTTGTTCACAACTCAAGGACTTCGAAGGACCCTGCAATGAAGATCAAAGTTAAGGTTGAAGGATGCAAACATAAAGAATGGATGGGAGAACTTGTGAACAAAGAAAAGATAATTGAGAAGATCTGGCCGACTCCAATGCCTTTTCCTTGAGCTTGGATGATGAATTGCTAGGGAAGAGAGTGGCTTTGGGCATGGAAGAAGAAGATAGGAAAAATTTCACACATAAAACTCAAGACAACTTCACTTCAAACTTCATTCATTTTCCAAAATCAATCTCTTTTACAATGGGAGTCCAAGGCTTTTAATAGCCTCACAAAGCTAGCTTTTGAAATTTAAAAACTCCCCAAATCGAGGAGGATTACAAGGGTGGTTGGAGGATTTGGTGGAGAGTTTGGAGGGATGTGGGGGGGTTGGAGGATTTGGTGGAGGACTTGGAGGGATGTGGCCAACCTCCTTGAATTTGAATCTCCCTTGTTGGCGCCCAAAGGGTGATGAGGTGGCTGGTGAAGTTGCACCTGATGACGTGGCATGGTGAGGTGGTCTTCTACTTGGATAAGAATGACATGTGGCACCCAATGGTCCTAGTTGATGGTCCTTTTCTCTTGCTTGGTTGATGTGTCTTCTCTTCTTCATGTGGTCAAATTCTGGGGTCTAGAATTTGAGTCTTGTTGCTGGCTTTCATGGCTTTAAGACTTGATTAGACTTAACTCAACTGAATTTGACTTAACTCAACTAAACTGACTAGACTGACCTAGACTTTAAAACTTGAAATGGACTTACAAGAAATGAAATTTTAAAAGTAATTACAGGACTCAATAAACACTCTTGATTTGAAACTCAAAATTAATTACAGGACTCTTGAAAAGGAAATGACTCTTCAAAATAAAATATTTTTGAACTAAAGGATACAAGGTAACCTAATTATCTTCGATCCAAATTGGGATAAGGCTAACCTTGTTGGAGTGAAGTTTCTTTCGGCTTCTGGTGTCCACACCAATTCTCCTGGGGTGGGCAGAACTCGACCTAGTCGAGTATGGTTCAGTTTTCCCCTGGTAATGCTCGAACAAGTCTGGGTTAAGTCTTTGTAGGTCCTCTCGAGTAATCCAAGAGTTGTCGGACTCAGGTCGACCTTGCCATTGAACCAGGTATCGCTGATAGTCCTTATTCCTGGTAGTAATGATCTTGTCATCCAGGATTCTCTCAATCCTCTCTCTCTGCTCAGGTAAGGTTGGTGGTGGACACTCGGAAATATGTTCACTCTCAATGAAAGTTTCTGGCTCAAAAGGCTCACTAGGTATTAGTAGTGGTTCTTTGTATTCTACTAGGTCTGAAACATTGAAGGTTGTACTAATACCCATATCAGGTGGAAGTTCCAAAACATATGCATTAGGCCCTATTTTCTTTAAGATCTTAAAAGGTCCCGCTCTGCGGGCATGCAGCTTCTTTATGGTTCCAGGGGGAAACCGTTCAGGGTTGAGCCTAATCATCGCATAATCCCCTTCACAGAATTCTTTAGCCCTCTTATGTGAGTCAGCTAAGTGTTTATAAGTTTCATTGCTCAGGTTGATCTTATTACTGATTTCTTTATGTAGATTTGTGACATGCTGTGCAAAAGACTCAGCAGACTCAGAGACTCGTGTGTGAATAGGTAGTGGGATTAGATCTAAAGGCTTCCTAGGCTTGCAACCATGGACTATCTCAAAGGGACTTTTGCCCGTAGATCGATTGACCGAACTGTTGTAAGCGAACTCAGCACGTGGCAATAACAAATCCCAGTTTCCTAGACTTTCTCCCACTAGGCATCTCAGCAAGTTCCCTAGACTTCTATTTACAACCTCGGTTTGTCCATCAGTCTGGGGATGGTAGGCAGTGGAGAATTTCAGTCTGGTTCCTAATAGGTGCCAAAGGGTTTTCCAGAAGTAACTTGTGAAGCGGACATCCCTATCAAAAACAATGGTTTTTGGTAACCCGTGGAGTCTGACTACTTGATCAAGAAAGAGTTTGGCTATCCTAGAGGCATCGGAAGTTTGGGTGCAAGGTATGAAATGGGCCATTTTTGAAAACCGGTCGACCACCACAAAGATTGAATCATGTTTTCGAATGGTCTTGGGTAATCCTAGAACAAAGTCCATGCTTAGATCCTGCCATGGACACTCAGGTACAGGTAATGGAGTGTATAGCCCGGTATTCTTCTTTTGTTGCTTTGCAACAGCACATGTCCTACATCGGGCTACAATGTTTGCTACTTGTTTCTTAAGACCTGGCCAGTAAAATTGTTCCTCAACAGCGAAGATAGTCTTGTTTCGTCCGAAGTGGCCAGCCAAACCTCCCGCATGTATCTCCCAAACTAAAAAATCTCTTAAGGAGGTTCTTGGGATGCAAAGCCTATTCTCTCTAAAAAGATAACCATCTAGAAGGGTATAGTCACTATGATCACTAGATGGTCCTTGACGCAAAACCTGATAAATTTCATCAAAATCTGGACAGGTTTCGTACTGCTCCTTAAGTCTTTCAAAACCTATGACTTCAGTACTGACTGAAGTTAAAAGTAACGTTCTACGACTTAGGGCATCAGCTACCTTATTATCGGTTCTTGATTGATGCTTTAGGACAAACGTATAGGATTGGATGTACTCTACCCATTTGGCATGCCTAGGGTTTAGTTTCTTTTGGAAACTCAAAAACCTAAGGGCTTCATGGTCTGAAAATAAAACAAATTCTTGCGGTAGGAGATAATTCCTCCAACACCTTAATGCTTGCACTACCGAATAAAGCTCCCGATCATATGTGGAGTATTTTTTTCTGGCTTCATTCAATTTCTCACTAAAGAATGCTACGGGATGGTTCTCTTGACTCAGAACTCCACCAATACCTACTCCCGAAGCATCGCATGCTACTTCAAAGACCTTAGAAAATCGGGTAGTCTTAAGACTGGTGCTTGGGTCATCTTATCTTTGATGTGAAGGAAGGCCTTATCAGCTGACTTCGTCCATTCAAAGTGGCCCTTCCTAATACAATCCGTGATAGGAGCAACTATGGTGCTAAACCCTCTAATAAATCTTCGATAAAATGTAGCGAGGCCATGAAAACTTCTTACTTCATGAATATTATTGGGTGTTGGCCACTCTACAATTGCCTTAACCTTCTCAGGGTCAGCGGATACTCCTTCAGGGGTCACAACAAATCCTAGGAAGATAACTCTAGTAGTCATGAAAGCACATTTCTTTAGATTGGCATAGAGGTTATCTTTCCTAAGTGCTAAACATACCTGCCTCAGATGTTGTTGATGATCTTCTATAGTCCTACTATAGATAAGTATGTCGTCAAAGTAAACGACAACAAATTTTTCAATAAAGGCTCGTAGGACTTGGTTCATGATTCGCATAAAAGTGCTAGGGGTGTTTGATAACCCAAAAGGCATGACTACCCATTCAAATAACCCGTCCTTAGTTTTAAAGGCAGTCTTCCATTCATCCCCTGGTCTGATCCTAACTTGGTGATAGCCGCTCTTCAAGTCAATCTTAGAAAATATAGTTGCACCGGCCATCATATCTAACATATCATCCAAGCGGGGGATGGGAAACCTATACTTCACCATGATTTTATTTATGGCACGACTATCAACACACATTCTCCATGTGCCATCTTTCTTAGGGGTAAGTAAGGTTGGGACTGCGCATGGACTCAAACTCTCCCTAATGAATCCTTTCTTTAGGAGTTCTCCTACTTGACGTTGTAATTCTTGGTGCTCGGTAAGGTTCATTCTATAATGGGGAAGGTTCGGTAGGGTTGCTCCGGGGACTAAGTCTATCGCATGTTGTATATCCCTAAGAGGTGGGAGTTGGTCGGGCAAGTCATCGGGGAACACGTCTTTGAACTCCTCTAACACTTGACTGACTTCTTGAGGTTGTTCTTTGAAAGAGGTTCTTGATGATCCTTAATGGTTAAAATCCAAACAGGTGACCCATTGCTAATTTCTTTCTCCATTTCTCTAGCAGTGATCACGTTTATCCCATTTTTCTTATCACTCAATTGGCTTGATCCTCTCTTAATGGGGTTCTTAGGTGGAGAAGAATGGATTACAATCTTCTTTCCATTATGAGTAAACGAGCATGAATTAGAATGACCATAGAGTGTTACGTCAAGATCGTACAACCATGGTTGGCCTAAAATTATGCTACTTACTCCCATTGGAAGTACATCACACCATACTTTCTCCAGGTAAGATTGGAACTGAATGGTTACTAGGAACCTAGACTTAATGGAAATCGTGGTTGAGTCTATCCAGGATACCTTATAGGGATTAGGATGGGGTACGGTGGGCAATCCTAGGTTTTTAACTGTGTTGGTGGATATGGCATTGACACAGCTACCGCTATCTAAAATGACTTTGCATTCTTTCTCACCTATCTTAATGAATGTCTGTAGGATGCTAGTCCTACGCCAATCTTCTTGGGTTTTAGCTTGGGTGAGAATACACCTAACCACTCCTAACAGATCTTGATCTACCAGGACTTCCTCATCCTCATACTCTTCAGCCAAGTTCTCATCTGCCTGGTATACTTCCTCCTCAAATTCACCTTGGGATTCTACGGCTTCCTCTTCTACTTCGCCTATGTGTAGGGCTCTATTAGGACAGTTGCTAGAATAGTGACCCACTTTGTTACACTTGAAACATGCGTTTGGAGTTCTTTGGGTCTCAGGTGTTTTTCCCTTGTCATCTCTACGGGTCACAGGCACATTAGGATTGGGTCGGTTGAATCTAGGCTGATTGGATCCTGACTGCTGATAAGGTGCACTAGTCCTAGGGGCTTCGGGCCTACGATAGACTGGACCTCTATGGAATCTCTCAGCATCCCTATCTATTTGATAGGCCAATTCTAGGTCATGTACCTCTCGCATGAACAATTCTCTTTGAATTTCTTCCCTCAGTCCGGCTCAAATCTAGACAAGGTCACCGACTCAGATTCATCAACATTGCACCTCATAACGAATTCGTCAAACTTCGCTATGTACTCTGCGACACTCCTTTTTCCTTGAGTAAGTCTTTGCCATTGATCTAGGAGTCTTTGGTGGTGGACTTCGCTATGTGCTCTGATACCAATTTGATGCGGCACGCATATGATTAATGTTTTGAATATGGGGTTTGTAGAGCAATGAAACCTAATTATACTTGGCATTGTACTCATCTTAATAATATTTAAGGGTTATATGAAAAGGGACTATTACATGATTAGACACAACTCTAAAACAAAGAAGGAAGAAGATCTAGACAATAGGGGCTAATGATTGAGGACTTACCTTGATGAGTTTTCCAACCTTCCTATGATTCAAAACTTGAAACTACTGATGCTCTGGACTGGAGAACTTAGATAACAGTGATCAGAACCCTGGACTTGGGCTTCAGCTTGTTGGTTCATTGTTAAGGGGAACCTTGTTCACAACTCAAGGACTTCGAAGGACCCTGCAATGAAGATCAAAGTTAAGGTTGAAGGATGCAAACATAAAGAATGGATGGGAGAACTTGTGAACAAAGAAAAGATAATTGAGAAGATCTGGCCGACTCCAATGCCTTTTCCTTGAGCTTGGATGATGAATTGCTAGGGAAGAGAGTGGCTTTGGGCATGGAAGAAGAAGATAGGAAAAATTTCACACATAAAACTCAAGACAACTTCACTTCAAACTTCATTCATTTTCCAAAATCAATCTCTTTTACAATGGGAGTCCAAGGCTTTTAATAGCCTCACAAAGCTAGCTTTTGAAATTTAAAAACTCCCCAAATCGAGGAGGATTACAAGGGTGGTTGGAGGATTTGGTGGAGAGTTTGGAGGGATGTGGGGGGGGTTGGAGGATTTGGTGGAGGACTTGGAGGGATGTGGCCAACCTCCTTGAATTTGAATCTCCCTTGTTGGCGCCCAAAGGGTGATGAGGTGGCTGGTGAAGTTGCACCTGATGACGTGGCATGGTGAGGTGGTCTTCTACTTGGATAAGAATGACATGTGGCACCCAATGGTCCTAGTTGATGGTCCTTTTCTCTTGCTTGGTTGATGTGTCTTCTCTTCTTCATGTGGTCAAATTCTGGGGTCTAGAATTTGAGTCTTGTTGCTGGCTTTCATGGCTTTAAGACTTGATTAGACTTAACTCAACTGAATTTGACTTAACTCAACTAAACTGACTAGACTGACCTAGACTTTAAAACTTGAAATGGACTTACAAGAAATGAAATTTTAAAAGTAATTACAGGACTCAATAAACACTCTTGATTTGAAACTCAAAATTAATTACAGGACTCTTGAAAAGGAAATGACTCTTCAAAATAAAATATTTTTGAACTAAAGGATACAAGGTAACCTAATTATCTTCGATCCAAATTGGGATAAGGCTAACCTTGTTGGAGTGAAGTTTCTTTCAGCTTCTGGTGTCCACACCAACGGTTTCCTCCTGGAACCGTTAGAAAGTTACATGCTAGAGGAGCTGGACCATTTAGAGTGGTGAAGAGAGTAGGATCCAATGCCTATGTGCTCGAGTTACCTCCAGAACTAGGCATTAGCTCCACTTTCAACATTACAGACCTAGTAGAGTATAGAGAGCCAGCTGTGATTCCCAGTGAGGCTTTTGAACCTAATCCTGCTCTTGAGAGTGAACCTGACCCTGTGTGTCCACCAACAAACTGGCCTGTGAGGAAAGAGCAGATTGAAAAGATCCTGGATGATCAGGTTATCTCTACTCGTAATCGAGGATACCAAAGATACCTGGTCCGCTGGCAAGGAAGGCCAAACTCTGATGAATCTTAGATCTCCCGAGAAGAATTACAAGAATTTGACCCAGACCTCTTGGAGAGATACCAGAGCCAACTTGATCCATACTCGACAGGGTCGAGTTCCTCCCACCCTGGGAGAATTGGTGCGGGCACCAGACTCAGAAGAAAACTTCAGAGCTCCATCTGGATCTCTGATTAACCTTGCCCGAAGAATTAGGGTTTTTGGCTTGTAATAAGGGTTGACTTGATCAACTCAATTTTAGTTTGAGTCTGTATTACCTGCATTTTTATTTTGTTGAGTCATGTTGACTCAGTAGTGGACTAAGGCTTCAACCTGGGGTGTTACATTTTCTACCAAGGCCAAGCAAGTGGGCGCCACACTCCCAGCCACACTCCCAGCCATACGCCTGAGTCCAGGGGGCGCCACATCTCCATCCAGCAGGCTTTGGTCCCCACACCACAGATAGCAGCTCCCCTCTTTCATGCGCCAATTGAGGAGAAATCCACCAGGGGTCCACAAATCAAGGGGGCGGCCCAAGACTTCCCAAAAGAACCAGACTATGAAAGGGAAGAAATTCTCTTGGAGAGAAATTCAAGGAGGCGCCCATTACCTGCCAGAAATACTCAAAACAAAGTTAGAAGGAGCCATAACTTGGGGAGAAAGAAAAGGAGGTATCCAAAAAGGGTTGAGCCATGGAAGGAAGGAGATTTCTCTTGAAAAGCAAGGTTAGGAGGCGCCCTAATCATTCCAACTAAAGCCAGATATAAAAGGCAACAAATTTTCTCTTGGAGGGCAAGGTTAAGAGGCGCCCAAACACTTCCAGATAAGGCCAAGCATAGAAGGAAAAAAAATATTTTCTTGGAGGTCAAGACAAGGAGGCGCCACCCACTTTCCTTTTTGAAGCTTCAATCAACTTTGGAATTAATTGGCTGGCCATATGAGTAGGGATTGATATCCTAATTTGAAGACCCCCTCCTTTAGTCCCACATGGGAAGATGTAAAACCCTACTCTCTTGTAATGGCCTATAAATTAAACCCCCATGTAAGTTTGAAAAAAATGAGATGAATGAAGCCAAATTTTTTGTGAGCAAACTTTGTGTTTTCTCTCTTCCGCACTTGCATCCAGGTGTTGAGCTCCGTGAGGGAGTAAATCCGGGTTTCCCAGGAACCTTGAGGAGGTGTGAGATCTCCAAAACCCAAACCCTAGGTTAGCCACTCCACTCCCAAACCCTAGCCGCCATCACCCTTCTCTTTCCACCAAACCCTAGCATATTCCACCTCCCACGGCCACCCTCTCCAAGTCCAGGCCGACCACCAGCATCCAGCTCCAGTCCGGATACTTCAGATCTACAGCAATTCTAAGAGGAAGTCAGATCAGCCTCCACGAGAATCATGATTTCAGCAACTTCAGCTTTCAAGTTCTTCAACCTGGTAAATCTTCTCTTGAGTATCTGAATTCCATCACTTGTTCCTCTTCTTTCCCAGATCTTGAGTCCAGGAGAAGCCGACCAAACCACAAGACCAGTATTGGAGGATCCATTGCGAAGATAGCCGACTCCGAGGATCCCACAATCTGCTCGATAGAGTTTTCCACCCCAAATCTGAGAAGATCACTGTCTGGTTGGTAAACCATCTCGCCTTCTATTTCTGTCCTGTGAAAGTTCAGGCGAAACCCTAGGTCTGGGAGTTTTCTCAACCCCCAGCGATCCGTTACTTCTGAAATACTCTGATAATTTAGTTTCTTCTAAATTGTGCTTTCAATCCTTACCTAGTTTCTTTCAACTTAGTTTAGCTTTAATTTGAAGCAAAGCCAATTTCTTGAAAAGATATTAAAAAAAAAAGAGAAATAATCCTAAATTTACTTCCGCATACGGTTTCTTATTCTTCGTTCTGCATCATTTTGGTTATCAGAGCTTTCGTTCTGCATCAAGTTTGGTATCAGAGGCCCTGTCTAGGTTTCTGTTTTGATTGCTTGTCTGAGTCTCTCTCTTTTTACTTTGTCTGCTCGAAGTAGGACTCCCCAGGATGTCCGGTCCTAGGAATGAAGCGAGGTGCAAACCTCATCTTTCCATTCCAGGGTGTTCATAGGGCGGTGTAGGGGATCGTTAGGTTATAACTTCGTAGCAGGAATTGTAAACGGGGAAGTGCTTTGTTTTCAGCCCGTAATTACCTTTGCAGGAATTATTTTCACTGCAGATAACTCTAAATTCGGTGATTTTATTTTGCTGAAACCAGTATAATTGAAAATATTTTGCATAATTTTCCTGTGATTTATTGGTTTCCGTGAGATTTCTGAGGATTAAATTACTGCAACTCTATTTTTGTATTTCTGCAATTCAATTATTTTTGAGTGATCATCTCTTAATTCATCTTAAGGCATTTGAGCATCTAAGATAAGGGGAGGAGTTGATAACCTCTCCTTATCCCAAAACCAACACCCACTCATTCGAACCTAAGCCTTTAATCTTAAAATAATTAGACCTAATTTGCCCTAGTGGGCTAGGGTCATCAACAAGTCGGGTCAAGGCTAGTGTTGAGTCAGTTTGTCTGGTTACTCTGGTGTGTGCTTTGTACTCAGTGTCTAGAACGGTGGTTCAGGGATTCCATCCCGAAGGGCTTGTGTGCTGGTCCGCCTACCTGGCCAATCTCTGATTGGTGTCTAGGATTGGCATTTGGGACCTAACACTCCCTTACACCTGCCTGGCTGAGTCCTGAGTTACTACAGGCTAGCTTGCCACTCTGATTGGGTATCTAGTTTGGACTCTAGGTCTAGTGAGCCAGTAGTCGCTTTAGTCTAGTCACATTCAGTGTGCTTGCTTGCATCATCATGTCTATCCGGAATGGAGTACCCTACCAACCTAGTCAAACCCAACCAGATTTAGAGGCCATGATTAGAAATCTTACCGAAAGTATGACCAAATTGAGTCAGGACATGAATGAGGGTTTTTCCCAATTTAGGGATCGAGTCCAAGTACTTGAGAAACGTAGACATCAAAATTGGACCCCTGATCCAAAATTTAATAGGCCCCAACCTCACCCATGCCGCAGCCTAGGAGGACCTTATACCATGATCCCGAGCATAACCTTAGGAAGCCTAACCATGATATCTATAGTGTGGATCGTGTCTTGAGAGGTCCTTACAATATTCTAGACCAGTCACTCAAAAACCCCAGTCTTCTAGATCAAACCATTTAGATCCACACCCATGCCCAAGTAAGGTCTCTACTAGCTTGAAACCCAGTGTGACCCAGGTTCCTATATCTCAAGAATGTTGTTTTGTAGAGAAAGTGACCATAAATCTAGTCAGTGCCCATGCATAGGACTGGCTTGTGCATAGCTAAGTGGTAAGAATCCTAAGGATGACATTAATGAGGGAGACTATGTAATGATTAGGTTAAGGCCTGAACGGTTTCCTCCTGGAACCGTTAGAAAGTTACATGCTAGAGGAGCTGGACCATTTAGAGTGGTGAAGAGAGTAGGATCCAATGCCTATGTGCTCGAGTTACCTCCAGAACTAGGCATAGCTCCACTTTCAACATTACAGACCTAGTAGAGTATAGAGAGCCAGCTGTGATTCCCAGTGAGGCTTTTGAACCTAATCCTGCTCTTGAGAGTGAACCTGACCCTGTGTGTCCACCAACAAACTGGCCTGTGAGGAAAGAGCAGATTGAAAAGATCCTGGATGATCAGGTTATCTCTACTCGTAATCGAGGGATACCAAAGATACCTGGTCCACTGGCAAGGAAGGCCAAACTCTGATGACTCTTAGATCTCCCGAGAAGAATTACAAGAATTGGACCCATACCTCTTGGAGAGATACCAGAGCTAACTTGATCCATACTCGACAGGGTCGAGTTCCTCCCACCCTGGGAGAATTGGTGCGGGCACCAGACTCAGAAGAAGACTTCAGAGCTCCATCTGGATCTCTAATTAACCTTGCCTGAAGAATTAGGGTTTTTGGCTTGTAATAAGGGTTGACTTGATCAACTCAATTTTAGTTTGAGTCTGTATTACCTGCATTTTTATTTTGTTGAGTCATGTTGACTCAGTAGTGGACTAAGGCTTCAACCTGGGGTGTTACATTTTCTACCAAGGCCAAGCAAGTGGGCGCCACACTCCCAGCCACACTCCCAGCCATACGCCTGAGTCCAGGGGCGCCACATCTCCATCCAGCAGGCTTTGGTCCCCACACCACAGATAGCAGCTCCCCTCTTTCATGCGCCAATTGAGGAGAAATCCACAGGGTCCACAAATCAAGGGAGCGGCCCAAGACTTCCCAAAAGAACCAAACTATGAAAGGGAAGAAATTCTCTTGGAGAGAAATTCAAGGAGGCGCCCATTACCTGCCAGAAATACTCAAAACAAAGTTAGAAGGAGCCATAACTTGGGGAGAAAGAAAAGGAGGTATCCAAAAAGGGTTGAGCCATGGAAGGAAGGAGATTTCTCTTGAAAAGCAAGGTTAGGAGGCGCCTAATCATTCCAACTAAAGCCAGATATAAAAGGCAACAAATTTTTCTCTTGGAGGGCAAGGTTAAGAGGCGCCCAAACACTTCCAGATAAGGCCAAGCATAGAAGGAAAAAAAATATTTTCTTGGAGGTCAAGACAAGGAGGCGCCACCCACTTTCCTTTTGAAGCTTCAATCAACTTTGGAATTAATTGGCCGGCCATATGAGTAGGGATTGATATCCTAATTTGAAGATCCCCTCCTTTAGTCCCACATGGGAAGATGTAAAACCCTACTCTCTTGTAATGGCCTATAAATTAAACCCCCATGTAAGTTTGAAAAAAATGAGATGAATGAAGCCAATTTTTTGTGAGCAAACTTTGTGTTTTCTCTCTTTCGCACTTGCATCCAGGTGTTGAGCTCCGAGAGGGAGTAAATCTGGGTTCCCCAGGAACCTTGAGGAGGTGTGAGATCTCCAAAACCCAAACCCTAGGTTAGCCACTCCACTCCCAAACCCTAGCCGCCATCACCCTTCTCTTTCCACCAAACCCTAGCATATTCCACCTCCCACGGCACCCTCTCCAAGTCCAGGCCGACCACCAGCATCCAGCTCCAGTCCGGATACTTCAGATCTACAGCAATTCTAAGAGGAAGTCAGATCAGCCTCCAGGAGAATCCTGATTTCAGCAACTTCAGCTTTCAAGTTCTTCAACCTGGTAAATCTTCTCTTGAGTATCTGAATTCCATCACTTGTTCCTCTTCTTTCCCAGATCTTGAGTCCAGGAGAAGCCGACCAAACCACAAGACCAGTATTGGAGGATCCATTGAGAAGATAGCCGACTCCGAGGATCCCACAATCTGCTCGAGAGAGTTCTTCCACCCAATTCTGAGAAGATCACTGTCTGGTTGGTAAACCATCTCTCCTCTCTATTTCTGTCCTGTTGAAAGTTCAGAGCGAAACCCTAGGTCTGAAGTTTCTCAACCCCAGCGATCCGTTACTTCTGAACTACTCTGATAATTTAGTTTCTTCTAAATTGTGCTTTCAATCCTTACCTAGTTTCCTTCAACTTAGTTTAGCTTTACTTTTAATCAAAGCCAATTTCTGAAATATATAAAAAAAAAGAGAAATTAATCCTAAATTTACTTCCGCATACGTTTCTTTGTTCTTCGTTCTGCATCAGGAGAGATATGAGAAGTAAGTTGAGAGATAGGTACCTAGGTAGATCCTATGAGAAAAGACTTTTAGAACAATGGTACCAATTGCGACAAGGTAATAGGCCTGCGTCTAATATTATCGAGGACTACCAGTGGTATGACATGAAATGCAATACCATTGAGACCGATGCTTAGATCACATCGAGGTTTAGGGTTGGGTTACACCCAGACATTTATAGGAAGCTATGCCTTGAAAAGACCAATAAGTTAGACCGAGCCTACCAAGAAGCCTAAGACTATGAGTGGTCTTTAAGATATAACCAATCAAATACTTTGGACTTAAAGCCAACCTCTACCAACTTGAGTCAAGTTCCGATTGATCCGACATCCGTAGTGAACTAGACTTTTGTTTGTCAATTCCGATGTGTCACCTCTTGACCAGAAGGATAACACTGAGAAGGAGTTAGGCATGGCCATCCCAAAATTAGTTGACCCGACCAGAGCCATACTTAAAGAGGAATCAAAGGAGAATAGATTAGAACCTTTCAGTGAGATGAGAGGAGGAAAATATGAGCCTGACATTAGTTTGATAGATGAATATGAAGACGAAGAATTTGAGGATATCTCTCCCGATAATTCAATTAACCAACTCCTACCTAATGGGGTTATTGAGGGGACCCCTACCACTCAAGGAATTCAGGAGCTAACCCTAAGAGAAGACCCTTTTGAGGAAGTTCAGGAAGAGGAAATTACACCAAATAAAAGTTTAAGTGAGAACACCCCTGAACTCATTGAGGAATCCAAAGAAGACACCCTGAGTCAAATCTGGTAGAGAAGTGTGAAGAAGGAAGGGGTTCACAAGAATTGACCATTGAGAAGGTCCAAGAACAAGAAAAAGACAGTAGCTTAGAGGACTTTCTAGATAAACATTCCAAAGACCTTCCTGATAACCTTCCACCTTCTAGGAGCACCCAGCCTATCCTAGAACTTGCACTTGTAGACCCTCCTAGAGCAAATCATGAGGTTTGGATGAGTGCACCTATAGAACAATGTCCTCATTTTAAGGTCATCCTGAATAACCAAGGTTTGTTTCTTGTTTCCGATAAGCCATCTCAAAACTCTGATTCTTATTTCCTACCCTTCCCTGAATCTTCTCATGTTTCTAGAGCTATGGGATTACACTTTACTGAGATCTCTAGGTTGCAAGACTCCTTAGAACCTATTAGGTTTGCCACCTACTTCTGGAAGACCTTATGGCACCTACTAGGCATCCATAATAAGTTTTCATGCTCTGCATGCCCTCCTCCGACCCAAGGTCAAACCTAGAGAGCCTTAGTTTGTTAGGTTTAGACCTAGGGTTCCTTTGGAAAAAAGTCCATTCTTTAGGAATGCGTCATCAGTCTAGTTTAGTTTTTCTTGACCCTTTACTAGGCTTTGGCTCAAATTTTGGTTTGATTGAGAGCACCAGGAATTGGGATTTGTATTTTGTCCAGGACTGAAATTGCATTCAACGTTTCGATCAATAGGTCTATAGGCTAGAGTCCCTTTGAAATTGTTCATGGATACAAGCCTCACACACCACTTGATCTGATTTCACTATTAGCCCACACACACAAGTCTCTTGATGCACTTGCATAGCATGTAAAGGACTGCATAAAGAAATTCATGCCAAAATAACTTTAAGTAATGAAACTTATAAGAAGTTGGCTGATTCTCAAAGATGAGTCAAAACTTTTGTTGAGAGAGAGACTATGTAATGATTAGGTTATGGCCTGAGCGGTTTTTTCTGAAACCATTAGAAAGTTACATGCTAAAGGAGCTGAACCATTTAGAGTAGTGAAGAGAGTAGGATCCAATGCCTATGTGCTCGAGTTGCCTCCAGAACTAGGCAATAGCTCTACTTTCAACATTACAGACTTAGTAGAGTATAGGAAGCCAGCTGTGATTCCTAGTAAGCCTTTGAAACCTAATCCTGTTATTGAGAGTGATCCCGACCCTGTGTGTCCACCAAAAAATTGGCCTGTGAGGAAAGAGCATATTGAAAAGATCCTAGATGATCAGGTTATCTCTACTCGTAATCGAGGATACCAAAGATACCTGGTCCGCTGGCAAAGAAGTCCAGATTCTGATGACTCTTGGATCTCCTAAGAAGAATTACAAGAATTGGACCGAGACCTCTTAGAGAGAAACCAGAGCCAGCTTGATCATACTCGACAGGGTCGAGTTCCTCCCACCCCAGGAGTATTGGTGCGGGCACCAGACTCAGAAGAAGACTTCAGGGCTCCATCTGGATCTCTGATTGACCTTGCTCGAAGAATTAGAGTTTTCTGATTTTGTAATAAGGGTTGACTTGGTCAACTCAATTTTAGTCTTGAGTCTGTATTTCCCTGCTATTTAAATTTTTTGAGTCATGTTGACTCAGTACAAGTCCTAGTAGTGGTCTAGGTCTTCTCCAGGTTGGTGCCACTTTTTTTTCAGTCAAGTCAAGGTCCAGGGTGCCACATATTTTCTTCCAGGCCCAAGCAAGTGGGCGCCACACTCCCAGCCACACGCCAGAGTCCAGGAGGCGCCACATCTCCGTCCAGTATCTTTGGTCCCTACACCACAAGAAGTAAGTTCCTTTTTTTTCTTGCACCACTTGGGAGAGAAATCCATCAAGATACCTCAATCCAAGGAGGAGCCAATTTCTTTCTAGATAAACCCAAGCCAGGATGGCAAGAGTTTTTCTTGAAGAGAGGATCAAGGAGGTGCCCCACAATGTTCCATAAAAATCCAAGTTATAAAAGGAAGAGAGCATGTCTTGGGGAGGAATTCAAGGAGGTTCCCAAAAGTTTCCAAAAGTGCCAAAGCCATAAAAGGAAGAAGCCTAAACTTGTGGAGCAAGACTAGGAGGTGTCCAAGTGAGCCAAACCATGAAGGAAAAATCCTTGATTCATGGAGAGATACTAGGAGACACCCCCATAACCTGCCATTTGGAGCTTTTCAAGTTTTCTTGGAGTTTTTGGGCTGCCCACTCATGGAAGGAGTCTGGGGAAGAGAATCTGATGCCTAAAGTGTGGGTTAGTCCTTTTAGTCCCACATGGGAAATGTATAAAATTTTATTCTTTGTTATGTCTATATTCAACTCTATGTAACTCTTGAATTAATGATGAATGAAATCAATTTCTTTGTGAGCAACTTTGTGTTTCTCTCTTCCGCACTTGTATTCAAATGTTGAGCTCCATGAGGGAGTGATTCCGGGTTCCACAGGAACCTTGAGGAGGTGTGAGATCTCCAAACCCTACCAAAACCCTAGGTTAGCCACTTCAATTCCAAACCCTAGCCGCCCATCATCTTCTTCATTCCACCAATCATCCAAACCCTAATCTACCTCAGCATCTCACGGCCCCTCTCTTCCAAGTAGAGGCCGACCACCAGCATCCAGGTCTAGATCGGCTACTTTGAATACAGAGCAAATCCCAGAGGAAGTCATATCAGCATCCAAGAGAATCAGGATTTCAGCAACATCAATTTTTCAAGTTCTTCTTATCTGGTAAATCCTTTCTTTGAGTATATGGTTCCTTAACTTGTTCTTCTTCTTTCCTAGATCCTGAGTTCAGGAAAAGCCAACTCTGCCAAAGGACCAGTATTGGAGGATCCATTGCGAAGATATCCGAATCCGAGGATCCAATAATCTGCTCGAGAGAGTCCTTCCACCAAACTCTGTGAAGATCACTGCCTGGTATATAATCCTTCCCTTCTCTTTATTTCTGTCCTGTTGAAAGTTCAGAGCGAAACCCTAGGTCTAGGAGTTTCTCAACCCCAAGCGATCCTTTACTTCTGAACTACTCTGATAATCTAGTTTCTTTGAATTGTGCTTTCAATTATATATAGTTTCTTTCAATTTAGTTTAGCTTTCCTTTGAGTCAAAGCCGACTTCTGAAAATATATATAAAAAAAAAAAGAATTAGTCTTAATTTACTTCCGCATCGCATCATCTCTTTCGTTCTGCATCAATTTTGGTATCAGAGCTCTCATTCTACATCAATTTTGGTATCAGAGCCCTGTCTAGGGTTCTTGCTTGTTTGATTATTATTATTTTTTTTCGTTCCTTTTTACTTTTGCTGCCTGGAGTAGACTCCCCTGGCCGTCTGGTCCTAGGAACAAGCGAGACGCAAGCCTCCTCCTCCCATTCCATGGGGGTTCCTAGGGCGTGTAGGGGTGCCACTGGGTTATAACTTCTAGGCAGGGATTGTAAACGGGACACACGTTCTGTTTTCTGCCAGTAACCATCCTATTATTCAAATTGTTTCTCCCTACAGATAATTCCAAATTACGTAATTCTTGTTTTGCTGGAACCATTATAATTGAAAGTAATTACATAAGATTTCATGATTATTAGTTTCTGTTGATTTTCTGAGATCAATTTTACTGCTATTCTTTTTTTTTATTTTCTGCAAGCTATTTTTTTATTTGAGTGTGCATAAATTAAATCTATCTTAAGGGCACCGAAGTTGCAACATAAGGGGAGGATTGAGACCCTCTCCTTAGCCCAAAACCACCTCCTGTGCTTTCGAACCTAAGCCTTTAATCTTAAAATTATTTAGACCTAATTTGCCCTAGTGGGCTAGGGATACCAACTGGTCGGGTCTAGGCTAGTGTTGAGTCAGTTTGTCTAGTTACTCTGTGTGTGCTTTGTACTCAGTGTCTAGAACGGTGGTTCAGGGATTCTATCCCGAAGGGCTTGTGTGCTGGTCCGCCTACCTGGCCAATCACTGATTGGTGTCTCGGTTTGGCAATTAGGGACCTAACACTCCCCTTACACCCGCCTGGCTGAGTCCCGAGTTACTACAGGCTAGCTTGCTACTCTGATTGGGCATCTAGTTTGCTCTCTAGGTCTAGTTAGCCCGTAGTCGTTTCAGTCGAGTCTCATTTGCTTGCATCATCATGTCCACCCAGAATGGAGTACCCTACCAACCTGGTCAAACCCAACCTGATTTAGAGGCCATGATTAGAACTCTTACCGAAAGTATGACCAAATTGAGTCAGGATATGAATGAGGGTTTTGCCCAGTTTAGAGACCGAGCCCAGGGACTTGAGAAACGTAGACATCAAAATTGGACCCCTGATCCAAAATTTAATAGGCCCCAACCTCACCCAAGCCAGGAGCCTCGGAGGACCTTATACCATGATCTCGAGCATAACCCTAGGAGCCTATACCCATACTTGGTTGACTCAGAGAAGGGACCCGTTAGGAACACCGAACCTTATGCACCCACTTTTGATGGAAGACAAGAGACATATATTAAGTGGGAAGAACAAATGGATTGGTATTTTGAGTGCACTAACATATTAGAATTAGGACAAGTTAGGTCGGCCAAAACTAAGTTCACCAAACATGCTAGGTCGCATTGGTATGCTATTGAGCGTGAGTGTTATCAAGAAAAGAGAAAATATATACTTGGAGAGATATAAGAAGTAAGTTGAGAGATAGGTACCTAGGTAGATCCTATGAGAAAAGACTTTTAGACCAATGGTACCAATTGCGACAAGGTAATAGGCCTGTGTCTAAAATATCGAGGACTTCCAGTGGTATGACATGAAATGCAATACCATTGAGATCGAAGCTCAGATCACATCGAAGTTTAGGGTTGGGTTACACCCAGACATTTATAGGAAGCTATGCCTTGAAAAGACCAATAAGTTAGACCGAGCCTACCAAAAGCCCAATACTATGAGTGGTCTTTAAGATATAACCAATCAAGTACTTTGGACTTAAAGCCAACCTCTACCAACTTGAGTCAAGTTCTGATTGATCCGACATCCGTAGTGAACTAGACTTTTGTTTGTCAATTCCCACTTGTGTCACCTCTTGACCAGAAGGATAACACTGAGAAGGAGTTCTGCATCAACTCTTGAACTGATCCTTCCTCCTTTCCCTTTTTCTTTCCCTGGTTCACCCTTTCCTCCCTAGTTCTTCCACTCTAGTGTTCCTAGTGACATGGGACCTCGTAAGCAAGTTGCTTCCAAGAAGAGGACAAGTCTAGCTAGAGAGGATCCCAATTGATGGGGACATCAGATCAGACATAGACTTCAAGCTCATTTTATTCTCTAAGTCATGTGTTGGATAATTTTGAGTCCTGTAAGAGAATTTAATTTTGAGTCTTATAATAAGTTGAGGCAAGAAGTCTAATTAAGTCCAGTGAGTCCCTTGTCTCACCCTTATGAGTCCTATAAGTATGTACTAGTCATTGTAAGTAATGTCTAGTACAAGTCTAGTTATACAAGAGGAGTACCAACCAAAGTCTTCACCAAGCCAACCAAAGTCTTCACCATGCCCTCCCAGAGTGAAACAAGCCCAAGCCCATGAAGCTCCATATATGAAGATTCCAAGCATTACTTGATACCAGGGAATATTCTAGGTGCCCGAGCCTAGGGTTTCCAGCCCACCTAGAGGCCCATGCGCCCATGCTTTGAAAACCATGCCCAAAGCCCAATAGAGGATGCCCCAATTGCTGCCCACACGTCCAAGTCCAAGCCAAGTGGCATCCAAGCCCAAGAGAAGGAGATTTGACCAAGTCCAAGGCCCATTGACAAAGTCTAAGGCCTATTGACCAAGTCAAAGGAGGAGAAGGAAACCTATTCTAACTAGGAGCTTATGTTTATTCCTACTCAAATTATGTACTCCTAATCCTAAGCAAAGTATGTATTCCTATCCTAACAAGGAAAGGGCATGGGAACATCTATAAAAATGTCACCCCTCCCTCTCTTGTAAGAATAATCTTTATTCATGAAATTAAAACTCTGGTAAATTTTGTTCAAGGTTGTTCTTGTATTCTTGTGTTGAGGTGTGAGTGTACTTGTGAGCCCTAGTTCTTCCAAGCCCTAGCCGACCAAGCTTCCTTCATCCAAACCCTTAGACGCCCAAGGAGAAGAATCCCTAGCCAACCTCAAGCAAGAAGCTTTCTTCCATCTTCCAGCCTCCAGCTCCAACCCATCTTGCTTCTTCCATCTTTCAAACCCTAATTCCATCTTTTTTTTTATGTGCTCCACTAATGTTTGCAGGATCTCTCCAGTGCTATGCCCTTGGATGACGTCTTTCTTATTTCTGAATGCAACTATAAAAAGTCAGCAGATTCACAAGACAATGATCGGATCATCCAGGCACCGATCTAAATTGAGAGATCTCTTCTACAACATCAAGGCTAATAGAAAAGTGTCCTAAGAGCCAATCATTGTAAGGGCTTTTTTTTGTATTCTTCCAACTCTTGTATGACATTATATATTAATAAAGGCATCTATTTTTCATCATATACTGTTGTGTCTTATTTATGATTATGATGAACCCCACAGATTAGAGCAATGGAATTAAGGTTATGATGAAGTTCATAACAGTGAGACCTAATTTTCTATAAACCCTAATATAAAATATCCTAGTCATTGGACCATTGATTCGGGGATCAATGAATCCGGTTAGACTAGCTTATCCTATAATGCTCAGATGATGAGAGTGGTTGGTCTCACAACCACTTGTGTAGAGACACTAATACATGAATAAGGGTGCTCATCAGGGTATGAGTACACTGAACTGATCCATATCGGGACTATCTTATGGAAGTCTTACTACTTGTCAAAAGATAGATCCCTAAGTAGGAGTTGTGCATGTGATCTTTAGACCTAAGGTCACCATGGTTCCTTGTGCACACTAAGCCATATTTTGGTTCATACTCATTCATGCCATTACGACATATACGGGGTGTTCTGGGTATGGTGGAAGGTGTATGGAGGATATGGTGGACCAACAAGGAATCAATCATCCCTAGTAAGAGGAATGTTATCCTATGTAATCTCTTCGATGAGTGACTTAAGGAGCCTTTGATTAAAGCAGGATGAGATTAGTGGAATCTAATCAATCATCAGCTGAGTCCTCACTATCGAGTTGAGATTTGATATGATTAAGTGTTAGGGTTTGACATCTATCCATACCTATCACTTAATCGGGATAATGGAAGATTGAAAGATTGAATTGCACGATAAATTACTACTGAAGGGTATTTTAGTAATTTTTACCAAATTCCTCATCTTTCGGGTAGGCATGACACATTGCTAGACATCAATATTGTCTTGTAGGTATTCATAAACAAATTAGATTGGTTTCATGAGTCAATTCGATGGATGGTTCGAATTGGACAATTAGATGAGCTAGTTTGACCTAATTAGGTCAATCGAGTTCGATTGGACCGAATTGGCTCAAACCTAAACCTACTGCTGGCTAGATGTAGAACCCAATGGGTCACACACACTAGAGAATTGGACAAGGAAGTCATTCATGATTTAATTAGGGTCAAAGGATCCTAATTGGTTAGCTAGGTGACACACTAGCATGTGTAAGCTAACCTAATTCCTAAACCCAATTGGATTGGGTCCGGTTGCTTGCTAAATGAACTAACCAATTTATGGGAGACCTAAATTGGGTTATGTTCTAAGTAGGATGAATTTATAAAATTTTATCTGATATTCTTTGGAGGTTTTATCTCGGAATTATGAAGAGTCCCTAAGGCATAGGACTCTTGGTGCCTAAATGACATGTTGGTATTCAAAAGGGCCTAGAAGGGTCTATAGTTCTCTGATCGAAAAACTTTTTATATGGTCGGAAAGCTTATTTAATGCCCTTTCATTTGACACCCATATTGCATATACTTTGATTTTGTCAAAGGTAGCATATGGCATGGAAAAGGTTGACTGAATTATGAAGAGAAGCGACTCATTTGGCGCGCAGAAAGGACCAAGAGTCCTTCTGCAGATGAGTTTCTTCTGTTGATTGGACTTATTCTAATTTATATATTTATCTCCATGCATTTTCATGAAGGATTTGACTGGTCAATGATTTTGAATTGGCGTGAAGAAGGAAAGGATGAATGGCGCACATGAAAGGTTGCGACTTTTCATGAGAGGGCGCACGGTTTGAAACAGAGTCCTTCTGCTTTCAGATCTCTTCGATTTTCTTCGACTTTTGGGAAATGAGAAGACACCTCTTGGCTCTTCCAGAGACTGGTACATGCCATGTGGTGTGAGAAGGTTTCATTTGGACATGAAGAGATGTCAGATAAGACTCCTGAATCCTAAAGAGTTTATCAGATAGAAGAAGAAACATATCAGATAAAAGATTTTGGGATGTGTTTCACGCCCCTTAAGAAACTATTTAAAGGGTGTACGGTGGAATGAGATGATATTCATTCAGTCATCTAAAATAGGAGTCTAGATTTACCAATTATCTATCTGAGTTTTTCTCTCTCCCTCTTCCTTTCTTTAAGACAAGACTTGTCTTGTTAAGACAAGGTCTTTTCTATTAGGACAAGGCTTTGTTTTAGGACATAAGCCTAAGGTGGTGCGGGCACCAGAATCAGAAGAAGACTTCAGGGTTCCATCTGGATCTCTGAATGACCTTGCCCGAAGATTAGGGTTTGTAATAAGGGTTGACCTGGTCAACCAGATTATTTTATTCTTTGAGTCTGCATTTCATTTTGTTGAGTCATGTTGACTCAGTCTAAGTCCAGCTCAAGTCCTGGTTGGCGCCATTCCCTAGGGCGTCATTTTTTCTTCCAAGGCCAAATGCAAGTGGATGCCACACTCCTAGTCGCACTCCCAGGACCAGTTGGCGCCACATTTCATCCTAGTGTCCCTGGTCCCCATGCCAAAGAGAGCAAGAAAATTTTCTTAGGAGAAGTCAAGGAAGGCGCCCATAAGCTGCCAAAAGTAACCAAGCTAAAGGAGCAGGGGTTTTCTTGGAGAGGACTTCAAGGTAGGCGCCCACACCTACCTAAAGTACCTGGCTATGAATGGAAGGAGCCTAGTCTTGGGAGAAAGACTAGGAGATGAGTATTTCTTCCAAGAAAGAGCAAGTCATGGAAGGAAAACCCATGACTTAAGGAGAAGAACTAGGAGGTGCCCCACATACCTGCCATATGAAGCCATCACCATGCATTTGAGGCCGCCCACTCCAAGGAAAGAAGCCTGGTCGGTCAAGGAAAAGTTTTTCATGCTTAGGATGAATGTTTAGTCCCACATGGGAAGTAGTGTAATTTTGTTTCTCTTGTAATGTCTATATATTGGACCCTTATGTAATCTTTTGATTAGAATGAGTAAATGAAATCTTTTCTTGTGTTGAGCAACCTTGTGTTCTCTTCTTCCGCACTTCTTTGAGTGTTGAGTTCCGTGAGGGAGTAAATCCGGGTTCCATTGGAGCCTTGAGGAGGTGAGAGATCTCCAAAGTTACCAAAACTCTGCCCCGCTTTCATCCCTAGCTGCCAACCCTAATTTCCTTTCATCATCCTAGCCGCCAACACCCAAATTCCTAAACCCTATTCCCACTTCATTCAAGGCCGCCATCTACTTCTCCAAGCCCACCGCCCACTATATCAAGCCCTAGGTCCTTTTCATCTGCAAGCCGCCACCCTACCAGCCAAACCCTAAATCCACTCCATCTTCCACCGCCACCTCCATACTCTTCCCTCATCTTCAAAGTTCGAGCAGTCCAGAGCTATCCCAGGTAAAGGTCTCTTCCTTGAGTTTCTTACATCCTTATCTTGTTCTTCATCTTTTCAGATCCAGAGTACGAGAAGAAGGCCAACCTTGCCATAGGACTACAATCCGATGATCCATTACGAAGATACCCCGTCTCCAAGGATCCTACAATCTGCTCGAGAGTGTCCTTCAATTGAAGCAAAGAGAGATATCACAGTCAGGTATAAAACCTTCTCTTCTCTCTTCGTCTGTTTCTTGAAAGAGGAGTAAACCCTAGGTCTGGGGGTTTCTTAATCCCCAGCGATCCTACTTCTTTATTACTCTGATAATCTACTCTTTTGAATAGTGCTTTCTTTCAGTGCATATTTTCTTTCAATATTAGTTAGCCTTGTTTTTGAGTCAAGCCAACTTCTACAAAAAAAAAAAAAAAAAAAAAATGTCTTAATTTACTTCCGCATTGCATCATCTTATTTGTTCTGCATCATTTTTGGTATCAGAGCCCTGTCTAGGGTTCTTGCTTGTTTGATTATTTTTTCATTCCTTTTTACTTTTGCTGCCTGGAGTAGACTCCCCTGGCCGTCCGGTCCTAGGAACAAGCAAGATGCAAGCCTCCTCCTCCCATTCCACGGGGGTTCCTAGGGCATGTAGGGGTGCCGCTGGGTTATAACTTCTAGGCAGGGATTGTAAACGGGACACACGTTCTGTTTTCTGCCAGTAACTACCCTGTTATTCAATTGTTTCTCCTGCAAAAATCCCAAATTAAGTAATTCTTATTTTCTGGAACCAGTATAATTGAAAGTAATTTACATAAAGTTTTCATGATTTATTAATTTCTATAGATTTTCTATGATCAATTTTACTGCTGTTCTGCTTTTTATTTTCTGCAAGCTTTTTTAATGAGTGTGCATAAATTGAATATATCTTAAGGGCACCGAAGTTGCAACATAAGGGAAGGATTGAGACCCTCTCCTTAGCCCAAAACCACCTCCCGTGCATTCAAACCTAAGCCTTTAATCTTAAAATTAATTAGACCTAATTTGCCCTAGTGGGCTAGGGACACCAACTGGTCGGTCTAGGCTAGTGTTGAGTCAGTTTGTCTAGTTACTCTGTGTGTGCTTTGTACTCAGTGTCTAGAATGGTGGTTCAGGGATTCTATCCCGAAGGGCTTTTGTGCTGGTCCGCCTACCTGGCCAATCACTGATTGGTGTCTAGGATTGGCAATTAGGGACCTAACACTCCCCTTACACCTATCTGGCTGAGTCCTGAGTTACTACAGGCTAGCTTGCCACTCTGATTGGGCATCTAGTTTGGGCTCTAGGTCTAGTTAGCTCGTAGTCGTTTCAGTCGAGTCTCATTTGGTGTGCTTGCTTGCATCATCATGTCCACCCGGAATGGAGTACCCTACCAACCTGGTCAAACCCAACCTGATTTAGAGGCCATGATTAGAACTCTTACCGAAAGTATGACCAAATTGAGTCAGGATATGACTGATACTGTTGCCCAATTTAGGGATCAAGTCCGTGAGGATCTTACCCAGCTTAGGGATCGAGTCCAAGTACTTGAGGAACCTAGACATCAGATTGGACTCCTGACCCATTTTTAATGTGCCTTAACCTCATCCACACCAGGAGCCTAGAAGACCTTTATACAGAGATCCTGAACCTAATCATAGGAGGCCTGACCCAGAGCCTGAAGATAGAGATGATAGGTTCATCCGGAACATCAAATTAGATGCACCACTTTTGATGGTAGCTTAAACCCTAAGGTGTATTCTGATTGGGAAGGTGAGATGGACCAGTACTTGAGTGGTATACCATGTCTGAGGAAAGGAAGTTCAAGTTTGCCAAGATGAAGTTAGTGCGTCAAGCTAGGTTATATTGGGGGAACATTGAGCTAACCACTAGGAGACAAAATGTTGAGCCCATAACCACTTGGCAGGGTATGAAAGAGAAGCTTAGAGATAACTACCTACCCATTTCATACCAGCAGAATCTGTTAGACCAATGGCAAACCTTGAAACAAGGGAACCGATCTGTCTCAGACTACATAGCCACCTTTGATGAGTACTTGATGAGATGTGATGTGAGTGAAGCCCATGAGGTCACTTTGTCTAGATTTAGGGCTGGACTTAGGGAAGACATTAAGAGGGAGTGTTTCTGAGAGAGGTTACTGACCTAGACCAAGCCTATCAGATTGCACTGAACACTGAGAAATTTTAGAGAGGACCTATACCTTCTAGGGTTAGTGTCCCAATCCCAAGAAATGGACCTAGCCAAGTACCCCTAGCAAACCTTTTCAGGGTATTCCCACCCCTAGGCCCATGGACAAAGGTAAGGCACCTAACACCCAGAGAACCCCTAGTTCTAGTATCACCTGTTTTAAGTGTCAGAAACCAGGTCATATCTCTAGCCAGTGTATAGCCATAGCCTGTTTTAAGTGCCATAGGTAGGTCATGTTTCTAGCCAGTGCCCACGTAGATCCCTTTACATAGAAGAGGGAGAGGAAGAGAATTCCGGGCCCAATGAGGAATTTGAAGAAGAAGTTTATGAGGCCGGAATGAACTTGGTTGATGAGTATGAAGGAGAAGAGGAACCCACAGAGTCTGACCAGTTAGGAGTTGTGAGATGCATCCTATCTCAGAGTAGAGTTCAGGAGGATTGGCGTAGGACTAACATCCTACATACTTTCCTTAAATTAGGGGATAAGGTATGTAAGATCATCATAGATAGTGGGAGCTGTGTGAATGCCATTTCTGCTAGCACTGTCAAAATGTTAGGCTTAACCCCAGTCCCCCACCCCAACCCCTATAAGGTTTCTTGGGTAGACTCTACCTCTATACCTATCCAGTCTAGATGTCAGGTCCAAATCCAGATGTAATCCTATCAAGAGAAGATTTGGTGTGATGTCTTACCCATGGGGGTGAGCAGTATAATTGGGAGACCTTGGTTATATGATCATGATGCCACCCTCTTAGGAAAATCCAATACCTGTGTCTTTAGTTTTAATGGGAAAAAGATCACAATCCATTCAGTCCCTCCTAAGGACAAGGTAGCTAAAGGACCTAATAAGGTCAAAGAGATGAAGACTGGAGTGAACCTAATTAGTGCTAAGGATCTAGAACAAGAAATTCATAGTGGTTCACCCATTTGGATGTTGACTGCTAAGGAACTTAGGACTCCTACACCCTCAGAGCCTCCTCAGGAAGTTAGGCCTTTGTTAGAAGAATTTGAGGATGTTTTTCCCGAGGATCTGCCAGACCACCTTCCACCTCTTAGGGATATCCAGCATTCCATAGATTTAATCCCAGGAGCTACTTTACCCAACTTGCCCCATTATAGGATGAATCCATCTGAGCATGAGGAACTGCAAAAGCAGGTTGGAGAATTGTTGAGGAAGGGGTTCATTAGAGAGAGCCTTAGCCCTTGTGCAGTCCCTGCACTACTGACCCCAAAGAAAGATGGCACGTGGAGGATGTGTTGATAGTCGTGCCATCAACAAAATCATAATCAAGTATAGGTTCCCCATCCCTAGACTAAATGACATGCTAGATATGATGGCCGGTGCAATGGTTTTTTCCAAAATTGATCTCAAGAGCGGCTATCATCAGGTTAGAATTAGACCAGGGGATGAGTGGAAAATCGTTTTCAAAACTAAGGATGGTCTCTACGAATGGGTTATTATGCCTTTTGGGTTGTCCAATGCCCCTAGTACTTTCATGAGGATTATGACCCAGGTGCTTAGAGCTTTCATAGGGAAGTTGTTTGTAGTGGTCTCTTTCGATGACATCCTGATCTATAGTAAGACCCTGCAGACCACCTAGGCCACCTTAGACAAGTCTGCCAAGTTTTGAGGAATGATAGTCTCTACGGTAATCTCAAGAAGTGTGAATTCATGACCAGTAGAGTTATCTTCCTTTGTTTTGTAGTAACCCCTGACGGCGTGGCTACCGATCCAGAGAAGATTAGGTCCATAATAGAATGGCCAGAGCCGACCAGTGTGCATGAAGTTAGGAGTTTCCATGGCTTGGCTTCCTTCTATAGACGACTCATCAAGGGGTTTAGTACTGTAGTTGCTCCTATCACAGACTGTATTAGAAAGGGAGAATTTCAGTGGACTAAAGCAGCCCATAAAGCCTTCCTAGATCTTAAGGATAGGATGACCCAGGCACCCATTTTGAGGTTACCCGACTTTTCTAAAGTATTTGAGGTTGCCTGTGATGCTTCAGGTGTAGGTATAGGTGGAGTCCTAAGCCAAGAGAATCATCCTGTAGCATTCTTTAGTGAAAAACTTAATGATGCTAAGCTTAGGTATTCTACCTATGATAAAGAATTTTATGCGGTAGTGCAAGCTTTGCATTACTGGAGACATTATTTGCTACCATAGAATTTGTGCTGTTTTCGGACCATGAGGCTCTTAGATTCCTGAATTCCCAGAAGAAGCTTAACCCTAGGCATGAAGTGGGTAGAGTATATCCAGTCCTATACTTTTGTTTTGAAACATAAGGCTGGGACTGAAAATAAGGTAGCTGATGCCCTTAGTCATCGATCTTTGTTATTGAATTCTGTTAGGGCTGAAGTCGTAGGGTTTGAGCAGATTAAAGAGGAATATGAGTCGTGTCGGATTTTAAGACTGTGTATCAGGATCTAGCTCAAGGACCATCTAGTGATCATAAGGATTATACCCTTTTAGATGGCTTTCTGTTCTTTAAGAATAGGCTTTGCATCCCTAGAACTTTTCTTAGGGAATTTTTGATTTGGGAAATTCATGCTGGGGGTCTAGCAGGCCATTTTGGAAAAGACAAGACCACCCTGGCTGTTGAAGACCACTTTTTCTGGCCTAGCTTAAAAAGAGATGTAGCACACATTGTGGCTAGGTGTCGGACCTGCGCTGTTGCCAAACATCGAAAACAGAACACCGGCCTTTATACCCCACTCCCTGTCCCAGACCGTCCTTGGCAAGATATGAGTATGGACTTTGTGTTAGGTTTGCCTAAGACCCAGAGGAGGCATGACTCTATCTGTGTCGTAGTCGACCGATTTTCTAAGATGGCCCACTTCTTGCCTTGTTCCCAGACTTTTGATGCGTCTAAGGTAGCCACCCTGTTCTTTAATGAGATAGTTAGACTCCATGGCCTACCTAAGACAATTGTTTCAGATAGGGATGTCCGGTTCACCAGCTATTTTGGAAAAACCTTTGGCATAAGTTAGGGACAAAACTTAAGTTTTCAACTGCCTATCATCCCCAAACTGATGGCCAAACCGAGGTAGTGAACCGTAGCTTAGGCAATCTGCTAAGATGTCTTATTGGTGAAAACACTAGGAATTGGGATTTGTACTTACCTAGGGCTGAATTTGCATACAATGACTCGGTCAATAGGTCTACAGGTAAGAGTCCATTTGAAATTGTGCATGGGTACAAACCTCACACACCTCTTGACCTAGCCCCTTTACCAGTCCACACACGAGTCTCCGAGTCTGCTAAAATTTTTGCATAGCATATAAAAGACTTGCATAAAGAAATTCATGCCAAAATAAATTTAAGTAATGAAACTTATAAGAAGTTGGCTGATTCTCAAAGGCGAGTCAAAACTTTTGTTGAGGGAGACTATGTAATGATTGGTTAAGGCCTGAACGGTTTCCTCCTGGAACCATTAGAAAGTTACATGCTAGAGGAGCTGGACCATTTAGAGTGGTGAAGAGAGTAGGATCCAATGCCTATGTGCTCAAGTTGCCTCCAGAACTAGGCATTAGCCCCACTTTCAACATTACAGACCTAGTAGAGTATAGAGAGCCAGCCGTGATTCCCAGTGAGCCTTTGAGCCTAATCCTGTTCTTGAGAGTGAACCCAACCCTGTGTGTCCACCAACAAACTGGCCAGTGAGGAAAGAACAGATTGAAAGATCCTGGACGATCAGGTTATCTCTACTCGTAATCGAGGATACCAAAGATACCTGGTCCGCTGGCAAGGAAGGCCAGATTCTGATGACTCTTAGATCTCTCGAGATGAATTACAAGAGCTGGATCCAGATCTCTTGGAGAGATACCAGAGCCAACTTGAGCCTTACTCGACAGGGTCGAGTTCCTCCCACCCCGGGAGAATTGGTGCTGGCACCAGAATCAGAAGAAGACTTCAGGGTTCCATCTGGATCTCTGAATGACCTTGCCCGAAGATTAGGGTTTGTAATAAGGGTTGACCTGGTCAACCAGATTATTTTATTTCTTTGAGTCTGCATTTCATTTTGTTGAGTCATGTTGACTCGGTCTAAGTCCAAGTCAAGTCCTGGTTGGCACCATTCCCTAGGGCATCATTTTTTCTTCCAAGGCCAAATGCAAGTGAATGCCACACTCCCAGCCACACTCCCAGGACCAGTTGGCACCACATTTCATCCCAGTGTCCCTGGTCCCCATGCCCAAGAGAGCAAAAAAATTTTCTTAGGATAAGTCAAGGAAGGCCCCACAAGTTGCCAAAAGTAACCAAGCTAAAGGAGCAAGGGGTTTTCTTTGAGAGGACTTCAAGGTAGGCGCCCACACCTGCCTAAAGCACCTGGCTATGAATGGAAGGAGCCTAGTCTTGGGGAGAAAGACTAGGAGATGAGTATTTTCTTCCAAGAAAGAGCAAGTCATGGAAGGAAAACCATAACTTAAGGAGAAGAACTAGGAGGTGCCCCACATACCTGCCATATGAAGCCATCACCTTGCATTTAAGGCCGCCCACTCTAAGGAAAGAAGCCTGGTCGGTCAAGGAAAGTTTTTCATGCTTAGGATGAATGTTTAGTCCCACATGGGAAGTAGTGTAATTTTGTTTCTCTTGCAAGGTCTATATATTGGACCCTTATGTAATCTTTTGATTAGAATGAGTAAATGAAATCTTTTCTTGTGTTGAGCGACCTTGTGTTCTCTTCTTCCGCACTTCTTTGAGTGTTGAGCTCCGTGAGGGAGTAAATCCGGGTTCCATTGGAGCCTTGAGGAGGTGAGAGATCTCCAAAGTTACCAAAACCCTGCCTCGCTTTCATCCCTAGCCGCCAACCCTAATTTCCTTTCATCATCCTAGCCGCCAACACCCAAATTCCTAAACCCTATTCCCACTTCATTCAAGCCGCCATCTCCTTCTCCAAGCCACCGCCCACTATATCAAGCCCTAGGTCCTTTTCATCTGCAAGCCGCCACCCTACCAGCCAAACCCTAAATCCACTCCATCTTCCACCGCCACCTCTATACTCTTCCCTCATCTTCAAAGTTTGAGCAGTCCGGAGCTATCCCAGGTAAAGGTCTCTTCCTTGAGTTTCTTACATCCTTATCTTGTTCTTCATCTTTTCCAGATCCAGAGTACGAGAAGAAGGCCAACCTTGCCATAGGACTACAATCCGAGGATCCATTACGAAGAACCCCTTTCCAAGGATCCTACAATCTGCTCGAGAGTGTCCTTCAATTGAAGCAAAGAGAGATATCACAGTCAAGTATAAAACCTTCTCTCTTCTCTCTTCGTCTATTTCTTGAAAGAGGAGTAAACCCTAGGTCTGGGGGTTTCTCAATCCCCAGCGATCCTACTTCTTTATTACTCTGATAATCTACTCTTTTGAATTGTGCTTTCTTTCAGTGCATATTTTCTTTCAATATTAGTTAGCCTTGTTTTTGAGTCAAACCAACTTCTAACAAAACACAAAAAAAAAAAAAAAAAAATAGTCTTAATTTACTTCCGCATCGCATCATCTTATTTGTTCTACATCATTTGTCCTAAACCAAGAGTGGTTTAGAAGAGTGTCCAAAGAGTCCTATAGTGGGATAGTGAGTCCTACAAAGGCCAAAGTCCAAAAGGCTGCCGAAAGAGTCCCCCGGGTAAGCAACTTTAAGAAGGAGTTTTTCTTGTTTCAAATCTTGTGTGGATCACCGTTGGAGGACTTACACTTGTGAGTCTAGTGAAGAAGTGGAATATAGCGCTCCAGGTATGTTTCATTAACCTTTTTTATGACATATTAGTTGTAATCTAATAAGGGATCTTGGGAATTAGGGTTTCTAACTGATAAAGTGTTATCTTTATGCATGAAATTTTATAATTCAGTCTTACTAAGTTGCATAATGATCTCCTTGAAACCCAACAAAGGCAATCATTGCTAGGTATGTAGATCATCCCATCTCACTTTTTCTATTTTGTTGAAGATTGAACATGTACCTAATAAGCTTCTTAGACCTAGGATCCTTTAAGTTTTTTATTCTTTGATAGTTTTAGCATGTGGGTAAGAATTCTAATTGTTGCATGAAATCCTAACTTAGTCTAGTATTTTTTTGGAAATAAACTAATAACATAATATGAAATCGTTGTTTATTTTAATCTAATTTTCTTATACTTCTCATGTCATTCATCTGCATGCATCATGTTAGAGTTTCGTCCCGCATCACTAGTCCAGCCGAGAGGAGATTCAAGGCATGCTTTGATTCGGTCAAGGAACAGTAGAACATTGAGCAGGAGAGAGTGCCCCCTTAGCCATCCCTTGTGGCAGAAAGAGTTTCTGAAAATATTATTGCTTGTGGATGCCGAATCGATGAGGATTTCAAGGATCGAGAGGGTTTTGGCATATGTGAGTTGCTTAGAGCTGTTGGATTGTTTTATTTTTGTACTATGAAGGAAAAGTATTACGAATTCTATGGGAGCCTCTCCATAATGGACTCATGTGGAGTGCTGTAGTCCAAGGTGTCCAGATTCCTGTCACTCAGGACACTCTGAGCAGAGTTTGGATATACCACTGTGCGGCATTTGCAGCTACTTGTGTTAACGATCGGGAGGCTACTTTTCAATGTGTACTTGAGAGAGATGATGGGCGGGGTATATCGACTATCACTACCAATCAGCTACCTATTGAGATGCATCTGCTACACCACATCATACATGCATCTTGCTCTCGAAGACTGGATGGTTTGATTTTATTATGGAGGGGAGCTTACTTTGATGGTTTCCCTCACACAGAGGATGGCCATCAATATCCCTACATTGATGGTTTGTCAGATGGGCGAGGCAGCTACTCAGTGACAGCTCTGCTTGCCCTACGGGATGGGTTTGACACGTCTGTTCCGAGCCTATGGTATTTCTTTGGAGGAGGCCTCCAAGGAGATTCTTTATACAGAAGGTGATGAGCGGTCCCTACACTGGATGGGTTACCAGAGAGTCGCAGGTCATTGGGTGCGCAGGGAGTAAGGGCAAAGCCTGACGAGGAGGATGACATCCAAGCAGCTGAGGCTGGCCCTCTGCATCTCAGTTTAGTCCACTGGCTCCAAATGCACCTGAGCAGCATGAGCCAGTTACTCCTTCAGCAGCATCAGTTCCAGCTCCAGCACCTCAGCCCACTGTAGTGACTGATTCTAATCTTGAGTAGAGGATCACTGACCGGATTACAGGGGTCCGTAAGGAGATATCTCAGTTATCAGCTAAGACTACCCAGGTACAGATCGAGTTGCAGGGCTTACGAGTGCACACTGATATGCAGATCAGTTCTCTTCGTGGTGTGATGGAGATTGGTTTTGCACATATAAAGGACATGCTGAGATCCTTGATGCCTTCTGGCACTTCTGGTTTGTCTGCACCTCACCTCCTCCTACTGATGATGATTTTGATGGTGATGACTCAGGTGGTGACAGTGGTAGTGGCACTGGTGGTGATAGCAGCAGTGATACTGATAGTGATGATGGGCATGATGGATAGTTTAGTGGCGCCAATACAGTTCCAGAGGATCAGCCTCCAGCTCCTACTCCAGTTGATCCTTCTCCAATTCTAGATGATCCTACTCCGACTACTGATTCTACTTATTTGACTCTGGCTGAGACTACTGTGTTCCACACACTAGGATTTGTAGGACCATAAAGAGATCCGGACCATCTCTTAGGACTTGGAGTCTCACCACAAGACCCCTAGGACTTTCTTTTCTCGGATCATGGCTCTGATTGTCCTAGAGTTCCCATCTGATGAGGATTAGCTCATAGGTGTTTATCCTTGTTTTATGCTTTCTGTTGTTATGATTTCATTATATCAGACTTTTTAAGTTATGTATCAGACTTTCTCTTTTGTATTGAAACTTTGTTATTTGAATTTCACTGTAATGAAAGTTGCTTTTTACTCATCCTCTTTATATTATTTTCTCTTCTTTAGATGATGAATGCACTAATTGAGGGGGAGAAAGATAAGAAAATTATTAACTTCATTAATGATGACAAAAAGGGGAAGTAAGAAAAGATTAAGTGTCTATATAAGTAATTTCTAAAATTTTTGATACTATGCTTGGAACATTACTTAACATAGGGGAGAGAAAATGAAACTTAACTTTGCTTGGCACTTTACCCCTATAAAATTGTGTTATATGAACTTTGATATGCTAAATTTGACTCAATTCACAATGAGCTTTAAATGTATATTCACTTGAAAGTGTGACACAACACCTTTAATGAGTTTAAATGCTTATATATTCAAGGATTTATTATCATTAAAAAGGAAAAGATTATTGGCTTTGGCCCTTGATTTTGATGATTAACAAAATGTTGAGTATATATTTACTAATAATTTCAATTGTAGTTGTGAGTTTCACAAAACAGGCACATCAATTTTTTTATACAAAAGTATCAAACTCATTCAATTTGAAGCTAAGTGAATTTCAGTGTTTTAGAAGTCTTCTCACCTTGGAAAACCTTAAAATGAATCAATCTAGGCTCTATGAAGAAGAAGTTGAGGGTTTATTGAAAACACTTTAATATTGAAGCTTGGCACAAAGTTTTTTGAATGGCACTACCAAGTGTCGACTCATGAAACATTAAGTGTCGACACTTCAGAAGAACTGGCATGTAGAAAACTTCTCTGGCATGCCTTGAGTCAACTCACAGAACTCAAGTGTCGACTCATGAAAAAATTAGGTGTCGACTCAGAAGAACCAGGTGTCGACTCATGGCCTGAGACAAAAGATATTATAGAACTATGACATTTTGAGGATTTTGTCAAGTGCTACTCAAGATATCGACTCAGAAGACTCAAGTGTGACTTACAAGCTCCAAGTGTCGACCAGAGGTCAACTCATAGCCTGAGAATAGAATGAAATAGAACCTTGTTTATTCAAAGAATTATACCTGAGCGACTCATGAAGACCCAAGTATCGATTCATGAAGATCCAAGTGTTGACTCATGAAGAACTCAAGTGTCAACTTATAGGTTCTGACAACAGTAACGGTTATATTTTCTGAAGCATAGATTTGACTCCTAAAGGCTCCAAACGATTAGTTTTGCTCCACCAACGGTCATAACCATTTTTAGAAGTTTTTGAAATATTTAACTCTCACCAAACTTATTCATGAAGAACTAACTCACAAGAGACAAATTATACCTTTGAGAATATTACTTCAAAAGTCAAAAAGAGAGCTAGAAAGAACATTCCATCTAAAAAAGCCTCCAATCTTGCTGTTGAGCCTTCAAATCAACATTCCAAAAGTGGTCTTTCAAAGATTTCAAGGAGAAGACAACTCAAGCAATTAAGAAGAGCTTCATAGCTTCTATTTTATGCTCTATAGAGAGTTTTTCTTATGCTTTACACTTGTACTCTTGATTTTATTTGTTGTGACTAGTTTCAAGGATATTTGAAACTAGGTGTTAAGCCTTCCAAGACGTGAATTGGAATCTAAGCCTAGGTTGGCTTGAGAAAAGGTTGTTGGTGATCCTAATGAGAAAACCAACTTTGGGTTTGACTTGTAAGCCCTTAAAAATAAGTTGGCTGTAATCTGGTAGATTATAGTAAAATTTTCAAGAGATAGCTTGAAAAGTAGATGTAGGTGCTTGGTATACACCGAACCACTATAAATCTTTTGAGTTGTGTGTGATCTCTTCTTCTCTTGCATTTACTACTTACCTCTCATAGCATTGCATCTATTCATATTGTGCTCATTTACATTGCTTTACAAACACATTAAGTTCAGCATATATTTTTTAAATTTTAAAGAAACCAATTCACCTCCCCTCTTGGTTGGTGTACACTGGGCAACATCTACCCTCCGTAGACATGCCCATGCGATGCCTTTATTGGACAACCCGCACTCCACCACCGCATCCCCCACTATTGCTGGCCACCATCTCCCTCTGCCTTACATCTACTGCCATCGATTATGCCCATTGCCATCTTCTCTACTCATGCCTTCCATGCCCCCGTGCCATCCAAGCCGACCATGCTCCACCATCCTTTGCATCTTCACTGCTGTCTGTGACCATCGGCAATCTCCCTTCCTCTATCCACGACAATCTTCTCCGCCTACAAGCCCAGTCGAATCCTGCCATCCTCGAGCCCCTTCAATGGCATGATCATGAATGCAAATCCTTACCCCCTGCCACATTCTATGTTTGGGATATTTTGGACTAACTTGTATTAATTTTTACTGGGATTGGTTATACATGTATTGTAGCTGACCTTGTTATGTTTTGATAATCCAAATCCAGCGACTTTCTCCTGTTTTGCTCATGAACTATTGGCTGGATGCCTCGACCACTTTCGAGTTGATCTCCCTTATCCAGGACTCTATGACATCCCATGTTTGGTGAGACCTTTTCATGGAATAGAATAGGATTTAATTAATGTTGAGTTCCCTCATATGTTTGTTTCCTTTCTTTAATTATTTTAGATCCGAATTAATTGAATTGAATAAACATAGCCTAGCTATCATTCCTTAATGACCAACGATCCAACCTCTTAAAATCTTTGACTGTGCATGCCGATCGGATCACGTCCTAGATCGGACCTTAGTATTGTCAAGATCAATTAGGTTAATTTTTGCTTGCTTTTGATATATGCTATTATTTATTCTAATTACTTATTTAATTTTATCAGTTAATCTCAATAGTAGGTCTTTAGATCTAGGATAGCTTATTGTCTTGCATCATAGGGTCACACATATAAGAAATTTCTGACAGATCATGATGTCTATTAATGATTAAAAATTATTCAATGACAAAATTATAAATATGATGAATAATTAACCATGCATAAATATTATTAATTAATTAATAATTATATGAGGATTATTTAGTAATTTGATTTCTAATTGGCTCAATTTGATTAAGCAAAGAGGTTTATGTCAAGTCTAATTGAATTTGATTAATTGGATTTTATCCTATTAGATTATTCGATGATCTAATCGCTAAGGATTTCTAATTATAGTTTGATTTAAACTTGGGCTCAGTTAATTTTAGATTTAATTAAAATTTAATTAAACCTAAGTTGAACCTAATTAGATTGAGTCTATGTTGGTTAAATTAGTTATAATTAAATTAGTTTTGGTTCTTAATTAATTTTGATCAAAACTTGGTCAAACCCTAATCTAGTCTAACTTATTTTCTTTTCTAAAAATTCTCCATGCCTTCCTAGAATTTTTTTTGAACCATAAAAAAATTAATTTTTTCATCCTCCCTTATTCTCATTTAGATTAGGATTAGTTTGAGTTAAATTTAGATCTTTTTGAATTTAATTGAAGGAGTTCTATTGGAAATAGAATACCCAATCCTATTCAAATAGTATCATATTATCCTATTATAATCCCTCCTCTAATCAATGAAAAATCATTTCAATTTTTCATTATGTATGCAACATTAAGAGACCAATTACCATGAAAAGTTAAAAGTGAAATTACCAAGGAAATAATAGGAATAGGGGGCATGAATTATGGATAGGCATAAGATGTTCTTTTAGGAGCAAGGGTTGAAGGGAGAAATTAGAGAAAAATAGCAAAAAAGGGTTTCTTGTTCTTTTATTTTTTTCTTCTTAATTTAGACCTCTTCATCCTCTTCTTGGATTTCTTGGAAAGCTTAAGAAATCTAAAAAATAAATTATTTTCAGCCATCCAGAAGCCTTCATACAGATCTAGCAATCCGAGAAAGTTAATCATGTCGGAGCTTCATGTAAATGATTCATAGAAGCCGAACATCCTGTGCAGATATGATGTAACATGGAGAACCCTTACCACGTTCCATCAACAGCGACAATCATCGACCTGCTATCAGGTATGACAATAGATTTCATATTATGTATAGATTAGATCAATAACATGCATTGAGTAGATCGATACATACTGGTTTATTTTTTATATTGCATATCATGTTACAATCTTGTTTAGGATTTATTAAAATTATTTTAAATACATATTTTTTATTTAAAATAGTTTTAAAATAGATTCATTTCTACTATAAATTTATAAAAAAATAATGTATGAAATCCTAAGTGATTTCCAACACTATGAGAGATAGATCAGTCCAAGCTAGGATAGGCAAATTACAATTCCTCCAGGAAAAGCTGAAGCGATGACTAGTGCATATGTAGAAGAGGAAGACTCTAACAAGATACAAGAAAGTTCCTAAATACAAGCAAGGAGCTTTAGTCCAGGTGGAGTTGGTCATCTCAAAGCCCTCCATGGCAGAAGGGTTTGGCATTGGCATTGGAGTTGGATAAGAAGCTGTCAGGGTGCACAGCGATAGCACAATGGTAGTAGATTGGTGCAGACAATTCATGCGAAGCATGCCAAGACTTGTAGACACCAAGGTAGAGATTGTTAGCATAGATATAGTGCTCTCAAATCTTGAAAGGCCAAAAAAGGATCATGGTGATGACTCCAGGAGTCTAGGATTGATTTGGATCCTAGGACTATAACCGGTTTAGTCCTAGGATAGAGGTTGGCCCTCCATGGACTCGAGATCCAAGGTTTTGGATCTTGAAGGGGCTAATCCATGTTAGAACCGGTTGGATTCAAATGGATATAAGAGTGGGTCAAGTCATGGGTATACATGGGCTTAGATGAGTTTTTTCTTAATTAGATTAACCTTAGAAGAATCAGAGTTGGATATAGATTTATATTTCTAGTCCTATTTGGATTAAGAGAATTCTTTGGTCTATAAAAGAATACCTTATGTAAATCTAAGTTAAGAGGGAATCAATGTGAACTCTATTCTCCTAAATCCCTCTCTCCCCTCTATCTTTCTCTCATGCCCCAAGGGGTCTCATGCCCAAGAGAAAGCAATGGCCAAACAAAGTGCCGCATAATGAATTAGTGCTAGGGTATGCTAGGAGTTTCATGGCCTTAGGATTCTCTCTTCTCCTAAGTATTTTATGTACTGTGTGCAACAGCCAAAGAGGCTTTTTCATCTAGTGTTTCACGGTGAAAAGCCCCTCCACGGTATGCCCAAGAGTCCATGTGAAAAAGGACACCTTCATGCCAATTGTTGTTAGAACTAGGGAATAGTGCTAAGGTATTTCATGCTTCAACTTGGTGTCCAACCCATATTCTTTAATGCTCAGATTTCCAACAAAGGCACATGACAGAGCCCCCTTTGAGAATGATTCAACATCCAAAAGGGATTTGGAGGTGTTACAAAGGTTAGATGCAAATATGCTTAGCGAGTAGAGTTGGGGTTTGACCAAGGAATCTTAGCCCTACTTAGATTCCTTTGGTTGCTAGCGTCCAAACCTATTTTGTTCTATTCTAGGATGTGTAAAGATGAGTTTCTGGTCTGAAACCAGGTGTTCCATATCCTAAAAACCCAAGATAGCAGGTGGGGTATGATTTGGAGCTCAGTGCACAAAATACTAAGCTACACAGAAATTTCTGCACCTAGGTTGGACGTGAGCTGCTACCAAGGTTTAGCATTTGGCTACCCAAACAACATTAGATTATCATGAAACTTTATGGAGTCATCCATTGCTGATCTTCGAAGGTCCACGTAAAGCTTGGTGGTCCTAACAATTAATATCAGAGCTAAGATATGCATGGGAAACAAGGCTATCTTATAAAAATTCTGCATATCTTGTTCTACAATATTCTTCTCAATGCTACTTCATAATTTGTTTGTGGTTGATTTTTGTATCACCATGAATAGTGAGATGAAGTAGAGTTTGAGAAGTTTGACAGGAGGGAAGCTTCCTGGGGTGAAAAGTTTAGGTGGTAGATGTTCTAGTCCAACTTCAGTTGGATCCAATCTTTTAGAGAAAAGGTCGGGGTGTATGATAGATTGGCAGCAAAGTTCTCTAGTGAAGATGGGCAATAAGGGGCACTTTAATGGATGAGAAGTATTTGGCATGCTAAAAGAGAGGTTCTTCAAGGGGTAATGGTCGATGTGGAGTTGAAGAAGCAACTACATGACCTTCGGATGCAAAAAGGCGGGAAAGTAGTTAAGGTATCTTTAGTGATTTGACCAGATCATGGATTTACAAAGCTTTAGGGTGATGGAGATGATTGATTCCTAGAGTATCGCTGCTGGTTTAGAGGATGAAGAATTTCTCTTAGAAGTTTCAAAGAGGCCCGTGGAGTGCAGACGATCCGAGACAAGAGCAACAGTGATGGAGATGTAACAGGAGGCCTAATAGGATAGCTTTGGGCAACTAACCTTGGATTTTACTTTTATCTTTTATAGGGGCATCAAGAGGAGCCGTCATTCAAGTGGAGCACTAGCCAGAGGTGCCTCCATAGATGGAGAGAGGTTTAGTATAGGTTTAGAGCTAAGAGGTGCAAGGAAAGGCACCGATTCCAACACTAGTAGTGATGACATACTGCACAAGTTAATGTGGGATATATGGGCATCGAAGAGACATGGCTCTGGAAAGACAGTGTCGGATAATTTGGTTACAGCAAGAAAGAACCTGGATGCCTATGGAGAGGTTGAGACAAGTCCCAAGAGAGATAGGTCTACCTGAGCTATGACAGGTAAATTATCATCCCCATAGGAGAAGCTGAAGCGATGACTAGTGCAGGTACAGAAGAGGAAGACCCCAACAGAACACAAGAGAGTAACCGGATACAAACAAGGAGTTTTAGCCCAAATAAAGGCAGTCATCTCAGAGTCCTCCAGGATCAAAGTATTTGGCATTGGTATTGGAATTTGTACATGAAGCTATCAAGGTGCATAGCGGCAACGTGACAAACAGGTTAGTGCAAACAGTTCACGTGAAGCATACCAAGGCTTATGGGCATTAAGATGAAGATTGTTGGTATAAATATGGTACTCTTAAACCTTGAAAGGTTAGGAGAGGAGTCATGACGATGACTCTAGGAGTCTAAGATCGATTTGAGTTCTAGGACTAGGACCGGTTTGGTCTTAGGATGCAAGTTCAGCCTACCATGGACATCCAAGATTTTGGATCTTGAAAGGGCTAATCCATGTTAGAATGGGTTTGGATCCAAGTGGGTGTGAGAGTAGGTCAAGTCATGGACGTACATGGACTTGGATAAGTGCTCTCTCAATTGGATTAGCTTTTGAAAAATTAGTTGGGTTTATGTTTATGTTTCTAATCCTATTTATATTAGAAGAACCTTTTAGTCTATAAAAGGATACCTTATATAAACCTAAGTTAAGGGGAAATCAATATAACCTTGTTTCCCCTAAATCACTCTCTCTCCCCTCTCTCTCCCTCTCTCCTCTTGTCTCAAAGGGGTCTCACGCTCAAGAGAAAGCAATGCCCAAAGAAATGCTATATAAGGATTAGCACCAGGGGTTTTGTACTATAAGTTTCTTGGCCATGGTGAAAAACCTCCCTAAGGTGTGCCCAAGAGTCCATTTGAAGGACACCTTCACGCCTATTGTTGTTAGTGCTAGGGAATTAGCACTAAGGTATTTCATGATTCAACTTGGTAACCGCTCCAATATTGTTTCATACTCAGATTTCTAATAAAGAGAAGCACATGAAAGAGTGCCCTTTGAGAATGATTCCATGTCCAAAAAGGATTTGGAGGTATTACAAAGGTTGGACACAAATCTGCTTAACAGGTGGAATTGGGTTTGACCAAGAAATCCTAGTTCCACTAGGATTCCTTTAGTTATTGGTGTCCAAACATGTTTTGTTCTGCTCCAAGACATGTAAATGTGAGTTCTAGTCTAAACCGAGTGTTCCATGTCCTAGAGACCTAAGAGAGCAGGTGCGATGCACTTTGGAGATCGGTACATGAAGTATTAGACTATAAAAAATTTCTATACCTAAATTGGACATGAGCTGCTACTAGGGTTTAGTATTTGGCTACCCAAATGATATTAGATCCATACAAAACTTTATGGAAGAGTCCATTACTGATTTTCGAAGGTTCACACAAATATTGGTAGTCCTAACACTGTAGTTGCTAGTACCTAAATCTGTTGACAAAGCTGCTCTAGGTGATTAAGTCCACCTTGACCCTCTTATTGAGCGATGCTAGCTTGGTATTATGGGACAAAACCTCTAGCAGGTTGACTAGCTTGCCAAGAGACGGTGGTACTAAGATGTCATGTAGTCATGCCTTTTGAAGACACGAAGACTCCAAGTTTTCTCGCACGCACAATATTAAACCCTTTCTCTATCTAATAGCACTACTTTCTACTTGGACATCGAAGATTGCTAAAGAAGTAGTGCTCTTGATTGTATCTATAACAAAAATCTGAAAGTTGTTCCAGTAAAGATTCTCTAATACGATATATCATAAAAAAAAAAAAAAAAAAAAAAAAGTAGAGTCGATAAATACAGAATCTGTAAAAAAATCTCATAGAAAGGATACCTGAGAGAACATATCCTAGAAGCTTCCAAAGATTCATTTTTATAGTCGAATAGCAAGGACATTTTTTAAAAAAGAATATTTCTTAATATGCTCAAAAAAAAAAATGATTGCCTCAAAAATTTTATCCTATGCAATATTAAAAAATTATATCGCATGTCTAGAATATCTATTTCTTATTAATTAAAATGTTATTTCTTCTGTGCTACCAATCATGTTCTTTAATGATAAAATTAACTGTTGCAGGAATCTTATTACATTTCTATTAACCACAAAAATTTAATATAGATTATAAATTTATCTACCTGTTTATTCAATAATTTCTCCTTGTATCATCTTATAATATAAATACAACTGAAAAGCCACATTTATCCCTTGCATGATTCAAGATTGGCATGAATACCTAGGACCAAGATTCTAAGAAATCAAAGAACTCCAAGGGCTAGGATCAAGGAGACCGAACTTGAAGCATGTATCCACCTTTCCAAAAGTTTATGCTATTAAGAAAAGAGCATTTTTACAGCTCCAGTTGATCATATGAATCAGAGCTTTCCTCTGATAGCCGAGAGTCGACCCATAAAGTTCCTTTGATAGCCAAGAGAGTCGACCCATAAAGTTGCTAGAAGATGCTACGGATGATGGTTCATGACCAAAAGTCAGCTAGATGAATAGTGTGGATACCAAAGATCTCGGTACCCTACCAGTAACGGGGCTAGTCCCCACATCATCTATTTTAATGAACAAGTAACCATTTATTTACTCGGGAAGCATATGCAAACAAACATAGCAAGGCGTGAAGATGCCAATGAAACACTAGCAGTTTTGGATACCAGATTTCATATTTAATAACATCTGCCATCTAACATGGAACATCAAGAGAGACATGCAACCAAAGTGATACAACCTCCCTTTACATGCAGAAAGTCATGCGACCCAAAAGACACATGAAACAGATACGTCTTGATTTCCAAGAAGTTTTTCAGACACTGTAGCACCAAAAAATGGCCATGGATTTTAGTTACCAGCTGCAGAATCGTAAAATTATGCCAGCATCTGAAATACTCTACCAAGTTCACGTTGGTGTTTGACCGAGAAACGGCTCTCCCTTTCAAGCTGCTTCTTCCATTTAACGTCCAGCTTCTTTGCTTGCCGAGGATCGACTCGCTTAAGTGCCTCATCGAGCGAGGCATCAAAAAACCCATTCTCTCTCCAGTAGACCACGACCCCCTCCAAGATAAATGGATAGTAGTAGCCGGCGCTGTCATCCTCCTCCGCAGCGGTGCCCTCTCCATCTTGCTGCTTGACAGCCTTCCCACTTTGCTCCTCGGCGGAAGTCTCCAGTTGGGAGGACCAGAGCTGGGCCGCGAGCTCGTGGACGAGGTGGTCATGGGCACCAGCGGAGGCAGCCAGGCCCCGGGGATGGTCGAAGTACTTGCGATGCAGGCGCTTAAGCTTGTTGCGTACTTGATCTGGATTCAGGCTTTTGGTGAGAAGAGAGGGCTGGACGAAATCGAAGAAGTCGAGGATATTGCTCGATCCAGGAAGGGAGCCCCTCTCGTCGCGGAAGAGGACGGCAGCCCTCAGAAGGGCGACCTCGTCCGCATCCGTCCAAACCTTAAGCTGTTGGCCGGAGCAAGCACTTGCAGCTTTTTTGGCAGGGGAGAGGGATGGAGGGTCGGTGATCTTTCGCATCTTCCGGCGGTCCTTGGATGGCAAGGCATCGGCAGCAGCGTCTTCCTGGGAGGTGATGGTATCGGAGGAGGGTTTGGGTTTTGGGCTGCCGCTGCTGCTTCTTCGTTTTCTTGGATTTGGCTTCGGGAAGCTCGGAGAATTCATCCATGGCGGCGGATTTCTTCGAGGGGGGCTTCCTGCATGCGTTAGGAGGAAATAAATAGCCCGGATTGAAACTAGGGAGAGATATTTATCAAAAAAAAAAAAACAAATAAATAAGGAGAGGCGGTGCCGCTAGAAATTTGGGAGAGATATTTTTAAGAGAGAGAGAGGTTAAAAGGGATGGGCTTATAAAGTGGATTGTTAAAAGACGAGCTCATAATGAAAATCCTGGGGAGCGATGATCGTCAGACGCGGGCCGCGATCGCTGTCATTTCAAATTTTAGGCGGAATCGGTGGCTGACACTGTATGGTACCGTGCAATGATGCTTTGGACTGAACTTTAATTTTCTGAGAAAACGCCGAGCCGCAACCCTTCGAATTTTTTTTAAAATAATATTTTTTAAATTTCAAATTTTAGGTGGAGTCGGTGGCTGACACTGTATGGTACCGTGCAATGATGCTTTGGATTTAATTTTCTGAGAAAACGCCGAGCCGCAACCCTTCGAATTTTTTTTTAAAATAATATTTTTTTAAAAAAATTTACGAAGATAAATAGTTCAGTTTATCGAAAGAGATGATTCATCCGTCTGAGTTTTTTTTAAAAAAAAAATAAATAATTCGTTTTTTGAAAAGATAAATTTTATTTATTTATTTTTAATTTAATTATTTTTTTAAAATTTAATTATAATTATGATGTGATGTTTATTAAATATGATGTGATTTTTATCTCGGGAAGACGAATTCAAATAAATTCGTTTCCAACCCCAAACAAATTTTTTTAAAATTTTATAAATATATTTTTTTAAATCTAATAAATAAATTTTAATTTTAAATAAATAAATAAATAATAAAAAACTAGTATTAATTAAAATTATATATATTATTTTTTGTAATATTAATTATTATATTATTTGAAATAATTTAATTAAAAATAGTATTAATTAACTATATAAAATAACATTATTTAAAATTAATAATAAATTAACTAAAAAATAACATTAATTAAAAATAATATAATTAAAATATATATATAATAATATTTTAATATTTTTTATATTATAAAATATAATAAATTTATTATAATTTATTATATTATATATATATATTATAATATAGTATAAAATTTTTAAAAAAATTAAAAATAATCACCAGGTAGATACTATTCAGTCGCCAGCCGGTACCAATTCGGTCAACAGCCGGTGTCAGTCCGATCCCTTGCTCAGGACTGGTGGTAGAATCTTGATGAATGGGCCGGTGATCGGATCTGTGGCATGACTGGGACTAGACCGGTGGTAGGATCCTGGCGGTCGGATCGGTAGTCGCATCTTGGTGGCCGAACCTACACCTAGATCGATGGCCGGATCGGGGGCCGGACCGACTGCCGGACAGGCGACCGGACCGAGGGCTGGATCGGGGTCTGGCCACCTGACTAGCGGCCGGACGAGGTCCTAAGCAAGGGATCGGACTGACACCGGGCTGTCGACCGAACTGGTACCGGGCTGGTAACCGGATGGTATCGACATAGTGATTATTTTTTATTTTTTATTTTTTTATTTTTTATACTATATTATAATATATAATATAATATTATAATATATTATTATATTTTAGAATATAAAATATTTACTATAATATAAAATAATATAAAAATATATTATGATATATTATAATATCTTTTAATTAATTTTATTTTCCATTAATGTTATAATACTTTTTAAATTTTGTTATATATTTTTCAAAATCTTATTAAAATATATAACAAAATTTTGTTATAATATTAATGTTATAATATTAGAATATATAACAAAATTAATGTTATAATATTTTTTAAATTTTGTTAATCCGATCCCTTGCTTAGGATCGACTGCCGGACCGGTGGCCAAACCCCTGTCTGGCCGCCGGTGTCTGGCCGCCGGACCGGTGGCCAGACCCTCGTCCGGCCGCCGGTCAGGTGGCCAGACCCCGGTCTGGCCCCCGGTCCGGTCGCCAATCCGGCAGCCGGTCCGATTGCTTGTCCGGCAGCCGATCCGGCCCCCTGTCCGGCCATCGGTCCGGGTGTCGGTTTGGCCATCAAGGTCCTACTACCGGTCCAACCGCAAGGATCCTGCCGCCGGTCTAGTCCTAGCATGCCACAGATCCGATCGCTGGTCCAGTCATCGAGGTTCTGCCACCGATCCTGAGCAGGGATCGGACTGACACCGGGCTGTCGACCAAACTAGTACCGGACTGGCGACTGAATAGTATCGACCTGGTGATTATTTTTAATTTTTTTTAGAATTGTATACTATATTATAATATATATTATATAATATAATAAATTATAATATATTTATTATATTTTAGAATATAAAATAATTATATAATATAAAATATATTTAAATATATTATTAATATCTTTTAATTAATATTATTTTAATTAATATTATTTTTAGTTAATTTATTATTAATTTTAAATTATATTATTTTTATATTGTTAATTAATACTATTTTTAATTAATATTAGTTCAAAATAATATAATAATTAATATTAAAAAATAATATATAAAACTTTAATCAATACTAGTTTTTTATTTATTTATTATATAAAATTAAAATTTATTAATCAAATTAATAAAAATAATATTTATGAAATTTTAAAAAAAATTCGTGTGAATTCGCTTGTTGGACGAAGACAAAGATCATACCATATTTAATAAACATCATATTATAATTATAATTAAATTTAAAAAAATAATAAATTAAAAAAAATTAAATGAGATTTGTCTTTTCAAAAAATGAAGTTGAATTTATCTTTTGAAAAGATGAACTCAGATGCCCGATAGCTGTCATGTCGGACGAATCACCTATTTCAGTAAATATATCCTAAATCACATACTTCCGTAATTTTTTTTAAAAAATATTATTTTAAAAAATTTTTTTAAAAAAAAAATTCGCAACTCTCCTGGCGGGGTTTTTTTTAAAATAATATAAAAAAAACTTATTTGCGGAAGTAACGGAATCTTAGCACTATTTAGGAATATAGATGGTATGGAAAGTAATTACGGAGGGTACTTGTAATTTTATTAAAAACACAAGACAACTTATAATTTTATCAAGAAAAAATATTAATAATTAATAAAAAATTAATAAAAATTAATAAAATAATTTTAAATTAATAATTTTTTAAAAAAAATTAATGAGAAATCGTGGGTTGTTGTACCGCAATTTCATTTAAAACACGGGTACAATCCATGATTTTACCAAAAAATATTAAAAATAAATAAAAAAATATAAAGAATTAATAAAAAATTAATAAAAAAATTTAAAATTAATAATTTTTTAAAAAATTTAACGAGGGACCCATGATTTTATTAAAAATACGAGTACAACCCACGTTTTTATTGAAAAACATTAAAAATTAATAAAAAATATAAAAAATTAGAAATCACGGTACAACCCGTGATTTCACCGAATAAATTTTCTCATCATTAAAATATAATAAAAAAATAAAAAATTAATAAATAGATTTTAAAATTAATAAATTTTTTTAAAAAAATTTAACTAGAAATCATGGATTGTAACTGCAATTTCACATTGAAATCAACCCACAATTTTCTACCTAAATCATTTTCTGCATCAAAATTTTAAAAAAATATAAAAAATTAATAATTTTTTGAAAAATTAAAAAATAAGAAAAATAAATTTTTAAATTTTGGACTGATGGTTGGACCGATGGCCGGACCGGTGGTCGGACCAGTGGCAGGACTAGTGACCGGACTGGTGGCAGGCGGCGGTAGGACCGGGGACAGACCCTAGGACCGGTGATGCAGAACGAAAGAGATGATGCGATGCGGAAGTAAATTAAGACTATTTTTTTTTTATATATTTCAGAAGTCGGCTTTGTCGTAAATGAAAGTTAAACTAAATTGAAAGAAACTATATAATAATTGAAAGCACAGTTCAAAGAAACTAGATTATCAGAGTAGTTCAGAAGTAAAGGATCGCTGGGGGTTGAGAAACTCCCAGACCTAGGGTTTCGCTCTAACTTTCAACAGGACAGAAGTAAAGAGAAGAGAAGGGTTATGTACCAGACAGTGATCTTCACAGAGTTTGGTGGAAGGACTCTCTCGAGCAGATTGTTGGATCCTCGGATTCGGATATCTTCGCAATGGATCCTCCAATACTGGTCCCTTGGCAGAGTTGGCTTCTCCTGAACTCAGGATCTGGGAAAGAAGAAGAACAAGTTATGGAACCAAATACTCAAAAAAAGGATTTACCAGATAAGAAGAACTTGAAAAATTGATGTTGCTGAAATCCTGATTCTCCTAGATGCTGATCTGACTTCCTCTGGGATTTGCTCTGTATTCGAAGTAGCCAATCTGGACCTGGATGCTGGTGGTCGGCCTCTACTTGGAAGAGAGGGGACGTGAGATGATGAGGTAGATTAGGGTTTGGATGATTGGTGGAATGAAGAAGATGATGGGCGGCTAGGGTTTGGAATTGAAGTGGCTAACCTAGGGTTTTGGTAGGGTTTGGAGATCTCACACCTCCTCAAGGTTCCTATGGAACCCGGAATCACTCCCTCACGGAGCTCAACACTTGAATACAAGTGCGGAAGAGAGAAACACAAAGTTGCTCACAAAGAAATTGATTTCATTCATCATTAAATTCAAGAGTTACATAGAGTTGAATATATAGACATAACAAAGAAATAAAATTTTATACATTTCCCATGTGGGACTAATAGGACTAACCCACACTTTAGGCATCAAATTCTCTTCCCAAGACTCCTTCCATGAGTGGGCAGCCCAAAAACTCCAAGAAAACTTGAAAATCAGCTCCAAATGGCAGGTTATGGGGTGTCTCCTAGTATCTCTCCATGAATCAAGGATTTTTCCTTCATGGTTTGGCTATTTGGACACCTCCTAGTCTTGCTCCACAAGTTTAGGCTTCTTCCTTTCATGGCTTTGGCACTTTTGGAAACTTTTGGGAACCTCCTTGAATTCCTCCCCAAGACATGCTCTCTTCCCTTTTTAACTTGGATTTTTTATGGAACATTGTGGGGCACCTTCTTGATCCTTTTCAAGAAAAATTCTTGCCATCCTGGCTTTGGTTTATCTGGAAAGAAATTGGCTCCTCCTTGGATCGAGGTATCTTGATGGATTTCTCTCCCAAGTGGTGCAAGAAAAAAAAAGAACTTACTTCTTGTGGTGTAGGGACCAAAGATACTGGATGGAGATGTGGCGCCTCCTGGACTCTGGCATGTGGCTGGGAGTGTGGCGCCCACTTGCTTGGGCCTGGGAGAAAAAAGTGGCACCCTGGACCTTGACTTGACTGAAAAAAAAGTGGCACCAACCTGGAGAAGACCTAGACCACTACTAGGACTTGTACTGAGTCAACATGACTCAACAAAATTTAAATTGCAGGAAATACATACTCAAGACTAAAATTGAGTTGACCAAGTCACCCTTATTACAAAACCAGAAAACCCTAATTCTTCAGGCAAGGTCAATCAGAGATCCAGATGGAGCCCTGAAGTCTTCTTCTGAGTCTGGTGCCCGCACCAACTGGACCGTCATTGAACTAGTGGCAGGATCGATAATCGGACCGGTGGCCGGACCCTGACGACCAGATCGATGGTCGGATAGATGGCAGGATCGGTAGCCATACCGATGGCCGGACCTTGGCAATCGAATCAACGGTCAGACAGGTAGCAGGACTGGTGGCCGGACCCTAGCTGGACTAGTGGTCGAACCAGTTCGGTTGCTAGGGTCCAACCACCATTCCGGCCATCGGTTCTGCCACCTATCTGATTGCCAGTCCGGCCACCTATCCGATTGTCAGTCCGATGCCATGGTCCGGTCACCAATCTAGCCGTCGATCCTGCCACCTATCCAGCCCCCTAGTCCTGCCACTGGTTTGATCGACGATCTGGTGGCTAGGGTCTGGCCTCCGGTTTGACCGTCGATTCGGCCACCAAGGTCTGCCCACCGGTCCGACCACGGTCTCGCCACCAGTCCGGCCCTAGTCCTGCCTCTGGTCCGATCGCCGTCCGGCACCAGGATCCGACCATCGGTCCAAAATTTAAAAAATTTGTTAATTTTTATATTTTTTATTAAATTTTGGAGCAGGAAATGATTTAGGTAGAAAAATTGTGGGTTGATTTCAATGTGAAATTGTAGTTGCAACTAGTGATTTCTAATTAATTTTTTTTTTAAAAAATATTAATTTTAAATTTTTTTAATTAATTTTTTATATTTTTATTATATTTTAATGATGAGAAAATTTATTTGGTGAAATCATGGGTTGTACCCATGATTTCTAATTTTTTATTATTTTTTATATTTTTTATTAATTTTTAATTTTTTTTGATAAAATCATGGTTGTACCTATATTTTTAATGAAATCACGGGTCCCTCGTTAAATTTTTTTTATTAATTCTTTTGTATTTTTTTATTAATTTTTAATATTTTGGTAAAAATTACAGATTGTACCTGTATTTTTAATGAAATCACGGGTACAACCCATGATTTCTCATTAACTTTTTTATAAAAAATATTAATTTAAATTTTTTTATTAATTATTAATTTTTTTGATAAAATCGTGAGTTATACTCGTATTTTTAATGAAATCGTAAATACAACCCGCGATTCTCTCCGTACCCCCTATTTTTATAAATATTGTTAAGATTACGTTACTTTGGTAAATAAGTTTTTTTTTATATATCTTTAAAAAAATCCCTCCTGGTGGGGGCTGCAGGGATTTTCATTTTAATTTTTTTAAAATAGCAATGATCTTTAATAGATGCCGGATAACTTTGATTATTTGGGATAATAATTTAAATTTAATAATTTGTATTACTCTAATTATCATTACGTATTATTGTTAAAATATATGATTGGCTGAAATGGAGTATAGTCCCTTCCTCTTTATATGTACATATAATAATATCTACAAATATTATATAATAAATTATTATATTTTTATTATTTATTTGATCAAGATTATTAAAAATAAATAAGATCGGAAGGATAGATAATATCTGTCTTTCATTTTATTCTATCGAGACTTTAAAAATTATAAATATAATTAAATAAATTAACAAAATTTTTAATATAAAAATATAAAATATTTATTTAAAATTTTTTTAAAAAAATAAATTTAAAAGTATGTGAGTCATTATTCTAAATATATTTTCATCGTTCGTATAGAAATTATAGAAAATACTATCCCAAAATATGACCGAGATTCCTTCACCTATGAGTATTGTGAAATAGATTGATGGAACTATTTCAATACTCAAGAAAAAGAAAAACTTATAATAAAAAGATTAAAAAAAATTTGTAGTAGAAAGAAAAACTAAAAGAAGCTAAGAATAATATTTAGATGGCTTAGAATAGCTTTTTCATAGCTTACAAGACAAGGAGCCAAAAAGATCTTTTATAGTCATCAAATATGACTGTTTTAGTTTTTATTGGCTTATTAAAGCTTACGATAAAAAGTTTAAGGATTAGAAATTAAAAGTTTTAATGGTCAAATTATTAAAATTAAAGATTAATTATTAAAGAAAATTTTGAATTTTTTAATAATCTTTCTTTAAATTTAAAATTTTTAAAAATAATAAAATAAAAACTAAATTTCTAAGTGTTTATATTATGTAGTAGATAAGTATCTTTACAAGATTTATCTTAATTAGTATGAATAGTTTCCATATGAAAGAATCGGAATGAATTAGGTCTTGAAACTACGTTCCTTTAATCCAAACTTCAACTACCACACATATCGTATAGAATCCACTTGCAAGTCTGTGATTAATTGGTCCGGTATATATATCTTGATTTTTTATAAAACTTCTAAAGTTACTAATATCTTTAGCTGTGGCCATGTATGGATACTCTCATATAAATGAGTCCCTCCAAAAAAATGTGTAGTATCACATCTCGAGAAATATCTTTCGAGTCTCATTCAAAGATAGACACTTCCCAACCACTACATAAAAGTACTGATTACCATGAGATGGGATAGAGTTTATAACTCCTATATCAAATAAACCATATACGCTTCCTTACCAACTAATAAGCTTATTATTACTATTTAAAATTTCCTTCAAAGATCTCCTAGCATAGAGGTTGGGTTCTTACTGCTAAAAAGATTTTTATGCTAAACCCTATCCCTCTAAATGATTCTAGGATCTTAGTTCTATTTAAATTTTTAGTAAGGCATACTGATAAAAAGTTTTTTTCATAAATTATATGGTATACCTTAACTTAAAATTTATAACCACTAATATCTTCATATTTTAAACTACGAAGTCATAGCATAAGAATAAAGAAAATAAATAGTGAATGCTATAGTATCTATTTATACAAATAATTATTCATATTATAAATAACAAAATAAACCAATCTTAACTAGAATATGCTTCATTTTTTATAGATCTTGAATACATTAAATTAATAAAGAATAAGTCACACATATCAAATATTTCACAAGGATACTCAAGATCATTATGTAATACACATTGTAACATATATATTTATACCAAATATAAGCAAACAATACTCAATCCATTCATGTAGGAAGTGAAGTATCTGTCAATTATAAAGAGGCTAAATAGATAATGCTAAGATCCTTCTAAAATTATTTTAGAAAATAATACTAAGAACAAAAATCAATGGATTGAATAGAAGATACAAGTGATAAAAGATTTACAAACTGCAAAGTATATATATCCAATATTATAGTATATGATAGCTATAAATTGTAATATAACCAGTTTAGTAAAATTTCAATGATCAGGAATTCATGTTATTATTATATATAAAAAAATTGGTACAATTAACTTGTAGATACCCGAGTAAAGGTATCAATATATATTATTTTTTTCATATATTGCACAAAATCTCTTAACTAAAAATACACCAGAGCATAAAATTATACCATGTATTGACAAAACTAGAAAAAGATATTTATATCTCAAGAGTATACCAATTTAATTTTTAGTAATTATCTAATAAGAAAAATGTAAATAGAGAAAGAAAAAACCTATTATTCTACTATATCGTAGACACCTACCAAATTAATTAGAGATATATATTTCTAAAAAAACATAAAAATAAAAAATAGCATGGGCTTAAATAATATACAAAGTTTTAGTGCCTCCACCAAACGGGGATTATTAAAGTTTTATGGTGAAATCAAATTCACTTGATACAAAGTTTATAACTTACTCGACTAAATTGACTGGTCATGCTAGGCTCTGAGCAACAAGTATGAAAATATCTTTTTATAATTATCTAAAATAATTCAAAACAATCATGTAAAGAAAAAGATTGATTTTAAATCATATTTCTAAGTTTTTTATATTGTTATGTAACTAGATTTCAAGTTATTTGATTAATCCTTTTGGTATAATAATTTTGTGCTATGCACATAAGGCACCAAATTTACTTTTAATGGAACTCAATCTAGAGAAAACTTATATAGATGATTTGGAGTGATAAAAATACTTCATATTAATAGAAAATTAAAGGTTGATTAAATAATTAATAGAATATCACATTGCATAAATGGAAAAGATAAGATAAATTTATATAAAACTGATGCAGCAAGAATAACTATGCCGAAATTAACTTATCTAATTCCAATTGGATATTTTCCATACATCTACTTGGTACTTCCTCAATAATCCAAAATATATTTATTACTTTTCCAATAGATTAGAATAAAACAAGCAGTCACTTTGTTTTTTATTTTTATTTTAATTTTTTGGCCATGATATATGAATGGGCTCTTATTAGAGTATGCCTAGTTTCTAACTAGATAAATTATAATGTAGAATATAAGTAAAAGCAATATCAAAAAAGATCGATAAGTCCTGCATCTATGGTTTAAAAAATAATTATGGTTTTATGTTATTATGCAATAACTACTATAATATACTTAATTAAAGGGACTAAGAATATTTGTAAATTAAAAAATCTCAATTACTTGTAATCTAATGGTAAAAAATTATATAATATAAATAATTCAAGCAAAATATATCACAAACTTGAATCTTATAGTAAACAAATGGTTTGTCTGCTCCGAAGAAAAATCTGAAAGCCTATATCTTCATATTAGATCACATATACAAGTTAAACCATTATACTTTATTAAGCATATTCAGGAAGGAAAAAAAGATAAAAGCAATAGGTAATAGATGATGTTACGGCCGTAACAGTGACGTGGCGAGGCTCAGATATCGCCGAATGCGATTGAGCCACGTGGAGGTTTATCTGGCCGAGTCAGCGCCACGACGTCCTCAGACCATTCGGCAAGACGACGCGCACCGCCCGACGACGCTTTTCTAAGACAAACTACCCTCGCCGAAGGTCCGAGATCTCGGCTCGGAGTTCCTCTACCACCTTGTTGGCGCTCAAACCCCCGGAGGGTGTCCCGCCCAATTGAGGTTCGGCCAACCATGCGACCTCCCTGCCACCTCCAATCGGCCGAGTGTCCCCACCCAGGAGGGGTCCCACCTGGGCCGAGGTCGCCGATCCTTCGCCATGAGAAGGGGGGAGATTTTCCAGGTGGCCCCGTGGAGACGGGCCACCTCGGCGAAGCCAGGCGACCTCCTGCCACCACCACCCTCGCCAGGTCGTCCACCCAAGAGGAGGGGTCCACCTGGGCCGAGGTCGGCCGATCCTTCGCTCCTTCGCCAGGTGGCCCCTCGGAGACGGGCCCACCTCGGCCGAAGCCAGGCGATCTCCTGCCACCTCGCCAGGTGTCCACCCAGGAGGGGTCCACCTGGGCTGAGGTCGGCCGATCCTTCGCTACTTCGCCAGGTGGCCCCCCGGAGACGGGCCCACCTCGGCCGAAGCCAGGCGACCTCCTGCCACCTCGCCAGGTGTCCACCCAGGAGGGGTCCACCTGGGCCGAGGTCGGCCGATCCTTCGCTCATTCGCCAGGTGGCCCCCGGAGACGGGCCCACCTCGGCTGAAGCCAGGCGACCTCCTGCCACCTCGCCAGGTGTCCACCCAGGAGGGGTCCACCTGGGCCGAGGTCGGCCAATCCTTCGCTCTTCGCCAGGTGGCCCCCGGAGACGGGCCCACCTCGGCCGAAGCCAGGCGACCTCCTGCTACCTCGCCAGGTGTCCACCCAGGAGGGGTCCACCTGGGCCGAGGTCGGTCGATCCTTCGCTCTTCGCCAGGTGGCCCCTGGAGACGGGTCCAACTCGGCCGAGGTCAGGCCACCCGTACGGAGAAGGTCACAGGGAAGGAGGTGCAGGCCCAGAGGCCATCCCTCGGGCCGTACGAATCCCAAACGGTGCCCCGTACGGAGGGTGACGGCACGCGAAACACCATTTGCCTCGGCCCGACAAGTCCCACAGCCGAGAGGCACGATTCTGACAAGACAGGCCCCATAGATGGATGGCGCCCACGCTTGGGAAAGAGAGCGCTCTCACTGGGCCCGAAGTCTGACCGGCCGCCTTACCAGCGCCGCCCCCCCCCCCTTTTTTCTGTCTTTGCCTTTTCGCCGTTGGGTTCGGCGAACGAGGTCGGAAAGTTGCCGGCCCACCTCGCTGAAAAGGGAAAAGAGAAAAAGACGGGGGAGGGGAGCTTCCCAGGAGGAGAAGACAAGTGCACGACGAAAGGAGATAAAGAGGGAGGGATCTGGAGACGACAAGGCAAGCAACAAGCCTGGGGACAAGGAAGAAGCAGTGGCAAAAGGCCTCGCTCCAAGAGTGAAACCAGAGATCCCGAGAGGGGATCATTTGGCGTGAGCTCGGCAGGCAGGCCCGGCCGAGGTTCTGGTCCCCGGAGTGACTCTCTCACCAGTAAACTCTCTATGTCTGGAACCCTCTCGGGGGGATCGGTCTGGAGAGTCTGTTCCTTCTCGTCGCCTACTGACTTGACCGTCGGAGCTCCCTCACCGGGATCCCCGGCCAGGGTCTCCTAACCCCTTCTTGCAGGTTCGCAGCAGCCGGAGAGGCTCCCTCGCCAGGCGGTCAGGAAGGATCCACGGACCGGAGCCACGGGCGCGGCGGTGAGAGCGGCAACAGATTGGCACGCCAGGTAGGGGGGGCAGGACACCAAACCCAAGCGGGGGCCAGCTTTTTGCAGGTGTCGCGCTCTCTGACGATGGTGGTCACTCGTGGCTGCGAGGCATCCACCAGCCACGTGGGGGAGGTTCACTCCCCTCCAGGGGCCCACAGCCCGGAGAGGGAGCTTCCAGCTCCCCCTCCTCTTCCACCACAGCCCACCCCGACGGACGGACCCCTTGCGGCCGTCATCCAACAGCTGCAGACCTTGACCTCGGTGGTCCGGCAGCTTCAGCATCAGCAGCGGTCCCTGGCCACGCAGCCACAGCCAGGGACCCCCGCGGCCCGAGCCGCGGGGCAGCGTGGGAGCCTGCGCTCCATCCAGGGCAGGCCATCCCATCCGAGGGCCGTCTCCAACCCCGGGGGAGCCACCAAGCTCCCGCAAAAAGAAACTACTCCGGTTCGGAGGATCACGAGAGTCGATCCCCGGCCGACGAGGCCGAAACAGTGCATCGCAGCAAGCGACGCCGAGGCCTGACTTCGCGCCGAGACTGATCGGCGCCCCTTTCACTAGCAGCCTCGGTGGAAGACTCCACCGACGAAGCCATCAGGCGCCAGGCCGAGAGGCGCCTGGAGGAGCATGAGCGCAAGCTAGCGGAGTTCGCCCGCCGATTTGCTGACCTGCAGAACTCGTCGACAGACCCGGCGGGCTACGACTCCCGCCCCCCTTTCTCTGAAGAAATCCAGGCGGAACCAATCCCAAAACGGTTCCGCATGCCGCAGGTGGATCCCTACGACGGGACCACCGACCCTCTGGACCATCTGGAGAGCTACAAAGCTCTCATGAGGGTCCAGGGGGCCACTGACGCTCTTTTGTACATCGCCTTCCCGGCCACCCTCCGGAAGGTCGCTCGAGTCTGGTTCACCCGCCTCGAGCCCGGATCCATTTACTCCTTCCATCAGTTGGAAGGAAAGTTCGTGGCACACTTCGACGCTTGCCGAAAGGTGCCGAGAGAGGTGGACAGCCTCTTCTCCATCCACCAGCAGGACCAGGAGCTGCTCCGGGACTACATCACCCGGTTCAAGACCGCAGCCCTGGAAATCTACAGCTTGGACGAGCCCATCGCCATGCTGGCTTTGAAGCGCGGGCTCAAGACGTCCCGCCTGACCTACTCCCTGGACAAGAAGCAGCCCAGGACGTACTCCGAGCTCCTCCTTCGCGCCCACAAGTACATCCGAGCGGAGGAGACCGACCGCACCCATCGAGAGTTGGACGGGAAGACTCTGAAGAGGCCGCCCCCAAGAGATAACTCGGGAGCTCGGAAGCCCGGGCCATCTGCCGACCCTCGCCCGAATCCAAGGTCGAGGGGCGAAGCCACTCCCGAGCGGAGATACACCCCTCTCCTCGCACCTCGGACGAAAATCCTCATGGAAATCAAGGGCGAGCGCTACCTCCGCCGACCTCCTCCTCAGAACCCGAGAGCCGTCCGAGACAAATCGAAGTACTGCCAGTTCCACCGCGAGCACGGGCACGACACGGAGGAGTGTCGCAACCTGAAGCGGGAGATCGAGGAGCTGATTAGGAGGGGCTACCTCAGGAAGTTCATCAAGAACGAGGCCCCCTCGGAGGGGCAGCCGCTCGCGACCTTACCGCCTGTCCCTGCAATCGATAACCGCCCAACGGAGAAGCCCGTGGGCATGATCTCGCGCGGGGTCGGTCGAGCGGCGAAGAGAGCCAGGGAAGTCGGGAACCCGGAGAATGTAATCCCTCCCGAGGGGGGGGAGGGTAATGATAATGTAAACAACGATGCCGTGGTGGTCGAGATGACCATCGTGAAGCATCCTGTACATCGAATCATGGTGGATAGTGGAAGCTCGGCTGACGTACTTTTTTACGACGCTTTCTCTCGGATGAATTTGTCCCCCGATCGGCTGAAACCGGTGCACACCCCCTGGTAGGTTTTACAAGGGATTCTGTGGGAGTCGAGGGGGAGATCACTCTCCCGGTCACCGCCGGATCCCCACCCCGGCAGGTGACCGTCCTAATAACATTTACCGTCGTCAGGCTCCCTTCGCTTTACAACGCCATTCTCGGGCGTCCCGGGCTCAACCAACTGGACGCCATAATCTCCACGAGAAGGTTGTTGGTACAGTTCCCCATGCCTTCCGGGCTCGGGGAGATGAAGGGGACGACCCAGCCAGTCCCGCTCTGCCTCCAGACGGTCCCGAGCGCCCGGGACGCGGAGCTCGCCCCCGGTATCGACGACCTCGACCTAAGGGAGAAGGAACCCAGGGGAGGGCCTGTAGAGCGCCTGCTGACCTTTCCCCTCGGTTCGGATCCCCTGAAGACGGTGCAGGTCAGGGCCCAGCTCCCTGAAGAAGAACGAACCCGCCTGCTGGGTTCCTCCGCGCCAACGCTGACGTGTTCGCCTGGTCAGCAGCCGACATGCCGGGCATCCCGCCCGAGGTCATCGTGCATAGGCTAAACGTGGACCCAAATTGCCGCCCGGTCCGCCAGAAGAAGAGAAGCTTCGCCATGGAAAGGCAGAAGGCGATTAACGAGGAAGTGGAGAAGCTCCTCGCCACCGGTTTTGTGCGGGAGGTCCAGTATCCCAGCTGGCTGGCAAACGTGGTCATGGTAAGAAAGAGTAGTGGTAAGTGGAGGATCTGTGTGGACTACACCGACCTCAACCGAGCTTGCCCAAAGGACAGCTTCCCTCTTCCAAAGATCGACCAGCTGGTCGACACCACCTCGGGGCACCGCCTCCTGTCGTTCATGGATGCCTTCTCCGGATACAACCAGATCTGAATGAGCCCGGAGGACGAAGAGCACACCGCCTTCATAACTGACCGTGGAACCTTTTGCTACAGGATGATGCCATTTGGCCTCAAGAACGCGGGGGCGACGTACCAACGCCTGGTCAATAGAATTTTCAAAGACCAGATAGGCCGCAACATGCAGGTGTACGTGGATGACATGCTGGTAATGAGCAAACCCGATTCGGACCACGTGGCTGACTTGGCGGAGACGTTCGGCAACCTCCGACGCCATCACACGCCATCAGATGAAGCTGAACCTGGCGAAGTGCGCCTTTGGCGTCTCCGCTGGGAAATTCCTAGGATTTATGGTGACCCAAAGAGGAATCGAGGCCAACCCGGAGAAGGTCCAGGCCATCCTGGATATGGAGCAGCCCGTCTCCAAGAAGCAAGTGTAGCAACTGACAGGCCGAGTTGCGGCCCTCAGCCGTTTTATCTCCAGGTCGGCGGACCGCTGCCGTCCCTTCTTCAAGGTGCTGAGGAAGATGAATGACTTTGCTTGGACCGAGGAATGCCAGCAGGCCTTCGAGGAGCTGAAGAAGACGCTTGCATCGCCACCGCTGCTGTCCAGGCCCGAGGAGGGAGAGGAGCTTATCCTCTACCTAGCGGTTAACCCAGAAGCCGTCAGCTTAGTCTTGGTTCAAACCGATGGCCAGGGGGTCCAGCGGCCGGTGTACTATACCAGCAAGCTTCTCCGTGACACGGAGCTCAGGTATTCTCGGCCCGAGAAACTCGTTTTTGTGCTAATAGTGTCTGCCCAACGTCTCAGGCCCTATTTCCAAGCGCACCCCATCGCTGTCCTGACGGATCAACCGCTGAAAGCGGTGCTCAGCCGACCCGATACTTCGGGACGATTGGCGAAGTGGGCACTAAAGCTCAGCGAGTTCGACATTACGTATAGGCCGAGGTCGGCCATGAAGGCACAGGTGCTAGCCGACTTTTTGGTCGAATGTGCAGGCTTGGGCAAGGAGCCCGAGGAAGGCCCCTCAGGCCGGTCGATGGAGATAGGCACCGACGAGCCCGGAGAGGATGCCTGGATCCTCCATGTAGATGGAGCCTCAAACTCCGGCGGGAGCGGGGCTGGGCTCATCCTTGCCAACAGCAACGGGGTCGTCACCGAATGTGCACTCTGTTTCCAATTTCCCGCGACAAATAACCAGGCGGAGTACGAAGCACTTCTTGCCAGACTGAGAGTCTCCTGCGAGCTGGGCGTAACCAACCTCAAGGCTTTCACTGATTCCCAGCTCGTGGCAGGACAGGTGTCCGGGGAGTACGTCGCACATGACTCCCAAATGGCGAAATACTTGGAGCTCGTCAAGGAGGGCGCGTCCAGATTCCGACGCTTCAACATCTTCCATATCCCCCGTGGGGAGAACGCCCGCGCGGATGCTCTCTCTCGATTGGCGACCCTGCCGGACATAATGCTGGGACGCGCCCATGTGGAGCGCCTTGAGATCCCAAGCCTCGAGGTGCCGGTGGAGGTCCACCAGGTCGGCCATGAACCCAGCTGGATAGACAAGTATGCCGCATACATCACCAATGGCACCCTGCCGGAGGACCGCGAGGCGGCTCGCCTCATCAGGAAGAAGGCCGTGCGGTTCGTCCTAATGGACGGGCAGTTGTATCGAAGGTCCTACTCCTACCCCCTCCTCAAGTGCGTAGGACCCACGGAAGCCAAGCTTGTGCTCCAGGAGATTCACGAAGGCGTCTGCGGGAACCACATGGGGGGCAGGGCATTGGCATACAAGGCCCTCCGTCAGGGCTACTTCTGGGAGACGATGAAGGAAGACGCCGCCGACTTCGTGAAGAAATGCGACCGGTGCCAGCGTCACGCCACGGTGCAACGGCAGCCCTCCAACCCAATCTCCCAGCTCTCAGCCCCCTGGCCATTCGCCCAGTGGGGGATGGACCTCCTGGGCCCATTCCCGCCGGCGTCTGGACAGCGGAAGTTCTTAATAGTGGCCATCGATTATTTTACAAAGTGGGTCGAGGCCGAACCCTTAGCGAGGATCACCGAAGCAAACATCGCCAAGTTCTTTTGGAAGTCCATCGTCTGCCGCTTTGGCCTCCCCCACACCGTGGTCACTGACAACGGGCGCCAGTTCGACTGCCGGGAGTTCGAAGAATTCTGCAGCGACCTCGGCATCAAGCATCGCTTTACCTCGGTGGCGCACCCCCAGACCAATGGGGAGGCCGAAGTCAAAACAGGACCATTCTTCAGGGCCTCCGCACGCGGCTGGACCAGGCCAAGGGCAGGTGGGCCGACGAGCTCCCTAGCATCCTCTGGGCATACCACACCACCCCGAGGACGGCTACCGATGAAACCCCGTTCAACCTCGTCTTCGGAGCTGAGGCGGTCATCCCGGTTGAGCTCAGCCTACCCACGCTGCATGTGGAGCAATACGACGAGGCAGAAAACCTAGCCAGGATGATGCTCAACCTTGACCTTCTCGAGGAAACTCGGGACAAGGCCCGAGTTTGAATGGCGGCATACAGGCAACGTGTGGCCAGGTACTACAACTCCCGAGTGCGGTCGAAGGTTTTTCGTCCCGGAAATTTGGTCCTCCGGCGCGCTGAAGCTTCCCAGCCACGGGAATGCGGTAAGCTCTCACCCAACTGGGAAGGCCCATACCGGGTGGCGGAAGCCCTCCCTCATGGCGCATACTACTTGGAGGAGTTGGGAGGTGCCAGGTTCCCTCGGACATGGAACGCCTCGAACCTAAGGATGTACTATCAGTAATGTAAGGTTCCCTGCGCCCGTAATAAAGTTCCCCCACTTCAAACGCTCCCTTCTCATTTCGATGAAAAAGCCTGCGGCATCGGGTTCAGTTCTGAGATCCTGGGCTTCGGCCTGGAAGGTGGCGCGGAACCCAATTCGCCCATGCAAGCCCGGAGAAAAGCTCGGCAAGCCGTGCAAGGCTTGAGAAAGCCTGCGGCATCGGGTTCAGTCCGGAGATCCTGGGCTTCAGCCTGGAAGGTGGCGCAGAACCCAGTTCGCCCATGTAAGCCCGGAGAACAGCCTGGCAAGCCGCTCAAGGCTTGAGAAAGCCTGTGGCATCGGGTTCAGTCCGAAGATCCTGGGCCTCGGCCTGGAAGGTGGCGCAGAACCCAGTTCGCCCACACAAGCCCAGAGAATAGCCCGGCAAGCTACGCAAGGCTTGAGAAAGCCTGCGACATCGGGTTCAATCCGGAGATCCTGGGCTTCGGCCTGGAAGGTGGCGTAGAACCCAGTTCGCCCACGCAAGCCCGGAGAACAGCCCGGCAAGCCGTGCAAGGCTTGAGAAAGCCTGCGGCATCGGGTTCAGTCCGGAGATCCTGGGCTTTGGCCTGGAAGGTGGCGCAGAACCCAGTTCACCCACGCAAGCCCGGAGAACAGCTCAGCAAGCCGTGCAAGGTTTGAGAAGGCCTGCGGTGTCGAGGCTCAGTCCGGAGGTCCCGGGCTTCGGCCTGGAAGGCGGCGCAGAAACCATGTCACCCGCGCGAATGTGAAGACAATCCCAAAGACGGACCCGCTTAAGGCCTACCCTGCCGCCACGCGATCCGGGAGGCCCCAACCTCCGACTTGAGCAATTGAAGGACCGAGCCAGCGATAGTTCCAGCATTCCATGCCAACATCTCAGATAAAGAGGAAAAAGAGAAGAGAGATGGGATGAACTCGAGGTTTGGTCAAACTAAAACTTCATTAATACAAGCGACCAGTACAAGCCGGGAGTCCCGACAGGCCGGGAGTCCCCAAAAAGAAGAAAAAGAGAAAACACGACTACAACGACGAAGCAGATGAGAGGACAATGGACTCAGTGTGGCGCGGGGTCGGAGCCTTCCGCCGGGGGCGCGGGCGCTGCATCCTCGACTTCTACGGCGGCCGGCTCTTGAGGCTGCTCCGGAGTCGCGGCTTCGCTGGTCGACGGCGCCGCAGGAGTGGCGTCGGCCGCACCGGGGGCCTTGATCTCGACTCCTTGCCTCCTGCCTCCGAGCACCATCCCGCTGAGATCGGGGAAGAAGGCCCCCACCTTCTCCCGGCACATCCGGAACCCCTTCAGGAAGGAGTCCACGGCGGCCTCCGGACCTCCGACGTGTACTCGTCGGAAGCCCGGAATTTCGGGATGGCCTCCTGCGCCTCCCGCTTCACGGCCTCCAGGAGTCCGTTGATGTACACACTCCGGTCCTTCGCCGTGCTCACATCTCACCGGGCCTCCTCCAGCTGGCGCTCCAGCTGGCGCTCCAGCCACTGGGAGTGGGCCTGCAGGCGGGCCTTCTCCGCCGCGTCCTCCTCCGTACGGTGCTGGTAGGAGATCCTCTCCTCCGACAAGGAGGCCTCCAGCTCCTTGTTCCGCCCCTCAGAGCGCGCCAGGTCGGACTGGAGGGCTTGGTTGCTGGCTCGCAGCTCGACCCCCTTTTCCATGAGGTCCTTGACGTCGGTCGCGAGCTTGTCGAGCTTCTCCTTCTCGGCGTCCCTTTGTGCATTCCCTACGAGGAAGTTCCTCAGTAGGAGAACGTCATTTCCGATCTGCACCAGCAAGAACAAACCAGGTCAGGAGAAAAGGAGGCTCGGTTCCAAAAAAAAAAAAAAAAAAAAAAGAAGAGAGAGAGAAGAAGGTGCTCGGGCTTACCGTGAAGAGCTGCGGGAGAATCCCGAGCAAAGCATCCGCATAATCCCGACCGCCCCGAGCTCGGCGGTCCTGGGCGGTGGAGGCATACTCCATGATCTTTTTCGCGAGTCCTTTGTCGTGGATGACCGAGCACCGGTGGGTGATCACCGGCGGCGGAGCTGTTAGGCCGGCTCCTGTGGCGGCTGCCCCCTCGGCTGGGGCCGCGGTCGACGGGCCGGCGGTGGCCACAGGCTGCACCATCGAGGCAGCAGTGACGACGGGACCGGTGCGGGACGGAGCTTCGGGCGGCGGAGCCCCCTCAACAGCGGCGCCACCAGGTCGGGCGGCCGAGGCATCAGCGGCCCCGCCCCGAGGCAACCTAGGCGGGGTTCCGGCGGCCGTCGGGCTGGGTGCGGTCGTCGGCGCGATCTCCCGGCCAGCCTCGGTACGAGCCCTCTTGGCCGCGGGCTCTTCTATTTCGGGGACATCCCTCTGGGCTACGCCCTCCAAGAGACTCTCCAGTGAAAACTTCATTCCTGCAATACAAAAGAACAGAAGGTCAGCCGGCTCGGTCATGAAGAAAAAGGGGGGCAGGAGTCAAAGTCGGGCCGAATCTCACCCGTCTCGCGGATGGGACTGATCCCGGCCTCAAAAAGATTCTGCTCCGAAAGCAGAACATTGAGTGCCGGGACCACGTCGCTCAGGAGCTGGGAGTAGGCCTCCTGGTCCGCCGACTCAACCCAAGAGTTCTGGTTCGGAGACCGGTCCGGTTCACTCCAGGCCCAGTCAACATCTTCGACTGAGGCGAAGAAAAACTGGCTCTTCTAGCCCTTGACCGAGGAAGGGATGTCGAACCGGAGACACCTGGGCCGGGGCGAAATATACCACCAGCCGTCATCGGTGGAGCACTTCTTCAGGGTGAACATGGCCCTGAAGAGGGAGAAACGGGCAACGAACCCGTGGAAGTGACAAAAAACTATAAAAGAGAAGATGACCCGGATGGCATTGGGAGCCAGCTGGGCCGGGACAAGCCGGAAATGGCTGAGAAAAGAAAGGAAGAAGGGATGCAGAGGAAACCGTAGACCCCCAAGGAGGAAGTCTTCGTAGAAGGCTATGCGGCCGGGGCCACTCATGGTGACGCGCTCCCCGGACCGCGGAACAGACAGACGAATGGACCCCGGGATACCGTAAGCATCCCGGAGCAGAGAAAGATCACCTTCGGTCATGGTGGAAGCATGACCGGAGGGACCGGCGGGAAGAAAAGGCAGAGCAGGAAGAGAACGAAGGGGCACGGCGGGAGCAACTGGGGGAGGCCGGATCCCCATAGGGATGCCAATGGTGACACCCCCGGGTTGCAGTCGCCGGCGGATCTCCTCTGGGATCGTCTCCTCGTCTGAGGAGGAAGAAGATGGAGTCCTCGGCCGGGATGGACCGGCCTCGTCCGGATTGGAAGAGACATGGCGATGGCGCGCCATGGAAAAGAGAAGGACAAAGGATTAAAGGGAAAAGAAAGAGAAAGAGGGGAGCCGGAGAAGATGGAGGCACTTACCGAAAATACATCAGACGAGCGCAGGGCAACAGGAGTTAGCCTGCAGCAAACCGCCCGCGGAGCAAGGGGAAAGGCCTCATTCTGGAAAGTCCCCTCCCTTTCAAACTTAGCCGACAGCGACCGTACCCGTCATTCCGCCTCGGGCCACTGGATGATCGCCACGTGAGCGCAAGCCCGACACCGACGCCTCGTTAGCAGGGTAACGGCCTCTGCCTCGAAGTGACGCATTTATTGCCGGCAAGTGGGCGACGCGTGACGGCTTCCCATAGGGTCTCAGGCGCATCGAGCCACGGCGACGAGGATCGTGGTAATTATGATGCAAGATCTTCGCCTCCCCACGTCACGTCCGCATTTAATCCCGACGTTCCGTTCTACGATGCCCCGACGAAACGGCGGGCTGGGGGGCAATTGTTATGGCCGTAACAGTGACGTGGCGAGGCTCAGATACCACCGAATGCGATTGAGCCACGTGGAGGTTTATCCGGCCGAGTCAGCGCCACGTCTTCAAGACCAGGTTCGGCAAGACCGCACCGCCCGATGACTTTCTAAGGCAAACTGCCCTCGCCGAGGTCGAGCTCGGCTCGGAGTTCCTCTACCACCTCGTTGGCGCTCAAACCCGGAGGGGTCCGCCCAAGTGAGGTCGGCCAAACCCAGGCGACCTCCTGCCACCTCGCCAGGTGTCCACCCAGGAGGGGTCCACCTGAGCCGAGGTCGGCCGATCCTTCGCTCCTTTTCCAGGTGGCCCCCGGAGATGGGCCCACCTTGGCCAAAGCCAGGCGACCTCCTGCCACCTCGCCAGGTGTCCACCCAGGAGGGGTCCACCTGGGCCGAGGTCGGCCGATCCTTCGCTCCTTCGCCAGGTGGCCCCCCGGAGACAGGCCCACCTCGACCGAAGCCAGGCGACCTCCTGCCACCTCGCCAGGTGTCCACCCAGGAGCGGTCCACCTGGGCCGAGGTCGGCCGATCCTTCGCTCCTTCACCAGGTGGCCCCCCGGAGACGGGCCCACCTCGGCCGAAGCCAGGCAACCTCCTGCCACCTCGCCAAGTGTCCACCCAGGAGGGGTCCACCTGGGCCGAGGTCGGCCGATCCTTCGCTCCTTCACCAGGTGGCCCCCAGAGACGGGCCCACCTCGGCCGAAGCCAGGCGACCTCCTGCCACCTCGCCAGGTGTCCACCCAGGAGGGGTCCACCTGGGCCGAGGTCGGCCGATCCTTCGCTCTTCGCTAGGTGGCCCCCGGAGACGGGCCCATCTCGGCCGAAGCCAGGCGACCTCCTGCCACCTCGCCAGGTGTCCACCCAGGAGGGGTCCACCTGGGCCGAGGTCGGCCGATCCTTCGCTCTTCGCCAGGTGGCCCCGGAGATGGGTCCAACTCGGCCGAGGTCAGGCCGCCCGTACGAAGAAGGTCACAGGGAAGGAGGCGCAAGCCCAGAGGCCATCCCTCGGGCCGTACGAATCCCAGATGGCGCCCCGTACGGAGGGCGGTGGCACGCGGAACACCATTTGCCTCGGCTCGACAAGTCCCACAGCCGAGAGGCGCGATTCTGACAAGACAGGCCCCATAGACGGATGGCGCCCACGCTTGGGAAAGAGAGCGCTCTCACTGGGCCCGAAGTCTGACCGGCCGCCTTACCAGCGCCGCCCCCCCCCCCCCCCCCCCCTTTTTCTGTCTTTGCCTTTTCTCCGTTGGGTTCGGCGAACGAGGTCAGAAAGTTGCCTGGCCCACCTCGCCGAAAAGGGAAAAGAGAAAAAGATGGGGGAGGGGAGCCTCCCAGGAGGAGAAGACAAGTGCATGACGAAAGGAGATAAAGAGGGAGGGATCTGGAGACGACAAGGTAAGCAACAAGCCTGGGGACAAGGAAGAAGCAGTGGCAAAAGGCCTCGCTCCGAGAGTGAAACCAGAGATCCCGAGAGGGGATCATTTGGCGTGAGCTCAGCAGGCAGGCCCGGCCGAGGTTCTGGTCCCCGGAGTGACTCTCTCACCAGTAAACTCTCTAAGTCTGGAACCCTCTCGGGGGACCGGTCTGGAGAGTCTGTTCCTTCTCGTCGCCTACTGACTTGACCGTCGGAGCTCCCTCACCGGGATCCCCGGCCAGGGTCTCCTAACCCCTTCTTGCAGGTTCACAGCAGCCGGAGAGGCTCCCTCGCCAGGCGATCAGGAAGGATCCACGGACCGGAGCCACGGGCGCGGCGGCGAGAGCGGCAACAGATGACACTTGCTATTTTGATATAAGTAAAAGCCATTGACCTCATTATTTATATTTTATTTATGATAGTTATTGTACAATAGTGGTTAAGCAAGTTAACCAGTAATAGATAGCCGTTCAAAATCATTCTAATGATCGTTGTAACATTATCCAATTTTTTATGGCAGTTATATTGCAAAAATGGAAAAGCAACTCAATCAAAGTAGGCCTATTTATAAAAAATGATAACATCAATATATAATCAAAAGTAATACTAGAGGAATTAGCATTCTTAAACCAAGCTATGAAACATGAATGGAATCATGTATTGTAAATAATAAAATTTAACATATAAACATTCTTAGATAGGTATTTGGAAAAATCACATATCCAATTTAAAGTAAATGTAAAAGAATAATTAACAAGCATAAGAGAATAATAATTGTAAATAGTAATAAGATAATAATTTTGTTAGTTACCAATCACCATTACAACTCGAATTTTATTTTAATCTTGGATTAACATATGTTAGTTTCTTTAATCACAATTCTTAGAAATATGCCTTAGAATAGTGCCTCACACATTTTCGAATTTGGTTTTTATTTTTAGCAATTTCAAGTAAGTATTCTATATTTTCTTCTATATTAAATAATCTTGTTAGTTTATTTAATTATATCCATAATTTTCAAAGCCTCGATTTAATAATCAAAGACATATTTCCATTTAAAAATTATGGATATGATTAAATAAACTAACAAGATTTTTTAATATAGAAAAAAATAAAGAATACTTACTTGAAATTGTTAAAAATAAAAATCAAATCTAAAAAAATGCGAGGCACTATCCTAAGGCATCTTTCTGTCTCACATACAGGAATTATCAGAAATACTATCCCAAGATACGACCCTCCACCTGCAAGTACGATTGTGGAAGAGGTTCGTGGAGACTCTTTTAGCATCCAGGAAGAAGAAAAACTTTATAAATAAAAAGATCAAAAAGATTTTATAAAAAGAGAAAACTAGAAGAAAGTAGGAATAGTTTTGGATGGCTTAGAATAGTATTTCATCATGTTGCCGCCTAGATCGCTGTGGCCGGTAGCTCTTACGTGGCCTAGGTGAGTGGGCTCCGTGCCAGCGTCACCGGGCTCGTTGGTCGGAGACGATCAAGGGGAACATAGTTGTAGTTGGGATGAAAGGGGCTTGGTACTGTAGTGGCCCTCCTGTGGGCCTCTCCGGTGAGGAGTAATCTTCCTCCTTTGGGCGATACCTGCAAAATAGGGGAGACCAGCACCGGGGATTCCGACAAAGGCACTCCGACGATCAAGTCAGCGGGACGATCGAAGGAAATAAGGGACCTCTGAGACGGAGAGCTTGGGGGACTCTCTGCTGCCAGAGGGTGATAGATAATGTAAGAAAGAAGAGAGTGTGTTGTCTCTTACCCCTCTTACCTCCTCCCATTGCTCTTATGTAGACAAGCGGCTCTTGGTATTCAGAGGGGCACGTTCTTCTTGGTATAGGCCTGTGAAGCTTCTGCAGGCCTGGGAGGCTTAGGTAGGTTGGTTAACTTTTCCCTTCTTGATGGTTCAGGAGGTTGGTGGAGGAGCACAGCGCCTTGGATGTGGCACTCCTTCCTGATTGGCATAAGCTGTGATGGGGGCTTTTAATATATCCCTCCTTCGTAGATGGCAGGTTCAGTTTGGCAGAGATGGTGACGTGTCGGGCTGCCATCTAGCCTTCCTCCGTACCTATATTTTGAAAAGCATACCTGGAATGGAATCAAATAAACCGTGGCACATGCTTCGAGATGAGGCAGGCGAGGCTCTTCGTGCGCATGGTTCGAGGTGTCCCATCGCGAGGCTAGGCCACATGGCTTCTCCATGCATGGCGAGGTCTGCAAGGCTAGGCCGCGTAGCCTCTCCATGCATGGTGAGGTATGCAGAGGCATCCACGCACATGGGTCGAGGTGCGCGGGGTAATCGCACGGATCGAGGCACGACATGCAGGATCTCCCCCATGCACGTGGTTCTGGGCATCGGAGCATGCAGAAATGAGATGCAGTCCCGCGGGCAGAGTTGGACCGGGCGTGGGCGGAGCCTGGTGAAGCCAAGCATATGGGCCGAAGCTGGAGGAGCCGGTCTTGGGCACGATGTCGCCGAGCTGGGGTCCCACTAGGCTGAGGTGTGGGCGCGCCAGGCGGCCGTGCCGCAGTGCCGAGCTCGGGGAGCCGGGGCTCGGTGGTGCTGGTCTCTCACAGGCAGAGCCGGAGAGGGCAGGGGTGCGCTGCGCGGAGCTGACCTAGGGCACGGGAGTGCCAGACCGAACGGGTCCTGCCGGATCGAGGCCAGAGCGGGGCCGAGGGCGCGGGAGCGTGCCATTCTCCTGCGGGCATGGCCGGACTGGTCAGATTAGGGCGGAGCCGTGCGCTGGCATGGTGACCTCGTTCGGAGCAGGGCCCTGCTGCCCTGGGGCACAGAGCTGGGGCAGGGTCTCACCAGATCGGAGCCGGAGCGGGCGGATCCGAGGCATGGAGCCAGAGCCGCACAGGTGACTGCAGATGATCTATGCCGCGTCCCTACAAGCATGGCCGGACCTGGGAGCTCTGTCTCGGAGCCGGAGTCAGACCCAGGCAGGCGAAGCCAGACTGGGTGGAGGTGGAGTACGCCGGACTGGGGTGAGGCGGAAGCCTCCCATGGGCGAGCTGGGCGTCGGACGAGAGCACGCGGAGCTGGAGGGGACGCGCGGGTGACTGGGTCACGCGGAGCCGGACGTGTGCCGTGCCGGGCTCGGAGGCTCCTGGACCGTGCCGTGCTGGGCACGGAGGCTCTTGGACGGTGCAGTGCCGGAGCCAAGGAGAGGTCGGGGTGTGCGGAGGCGAGCTGGGGGCCGGCCTTCGTGCCGTGGGCGAGGTCGGGCGGAGCCATGCAGGTCGCTGGCGGGGTGCCGTCGGGCTGAGCCGGACCGGACGAGGGCCGCATCGGGCTCAGAGGCTCCTGGACCGTGCCGCGCTGGGCACGGAGGCTCCTGGATGGTGCAGTGTCGAAGCCAAGGAGAGGCCGGGGCGTGCGGAGGCGAGCTGGGGGCTGGCCTTCGTGCCACGGGCGAGGTCGGGCGGAGCCACGCGGGTCGCTGCCGGGGTGCCGTCGGGCTGAGCCGGACCGGACGAGGGCCGCGCCGGGCTCGGAGGCTCCTGGACTGTGCCGCGCTGGGCACAGAGGCTCCTGGACGGTGCAGTGCCGGAGCCAAGGAGAGGCCGGGGTGTGCGGAGGCGAGCTGGGGGCCGACCTTCGCGTCGTGGGCGAGGTCGGGTGGAGCCACGCGGGTCACTGCCGAGGTGCCGTCGGGCTGAACCAGACCGGACGAGGGCCGCGCCGGGCTCGCAGGCTCCTGGACCGTGCCACGCTGGGCACGGAGGCTCCTGGACGGTGCAGTGCCGGAGCCAAGGAGAGGCCGGGGTGTGCGGAGGTGAGCTGGGGGCCGGCCTTCGCGCCGTGGGCGAGGTCAGGCGGAGCCACGCGGGTCGCTGCCGGGGTGCCGTCGGGCTGAGCCGGACTAGACGAGGGCCGCGCCGGGCTCGGAGGCTCCTAGACCGTGCCGCGCTGGGCATGGAGGCTCCTGGACGGTGTAGTGCCGGAGCTGGAGCTCGGGCGGTGCGGGACTGGATTCGGTCGGGGGCGTGCCATGGTCGAGCCGAGCTGGACTCGACGGTCGAAGTGAGGCCGAGGTACTGAGGTTCCCCGTCGAGGTGGGGCTGAGCCGAGTTGGATCCAGGCTACCACGAGCAGAGCTTATTGGCGGAAGAGGTCCGTGCGGGCCTGCCGAGCTGGACCGGCACTTGCAGAGCTGCCGAGCTGAGCTGAACTACAGAAGTTGGACTTCTCATGGCCGAGGTGAGGCCGAGGTACTGGTTCACCGCTGAGGTGGGGCCGAGCCGAGCTAGGCTGAACTGCCACATGGCCAAAGTGGGGCCGAGCCGAGCTGGGCTGAACCGCCACATGGCCGAAGTGGGGCCGAGGTGGAGAGGTGCCTGACCGAGGTGTAGAAGTACGTGGCCGCGCCAGCCTCCAAGGAGGATGCGTGTCAGGGCCGAATGGATCTTGTTTACTATTGTAACAGATGCCCCCACTCCCTGGGTCCAAAACATCTTCATTTTGGATAACGGGAGTATTATCACCCATTCGGCTCTACACCTTAGCGGGCTCTGTACCGACTGCAAGAAGTTAGTCGCTAAATGAAACTGAACTTACCAGAGGTTAGCTGTTGGTCTTTGAAGGCCTAAGTGAAGGCATCAAGTCTGGCTGTCCTTTTCATGAATAGGGAATGTCCTGCAACACAACTTAAAAGGTGTTGTCTTCGAAACTTACCTGCCTATAGGTGTTTTTACCTTGAGTTAGGTGTTTCATGATGATGCCAGTTCTTCTTTGACTAGGTAGAAGGTGGTACCATGGAGGCATAGGTTGGTGAGGTGCATAACTTGGGTGCTCACATATATGACCGGGCATATAGTTCAGGTGGCCGAGTTTAGAATATCTGTCGGAACCTTTGATGAAGGTATTGAAGTTGCTAGAAGATAGGAGCCATCCCGGATGAAGAAGCCCAAGGAGTTGCAGAGAGAAATCAACTCCGGTCAGATGCTCGACCTCGGGGGAGCAATGCTCGACCACGGGGGAGCTGTCCTGGCGGAGGAACTCAAGGGAGCAGGAATTCGACTCAGGCTAGATGCTCGACCTCAAGGGGACAATGCTCGACCTCGGGGGAGCCATCCTGGCGGAGGAACTCAAGGGAGCAGGAGTTCGACTTAGGCTAGATGCTCGACCTCGAGGGGGCAATGATCGACCTCGGGGGAGCCATCCTGGCAGAGGAACTCAAGGGAGCAGGAGTTCGACTCAGGCCAGATGCTCGACCTCGAGGGGGCAATGCTCGACCTCGGGGGAGCCATCCTGGTGGAGGAACTCAAGGGAGCAGGAGTTCGACTCAGGCCAGATGCTCGACCTCGAGGGGGCAATGCTCGCCCTCGGGGGAGCCATCCTGGCGGAGGAACTCAAGGGAGAAGGAGTTCGACTCAGGCCAGATGCTTGACCTCGAGGGGGCAATGCTCGACCTCGGGGAGCCATCCTGGTGGAGGAACTCAAGGGAGCAGGAGTTCGACTCAGGCCAGATGCTCGACCTCGGGGGGGCCATCCTGGTGGAGGAACTCAAGGGAGCAGGAGTTCGACTCAGGCCAGATGCTCAACCTCGAGGGGGCAATGCTCACCCTCGGGGGAGCCATCTTGGCGGAGGAACTCAAGGGAGAAGGAGTTCGACTCAGGCCAGATGCTCGACCTCGAAGGGGCAATGCTCGACCTCGGGGGAGCCATCCTGGCGGAGGAACTCAAGGGAGAACACGCGGACTGAAGTCCAAGCCTTCATGCTGGAACTGGGTTTCGAGGCATCTTCCAGATTGAAGTCCGGGATCACGTGGGGGAATCGGGTTCCGCGCCACCTTCCAGACTGAAGTCCAGGATCATGTGGGGGAATCAGGTTCTGCATGATGCAGAACAAAGAACAAAGAAGCGTATGCGGAAGTAAAATTAAGATTAATTCTTTTTTTTATTTTTATTTTTTTATATTTCAGAAATTGGCTTCGACTCAAAGTAAAGCTAAACTACGTTGAAGGAAACTAGGTAAGGATTGAAAGCACAGTTTAGAAGAAACTAAATTATCAGAGTAGTTCAGAAGTAACGGATCGCTGGTGGTTGAGAAACTCCCAGACCTAGGGTTTCGCTCTGAACTTTCAACAGAACAAAAATAGAGAGGAGAGATGGTTTACTAACCAGACAATGATCTTCTCAGGATTTTGGTGGAAGAACTCTCTCGAGCAGATTGTTGGATCCTCGGATTCGGCTATCTTCGCAATGGATCCTCCAATACTGGCCTGTGGTTTGGTCGGCTTCTCCTGGTCTCAAGATCTGGGAAAGAAGAGGAACAAGTGATGGAATTCAGAAACTCAAGAAAAGATTTTACCAGGTTGAAGAACTTGAAAGCCGAAGTTGTTGAAATCGGGATTCTCCTGGAGGCCGATCTGACTTCCTCTTAGAATTGCTGTAGACCTGAAGTATCTGGACTGGAGCTGGATGCTGGTGGCCGGCCTGGACTTGGAGAGGGTGGCCGTGAGAAGAGGAATAGACTAGGGCTTGGTGGAAAAAGAGGGTGATGGCGGCTAGGGTTTGGGAGTGGAGTGGCTAACCTAGGGTTTGGGGTTTTGGAGATCTCTCACCTCCTCAAGGTTCCAGGGGAACCCGGATTTACTCCCTCACGGAGCTCAACACCTGGAAGCAAGTGCGAAAAAGAGAAAACACAAGTTTGCTCATAAAAAAATTTCTTTCATTCATCTGATTGGTGTAAACTTACAAGAGGGGTTTAATTTATAAGGCTTTACAAGGGAGGAGGGTTTCACATCTTCCAATGTGGGACTAAAAGGAGGGGATCTACAAATTAGGGTAAATCATACACATATGGTCGGCCAAGGTACCAAAAAAATTGGATTTGGGTTATAAAAGGCAGGTAGATGGCGCCACCTTGCTTGGATCTTCAAGAAAAATTTCTTCCCTTCCATGGATCAACTCTTTTGGACTCCTCCTTTTCTTCCTCCCTAAGTCAAGGTCCTTCCCATCTTTGTTTTGGATGTCTTTGGCAGGTAGTGGGCGCCCCCTTGAAGTTCTCTTCCAAGAGAATTTCTTCCCTTCTTTGCTTTGGGTTTCTTGGGAAAGTCTTGGCCGCCCCCCTTGATTTGTGGTCTCTTGGTGGACTTCTCTTTATCTAGCGCATGAGAGAAGGAAGTTGCCATCTGTGGAGTGGGGACCAATGGCTGCTGGATGTAGATATGGCACCCCTTGGACTGGGAGTGTGGCTGGGAGTGTGGTGTCCACTTGCCTGGTCTTGGGAGAAAATGTAACATCCCAGGTTGAAACCCTAGTCCACTACTGAGTCAACATGACTCAACAAAATAAAATGCAGGTAATGTAGACTCAAGCTAAATTGAGTTGATCTAGTCAACTCTTATTACAAACCAAAAACCCTAATTCTTCGGGCAAGGTTAATTAGAGATCCAGATGGAGCTCTGAAGTCTTCTTCTGAGTCTGGTGCCCGCACCAATTCTCCCAGGGTGGGAGGAACTCGACCCTGTCGAGTATGGATCAAGTTGGCTCTGGTATCTCTCCAAGAGGTCTGGGTCCAGCTCTTGTAACTCTTCTCGGGAGATCCAAGAGTCATCAGAATCTGGCCTTCCTAGCCAGCGGACCAGGTATCTTTGGTATCCTCGATTACGAGTAGAGATAACCTGATCATCCAGGATCTTTTCAATATGCTCTTTCCTCACAGGCCAATTTGTTGGTGGACACACAGGGTCAGGTTCACTCTCAAGAGCAGGATTAGGTTCAAAAGCCTCACTGGGAATCACAGCTGGCTCCCTATACTCTACTAGGTCTGTAATGTTGAAAGTGGAGCTAATGCCCAGTTCTGGAGGCAACTCGAGCACATAGGCATTGGATCCTACTCTCTTTACCACTCAAAATGGTCCAGCTCCCCTAGCGTGTAACTTTCTAACGGTTCCAGGAGGAAACCGTTCAGGCCTTAACCTAATCATTATATAGTCTGCTTCGTCAAAAGTTTTGACTCGCCTTTGAGAATCAGCCAATTTCTTATAAGTTTTGTTACTTAAATTTATTTTGGCTTGAATTTCTTTATGCAAGTCTTTTATATGCTGTGCAAAAACTTCGGCAGACTCGGAGACCCGTGTGTGGACTGGTAAAGGAGCTAGGTCAAGAGGTGTGTGGGGTTTGTAACCATGCACAATTTCAAATGGACTTTTACCCGTAGACCTATTGACCGAGTCATTATATGCAAATTCAGCTCTAGGTAAGTACAAATCCCAGTTCCTAATGTTTTCACCAACAAGGCACCTTAGCAGATTGCCTAAACTACGGTTCACTACTTCGGTTTGGCCGTCAGTCTGGGGATGATAGGCAGTTGAAAACTTAAGTTTCGTCCCTAACTTATGCCAAAGGGTTTTCCAGAAATAGCTGGTGAACCGAACATCCCTATCTGAAACAATGGTCTTGGGTAGGCCATGGAGTCGAACTATCTCATTAAAGAACAGGGTGGCTACCTTAGACGCATCAAATGTTTGGGAACAAGGCAAGAAATGGGCCATCTTGGAAAATCGATCTACTACAACACAGATAGAGTCATGCCTCCTCTGGGTCTTAGGAAAACCTAACACAAAGTCCATGCTCACATCTTGCCAAGGACGATCTGGGACAGGGAGTGGGGTATAAAGGCCGGTGTTCTGTTTTCGCTGTTTGGCAACAGCGCAGGTCCGACACCTAGCCACAATGTGTGCTACATCTCTTTTTAAGCTAGGCCAGAAAAAATGGTCTTCAATAGCCAGGGTGGTCTTATCTTTTCCGAAATGGCCAGCTAAACCTCCAGCATGAGTTTCCCAAATCAAGAATTCCCTAAGAGAGGTTCTAGGGATGCAAAGCCTATTCTTAAAGAACAGAAAGCCATCTAAAAGGGAATAATCCTTATGTTCACTAGATGGTCCTTGAGTTAGATCCTGGTATACAGTCTTGAAATCCGGACACGACCCATATTCTTCTTTGATTTGCTCAAACCCTATGACTTCAGCCCTAACAGAATTCAACAACAAAGATCGACGACTAAGGGCATCAGCTACCTTATTTTCAGACCCAGCCTTATGCTTCAAAACAAAAGTATAGGACTGGATATATTCTACCCACTTAGCATGCCTAGGGTTAAGCTTCTTCTGAGAATTCAAGAATCTAAGAGCCTCATGGTCCGAAAACAGCATAAATTCTTGCGGTAGTAAATAATGTCTCCAGTAACGCAAAGCTTGCACTACCGCATAAAATTCCTTATCATAGGTAGAATACCTAAGCTTAGCATCATTAAGTTTTTCACTAAAGAATGCTACGGGATGGTTCTCTTGGCTTAGGACTCCACCTATACCTACTCCTGAAGCATCACAGGCAACCTCAAATACCTTTGAAAAGTCTGGTAGTCTCAAAATGGGTGCCTGGGTCATCCTATCCTTAAGATCTAGGAAGGCTTTATGGGCTGCTTTGGTCCACTGAAATTCTCCCTTCCTGATGCAGTCTGTGATAGGAGCAACTACGGTACTAAACCCCTTGATGAATCGCCTATAGAAGGTAGCCAAGCCATGGAAACTTCTGACTTCATGCACACTGGTCGGCTCTGGCCATTCTACTATGGACCTAATCTTTTCAGGGTCGGCAGCCACGCCGTCAGGGGTTACAACAAATCCAAGGAAGATAATTCTACTGGTCATAAATTCACACTTTTTGAGATTACCGTAGAGACTATCATTCCTCAAAACTTGACAGACTTGTCTAAGGTGGCCTAGGTGATCTGCAGGGGTCTTACTATAGATCAGGATGTCATCAAAATAGACCACTACAAACTTCCCTATGAAAGCTCTAAGTACCTGGGTCATAATCCTCATGAAAGTACTAGGGGCATTGGACAACCCAAAAGGCATAACAACCCATTCATAGAGACCATCCTTAGTTTTGAAGGCTGTTTTCCACTCATCCCCTGGTCTAATCCTAACATGATGATAGCCACTCTTGAGATCAATTTTAGAAAAAACCATGGCACCGGCCATCATATCAAGCATGTCATCTAGTCTAGGGATGGGGAACCTATACTTGATTGTGATCTTATTGATGGCACGACTGTCAACACACATCCTCCATGTGTCATCCTTCTTCGGGGTTAGAAGTGCAGGGACTGCACAAGGGCTAAGACTCTCTCTAATGAACCCCTTCCTCAACAATTCACCAACCTGCTTTTGCAGTTCTTTATGCTCCGATGGATTCATCCTATAATGGGGCAAGTTGGGTAAAGTAGCTCCTGGGACTAAATCTATGGAATGCTGAATATCCCTAAGAGGTGGAAGGTGGTCTGGCAGATCCTCGGGAAAAACATCCTCAAATTCTTCTAATAAAGGCTTAACTTCCTGAGGAGGCTCTGAGGGTGTAGGAGTCCTAAGTTCCTTAGCAGTCAACATCCAAATGGGTGAACCACTATGAATTTCTTGTTCTAGATCTTTGGCACTAATTAGGTTCACTCCAGTCTTCATCTCCCTAACCTTACTGGTTCCTTTAGCTACCTTGTCCTTAGGAGGGACTGAATGGATTGTGATTTTCTTCCCATTGAAACTAAAGACACAGGTGTTGGATTTTCCTAAGAGGGTGGCATCATGATCATACAACCAAGGTCTTCCAAGAATTATACTGCTCACCCCCATGGGCAAGACATCACACCAAATCTTCTCTTGATAGGATTGCATTTGGATTTGGACCTGACATCTAGACTGGATGGGTATAGAGGTAGAGTCTACCCAAGAAACCTTATAGGGGTTGGGGTGGGGAACTGGGGTTAAGCCTAACATTTTGACAGTGCTAGTAGAAATGGCATTCACACAGCTCCCACTATCTATGATGATTTTACAAACCTTATCCCCTAGTTTAAGGAAAGTCTGTAGGATGTTGGTCCTACGCCAATCTTCCTGAACTTTAGTCTGGGACAGGATGCATCTTACAACCCCTAAGTGGTCAGATTCAGTGGATTCTTCCTCTCCTTCATACTCATCAACCAAATTCATTCCGGCCTCATAAACTTCTTCTTCAAACTCCTCATTAGGCTCGGAACTCTCTTCCCCTCCCTCTTCTATATATAGGGATCTACGAGGGCACTGGCTAGAAACATGACCTACCTTATGATACTTAAAACAAGCTATGGCTGTGCACTGAGTGGAGATATGACCGGGCTTCTGGCACTTAAAACAGACGATACTAGGGGTTCTCTGGGTGTCAGGTGCCTTACCTTTGTCCATGGGCCTAGGGGTGGGGATACCCTGATTAGGCTTGCTAGGGGTAACCTGGCTAGGTCCATTTCTTGGGATTGGGGCACTAACCCTAGATGGCATGGGTCCTCTCTGAAACTTCTCAGTGTTCAGTGCAATCTGATAGGCTTGGTCTAGGTCAGTAACCTCTCTAAGAAATAACTCTCTCTTAATATCTTCCCTAAGTCCAGTCCTAAATCTAGACAAAGTGACCTCATGGGCTTCACTCACATCACATCTCATCAGGTATTCGTCAAAGGTGGTTATGTAGTCTGAAACAGATCGGTTCCCTTGTTTCAAAGTCTGCCATTGGTCTAACAGATTTTGCTGGTATGAAATGGGTAGGTACTTGTCTCTAAGTTTCTCTTCAATACCCTGCCAAGTGGTTATGGGCTCTACATTTCGTCTTCTAGTGGTCAGCTCAATGTTCCCCCAGTATAACCTAGCTTGACGTATTAATTTCATCTTGGCAAACTTGAATTTCCTTTCCTCAGACATGGCATACCACTCAAAGTACTGGTCCATCTCACCCTCCCAATCAGAATACACCTTAGGATTTAGGCTACCATCAAAAGTGGGTGCATCTAACTTGATGTTTCGAATGAACCTATCATCTCTATCCTCAGGTTCTGGGTCAGGCCTCCTATGATTAGGTTCAGGATCTCGGTATAAAGGTCTTCTAGGCTCTTGGTGTGGGTGAGGTTGAGTCACATTAAAATCTGGGTCAGGAGTCTAATTTTGATGCCTAGGTTCCTCAAGTACTTGGACTCGATCCCTAAGCTGGGCAAAATTCTCATTCATATCCTGACTTAATTTGTTCATACTCTCTGTAAGAGCTCTAACCATGGCCTCTAAATCAGGTTGGGTTTGACCAGGTTGGTAGGGTACTCCATTCCGGGTAGACATGATGCAAGCAAACACACAAAATGAGACTCAACTGAACGACTATGGGCTAACTAGACCTAGAGCCCAAACTAGATGCCCAATCAGAGTGGCAAGCTAGCCTGTAGTAACTCAGGACCCAGTCAGGCAGGTGTAAGGGGAGTGTTAGGTCCCTGAATGCCAATCCTAGACACCAATCAGAGATTGGCCAGGTAGGCGGACCAGCACACAAGCCCTTCGAGATGGAATCCCTGAACCACCATTCTAGACACTGAGTACAAAGCACACACAGAGTAACCAGACAAACTGACTCAACACTAGCCTTGACCAGACTTGTTGATGTCCCTAGCCTACTAGGGCAAATTAGGTCTAATCAAATTTTAGATTAAAGGCTTAGGTTCGAATGAGTGGGTGGTGGTTTTGGGCTAAGGAGAGGTTATCAACTCCTCCCCTTATCTTAGATGCTCAAATGCCCTTAAGATGAATTAAGAGATGAACACTCAAAAATAATTGGAATGTAGAATACAAAAATAGAGTTACAGTAATTTAATTCTCAAAAATCCCACAGAAACCAATAAATCACAGGAAAATTATGAAAATAGTTTCAATTATATTGGTTTCAGCAAAACAAAAATCATCGAATTTGAAGTTACCTGCAGTGAGAAATAATTCTCGCAACAGGGAAATTACGGGCTGAAAATAGAGTACTTCCCCGTTTACAATTCCTGCTACGAAGTTGTAACCCAACGGATCCCCTACACGCCCTAGGAACACCCCATGGAATGGGAAGAGGAGGTTTGAACCTCGCTTCGTTACTAGGACCGGACGTCCTGGGGAGTCTACTTCGAGCAGACAAAGTAAAAAGAGAGAGACTCAAACAAGCAATCAAAATAGAAACCCTAGACAGGGCTCTGATACCAAAATGATGCAGAACAAAGAACAAAGAAGCGTATGCGGAAGTAAAATTAAGATTAATTCTTTTTTTTTTTTTTTTATATATTTTAGAAATTGGCTTCGACTCAAAGTAAAGCTAAACTACGTTGAAGGAAACTAGGTAAGGATTGAAAGCACAGTTTAGAAGAAACTAAATTATCAGAGTAGTTCAGAAGTAACGGATCGCTGGGGGTTGAGAAACTCCCAGACCTAGGGTTTCGCTCTGAACTTTCAACAGAACAAAAATAGAGAGGAGAGATGGTTTACTAACCAGACAGTGATCTTCTCAGGATTTTGGTGGAAGAACTCTCTCGAGCAGATTGTTGGATCCTCGGATTCGGCTATCTTCGCTATGGATCCTCCAATACTGGCCTGTGGTTTGGTCAGCTTCTCCTGGTCTCAAGATCTGGGAAAGAAGAGGAACAAGTGATGGAATTCAGAAACTCAAGAAAAGATTTTCCCAGGTTGAAGAACTTGAAAGCCGAAGTTGTTGAAATCGGGATTCTCCTGGAGGCCGATCTGACTTCCTCTTAGAATTGCTGTTGACCTGAAGTATCTGGACTGGAGCTGGATGCTGGTGGCCGGCCTGGACTTGGAGAGGGTGGCCGTGAGAAGAGGAATAGACTAGGGCTTGGTGGAAAAAGAGGGTGATGGCGGCTAGGGTTTGGGAGTGGAGTGGCTAACCTAGGGTTTGGGGTTTTGGAGATCTCTCACCTCCTCAAGGTTCCAGGGGAACCCGGATTTACTCCCTCACGGAGCTCAACACCTGGAAGCAAGTGCGGAAAAGAGAAAACACAAGTTTGCTCATAAAAAAATTTCTTTCATTCATCTGATTGGTGTAAACTTACAAGAGGGGTTTAATTTATAAGGCTTTACAAGGGAGGAGGGTTTCACATCTTTCCATGTGGGACTAAAAGGAGGGGATCTACAAATTAGGGTAAATCATACACATATGGTCGGCCAAGGTACCAAAAAAATTAGATTTGGGTTATAAAAGGCAGGTAGATGGCGCCACCTTGCTTGGATCTTCAAGAAAAATTTCTTCCCTTCCATGGATCAACTCTTTTGGACTCCTCCTTTTCTTCCTCCCTAAGTCAAGGTCCTTCCCATCTTTGTTTTGGATGTCTTTGGCAGGTAGTGGGCGCCCCCTTGAAGTTCTCTTCCAAGAGAATTTCTTCCCTTCTTTGCTTTGGGTTTCTTGGGAAAGTCTTGGCCGCCCCCCTTGATTTGTGGTCTCTTGGTGGACTTCTCTTTATCTGGCGCATGAGAGAAGGAAGTTGCCATCTATGGAGTGGGGACCAATGGCTGCTGGATGTAGATATGGTGCCCCTTGGACTGGGAGTGTGGCTGGGAGTGTGGTGTCCACTTGCCTGGTCTTGGGAGAAAATATAACATCCCAGGTTGAAACCCTAGTCCACTACTGAGTCAACATGACTCAACAAAATAAAATGCAGGTAATGTAGACTCAAGCTAAATTGAGTTGATCTAGTCAACTCTTATTACAAACCAAAAATCCTAATTCTTCGGGCAAGGTTAATCAGAGATCCAGATGGAGCTCTGAAGTCTTCTTCTGAGTCTGGTGCCCGCACCACTGCACCACCTTCCAGACTGAAGTCCAGGATCACATGGGGGAATCAGGTTTCGCGCCACCTTCCAGACTAAAGTCCAGGATCACATGGGGGAATCGGGTTCCGTGCCACCTTCCAAACTGAAGTCCAGGATCACGTGGGGGAACTGGGTTCCGCGCCACCTTCCAGACCGAAGTCTGGGACTTTGCTTCGGAACCAGGTTCCACGCGAACTTCTGGACTGAATCCCGGGGTCGCAGGCTGGAGTTGAGCCTTGCACGACCTACCGAGCTGTTCTCCAAGATTTTGTACCGGAACTGGGTTCCGTTATGCTGGAACTGGGATCCTGGCTTCCTTCGTCAAACTCGGAGTCAGACAGATGAGCTCCTGTAATGATGAAAAGCAAAGTTGCACCAAAGATGAACTTTAATTTTTGAGGAGGGATTCTTACATCCTTCATGAGGTGGCAGAGCTGTTTGGCATGCTAGGAGGCGAGCCATAGATGGTTGGACCTTCAGAGCTACTTATGGACATCTCCGGACTATGGTCAGGAGGTAGATGCGGGGTTCAATGAAGAGCTTGGCTTCAGCTCGACTGAATCAAGAGGCATGACTCCAGCTCGACTCTATTTGATTTCAGCTTGGCTGAGCTGAGGAGCTTGACTTCAGCTCTTAACTTCGCCGAACTTGGAGTTGGACAGGTGAGTTCTTGTATTGGTGAAGAACAAAGTTGCACCAGAGAGGAACTTTAATTATTGAGGAGGGATTCTTACATCCTTCGTGAGGTGGCAGAGCTGCTGGTTCGCCATGCTAGGAGGGCCGTGAATGGTTGGGCCTCCGAAGTTTCCTATGGTGGTTGGCCTTGCACATCCCTATGGCCGAGGATGTTTAATGATGTTGGTGACGATCATGCTTTTATTAATTTTGTACCACCTGATGCCCATGTCGCATGGAGGAACAGGACCACCCTTTGCATCATGTTCGCATGATGTGGAGGGCAAAGTCCTACTCCAAAGTTTCGCATGATATGCGTGAAGTGACTGAGCCTTCACTGCTTCTTCATTTTGGGAATCATGCTTCGTTCGTTGCCTTCCCCAACCATAGTAGGGGTTAGTTTTCTTCATCTTCAATGGGAGGCTGACCTTAGTAGGGAGCTTGATTGACTCTTAGCTTGAACGCAGAGCTTTGGCAGCTTCTTGGCTTTGGCACGGGACCTCTGGTGTTTCCCGTCTCGAGGTGTTGGAGAGCTCCCGAGAGCTTTTCCTGTAGAACCGTGACACGGTTTTTCATTGTATAAATGTAGCGGAGAAGGAGTTACCTGTTGAGCTCCAGTCATATGAATGGATAAAGATATGTTCCTTCCTTGAGCTGGTTGGGATCAAATTCGCCGGTCGCCCTCTCAGGAGAGAATGAGGCTCCTTTGCATGGAAGAATAGAACTCGGTTGCATGGGGGAGCACCTTAGTTGCTTGGGAGCTTGAGGCTCCGCTGCATGAGGAAGATGACCCCGTAGAGTGGGAGAAATGAGATCCTGGGAGAGAGCCCGTTGCATGGGAGGAAGCTTCCGTTGCATGGGAGGAAGCTTCATGGGAGAACGAGGCTTTGTGAGAGAGCCCGTTGCATGGGAGCATGGTACCCCTTTTCATGGGAGCTTGAGGCTCCGTTGATGACATCATAGGAGCCCTTCCTTGGGAAGGGATATGACTCCTCTGCATGGGAGAACAAGGCTCCATTGCACGGAGGAGGAGGAGCTCCGTGGCATGGGAGCAAGCTTCGTTGCACAAGGGAGATGAAACCCCTGTTACATGGGGGAAGTTTCGTTGAGTGGGAGCAAGCCCCATTGCATGGGAGCATACTCCGTTGCATGGGCTTCTTTCTTCTTCACGATGGCCAGATCCTTCCTCCCTCTATTCTCTTTTTTTTTTTTCTTTTTTTTTTTTAGTGGGGCTCTTGGATGGTGGCACCGCCGGGAGGTGGCTCCATCCTTGGCCTGATGTCAGTTGCCCCGTCAAGGGTGGCGATGCACCTTCACAGCTCAAGATTTTTGGTCGAGGCCGCTCCTTGGAGCCTCAAGAGAGAGGGAGAAGTTCTTGTGCCCCCATCCCCATGCCCCCGGTCTGCCCTCCAGGGACTAAGGACAAAGGTGGAAACCATCATCCCACCTTATTGAGGAGCATGGATCTGCCCCCCTACTTGGTGCGCCAATCTGTTGCCGCCTAGATCGTCGTGGCCAGTAGCTCTTAGTGGCCTAGGTGAGTGGGCTCCATGCCAGCGTCACCGGTCTCGTTGGTCGGAGACGATCAAGGAGAACATAGTCATAGTTGGGATGAAAGGGGCTTGGTACTGTAGTGGCCCTCCTGTGGGCCTCTCTGGTGAGGAGTAATCTTCCTCCTTATTGTCCCTCCGTTGGGCGATACCTGCAAAACAGGGAAGACCTGCACCGGGGATTTCGGCAAAGGCACTCCGATGATCAAGTTAGCGGGATGATCAAAGGAAATAAGGGACCTCTGAGATGGAGAGCTTGGGGGACTCTCTGCTGCCAGAGGGTGATAGATAATGTAAGAAAGAAGAGAGTGTGTTGTCTCTTACCCCTCTTATCTCCTCTCGCTGCTCTTATGTAGACGAGCGGCTCTTGGTGTTTAGAGGGGCACGTTCTTCTTGGTATAGGCCTGTGAAGCTTCTGCTGGCCTGGGAGGCTTAGGTAGGTTGGTCAACTTCCCCCTTCTTGATGGTTCAGGAGGTTGGTAGAGGAGCACAGCGCCTTGGATGTGGCACTCCTTCCTGATTGGCGTAAGCTATGATGGGGGCTTTTAATATAGCCCTCCTTTGTAGATGGTGGGTTCAATTTGGCAGAGATGGTGACGTGTCGGGCTGCCATCTAGCCTTCCTCCGTACCTATATTTTGAAAAGCATACCTGGAATGGAATCAAATAAACCATGGCACATGCTTCGAGATGAGGCAGGCGAGGCTCTTCATGCGCATGGTTCGAGGTGTCTCGTCGCAAGGCTAGGCTGCATGGCTTCTCCATGCATGGCGAGGTCTGCAAGGCTAGGCCGCGTAGCCTCTCCATGCATGGCGAGGTCTGCAAAGGCCTCCACGCACACGGGTCGAGGTGCGCGGGTAATCGCACGGATCGAGGCACGACATGCAGGGTCTTCCCCATGCACGTGGTTCTAGGCATCGAAGCATGCAAAAATGAGATGCAGTCCCACGGGCAGAGTCGGACCGGGCATGGGCGGAGCCGGGTGAAGCCAGGCATGCGGGCCAGAGCCGGAGGAGCCGGTCCTGGGCACGATGTCGCCGAGCCGGGGTCCCACCGGGCTGAGGTGTGGGCACGCCAGGCGACCGTGCCGCAGTGCCGAGCTGGGGGAGCCGGGGCTCGGTGGTGCTGGTCTCCCACAGGCGGAGCCGAAGCGGGGAGGGGTGCGCTGCGCGGAGCTGACCTAGGGCGCGGGAGTGCCAGATCGAACAGGTCCCGCCGGACTGAGGCCAGAGCGGGGCCGAGGGCGCGGGAGCGTGCCATGCTTCTGAGGGCGTGGCTGGACTGGTCAGATCAGGGTGGAGCCGTGCGCTGGCGCGGTGACCTCGTCCGTAGCAGGGCCTTGTCGCCCTGGGGCACCGAGCTGGGGCAGGGTCTCGCCAGACCAGAGCCGGAGCGGGCGGATCCAAGGCGCGGAGCCGGAGCCGCACAGGCGACCGCAGATGATCCGTGCCGTGTCCCTGCGAGCATGGCCAGACCTGGGAGCTCTGTCTCGGAGCCAGAGTCAAACCCAGGCAGGCGGAGCCAGACTGGGTGGAGGTGGAGCGCACCGGACTGGGGTGAGGCAGAGGCCTCCCACGGGCGAGCTGGGCGCCGGACGGGAGCACGAGGAGCCGGAGGGGATGTGCGGGTGACTGGGTCATGCGGAGCCAGACGTGTGCCGCGCCGGGCTCGGAGGCTCCTGGACCGTGCCACGCTGGGCATGGAGGCTCTTGGACGGTGCAGTGCCGGAGCCAAGGAGATGCCGGGGTGTGTGGTCGCGAGCTGGGGGCCGGCCTTCGCGCTGTGAGCTAGGTCGGGCGGAGCCACGCGGGTCGCTGCCGGGGTGCTGTCGGGCTGAGCCGGACTGGACGAGGGCCATGCCAGGCTCGGAGGCTCCTGGACCGTGTCGTGCTAGGCACGGAGGCTCCTGGACGGTGCAGTGCCGGAGCCAAGGAGAGGCCGGGGCATGCGGAGGCGAGCTGGGGGCCGGCCTTCGTGCCGCGGGTGAGGTCGGGCGGAGCCACGCGGGTCGCTGCCGGGGTGCCGTCGGGCTGAGCCGGACCTGACGAGGGCCGTGCCGGGCTCGGAGGCTCTTGGACCGTGTCGCGCTGGGCACGAAGGCTCCTGGACGGTGCAGTGCCGGAGCCAAAGAGAGGCCGGGGTGTGCGGAGGCGAGCTGGGGGCCGGCCTTCGCACCACGGGCGAGGTCGGGCGGAGCCACGCGGGTCGCTGCCAGGGTGCCGTTGTGCTGAACCGGACCGGACGAGGGCCACAGCGGGCTCGGAGGCTCCTGGACCGTGCCACGCTGGGCACGGAGGTTCCTGGATGGTGTTGTGCCGGAGCCAAGGACAGGTCGGGGTGTGCAGAGGCGAGCTGGGGGCTGGCCTTCGTGCTGCGTGCGAGGTCAGGCGGAGCCATGCGGGTCACTGCCGGGGTGCCGTCAGGCTGAGCTAGACCGGACGAGGGCTGCGCCGGGCTTGGAGGCTCTTGGACCGTGCCATGCTGGGCACGGAGGCTCCTGGACGGTGCAGTGCCGGAGCTGGAGCTCGGGCGGCGCGGGACTGGATTCGGTCGGGGGTGTGCCGTGGTCGAGCCGAGCTGGACTCGACGGTCGAAGTGAGGCCGAGGTACTGAGGTTCCCCGCCGAGGTGGGGCTGAGCCGAGCTGGATCCAGGCTGCCACGAGCGGAGCTTATTGGCGGAAGAGCTCCACACGGGCCTGCCGAGCTGGACCGGCACATGCAGAGCTGCCGAGCTGAACTGAACTACAGAAGTTGGACTTTCATGGCCGAGGTGAGGCCGAGGTACTGGTTCACCGCCGAGGTGGGGCCAAGCCGAGCTGGGCTGAACCGCCACATGGCCGAAGTGGGGCCGAGCCGAGCTGGGCTGAACCGCCACATGGCCGAAGTGGGGCCGAGCCGAGCTGGGCTGAACCGCCACATTACCGAAGTGGGGCCGAGGTGGGGAGGTGCCTGACCGAGGTGTAGAAGTACGTGGCCATGCCAGCCTCCAAGGAGGACGCGTGTCAGGGCCGAATGGATCTTGTTTACTATTGTAACACATCACATATATAATAAGGATCCAAAAGGTCCTTTTATAAGTATCAAATCTGACCATTTTGATTTTTATTGATTTATTAAAGTCTGTAACAAGAAGTTCAATGGTTAGAAATTAAAAGTATAATATTTAAATTATTTAAGTCTAACAATCAAATAATTAAAATTTCAATGATCAAATTATTAAAAACTCTAATGATTAAATCATTAAAAACTTCAATGGTTAAATCATTAAAATTAAAAATTAATTATTAAAGAGAATTTGGATTTTTCTAACAATCCCCTTCGAAATCTAAAATTTTTGAAAATAATAAAATATAAATTTATGGGTGCTTGTACTATGCAATAGGCAAGGTATCTTTACAAGACTTGATCTTACTTAGAATAAGTGATTTTTATCTAAAGAAATCAAAATGAACTAGGTTTCAAACTACCTTTCTTTAATCCAGACTTCAACTACCATATACATAGTATAGAATTTTCTATCACAAATCTATGCATTAATGGCTCTGCATATATATCTTAATTTTTTTCATGAGAGCTCTTAAAATTGCCAATGTCTCTAGCCATGGCTATACATAGATACTCTTACATAGATAAGCCATTCCAAAGATGTGTGTAGTATCACATCTCAAGAAATAACTCTCAGATCTCATTCAGATATAAACTCTTTCTAACCACTACATAGGAGCACTAATTATCATGGGGATATGATAGAGTCTATGACTCCTATATCAAACAAACTATATATGCTTCATAACCAACAAATCAGCTTGTTATTATTATATTGAACCTCCTTCAAGGAATCTCTTATCATAGAGGTTGGATTTTCACTATTGGAAGGTCCTTTATAGATTAAACCACATCCCTCTTGATGATTTTAAGATCTTACTCCTATTTAAGCCTTTAGTAAGGTAAATTGATGAAAACTTTTTTTAATAAATATTTGGGTATATCAGAATTGAGCTCTCATAATAAAATTGATTCCAAATACCATTAATAGATTTAAGTTGTAGTAAATACATGAATATCATACAAAAGCAATGTTATATGTTCATTCAATATATTGTATCAAATAATCATCCATAAAATTTGAGTGATATAAAAATATGTATGCATGTTGAATATATAAATCTATATAAATATAGTCATGTTTGTACATGAAGCATAAGTCAATATCCATATTTGCTTAGTTTAGGATATATTTAAATATCAGTGAAACAAATACAAGTAACACATCACCGATTAGCTAATATTTCATAGTCCAAATTTTAAGTATTAGAAAATCATGTGAATTATCTTTCATATCTCTCAAGTATTAAAAAAAAAAACTAATATGTATTTCATAACCAATATGGTAGGCCTCTTATCTATCAATTATTTGGAGGCCATATGACAAATTTCTCCTAAATATGCTTTGATCAGGAATCTCATGACAAACTCTATTTTCTTAGCTTGCAGATGGCCAAATATTTATCAATATCATATAAACATGTGATGCTTGCCTAACAAGCTATAATCTATTGATAAAGATTAGATGTTATGGAATTTCTCATCTATCTTTGTTTTTACCATAAAAACTACTCCTTTATGAAGATTACAAAAAATAGAAGGAAAAATATTACAAAAAGTATAATCATGTATAGCCTTCCTTATATAAGGGGTGCAAAATGTTTAAAGAATATAGAGTTGAAAAATTATGTATATAATACTTGACATTTAGGTCATTATAATTACACATAATCTCACTATTTTGTATGTCCATGAGATCAACAAAGAAAATTACATATAGAACTACAAAATAATTTTACGCTTGAATAAAGGAAGACATGTCATGAAAGAAAACTAGTTGTAATGGATAGTTCAACCTATTTTAATGCCTAATCAGAGTTTCTTATCTAGTGTATTTAGAATATATATGCAATATTAAAAAATCAAATATGGATAATGAAATATGATCATATATACTACTATACAGTTTATTATAAGTAAACATATTGAGATCTTAACTATCAACCAATAATCAGAAGAATGCTGAGCAAGCTGTTTACTTTCATTTAATAATTTTCAAATATAAATTAGAAGCTCAAAAATAGAATTAGACTACTGCATTAGAAATTAACTCGCAAACCTTATATATTTGTTTATCCAGCAAGAAAATAGTCATGAGAACAATGAATATATTATGATTGATAACTATGCCATTAAATAACCCAATGTAAGAGTAGCTATGGTTTCCATGTACAATACAAAGGAAGGGGCCAAAGAACATTATCCATTGTATCATTATATTAGGCATTATTTTAAACTTTGGGAGAAAGAATATGATAATTGTTGGCATAGAGTCCCTGTTCTGGCTGGTCGGAGCTATTGGATTGCAGGACCGCTTCCTTGTTCACCTGCAAAACAAATATCTTGCCGGAGTTGCTCCGACGGGGGATACTCCGATGCCTAAGTCAGAGGCGGGCTCCAGCCACAGAATGGGGAAGGTGAGGAAAAATGGAGGGAAAAGACTCTGAGATTTGTCGAGTATATTGTGCCTCTTACCTCGAGCATTCCCTCTTACCATTATTTATAAGGAGCCATCCAGCCTACGGTTCTGTTCTTCTTCCAGCGGTTATGGTGGAGAGTTAATTCCTCCCTCATGATCTGCAGTCGTGGGTTGTCGTCGAATGGTTCTGGCCAGACCGAAGATGTTGTTGCTGGAGTTACGTACCCTGATGTGTCCTGGAGATAGTCGATGGTAACCGTTGGTTACCATTTCTAGTCGTGCTTGTCGTGGTGTAAGATAGATCATGAATCCATCTTCAGACTTTCCTTTTAGGAAAATTCCCGTAATCAGATTGGGAATGTCTTCATCCCCGGATCTTCTCGAGATGGATCAGAGATCCTGTCTTTGGCATAGATCAGGAACTTGACCTTTGTCATAGGTCGAAGACTATGTTTTCATATGAACCGAAGAACGTGTCTTCGGGAGTCGGATCGGGTTGGTGATTTTGTTTTCAGGAGCCGAAGGACTTGGTCTTCGGTGAGAGCTGAAGATGTGACCCAAAGGTCTTATCTTCAGGTGCTGTAGATTCGTAAAGGTTTTTGGCTTGCCCGTAGGTTTTCCAGCTCTTCCTGAATACCTGGGTCCAAAATTTGTGGTTCGGAAGGCAAGGCTTCGACCGGCTGAACCGGTGGTTGGATCGTACTTAGACTGAGATATCCTAACAGTTGCCCCCTACTCTCAGTCTTCGAAGCAATGGTTTGCCTCGAAGAGTGAGAGTATCAATGATTTGTCGTTTTCCTTTTGGGGGATGGTGTAGTGGATGATCGTAAAGATCTCTGATTGGACTGTCCATCATAATTGCTAGTCGATTTGATGCAGTAGTGGACAGTTATCATTTTCTGATTGAGGGAGGAGAAAGGAGTGGGCGGCTCAGGGACCGTTCTTTCTTTTTTCGCTACATGGCAGTTCAACCAATCTTTTGGTTGGGATTCTGTTGGATGATGAGCATGCTTCATCTCGACCGTTGATCCAAATGAATTATACCCAAAGATTGTTTCTTGTCACATCAGCTTGGCAGAGTTTTAAGGCTTTTTGCCTCTTTTTGGGAAAAAGAGAAGGTCCGATTGAGGAAGCTTCTTCAACTTCGATCTTCGCTCAGCTTTCCCTTTTCTTGGCTATCAGTTTTTTTCTACAGGTAGAACTTTCTTTCTGCTCTTTTGCTTCGTTATTTTATCATGGCTGAATCTGTAGAAAGTCGAGAGGGATAGGTTGGGCCTTTGGGAGCCAGTGACGTAGTGAGTCCGGAATCAATTCCTAGCTCTATTTCACCGGGAAAGATGATTCATCTTCGGGAGCACATCGCATTCCCGAGGAGTTTCCTTTCATCCTTCTTGCATCTGAGGAATGGGTGAACAAACCTCCTCCTGGGTGCTTGGTCGTGTACAAAGACCACTTGAAGGCTAGGCTCCGATTTTCTTTGCATCCTTTTTTTATCAAAGTCTTTCGTTTGTATCAAGTGGTGCCTGCGCAGCTAACTCCAAATAGCATTATGAACATCTGTGGATTTTTGGTTCGATGCCGCATAGCTAACATAGAACCCAGGACCAACTTGTTTACCACCCTCTTTATGCTCAAGAGGGATTTTCACGGTGATGGATGGTAGGTGATCGGTCCTCGGCCAGGCCACAAGATCATCAAGGACAAGCCTAGTGCCATCCATGGATGGAAACCCACCTTCATCTTTGTGTTGTCTATCGACCCGTGTGGCTTCGATAGCATTTGGAAGAAGCCACGCTTGATCGCCAATGATGGAAAAAAGGTTTTGGCGACCGACCAGTCTGATTATAATCTGTTGACTGACTCGAAAACTGTTCCTATCCATGAGTTGTTGAGGAGAGGAACCTCTATCGGGCAGGGATTAGCAGGTTTCCTGCATTAGGTATAGATGATGAAAGTTTTTCACTTCTTTTCTCCCCTTTAGGTCATAGTTCAGTTGACTTAGAGAAGTTTTTCTATTTGCAGGCGATGGAATGAAGGCTAGTCTGAGCTGGCTCCACCAAACTTCTGAGAAGAGGGTAGCACAGGCCCCTCTTACGAGATCAGCAATTCGGAAGAGGGTCCGAAGAGATGGTCTTGAAGGGGACAAGGGCACTTCATCCTCCCGGGGAACCTTAGGGGAAAATGTGGTGTCGACGGTGGAGGCCCCGATAGGGCCTCATCCAGTCGAACCTCTGCCAGCAGCTACCTCTCCAGTTCGTACGAGGGAGAGTTCATCTCCGGCAGCTGATGTTCCATTGCCCTGCCCCCTGTAGTGGACAAGGGCAAGGCTCCACAAGTCGAGGGGGAGTCCGTTCGAGAGGCTTCTCTAGCTGGGAGCTGTCCTGCGGACTCTTCGGAGTTTTCCCCCGTGAGGGGTCTGTTAGTCCCCGCTATTGCTAGGCGGGCACTGAAGGGAACTTTGTTGCCTCATGATTTAGCAATCATCCAAAGCTGGAGCCTCACCAGAATATATGATTCTGCCTTTTCTTCCCTGCAACAGGTGAGATCTTCAACACCTTCCCCTTGCCTGGAATGCTATTTGGTCTGTGACTTTACCTCATCGATGTAGTTGGTCTACGACATTACCTTCATGGAGGAGGGCTTGGGGAATGTCGATAACCTTATCCATGGCCTCAAGGAGGAGCTCCACACAGCTAGAGTTGAAAGAGAAGGAGTTGAAGAGCTGAAGCAGTCCATGAAAATTGTCTCATCCCACGGACGCTGAGGTTTGTGGACTGAGGGGCGAGCTGAAAAGTGCCTAGTTGACAATTACAGAGCAAAGGGCATGGTTTGAGGAGGAGTAGGAGGCAAGTCGAATCCTGGAGCAAGCTGCCAAAGAGGACCAAGAAAGTGGAGAGCTTGACCAAGGTGGCTGAGGAGGCTACTAGGAGAGCCAAAGAGGCGATCTTGGAGTCCAAGGTGGCTAGAAGGGAATCCGCGATCCTGAAAATGCTGGCAAGTGATGCCGTAGCAGACATTAGGAAATCCTCTCAGTTCCTAGGAGGAGATGAATGAGGCAACCTATATGCTATCGACATGGCTTTAATGATGGGCTACCAAGGTCAGGGGGGCTTTCCACACTTTGATCTTTCTGGTGTCCCCCTTTCGACATAGTTGAAGAAGAAGAAGAAGAAGAAGAAGAAGAAGAAAAGAAAAGAAGAAGAAGAAGAAGAAGAGAAGAAGAGAAAATAAGAGAAGAAAAGAAGAAGAAGAAGAGAAGAAGAAGATGTGGGAGAAATTGGGGAGATGTCCAACCCAAGGGGGGAGATTCTGGTGTGGTCGAAGACATTGGTGCAGATTTGGCATAGGCCGAAGGGTTTGACAGGGCTGAAGAGTTGCCACACTTGAGAGAGGAGGCTCCTGCCTCAATAGAAGGCCTAGAAGAGGTTCAACTCTAATCTCGACCCCGGAGGGGGTTCAGGCTGAGAGGAAGTCCAAGTTGAAGGCTCTCCGATCCCAACCCAAATCGACGAAACCCTTACCGCACATATTGACAATTGCTTCAATCCTATGGTGTTGGGTCCCCTCCAGCTTATGTCTAGCAATCCATGTAGCTTTAGGCATTGTCTTCTCTCTTCTTTTTTTTTTTTGTAGTTGACAACTCTTGAATGACAACTTTTTTGGACTATAAAGTGGCTTTCTCCTCTTTTGTATGTGCCATGTCGTATCTTCGAATATAGCTCGGATAAGGTTGTTGGTCTGATCGACAGTTAGGGCTTCACTACTCTCTCTCTCTCTCTTCTGTTAGTTGAAAAGTAAAGGCCGAAGACCATTTAGTTGGCGATCGCATTGAAGACAAATTCTGAAGTAATTGGGATGCCGTTGCCGGTGACTGTTTATGGCCAACAGGCTGACATTACTTTTATTTCATAATTAGACCACCCATCAAAGGATAGACATGACAGACAGGTGTCACCTTCCCGTTGATGGATGATTAAGAAACCTCGATCGTGGTTCTCGTTGCTTGCGCTGGGTGCATCAACATTCGAATGGTCACATTCTCTTGCACCATAGGTGCCACCAAATCTCTCTTTTCCTAAAAGGAGCCATTAATGCTGTTGCACATGATAGAAATTCTTTCAGATTTGTGGCAACCGCGTTTGTTTTCCCAAGAGCTCTCAAGCGGTCATCCGGGTCTCGAGGCGATGCCCCGACACGTGGCACCTTCTGATGCGCTTGAGAAAGGGTGTGGGGCACGTCTCTTGGTGGCCAGTCATGGGTGTAAGGCCCTTATAAATGGGTCCCTTGTCCTCCCCTGTCGAAAGCCATCACAAGTTCAGACCCCCACTTTGGAAATTCCTCTTCTTTCTCTGTCATTTCAAAAAACTGAAGTTCAGCATCTCTGAGCTCCGTAGGGCGGCGAAGAGAAGGGCTATTGGTACTGGAGCCAGGAGCAGTCTCACATTCCCCGGATTGAGTGACGATGATGAGTCGGTCATCGATTGCTTGGGAAGGAAGGTTCGCATCCTGGGGCTCAACTAGAGGGGGCCGGGCCCAAGTCGAAGCGGCCGTTGCAGAGGGCGGAGGAGGCCAAGAAGAAGGTGGCAGATGCCATTCGAACTTCAAGCATCTTCTGCTTTCAAAGAGGAGGTTGTCGAGGCGGCTCTAACTCTTATCATCAGGGGTTCCAGGAATGTAGGGGTAAGGCCTTCAAGTTTTATGACTTGAAGGGTCTTGACAACATCAAGCCCTCAGTTCCCTTCCCTGGACATGAATTCGACTCTGATTTTGAGGAGTTGGATTCTGATCTAGAGAGGAACCATGGGCCCCCTTCATCCTCTTCCAAGACTCCCCTCGTCGGCATGGAAAAGGGCTGGCGGGCGGTTATTGAATGTGCTTCCCCAATTCCTGCAGTCTCTTTTTTTTCTTTTCTCTCTTTATGAGAGTTTTCTTTTCTTTTCTTTTTTTTGTAAAAAACTCAAAAAGAAATGACATATCTTAACTTTTCTGACCTTTTCCTGTAATCTCCCTATGATTTGTTGAATCATGGTATGCCAGAGCGTAGATTTCTTAGACCACTTGTGATCTGTGAAGGAGAGATGAGATCGGCTGGACTGTCTTATGAGTGTTTGTTGCTGACAGGAAGGACAACATAGGTCTATTCAAGCATATTTTGGGTTTACCGTTGGGTAGGGCATCTGTGCCATCCCAGTGTATTTCTGTCATGATCAAGGTAGGCTGTTCAGGCCAATCCTGGCGCGTCTTCGAATTTCCATAGGGTAGGCTATGAAAATGTCCCTGCGCCTTCTTTAGTATAAGGTAGGCTGGTCAGACCCGCCCGGCATGTCTTCGGGTTTTTCGTAGGTAGTTTACTTGAATCGTCCCTGTGCCTTCTTTAGCATAAGGTAGGATGGTAGGCCCACCCCGGCACATCTTCGGATGTTCCGTAGGGTAGGTTACCTTGAACCGTCCCTGTGCCTTGGATCTTTTTGGTGGTCCGATGGGCCATCCATTCCACTCGTCGGACATGCCGATAAGATGAGTATATCAGACTCTCCTTTGCACCATTTGTAGATTCCTCAGATCGTGCCATTCAAGCCATTGTCATTTTGTTGATGTAATAGGCCGTGTAGAGTTGGGCAAATTTGCACAAGAAAGTAGGGGTCAGTTTATTGATAGTATTTGCGAAGGTTTTGTACATTCCATGGCCGGGACAGAATTTTTCTCTCTAGGATCTTGAGTCGATACATTCCTAGACGTATGACTTCTTCAACTAGGTATGGACCTTCCCAGTTGGGGAAAGTTTGCTCTGTTTCGCCGCCTGGACACTTATTCTTTCACAATACCATGTCCCTTGTGCGAAATATTTGATTCTTCACTCTGGAATTATAATATTTGGCGACCCTTTGCTGGTACAATCGCCATTCTTATCTGGGCTTGAAGCCCGTTGCTTGGCATAGATCTAGGTCGATCCTTCTATGGTTGGAATTTTCAAGCTCTTCATAGTTGTCGATTCTTAAGGACTGGAGCGAGACTTTGGTAGGAAGAACAGCTTCGATACCGTATATGCCAGGTTGGACGGAGATTTGTCCGTAGCCATCCTTGGGGTAGTTCGGTATGCCCAGAGGACGGAGGTCAGCTCTCGGTCCAAAGTCCTTTGACGGCGTTCAACCTTGTCTTCAGGCCATGGAGATGGTCCGATTAGTTACTTCGGCTTCTCGGTTGGACTGTGGGTGGGCAACGAAAGTTAGCCGATGTTGAACATGGTACCGAGCACAGAAGTCCTTAAACTTCGAATTATCAAACTTTCTCTCGTTATCTGTGATTATTGTATGTGGAATCCTGAACCGGAAGATAATGAAATTTTTAACAAAATTCTCAACTTTGCCTTCTGTGATTTGGGCTAACGTTGGGCTTCGATCCACTTTGTGAAGTAGTCGATAGCTACAAGGAGGAACTTCCTCTATCCAGAAGTAGGTAAAAATGGACCGAGAATATCCATCCCCTGCTGGGTAAAGGGCCAAGGGGCTGTCAGTTGAGTCAAGTGACTTGCAGGTTGCCTCTGGATGTTGGCATACCTTTGGCATTGATTGCACCTTCGTATGAAGTCAGTCAAATCTTTTTGATGGAAGGTCCCTAATATTCTTGGCGAATGATCTTGTATGCTAAAGACCTACCTTCCAAGTGATCTCCACATATGCCCTCATGAACTTCTTTCAGGGCGTAGTCCATGTCTGTTGGTCCCAAGCATTTTAGCAGAGGTTGAGAAAATGATCTCTTGTAGAGTGTTTCCGTCTAAGATGACATATTGGGATGCCATCTAGCAGATTTTTTTAGCTTCTACTTATCTTCCGACAGAGTGTCTTCATTCAGGAACTTGACAATGCGATCCATCCAAGTTGGTTCAGTCTCAATCTGATGAACCTCTATAGCTTCTTCAACTATACTTGGAGTTTTGAGGTGCTCAACAAAAATGATGGGGACTAATATGCATGCCATTTTTTTGTATGTTTTTACATGTTGAGTTAGGTGATTAATTCCTGAATTTCAGATTAAATAAGTTGTAGAGAATTTTTATGAATTTTAAAGATCAGCATGCAGATTAGGTCCTAGAAAAGTAGAAAAGAAGGATCGCCGGGGCTGAGAAGCCTCGGTTAGGGCAAGTTCTCCTCTAATAAAACTACTGGAGGTAGAGGGGGTGTACCTGACAAGTCTGTGAAGATCGCAGCAAAGGGTCTCTCGTTCCTCGCGGATGCGGCCTAGAAAATCGAGCAAAAGACCCTGGATACCCGGAGCTTTCTGCTCGGTGATCCGATTGAGGCTTGGCTGGAGTCGTTGGATTCGTAGGAACTCGGGGACCTGTAAACGACCTATCAGGGGTTAGAAAACTCACAAAGGAACAAGAAAACAAAGAAAAAATAGCAAGGAAAGGCTTCTTTTGGAGTGGGCATCCAGGGATCTGAGATGCTTGTTGGCAGCAGGAAGATGCAGCACTGGAAAACTCTCGCAAACCCTTTATGCCGCCATAGCAGTAGGTATCACACAACTCAATAGAAGAACTCAAGGTTTTCATTCATCAAAATTCCCTACAAATAATTTTGATCTGAATTCGGGAATTAATCACCTAACTCACACGTAAAACATACAAAAAAATGGCATGCATATTAGTCCCCGATCAAAAAGTGCGACCGAGAGACTCCGGATTGTTTGTAGCAAGTCGAGATAGCGCATTTGCCCGGGAGTTCTCTGATCGAGGAACATGGATAATCTCGAAGTGTTCCAGTTGAGAGAATAGAATTTGTACCTTCTTCAAGTATTGCACCATGGTAGGATCCCTGGCTTCATACTCTCCTTTAACCTGGTTCACTACCAGCTGGGTCCAAAAAAGCCTGGAGTCTTTGAACTCCCAAACTCTTAGTGATCCGAAGTCCTGTGAGCAGGGCTTCATATTCGGCTTGGTTGTTTTGAAGCATGGAAGGAGAACCGAAGTTCATACTCTATAGTGTGGCCGTCGGTTCGGCCAGTATAGACTGGCTCCACATCAAACGGCATTAGAAGCTCCATCTACATGAAGCACCCAAACGGACTCCGTATCCTTTAGAATCCCCTCTTTTGCTGAAAGTACTTCATCTTCGAATTTCCAGGTGCACTCAGCCAGGAAATTTGAAAGTACCTAGGCTTTCATAGCCGTTCGGGGCTGGAAGCTGATATCGAATTTGCTCAGCTTTACGACCCACTTGGCTTTCCTCCCTAAGATATCAGGGGATCGAGAAGGCCTTCAGGGGATCAGTCAGTACCACGATGGCATGGGCATGGAAATATGGCCATAGTTGCTTTGCCGTAACTACTAGGGAGTATATCAGCTTCTGTATGTTCGCATACCTTGTCTCAGCATCATGTAGAACTTTCCTGATGTATAGATTGGCTTGTGAGAGCCGTCTTCGTCTCTTCGGACAAGGACCGAGCTGATAGCTTCATCTGAAATGGAAAGGTATAAGTAAAGCACCTCACCCTCTTAAGGTTTGGAGAGCAGAGGCGGGGTCTCTAAATACTTCTTCAGCTTTTCAAAGCAGTACGACAGTCTTTAGACCATTTGAAGCTCTTTGACTGCCAAAGTACCTTGAAGAATGGAAGACACTTCTCAACCGAACGAGAAATGAACCTACTTAAGTGACAATTCTTCCTGTTAACTGTTGGACTTCTTTCTTGCAGGAGGGTGCCTCATATCTTTTAAAGCCTGGATCTTCACAGGATTTGCTTCGATTCCTCGTTGGGTAATGAGAAAATCCAAAAACTTACCCGAAGTGATCCCAAAGCGTACTTTATCAGATTCAGCTTCATGCGATAGCATTGCAGAGCGCTGAATGATTCCTCCAGGTCCTGGATGTGATCTTTTTTTGAGAAGGCTTTTGATGATTATGTCATCGATATAGGCCTCCATGTTCCTTCCCAGTTGCTCCTCGAACACTTTGTTAATTAATCTCTGAAATGTCGCTCCGGCATTTTTGAGCCCAATGGCATCATCTTGTAGCAGTACAGGCCTTTGTCGGTGACAAAGGCTATCTTCTCGTCATCTCGGGATCCATTCAGATCTGATTATAGCTAGAGAAAGCATCCATGAAGCTCAGTAGTTGGTGGCCGGCGGTGGCATCGACCAGCTGATCAGTTTTTTGGGAGAGGGAAGCTATCTTTTGGGCAAGCCTTGTTGAGGTCCGTATAGTCAATGCAGATCTTCTACCTGCCATTAGCTTTTTTCACCATCACTACATTAGCCAACCACTCAGATAGTGGGCCTCTCGGATGAATCATTCTTGAGGAGCTTGCTTACTTCATCGTCTATTGCTTTCTGTCTTTCAGGGGCGAAGCTTCTCTTCTTTTGTCGGACTGGTTTATACCTGAGGGTTACTTCCATTCGATGAGTGATTACTTTGACGGAAATTTCCGGCATGTCCGAAGCTGACCAGGCAAAGACATTGGCATTATCTCTAAGGAAACGAATCATCTCTATTTTGGTTTTTTATCAAGCATACTCTCAATTTGCACGACTTTGGTGGGGTCCTCTTTCATTAAGGGTACTAGGATAGTTCTTTCCATGGGTTCACCAAAGTCTGCGGTGGGATCCCTTGGATCCAGCTGATCAGGGTTGCAGAATCATTGGAATGCTTGTCTTGAATCATCAGGCATTGTCGCGCCACTCTCTGGTCTCCTCTAACTTCTCCAACACCATTCCTGGTGGGGAAGCACACTAGGAGATAATAAGAAGACACCATGGACACCATCCAAAGTTTGTTCAAGGCATGCCGTCCCAAAATAATGTTGTAGGCCGAGGGGGTTCGGACTGCCATGAAGTTGATCGGTAGTGTCTTTCATCAAGGTTCAGTGCCAAGAGTTACATGTAGTACTATCTCCCCCTCGGCATCAACCTGATTACCCCCAAAGCCAGTAAATGGAATGGGGGATCTTCGTAGTTGATGTCTAGGAAAACACATCTTAGAGAATGCATCGTAGATCAAGATATCAGTCGAACTTCAATTATCAACCAGAAGTGTTGTACATCATAGTTGGCCACAACGACCGAGATTACAATAGGGTCGTCGTGCGGGAGCCGAACTCCCGCAAGGTCATCATCGGAGAAGAGAATGGCATTATTGTCCTTAAGTTGCTTCGAGATGTCATCTTCGTCCCTTCTCCAGTTGGTAGGTCGATGTATCATCCCAAGTCCTCCGTTGGTAGGCCTTTGATTTGGCATTTCGGCCTCTTCAGGAGTTGGTTGAGGAACAGTAGCTTCCGACCGATGTCCTTGGTGACCAATATACCACCCCAGATACCCCCTTTTGATGAGATCCTCAATTGCATTTCAGTTGGATGCATCTTCAGTGTTATGGTCGTGGTCCCGGTGGAATCGGTAGTTTTTGTTCCTATTCCATACAGAAGAGGATGCCTTCATAAGACGGGGCCGCTGGAGAAAGTTTTCTTTCTCAATCTTATGAGGATTTTTTCTCGAGGGAGGTTGAGTGGGGTGTAGGAGTCGATCTTCCACCTAATGCTCTAGGCCTGGGGGGACTCCTTCAGCGGTCAGTATACTTGTTATTATTGGAGATTGGGGAACCTTGTCCCCTGTTGTTTTTCTTTTTTGAAGGGGGCTTCCCTTCGATCAGTCGTCGGTTTGCCGCCTGCTCTTCAGCATCGGCATATTTCTGAGCCCTTGTGAGTAGCTCAGCGTAGCTTTTGAGAAACTTCTTGTCCAGGAAAAGGTGAGCTTGGATATGCGAAGCCCCTTCTTTAATGCAGACATGGCCACATGCTTGTTGAGATCGGGGATCTCGAGTATTGCCGCATTAAACCTGGAGATGTAATCTCGCATGCTTTCTCCTTCATTCTGATGAAGGAGGAACAACATATCCATATTTCGGGGGTCTTGTGGCAAGTCCTGAAATGCAAGACAAACAATTTCTCTAACTCGGAAAAAGAATCGATAGTACCTGGACGTATATGGAGTACCACATCTGAGCAGCTTTCTTCAGAGTGGCTGGGAATGCGAGGCAGTACATCATGTCAGAGGCTCCTTGAATCATCATATGGGCTAAAACTGCCCAAATGATCATAAGGATCAGAGGTGCCATCATAGGATTTCATCTGGGGAACCCTGAAGTGCCGAGGAATGACTTTGATCATGATACGGTCGGTGTAGGGAGGATGCATATCACATACTACCACATCGTAGTGATCCTGCTGCTCCCGATCCTTGCCATCTCTGATTGATGGCCTTGAACTTTCCATCGTAATCAGGGATGGTCTGCTTTGGTACTTCCGCTATAGGAGTAGAATCTTCAAAGGATGGTGAAGAAGTTTCCTAGGCCTTTTCCCTTTCTGTGGAGGAAGCCTAGGTATTTCTGAACTTTGGCCTCAAGAGAGGGCCGAGGACGATGAGAAGGGTATGCGGACCCCTCTCGAGGGGCCTTCCTCCTCCGGGACCTTGAGCTATGTCCGGAGGTTGCCGGTGGGTTTCCCACCGGAAAAGTTTTCTGTTGAAAGTCCTGAACTATCGTCGTGAGATTGGTGACTTGTTTCAGGAGGGCTTCGAACTGTTGCCGTTCCATAACCATGGTGGGAGGTGGAACTTCGTTCTCTGCTGGGGGTGCTCCTCCTTGGGATGGAGCATGACTTCGACTCGTAAAGGCAATCTGAGTCTCTCCTCTTGTCATTAGAAAATTTTACTTCCCCTTTATCAGGGAGGGGAGCTTAATAAATGAGCTGAGCCTCCCTACCTGGCATGCCAATCTATTGGCATAGAGTCCCTGTTCTGGCTGGTTGGAGCCATTGGATCGCAGGACCGCTCTCTGGTTCACCTGCAAAACAAATCCCTTGCCGGAGTTACTCCGGCGGGGGACACTGATACTTAAGTCAGAGGTGGGCTCCAACCACAGAATGGGGAAGGTGAGGAAAACGGAGGGAAAAGACTCTGAGATTTTGAGGTATATTATGCCTCTTATCTCGAGCATTCTTTCTTACCATTATTTATAAGGAGCCATCCAGCCTGCGGTTCCATTCTTCTTCCAGCGATTACGGTGGAGAGTTAATTCCTCCCCCATGATCCGCAGTCGTGGGTTGTTGTCGAACGGTTCTAGCCAAACCGGAGATGTTGCTGCTGGAGTTACATGCCTTGATTGTGTCCCAAAGATAGTCGATGGTAACCGTTGGTTACGGTTGCTAGTCCGTGCTTGTCGTGGTGTGAGATAGATCATGAATCCATCTTCAGACTTCCCTTTTAGGAAAATTCCCGTAATCAGATTGGGAATGTCTTCATCCCTGGATCTCTCGAGATGGATTGGAGATCCTATCTTTGGCATAGATCTGGAACTTGACCTTTGTCATAAGCTGGAGACTATGTTTTCATATGAACTGAAGAACGTGTCTTCGGGAGTCGGATCAGGCTGGTGATTTTGTTTTCAGGATCCGAAGGACTTGGTCTTCGGTGAGAGTTGAAGATGTGACCCGAAGGTCTTGTCTTCAGGTGCTGTAGACTCGTAAAGGTCTTCGGCTTGCCCGTAGGTTGTCCGGCTCTTCCTAAATACCTGGGTCCAAAATTTGTGGTTCGGAAGGCAAGGCTTCGACCGCTGAACCGGCAGTTGGATCGTACTTGGACTGAGATATCCCAACAACAATAAATATTAACTTAAAAAACTGTTCAAAATACTTTAACATCACAAGATCTCTTTGACATTTATAGATTTCTTCCCCACACAGAATATTTTTTTTTATTTTCATCATTTAAGGATTTATATATATATGCTCGTAGAGGAATAAAAATACTAGTAGAATTTTATGTACTAATCTTATAATGCTATAATGAACACATACCCTCTTTCCAAAGAAAGCTTCTTAAAAATCCTGGCTATCCATTTCTAGATTTTTTTCATTATTTATTATTATTATTACTATTATTATTTTAAAGTAGAGTTTATGATAAGAAACAATCATCTATCATAAGAGTCTCTAGGTGCATTAACAACTACTAGTACTTTCCCATTTCAAGCTCAACAATGTACTTTTCAATCACTAGATAACTATATATTAAACTGACAAAACTAATATGTAAACAACCAAATAATCCATTAGAATTTCAAAGGATCATTTATGTATAGGATATAGAATTAGAACAATATAATCCAAAAAGAAGACATACATAGATCAGGTTAATAACTTGTGTAATGGCAATATAAAGAAGCTAAGAGAAAATAGAGATAAAATCAATATGATATGATTTCATAAATAAAATCTAGAAATATGTGACAATTATAGGAGTTCACTTGAAGCTCTGCAAGTAGACACACCTTCAAGATTCTTCTTCTATTATAGCATTATTGTTTTAATGACAAATATAAACATATTAAGATCCACTAAGAAGGTAGGAATTTGTGGATTGCACAAACCTACCAGAATATGGTAATCACAGGTTTCTATTGATCTAGCTTGGACATACTTATGATCCATAACTTATCAATGCAACTATTAAACTAATGCCATGCATATAGGCATGGAAGTGCGCTTATCCACTAAGTCATCAAGTGGTATCATACACCTCTTTGAAAGCAAATCTATCACTGCAGTTGATCATGAATGTATATTCAACTGGGATGACATTCATTCAACTATATACAAGATATTTTGCAACTCTAAAATTAGTTTGGATATAAGAACAAGAAAAATAATAACATAAATTGACAATGCTCTCATAGAATAATAAGCAGAAATAATTTCAATTAAACCTTTGAATTTGAGTTAAAACTATCTTTTTATTTGATGGCTGGTGATTTGTAATGCATAAAATTAAAAATCTTATTATGTTTCTCCTTGTTGGCATAATTTTCTCTATATTCATGAATATATGTCTTAGATTATTAGATCGGGGCTTTAAAAAAAATATGGATGTGATTAAATAAACTAACAAGATTTTTAATATAGAAAGAAATTATAGAATACTTACTTGAAATTACTAGAAAATAAAAATCAAATCCGAAGTCGTGTGAGGCATCGTCCTAAGATATATTTTCATTCCTCATATAGGAATTGTCAAAAATACTACCCCAAAATATGACTAGGATTCCTTCACTTGCGAGCACGATCTGGAAGAGATTGATGGAGACACTTTTAGCATCTAAGAAGAAGAAAAACTTTGCAATTGAAAAGATCAAAAATTATTTTATAGAAAAGAGAAATCTAGAAGAAGTTAGGAATAGTTTTTGGATGGCTTAGAATAGTTTTTTCATCGCTTACAAGACAAGAACCTAAAAGGGCCTTTTATAGTCATCAAATCTGATCATTTTGATTTTTATTGGCCATCCAATAATTAATTTTTAATTTTAATAATTTAACCACTAGAGTTTTATTTAACCATTGGAGTTTTAATTATTTGACCATTGGGCTTTTTAATAATTTAATCGTTAGACTTTTAATTTCTGACCATTAAACTTCTTATTATAGATTTTAATAAGCTAATAAAAATCAAAGACAATCAAATTTGATGGCTGTAGAAGGCCCTCCTGGGTCCTTATCTTGCAAGTGATGAAAAAGTTATTCTAAGCCATCCAAAAACTATTCCTACATTCTTCTAGAATTTTTCTTTTCTATAAAATCCTTTTAATCTTTTTAATTACAAAGTTTTTCTCCTTCTTGGATGCTGAAAGAGTCTCCATCAACTTCTTCCATGATCGTGCTCATGGGTGGAGGAATCTCGGTTATATTTTGAAAAAATATTTCTGACAATTTTCACATGAGGGATTGAAATATCTTAGGATAGTGCCTCGCATGTTTTCAAGTTTGATTTTTATTTATAGTGATTTCAAGAAAGTATTCTATAATTTTTTTCAATATCAAAAAATCTTTTTAGTTTATTTAATACATTCATAATTTTTAAAGCTCTGATCTAACATATTTGACTGAAAAAATTTTAAAAATGATGAATAAAAAAGAGATTATCAATCCATCCAGTTCCACTAATTTGTATCTTTCCAATTTTTATTTATTGAGGCATATTAATTTATATCCCTTTAAATTAGAAGAATGAGAAAGGATGAATGGAGCATGTGAATTTTTTTTTTTGCATTGTCAATGATGTGGGGGTTGATCCTAATCCTTGGTATCTCAAGGATTCCTAAGTAAGATGAAGATACAAACAATCATTAGCTATTCCTAGGATGAAGTAAGGCCATATACCAGTCCCTCTTGGGATCATTGACCCTCGGCAATAGGCCTTCACCCTTGGGGTATTTACATGCAAAGCATTTGCTCAAATAGAATATCAATCAAATATCTACAACAAAGATGAAGGTCATCTAAGTTGTCTCTTGAAATTTCTGATGGAACAATACTAGTTATATGCCATGTCCATGCGATGCCTTATCCAAGGTTTATCCCTGGCACCTGAATGAGAGTTTGTGATACTAAACTCTTTTAGCTTGGCTAACCTTCAGTCTTAACGAAGGACTACCTTTTTGATGCGAGACAAATAATTAAACCTAAATTACTGTTTTTAAATCTAATTATCAAAGAATAGAAGAGAATAATTTTTTTATATTTTTTCATATTTTTAAAGAAGACTCAAAATATGCAATTAAGAAAACTAGTTCTAGTTTACTACCCGCACAAGTAAACCTACAAAGTAACTATAAAACAGGACTTGGTGGTTGAGAAACCACCGTAAACTAGGATTTATCTTATCAATGAATCAGAGAATAACGAGAAAGGAATAAGTTTTGATTTTACCAACGAAGAAATGCTCCTCTGAAACATATCTGACAAAACTCTTAAGATCTTCATGGCAGGGTTTCAAGAACTCGATTCCGGGCTCTGATCTTCCACGCGAAGCTAGTTTCGAAGCAAGAATACCTGATCTTGACTCCTGATCACTTGTAACACTCAACAATGAAAATCACAAATTAAGAAGCAGCAAAGAAAAAGAAAGAATGAAAGGAAAAGGAAGGTTTAAAAATGGTGGTTTTTGGATTTTCTGGTTGGCTGGATAAGTAGGATAACTAGGGCCTTGCACCCCACGATGTTCTGAAGAACAAAGGAAAAGGGCCTCACACCTCGCGATGCACACAGTAAAGGAAGAAAACTCGGCAGAATAACTTCATTTATGAATAATAATTGATTGATTACAAGGGGGGTTGGAGGGATATTTATAAACCCCCAACAAGTAGTGTAAGGGATACAACTACTAGTCTTTTTCTTCCTTCGACTACAACTCCTAGAATCCTACTTTTGGGCATCCAAGACTCTTGCTTGTTGGCTGATTTGGAACTATCATTAAAGTGGATGAAATTCATGAATTTTTTCATCCAAAGTGGTGGATTGGTGAGGTGGCTTGATGTAGAGTCAAGATGCTCCATCACTTGGCCTTGCTTGCTGGACTCTAGAGTCTGGATGATATGACGTCTGCAGGTGAGTGGACTCCTCAGTCTGGATTGAAGGAGACTCAAGAGTTTTGGTGAGACTCTTGAGTTCTAGATACTTAAGCAGCTTCCAACCTGTTTGATTGAAACTTTGTAGTAGAAAATCTTTGAACCTTCTTTTCTTGGGTGAGTAAAATTCCTAGAACTCTTTGAAGTTGGCATGAAAAAGAATGCTTGGCCGACTCCCTTCTATTTGGCATGGAATATTTTGAATGGGGGCACCAAATATGAAGAGTCTTTCTTAATTACTCATCTTAAATTTCAAGTGGCGCTGATCATGAGTTTAGGTGGCCGACCAAGGTGTAACATGGAGTAGATAATGTGTTGTCCCAATGATATGCAATTTTTAGACATGTCATATGTTCTTGTCCTGGTTAAAGTACCAAATGGTGTTGTTCCAATGACATGTCCAAATATGACATGTGTTGATGTCCAAATCCTTGAAAAGGTGGCACCAAGAAGAGGTTGCATATGCCAAGTGACTTGGGCTAGCACATGGGTCACATGGCTTGTCTTGAGCTAGTACATGGGGTCACATGGTCTTCAATTGGGTACACATGGGATGTTGTCTTGGGTCCCCTCTTGTAATATAGGACTCAATGACTCAACTAATTACATGGACTCAATAAATAACAAATCACATGCCTCAACTAAGTAACCAACCATACTTAATTAGGCTTGCGAATAAAAACCCAATTAAAGTCGATAAAAAGGGCTAATTTAAATTGGACCATTTAAATTCCAATTGGGTAAATAGGGTTTAACTCAATTGGGTTTCGACTCAACTTGGTAAAAAGGGTTTTACCCCAAAATAAACAAAATCCTAATTACAGTTGGTAAAAAGGGTTTACCCTAACTAAACCAAAATAACAGAATTTAAAATAAATATTTACATGAAAAAAAAGGTTTGGGTTCAGGGTTTACTCACAGGTGATCCACAGGGATGTGGGTTCAACCTGTCGATTTCTTTTAGTCCTGGTGGCCGTACCAATTCTCCCTGGGTGGGAGGAACTTGATCCTGTCCAGTATAGGTCAACTTCAATGTTATAATACTCTAGTAAGTCAGGGGCAACTCTTTGCAAGTCCTCTCTAGTGATCCAAAAATCATCATATTCAGGTCGTCCTTGCCAATGAACTAGATATGCTAATAATCTTTGCTCCGGGCAGCGATGATGTTGTCATCCAAGATCCGTTCAATCTTGTCTCTCCAAGCTGGTGGTATGGCAGGTGGACACACTTGGGTTGGTTCACTCTCAAGGACTAGATTAGGCCCAAATGGCTCACTAGGAATCAATGTTGGCTCCCTATACTCGATAAGGTCTGAAACGTTGAAAGTAGAGCTAATGCCTAGTTTAGGTGGTAATTCAAGCACGTAGGTATTAGGTCCAATTTTCTTAATTACTTTGTATGGTCCACTACTATGGGCATGCAATTTTTTCATGGTTCCAGCTAGGAACCGTTCAGGTCATAATCGAACCATAACAAAGTCCTTGAGTCTTCTTTTAAAATTAGCCATATGATTCTTATACAATCTTTAATGTATTGTACATGACTCTGCAAATGTCTAATAGACTCACTATGCATTACTAGTGAAGGAAATTTATTTATTTATTTATTATATTATTATTATTTTGTCTTTTTAAGTCCTCAATTTTTATTATATGCTTGACCCTTGGTCGATGGGTGACATGCAGATGAAAATTTAATATGCACTCCTAATAGATGCCACAGAGTCTGCCAAAAATAGGTGGCAAATATAACAGGGTCTAAGGACTGATGAAATATACTAACTTCAACAAAATGTAAACTAATAGTTCTAGAAACATTGGAAACATCAGGGAATGGTAGGAAGTAATAAGTAGATTTGGGGGTGACTTAGTAGGGTAGGAAATAAGAAAAGGGTTCAAGAATTTATCCTAGACTAACGAGGTTAACCTTAAGGGTTGGACATAGATTCACACCTACAAGGAATAAAGGGTCAGCCTGAAGAAAGGATGAGTCATGAATTTCAGGAAAAAGGTCTTCAATGGGGACTGATGGAGTGAATTCTTCCTAAGATTGCTGGTTTAGAAAAATCAAGTCCTCATGATTACTTTAGGACTAAGCTTTATAGCTTGACTCTTTTCTAGGGTTTTCCCAAGCAAGGTCTCAGTAGTAGGGTTAGGTTTCTCATGGGTTTCTTTTTCTAAGGATCCTACTAGTACAATTGGAGTCAGGGTACAATCATTGTCAACTAACTCTAGGCTGGCTTCAGTCTGGGTGCCTATCGGGTCAACTAATTCTGGGTTGGCCTTAGTTTGTGTATGGTCAGGATTATCTAACTCTGGGTTTACCTCCTGTATCTTCTCATCTACATACTCATCTATTAAGCTCACATCAGCTTCATAAACTTCTTCTTCAATAGCATCTTGGTGAACCAATAAGATAGTAGGAGTAGGTCAGTTAAGGAAAAATTGACGAGTGTCTGGGATAGCAGGGATGTGTTGACTAAGGAGACAATGACTAGGATCTGGGGTAGTGGAGAAGGGTTGGCTAAGGGAAACCTGAATAGTACCTGGGTTTTGACTATAGCCACTGATCTTAGTGGGTTCAGGCTGACTAAGGGTAGTTAGTTTAAGTAAACCAGGGTTAGTATAGGTCCTACGGATTCTCTCTAGGTTTCCTAATCGTTGGTCCAGTCGATCAAACTTATGGTTCATTTGGGTACATTGTTTAGTGAAGGTCCCTAGTAAAGTTTCCATAGTGGACTCCATGCTCAAACTAGACTGGGTTGGGTTAGACTCTGAATCTAATGGTTATGCAATGCAATCACACAGAACTCAACTCAGACTAGGGTTTCTTAGACCTAGAGCTCAAGTAGAATGGGTTAGCTCAAATTATAGCCAATTCAATGATTATCCTATCCACTGCCAGGTAAGAGGTGGGGTCGTGGGAGGCTCCCCCTGCTCTCGCAGGGTCTTAATTAAAAACCACAAAACCGCTTAGGGCATTTGCCTCTGGATCTCTAGCCTTAGACACCAGATTCTAGTGATAATCAAGGGATTGGGTGCATTAGCTTACACATAATACTTGGAACCCGATTTGTTGGTATCCCTAGCTTACTAGAGCAAATTAAGTCTAATTAAGTTTTAATTAGGGTTAGGCTCGAATTCAAAAAAGGTTGTTATGGGCCCAGGACAGATGATGAGCTCCTTCCCTGATCTGAGATGCTCAAGTGCCCTTAAGATTAGATTACTTGATGCTGCACACACAAGATGAAACCCTAGATGCAATCAAACTAAAATAATTAAAATAATAAAAAAATATAATTAATTATTTTTTTGTATTTTGTTCTTTTTTTCAAGAAAGATATAGTTTGTAGAAAAATATCTAAGATGCAGGAAATTAAAATATATAAAATTTATGCAAAAAGAACCTTAAACTAGAATTGCTGAAATTCAGGGCAGAACTATTCTCAGGTAGTAAATCAAAGATTCAGATGACTTAAAGTCCGAATTAAATTATGAGAAAATTTTGATAATTACTATCAATTACGAGGAATCTAGTAAAATAAGAATCAAGATTTTTTGATCTTCTTACATACAGAAATAATTAAAATAACAGACTATATACTGAGATGAACGTGATGCAGAAAATTAACCCTAAAGATGCCTATCTTTTTATTTTCTTCTTCAAGGGTCAATTCACAGTGGCACCCCTACATGCTATAGGAAATCCTGTTTGAATGGAAGGTGAGGGTCTTGCAGCCCTACTTTTTCCTATGACCAGATGGCCATGGTGAAGCACCCGATCCGAGTACTTAAAGAGAAACTAAGTCAATACAAGAGCAATTAAACCCTACTTTAACCTGCTCTGATATCCAAACTGATGTGGGATGAATAACTAAATCTAAATTATTGTTATTAAAATCAAATTATCAAAGAATAGAAAAGAATAATTTTTTATATTTTTTCAGATTTTTAAAGAAGACTCAAAGAGATGGTAAAGAAAACTAGTTCTAGTTAACTACCCGCACAAGTAAACCTACAAAGTAACTAGAAAATAGAACTTGGTGGTTGAGAAACCATCGTAAACTAGGGTTTATCTTATCAAAGAATCAAAGAATAATGACAAAGGAATAACTTTTGATTTTACCAACGAAAAAATGCTCCTCTGAATCGGATCTGACAGAACTCTCAAGATCTTCACAGCAGGGTTTCAAGAACTCAATCCCGGGCTCCGATTGATGCAGAACGAGAGCTCTGATACCAAAAATGATGCAGAATGAAAACTCTAACACTAAAAATGATGCAGAACGAATATGTGGAATGCGGAAGCAAATTAAAATTAATGTATTTTTTTTTTATATTTCGGAAGTCGACTTTGTCTCAAATAAAAGTTAAACTAAATTGAAAGAAACTATATAATAATTAAAAGCACAATTCAAAGAAACTAGATTATCAGAGTAGTTCAGAAGTAAAGGATCGCTAGGGGTTGAGAAACTCCCAGACCTAGGATTTCGCTCTGAACTTTCAACAGGACAGAAGCAAAGAGAAGAGAAGGGTTATGTACCAGACAGTGATCTTCATAGAGTTTGGTGGAAGGACTCTCTCGAGCAGATTGTTAGATCCTCGGATTCGGATATCTTCGCAATAGATCCTCCAATATTGATCCTTTGGCAGAGTTGGCTTCTCCTGAACTCAGGATCTGGGAAAGAAGAAGAACAAGTTATGGAACCAAATACTCAAAGAAAGGATTTACCAGATAAGAAGAACTTGAAAAATTGATGTTGCTGAAATCCTGATTCTCCTGGATGCTGATATGACTTCCTCTAGGATTTGCTCTGTATTCGAAGTAGCCGATCTGGACCTGGATGCTGGTGGTCGGCCTCTACTTGGAAGAGAGGGGTCGTGAGATGATGAGGTAGATTAGGGTTTGGATGATTGGTGGAATGAAGAAGATGATGGGCGGCTAGGGTTTGGAATTGAAGTGGCTAACCTAGGATTTTGGTAGGGTTTTGGGAATGGAGATCTCACACCTCCTCAAGGTTCCTAGGGAACCCGGATTTACTCCCTCACGGAGCTCAACACCTGAATACAAGTGCGGAAGAGAGAAACACAAAGTTGCTCACACAGAAATTGATTTCATTCATCATTGTTTTTAAAACTTACAAGAGGGGTCTATTTTATAGGCCTTTACAAGAAATCAGGTTTTTACATCTTCCCATGTGGGACTAATAGGATGGATCTTCAAATTAGGCGTGTAGAATCAAATCCTCCCCATATAGCCGACCAAAAGCTTCCTTAAGTGTTGATTGGTGGCTCCAAATGGCAAGAAGATGGCGCCTCCTAGCCTTGCTCTTCAAGACAAATATTTTCCTTTCATGCTTGGTTTTATTTGGAAGTATTTGGGCACCTCCTAGTCTTGCTCCCCAAGTATTGCTCCTTTTTTTTTATAGCTTGGCTCTTATGGAATTGTTTTGGGCACCCCCTTGGATTGAGGATCTTGGATTGATCTTTCCTTAAGTGGCGCATGAAAGAAGGGACCTGCTTTCTTGTGGTGTGGGGACCAAGGCACACTGGATAGAGATGTGGTGCCTCCTGGACTCTGGCGTGTGGCTGGAGTGTGGCGCTCACTTGCTTGGGCCTGGGAGAAAAATGTGGCACCCTGGACCTTGACTTGACTGAAAAAAAAAGTGGCACCAACCTGGAGAAGACCTAGACCACTACTAGGACTTGTACTGAGTCAACATGACTCAACAAAATTTAAATTGCAGGAAAATACAGACTCAAGACTAAAATTGAGTTGACCAAGTCAACCCTTATTACAAAACCAGAAAACCCTAATTCTTCGGGCAAGGTCAATCAGAGATCCAGATGGAGCCCTGAAGTCTTCTTCTGAGTCTGGTGCCCGCACCACCGATCTTCCATGCAAAGTTGGTTTCAAGGTAAGAATATCTGATCTTGACTCCTAATCAACTGTAACACTCAACAATGAAAATCATGAATTAAGAAGTAGCAAAGAAAAAGAAAGAATGAAAGGAAAGGAAGGTTTAGAAATGGTGGTTTTTGGATTTTCTGGTTGGCTGGATAAGTAGGATAACTAGGACCTCGCACCCCGTAATGTTTTGAAGAACAAAGGAAAAGGGCCTCACACCCCATGATGCACATAGCTAAGGAAGAAAATTTGGCAAAATAACTTCATTGATGAATAATAATTGATTGATTATAAGGGGGGTTGGAGGGATATTTATAGACCCCCAACCAGTGGTGTAAGGAATACAACTACTACTCATTTTATTCCTTGAACTACAACTCCTAGAATCCTGCTTTTGGGCATCCAGGACTCTTGCTTGTTGGCTGATTTGGAACTCTCATTAAAGTGGATGAAATTCATGATTTTTTTTCATCCAAAGTGGTGGATTGGTGAGGTGGCTTGATGTAGGGTCAAGATGCTCCATCACTTGGCCTTGCTTGTTGGACTCTAGAGTCTGGATGATGTAGACGTCTGCAGGTGAGTGGACTTCTTAGTCTGGATTGAAGAAGACTCAAGAGTTTTGGTGAGACTCTTGAGTTCTAGATACTTAAGTAGCTTCCAACCTGTTTGATTGAAACTCTGTAGTAGAAAACCTTTGAACCTTCTTCTCTTGGGTGAGTAAAATTCCTAGAATTCTTTGAAGTTGGCATGAAAAAGAATACTTGACCGACTCCCTTGTATTTGGTGTGGAATATTTTGAGTGGGGGCACCAAATATGAAGAGTCTTTCTTAATTACTCATCTTAAATTTTAAGTGGCACTAATCATGAGTTTAGGTGGCCGACCAAGGTGTAACATGAAGTGGATAATGTGTTGTCCCAATGACATACAATTTTTAGACATGTCATGTGTTCTTGTCCTGGTTGAAGTTCCAAATGGTGTTGTCCCAATGACATGTCTAAACATGACATGTGTTGATGTCCAAATCCTTGAAAAGGTGGTGCCAAGAAGAGGTTGCATATGCCAAGTGACTTGGGCTAGCACATGAGTCACATGGCTTGTCTTGAGCTAGCACATGGGATCACATGGATCTTCAATTAGGTGCATATGGGATGTTATCTTGGATCTTCTTTTGTAATACAGGACTCAATGACTCAACTAATTACATGGACTCAATGAATAACAAATCACATGACTCAACTAAATAACCAACCATACTTAATTAGGCTTGTGAATAAAAACCCAATTAAAGTTGGTAAAAAGGCTAATTCAAACTGGACCATTTAAATCCCAATTGGGTAAATAGGGTTTGACTCAATTGGGGTTTGGACTCAACTTGGTAAAAAGGATTTAAAATCCTAATTATAGTTGGTAAAATGGGTTTACCCTAACTAAACCAAAATAACAGAATTTAAAATAAATATTTACATTGAAAAAAAGGTTTAGGTTCAGGGTTTTACTTATAGGTGATCCATAAAGATGTGGATTCAACTTGTCAATTTCTTTTAGTCCTGGTGCCCGCACCACTTTCCCACTCGCTTTCTGACATTCGAGGTTAGACCCTACTTAAGTAGATCAAACCAATGCCTCAAAGCATTCAGCTGAGCTAATCCTTAGCTACGGGCCATTTACCATAGCATCTTCTGGCCACCTTTGGGCTAGCTAACCCTTGGCTTGTCCAACCCTCGGCCACTGAGAGAAGGCCCTTTTAGTTCACAAAGTCGATTGAGATTGAGAATTCCTCTAATGCCACAACCCTTGAAAAGGATAGGAGCATGCTTAGAAGTCCCTTGGTCTAGTGGACCTTTGGCCCTGATGCTACCTCTAAGCCGATCCTAAATCCTTGTACCATGCACATCTCACTCATTTCCATGCACATCTAAGTGCGGAAAAATAGACAAATCTCGTAATCTATAGAAAATCCTTCCAATTAAAGAAATATGGCCCATTTCAGGCTATAGTCCCCATCACCATTAAGAAGAGTGGCTCATAATGTAAATAAGACAAAGTTTCCATTAATGGGAGACAGACATTCTAGACAATTGCTATGATTTCTTCCCAGATCTTCTAACAAGATCTAGTGCCCAGTCATTCCTCACCAACCCACTAAGACTTTTCATATTCTGAAAATGCCCTCATCACCCGCTAATAAAAAGGGGGCTTCTTGAGAGTTCCCATGGTAGGAGATTTTTCTCTCTCACCATTCCACTCTACTCTCTTCCTCTCTGTGGCTTGCCATCTAACCTAAGTGTGACTTTTTTATAGGTATAGCCATGAGCCTCAATCCTTCAACATTTTCGACATTCAAGTAGGATCCAGTGCCATTAGATAGAGGAAGGGCCTTCATTTGTGTACTTGCAAGAAGAGACACTAAGTGAAATTTTTCATGCCACCCAAAGGCTTGTCTACCAGGCATTCTGGCAACACCACCTCTCGGGGAGGTAGTCAACCTATTGGAGATCCTGCTCCAAAGCCTCAACCTAGAACCACCTAGCAAGGAGGCCAACTTGACTACTTGGAGTAGCTTTGCTAATAGATCCTGTTGGAAAATGGGATAGGGTTTCATATATATATAATTTTTTACTTTCAACAGAAATAAATCAAATTAAAATAATTTTAATTAGATAAATATGTATTTAGATCAAATGTAAAAGCCCTATCAAGAATCAAAAACATGATATGTATAGGAATTAAAAGCTAAAATTAAAATCAACATGCATCGATCTTATCAATGCACATTATAGATTAAATCTACTAAATCTATAAGATCAAATCTCATACCTTAGCACGAGTCACTAATCTCCACTATTGATGAATCTGGTATTGGAGTTCTTCAAGTTGCCTTATAGCCGTATAGAGTGTTCGGCCTCTACAACAAGTCCACATGAAGCCCTCATATAGATCATCCTTCTAGGATTGCTAGCTCCTCGTAAAGGCCACTAGATAGCTGATTTAACTCCTTTAGAAATTCTTGAAACCTTCAAGAAGAGAAGGAGAAGGAGATCTAAGAGGATTAAGAGGTGGAAGAAAGATATAATGGAGACCCCTCTCTATATTTTTTTCTTTTCTTCCTAAATCCCCCTAGTGCCAAAAAGAAATCCAACGCCACTTATTATTTCATGCCAACTCTCCTTCTCAAAACTTTTTTGATATTCCCCTTTCTCAAAACCCATAGTAATCAGCCCTCTAACCTATGCATGCCCCAAGAGAAATCAAATTTAAAAAGTCATGGAGAAAAGGATGAGGATAGGAAGAGATAGGGTTAATTGGATATGAATAAAGGAAGGAGTTTGAATCCAATTGAAGTTCAAACTTCAACCAAATTTAAACTGACCTATCCTAATCCAAAGAGGATTGAAGAAGGGTGACAAAACACATTGTGCATGAGAAAAATCATGGTCAAACTAAGTTTCACATGGAGAAAAAACTAGAGAGGAAAGCTAGGTGGCACTAGGATTGGATTTGAATTTTGATTTGATCAAAATTAATTAGCCACCAACAAATTTAGTCAAACCCAATTAAGCAATCAAATCTAATCTAAATAGGTGCTTAATAGATTAATTAAATCTCAATCAAATCAAGAGTTAATTAATCTCAAGTCCAGATCAAATCAAAATAAAAATTTCTTAGTGATTAGGTCATCATATAACAGTAAGATCTAATTAAACCATTTCAATTAGACCTGATCTAAACCTCTTTGCTTAATCAAATTAAGCCAACTAGTAATCTAATTACTAATTAATTCTCTTATAACTAATTAATACTTAATAAATTATTTCTTTACAATACTTGTATAAGGTTAATTATTAATTATATTGATAATTATACTTTGAACGATTCTTAATCATTAATTAGTCATTATAATCAATTAGAAACTTTTATTATGTATGATCCCATAGGTTTAAATACTAAGCCGATAGTGCAATAATAAAATTTTAAACTAATTGATGTAACCATCTAGTAATAGTCCTGATATCTGGATAGGTTGAATGATTGCAAGGCAACATTCAAGAACACGGGTATACGGTTTCTGTATATATCATCCCTTTAACCTAATGCTCAGGATGACTTCAAAGTCAATTGTTAACTCTTAAATAGTATATCCAAGTGTATTTTAATCTAATAAATCCTATGACACCTTACAAGGATTACCCTTCTCAAGATTTTGCTAAATTGAAAAATAGCAAAATATTATCTCTAACACCTTGAAATGGTCAATTCCATGTTGGCTAACCCACTAACTTTATAATTACTTGATTGTATTCAGAAACCTTTAATCACTGTATTAGAAATATAGGTAGTCCGATATCAAAGTAGAGTGGGTTGTTTGCAAGTCACCATGATAATCTCAGATTGGAGAGATACTTATATCCATATCCTTTTGCAAGATACTCTTGATAGCAGAGTATTTTACAGAGTTGGTCACGTTCAATAAAATATACTTCTATACTCACCTGCATACTATACTAGTATCTCTACACTCCTTGGTTATGAGGACAACTAATCTATATGGCACATAATGATTTATACTTGATAAACATTATCATCCTAGGTGACAATATAATATTTGATCATAAATAGATTTAAAAATATATAATAAATCCTTCTTTATCGAATAGAAGTAGTTCTAAGGACTTCATTACAAAAGAGTTCAAAATAAAAATATACAAAAAAGTGATGAACTACCAAAAATAATTTTTATTGATTCATAATTCATATACAAATTTCAATGAGCTTAACTATCTACAACTCAAACGACTGGTTTTTGGATATATTTCCTAACAACTCTCACTTGGACAAGAGCTAATCAAAATAGTATCAAATACCTATCTTCCACTTATGATCATCTAACTCTTAGATTCTGAGGGCTTTAGTAAATAGTTTAGCCAAGTTCTCTTTTCTATCGATCTTTTGAAGTTGAATATCATCTCAATCCATGATGACAAGGTGGTAGCAACGTAGATTATACTTGGTCTAAATAGCTCCAATGCTATAGCTCTAATGCTATCACAATGCAAAAGAATTGGAACATCAATAAAGGGTGCCACTCTAAACTGGTTGATAAACTTTCATAACTAAATAGCTTCCTTTACAGTATAAAATGCCACAATATACTCTACCTCGCATACTGTATCGATCATAGTACTCTACTTGAAACTTTTCTAATAGATTACTCCTCCATTCAGCATGACAACTAGAGTCAGCATGACCTACTAGTTTCAAGTCAAAATCTCCATAAATGAGCCACTAGTCCTTAGTATTTCTTAAATACTTAAGAATAGTCTTTACAAACTTCTAATGATTCTTACTTAAATTAGATTAGTATCTACTCACTACTCATAGCGTGTATGCCATATTCAGTCTTGCACATGTCATGGCATACATAATAGATCCTACTACTAAGGTATATGGAATTCTACTCGTATGCTCTCTCTCTTGAGGAGTTGTTAGACAATCCTTCTTAGATAGAGTAATTTCATGACTTATTGAAAGATAACCTTTCTTAGAATTTACCATGCTGAACTGCTTCAGCATGTTTTCAATGTATGTGGACTGGGTTAATCCCAGCAACCTTTTATATAGATCTCCATAGATCTTCATCCCAAGAATGTGGGATGCTTATTCCAAGTCCTTTATAGAAAATTGAGATGATAGCCATACTTTATCCCTTGTAATATAAGAATATAATTTTTGATTAAGAGAATATCATCCATATACAAAATAAGAAATATAACCATTGAACCATTATCCCATTTGTATATGCAGGATTCTTTTTTGTTCTTAACAAAGTCAAACATTCTGATCACCTTATTAAAATGCATGTTTCAACTCCAAGATGCCCGCTTCGATTCATAAATGGATCTCTGAAGCTTGCATACCTTTGATTTTCTGTGGATGCGAACCCTTCAGGTTGTATCATATACATCTCTTATTCTAACTCACTATTTAAGAAAGTGATTTTAACATCCATTTGCTAAATTTTGAAATCAAAATATGCCACTATTGCAATCATAATTCAAATGGACATAAGCATAGCCATAAATGAAAACATCTTATCATAATCAATACCATAATATTAATGATATCTCTTGGCAACTAGACGGGCTTTATAGATTTTCACCTTTCTATATGCACCCATTTTTCTTTTGAAAATTCACTTAGTAAAGGAATAATCTAATGATCCCAAGGTAGCATGCATTGATTTCAAGAATGATTTTAGGCATTGTCCATTAACTTTGAAGATAGCACCATTACTTGGATTTTTAATTTTTATGGCTCCATATGGGAAGACTTCTTTCACTATGTAAGGACCAGTCCATCTAGATCTCAATTTTTCTAGAAATAGGTCAAGCCTTGAATTATATAAGAGAACTTTTTGCTCACAAGTAAAAATTTTTCTAAAGATAGCTTTATCATGGAATATTTTAGTTCTCTCCTTATAAATTTTTGCATTTTCATATTCTTCATTCCTAATTTCCTCTAGTTCATCCACCTATAACTTCCTCTAGCCTCCGACTACATCCAAGTCCATGTTCAGTTGTTTGATGGCCCACATTGCCCTATGTTCTAGCTCTACCGGTAAGTGACATGCCTTACCAAATGCGAGCCTATATGGAAACATCCCTAATTTAGTTTTAAAGGAGTGCGATGGTCGATAGTGCATCCACTAGCTTTACTAACTAGTCTTTTTTGTTAGAGCTCATAGTCTTTTCTAGGATCTATTTGATTTGTTGATTAGATACTTCTACTTGCTCGCTCGTTTATGGGTGATAGGGTGTGGCCATCTTATGGGTGATGTTATACTTTCTCATCAGTGATGTAAAGGATTGGTTACAGAAGTGTATTCCACGATCATTGATGATAGCCCTTGGAATACCAAAGCGAGAGAGGATATGTTCCTTGAGAAATTTTATAACAATTTTGCTATCATTGGTTTTGCAAGGCATTGCCTTTACTGAAAGAAAAGTGCCCTAAAAGTCAATCTTTGTAAGGGTATTTTTGTAATCTTCCAACTCTTGTATGATATTATTAATAAAAGGCATTTGTTTCATCATACTATCATGCCTTATTTAAAGATTATGATGAACCCCATAGATTAGGGCAAAGAAATTAAGATTATGATGAAGATCATAATGGTGAGACCTAAGTGTTAGATGTATGCCCGAAAAGCCAAGTTGGTTTGATACATTATATTTCTAGGGCATGAATTTTGTACTTAACTTTTTTCATTAGTAATAGGTATTTATTTTATTCATAGTGGTGTGTCTATGAATCATCCATGGAGTTAATAGGCAATGACACATATTCTCAAGAGTTGAGAATCCGAGGTATGTGTCTTTATATATTAATTTCTAAAAGCTCCTGATCATTAGAACATCACGAGGATGGTGATTGATCCGTTAAGATCGGTGCACAAATCACTTTCCTTTATGGGTAGATGAGTCTCTGATCTATAATATGGTGACATTGGAGTGAGAGTGCAGGTAGTTGATAGAGATCAACGGTACTGAGCATGACCAAGTACAGGAAGTTATACGGGTGACTACTCACTCGACAATAGCTTCCTGATGCTGTAGTTGTGTGAATAGTTCTTTGACCTAGGGTGTCTTAGCTACTCACAGTAAGGTTGCTATGGTTTGACAGCACATAAAAATGGTTCCTATCTGTTGCTGCTTGGACCGTCATGACCTGTAGCTCCGGTGTGGCATCGGGCATCAGCCCCCCTTGCTTGGGATCCTGTGCGCATTCCTAGACCCCTGCAAAAGAAAGAGAGACCCAGGCCAGGGATTTTGATGGGGGCACTACGATGATCAAGTCAGTGGGCGATCCAGGGGAACAGATCCCCCTCCACAGATCCTGGTAAGGTTTCCACAGTCGGGGGTCATGTTTTTTTTGAGAAAAGAAAGTGAGTGTAGGGTGTTAGCAGAGAAGGAGGGCTGGAGCAGGGTCGGCTGTGTCCATGGGATTCTTTCGACAAATTTTCCGGTAGCCCCCAGAGTGTTGCGTCTGGCTTGCTCCCCCTTCTGTATGCCAACCTTTACCTCCCTTACCCCTTGCTGGATTTTTGCCTCTTGTGCACTCTTTTCGTTCAGAGGCCCCTTTTTGTTTTTTGTTGTGGAGAGGCTGTGTGTGTCCTCTTCGTTGCTTTCCAAATGTTTCCCTTTTTGGGGGAGTCCCAGGGGGTGACATCTGGCAGCACACGGGAATTACGCATGAGCTCCTATTTTCCCCTTTGAGGTGGGGAGTTATATTGCAGGCTCTGGTATTCTGGTTGGTCACCATGTTTCCGAAAACCTGGCAGAGCATTGGCATGCGGGCGGCCGCCCCAGGGTTTGAATCCTCTGGCATAGCCTTCCACTTGTGGGTGGTGCAGATGGTAGACTCGGGAGTAACGCACCTTGATGGGGACAATCCTTCCTGATCGGTGTAATCTGAGGCCTGGGCGGCCTTGGTGCTCCGACGAGGTGCCCCCCTTCGCAGGCCTCAAGCGGCAGGCTGCTGCCTATTAGTTGTACTATCTCAATGGCAGGGTCTCGGTGGAGGCAACTCTCTTTCCCATGATGATTTGAATCTCTGTCACTTTCCCTCCTGCGCTTGATGGCAACTTGAGTTCAACCTCAACCGGGAACTCACTTCGGCTCCTTGCTCAGTTGCTAGGCTTAGGTGGCACTTCCACCTGCTAGCTGGTGACTGGCATCCAGATGGGCTCCATGACAGCGGATACAACCATATCAGTTGCCCCCCACTCTCTAGCCCGGAAGATGTTACGGTAATCAGGGCGTGGAGAATAATGATCATGCTGACATGGACTAGGGCATCCTTTACGTCACCGACGTCTCCATACGCCTATGCTTCGAAGACCATGCCTTCGCATTGATGTGGGGTTTCGTGGTGCTTCGACTTTCTGATGGTGGGCATAAATGCTTTTCCTGGGTCGATACGAATCCTCCGAGAACGAGGCACGTGGATCGTCCGGCACTGGCATATGGCACCTTCTAGCTGGCCTAGAAATTAATGAGGTGCATACCCTCAATCGATACGAGGGGTCGGCAGGATCCATTATAGAGAGGTCATCCCTCATCTTTTTAAGCGCAAGTGGATGGGCCTTTGCAGAACATCATCTTCTCTCCAATACCTTTTCTCCAACTCTTCTCTCCTGGCTTGTGCCAAGGGAGGTCTTCTGGTGAGCTTCAGGTCTGGGAGGTTGCCTGATGCTTCTCCGGGGGACATCCGGCCGGTGTTCGGGCGGGGGCGTCCCCGCTGGAGAAGAAGTTCGCTGAGCTCGATATTCCCTTAAAGGAGGAGAAAGTGGAGAGGCCCAGGGGGGAAGGGAAGGTGGTTGCTTGTGTGATAGAAGTAGCCTACCTGCAAACCTCCTGGGTGCACCTAATCATGCGACTGAATGAGGGGATGGTGGTGGTCGCAGTCATCGTGGAGAAGGCCGTAGTTGCCATGGTGCTACTGAGAGTGGCCTAACAAGGAGTGGCCGTAGCTAAGCTTGGAATCACCAGATCGATGAAATCCAAGAAGGATGGTGCAGTCGAGGAGGATGCATCATTATACCCTTTCCTCATATATTCACTTATGGAAGGGTACCCACATCTTCTGGGTGAAGCCAATGCCGGGCTCTGCAGATCCGATGACTTCCTGGGAAGGACAGGGTGCTAAAGATGGAGGCACCACTATCCTCCTTTTCAGGAAGCCCACTTGAAAGAAGGACTGGCGCTCCACCAACTACTTTCGGGAGTACTGCCAGGGAGGATCCTTTCTTACTTGTAACTTAGATCTCCGGGAGGGTTCCTGGCCTGTCGGGAACCTCCATAGGATGTAAGGGATTTTTGATCAATGAGGGCTTTTGCTTTGACTACTATGTACTTCTTCTTCTTCTTCTTCTTCTTCTTCTTCTTCTCTGCTTGAGCCACCCCGAAGGAGGCCCACCGGGGGTCGCAACTACATGCTCCATGAGTATCCACTTTGAAGGGGCTAGCTAGTAGGAAGACTTGGAAAGAAGTTCGGATTCTGCTGGAGTCTCGACCTGGGGGGAGCCAGCCCAGTAGAAGAGCTTCGAGGTGGAACCGGGCTTCTGCTGGAGTCTCAACCTAGGGGGAGCCAGCCCAGCAGAAGGTGGAGTCTGACTTCGGCTGGAGTCTCGACCAGGGGGGAGCCAACCTAGAGAAGGGACTTGAGGAATCGGGCTTCCACTAGAGTCTCGACTTGGGGGGAGCTAGCCCAGTAGAAGGTGGAGTCTAACTTTGGTTGGAGTCTCGACCAGGGGGGAGCCAACCCAGCGAAGGGACTCGAGGAATCGAGCTTCCACTGGAGTCTCGACCTGGGGGGAGCCAGCCCAGGAAAGGTGGAGTCTGACTTCAGCTAGAATCATAAACATGGGAGAGCCAACCCAGCGAAGGGACTCAAGGAATCAGGCTTTCGCTAGAGTCTCAGCTTGGGGGAGCCAACCCAGAGAAAGGTGGAGTCTAACTTCGACTAGAGTCTCGATTAGGAGGGAGCCAACCCAGTGAAGGGACTCGAGGAATCGGGCTTCTACTAGAGTCTCGACCTGGGGGTAGCCAGCCCAGCAAAAGGACTTGATGGGACAGAGCTTATGATTGCAATATCTGGGAATGGTCCGTGCGGGACCCATTGATGTCATTTCTTCATTGGTCTCCTATTCCCAAGTCCTGACAAAACATCGCGCTCGAGGCTAAGGAGGTAATTATGGAGCTGACGTGGAAAGGCTTACATCTAGCATCATTAAATTCCATGATCACCACCACTTCGTGTGACGTGCCTTGAAGATAGTAAGGGGCACCAAATCAGTGGGTCCGAGGAAGCATAATGGCAGATGTACGACTCGAGGCTATTTCTATTGCATCAGGGCATCACCTTCAGGCAACGTTGCCACATGGCACCTATCCGGTGGTGGGAGTGCTGAAAGGATGTACAGCTATAGTCTGGAGACTTTGAAGAGAGGGTAAGCTTTTTTCCCCCAATCGCCTCTTTCAGAACTTTCCCGCTCACCGCCAGGCCAGAGCTTCTTCCTTCTCCTGACTGTCTTTTTCCTTAACAATCAGGTTAGTCTCCCTTGGCTTCTGTTTCTTTTTTGGCTAGGCTAAGTTTTCCTGTAGGGCTCTCAGGTCTTCTTTTCTTGTACGCCTCCTTCTCCTTCTGATCTTGGATGGCCGTGTCCGGTTGACACCACCGCTCTTCTGGTAACCCTTCTGGGGCAGGGCCCTCTCGGTTGAGGACTCCATCTTCAGATGAGGAGGAGATCCCTCTCATCATCCATAGAAACCTTCACCTGACCGGAGTAGCCATCGATGGGCATAGGGTCCTTTCTGCTCCTTCCATCTCTTCTGCTCCTATTGCTTCTTTTAGGTCCTCCCATCTGACCGGGCCTTCGGACATAGCTTCGATGATCACAAGGGACGATCTCTCTGCGATCTGGGCTACCTACGGGATCCCGAATTCTGTCTGGCTCTCGGTCCCATGACCAGGAGAGCAGGTCACCTCTAGTGGCTCAAGCCGTATAGCCCTCTATGAAGAGTTCTTTCTCGGGAGCCTTCACTTGCCTTTTTATCCTTTTTTCTCTTTTTTCTGAGCAACTACCATCTTGTTTTGGCCTAGTTGGCTCCCAATGCCATTAGGGTCATCAACTGCTTTATTGTTTTCTGCCACTTCCACGGCATTGTCGCCCACTTCTCCTTGTTCAGGGCCTTTTTTACCCTGAAATGCCATCAGACCGAGGATGAGTGGTGGTGCATTTATCCTTGCTCGAGGGGGATAAAGCTTGAGCACCCCTCTTCCATCAAGGGGTGGAAGAGGAAATTCTTCTTTGCTTTTGTCGAAGGGGTGGACTGGGTCTGGAGTGATCTAGACCGGACCCCAAATCGAAACTCCCAAATTGAGGACTCTAATTGAAAAGTATACGACCTGCTTATTTTCTATCAGATCCCTCCTCTCGAGGTTCTGCTGTCATAGCAGAACTTGTTCAATGTCGGGATCATCCCAATCTAGGGGCGAGGTGAGTCCAGAGGGGTATCTATTCTTCAATGAGCCCTTTTCTGGCCTGTTGCTAAACTTTGTCTTCTTCTTCTTATAGGCATGAAGTTCTCGGTGCAAGAGCTTCTGGAGGCCACCCAAAACAGAGGGCTGCCATCCGGGCCTGGGGAGACTCCACCAAAGAGGGCCCAGGTTGAGCCCAGCCAAGAGATGGGGCTTGCTTCAGTCTCTGGCCCTGCGGGGCAAATGGTCAAACAAGCCCCCAGGCCTTCGGAGGAGCGAGCCTAGCTTCCGTCCCAAGAATCTAGCATGGGCACGCTAGCTAGGCCTACTGTAGTGATTGTGGTCCACCTTCCTACAGTCATCGAGATGGACGTAGAGGGAGAAGGGGTGGTGGAGCAACCATCACTAACACCATCGCCTGCGGTGATGAGCTCCCCACCACCATATGAGATGCCTTCAGAGGCAGCTCCCCCGGATGCGGCGGTGCCCCCAGCACCGAGAAGGGCTACTGTCTAGAGGGTAGCACTTGGGGTGAGACCGAATTCGACGGTCACCCAGGATCGTGCGCTTGCAGAGCGCATGATGGAGTTCGCTGTCTAATTGCATGACTGCTGTGAGTGGGGAGACAGGATTAGGGATGGTGATAAAATCCAAATCCATAGGTACCCGACCTGACCCGACCCGATTGGGCCGGGTAGTCAACGTTTTCACTGGGTTTGGGCCGGGTTTGGGTAAAATCCGAAGCTTAACTTTGGGTTTGGGCTAGAACTTGGTAGATATACACCCGACCCAAATTATTTTAATATTTAAATAATAAATATATATATTTAATATATATATTTTATTAAATATATTTTATTAAATATTAAATATTAGTTATTAAATTTTAAAATACTTAACCCTTAATCCTAATCATTATTTTTCTATTAATCCTAATTAAATTAATCTCCAGCTTCCTTGGGCCCTGCTCTCCTCTTCCTCATCGGCCTTTTCTTGGATCGATGAAGAAGTGGCAGCGAGCGACGGTGAGCAACGACATCCAGCATGGTGGGGGCACCAGGATTAGACACAGATTACTAGGCCCTATTTGATTTAATTAGTCATGTGTTAAAGTTTTGAAAATTTTGAAATCAATTAAGATTGAGTCCTGTAATAAGTTGAGGTTAGTTGATTTGTCTCAACCCTCAACCTAGTCCAGTACATTGAGTCCTGTACATCAGTTATGAGTCCAGTATGAGCTCAATTTTTTTACAAGAGAGGAGGTTACCCTATTTTAGAGTTTCACCAGGCCACATCCAGGAGTCAGAGGCCACTATATCAGCCCATTATATTTTGTGTGACAACCCAGGATCCAAGATGCCTCCAGAAACCCTGATTCCTTTCAGATAGCCTCTAGATGGCCAGATTCCCTCCAGATACTTCCAGAATATTCCATATGCCAGGATCCCATGTTTCCCAGGTTATCCCAGCACTCCAGTCCTTCAAATTCAAGTCCAAGCACCAAGCCCAGTTCCATTAAGAAGCAAGATTCCAAGAATATTCCCCTATCAGGCCATCCCAGCTTCTAGGGCCCAAAGCCCAAGCCCCCCTTAGCCGGCCCACTTGCTGCCCATGAAGCCCAACATGCCATTCCAAGAGGGCTTAGGCATCCTCACATGTTGACTTGGTCCAAAGCCAAGTGGGGAGAGGAAAGAAGAGAAGACTAGGTCAAATTCTAACCTAGTTGGGATTCCTAATCCTTTTAAGTCTTGTAATTCTAACCTAGCTAGGAAAGGACTTATAGTCTAACTAGGAAGAGGACTTGTAACCTAAGTATAACCATGATTAAAGAGGGCATGGAAACTTTATAACCCCCCCCCCCCTCTTGTAATCATCTCTTTCTTATGAATACATCTTGCTGAAATTTTGTGTTATTGCCTTGTGATTGGTGTCTTTGTTTTGGTTCTTTAATTTTAGTGCTCTCCTTGTGTACCCCTGTTGCCCTAGTATCCCTTTGCATCCTTGGAGACCAGCCATGCCCAAGGAAAGGAAGCCCTAGCTACCGTCTAAGACAAGGAGCTTCTTCTCTCCCCGGCTGCCATCTCCTAACCCTAATCCCGATTCCTTCAAAATCCTAGTTCTTTTTCTCTTTATTTTATTTACTATTTTGATTGACCTTGATGCTTGTAGGATCCTCGAGGTGTTTTGCCTCCCCAGAGGAGGCTTTCCTTGCCTTCAGATCGGGTCTAGATCAGCCATTTGATTCAAGGAATTGAAACTTCTTCTTCCAGGCTTCAATCAGAGTGTGAGTGATCCTTTCCACTACAAAGTTTTCAATCTCTGACTGGTAAGAAACCTTCCCTTCTTTAAATTTTTATTTTGATGAAGATAAGCTATCCTAAACTAGGAGTTTCTTAACTCTTGGGTCCTGGCTACTTATTATCTTGCACGAGTTCTTTGCGATCATGATGATTTTATGCATTGCTACTCTTTATGCTAGTTCTTACTTTTATTTAGAGATTTAGCCTGCAAACCTAAATTATAAAAATTACAAAAAAATCAGTTTACTATTTTTTCATGCATGTTTAGCAATCTTAGAGTCATCACACATCAGTTTGGTATCAGAGCAGGTTTAGGATAGTTTTTATCTGCTTTGCATTCACAAACCCTAATTTCTACATCCTGTCCACTGCATTAGGTGTCTATTTTGCATCTGATTTTGACCATCTAGAAATTTTATTTTTCTATGAAATTTGCATGAATTACTTTTTGTTGTTTCCTCTATTTTATCAAGATTTCTAATTAATTTTATAGATACTTAAATCATTAAAATTTGGCATATTAGAAACCCTAATAGAATCCTGAAAATTTCTGTAGCAGTCCAAAAATCCTAGGATTTGCATCATCATTTTATTTTTGTTCTACATTAAATTTGGTAGGTATTATAAACACAATCTATCCTCTATTCTAAATTTTTCTTGATTTTTTTCTGCATTGATAACTATGTCAAATTCTGCATCAATCGAAACCCTAATTGGTGAGGATACAAGAGCCAGGAAGAGGAAGCAAACCTTTTCCAATTCAATTTGGATCACCAATGAGTAAGTCCATGTGTTCTTCATAAAGAACACTCGAGTCCCAGTTATTTTGAGTTTGTAATTAGATTAAATTGAGTGTAATTTGGTCAATTAGGGTTGTTGAGTTACCAATTGAGTCTATTAAGTCCATCAATTGGTTTAAGAGTCTTGTAAATAGCATTAATTTTCTTTGTTTGGTGAATTATCCAATTTGAGTCCTGTAATTAGTGCTTGAATAAGTCAAAGGATGTCATAAGTACCCAAGGCCCAAGTCATCATTACCTTGGTGGATCAATTCTAGGTCAAAAAAGGGTTATCCAAGTTTTTCACCAGACATTCAGACATCTGGACATCCAGATATCCGGACATCTAGACATCCAGACATCCGGACATCCAGACATTGGGACTTCCAGACATTGGGACATACAGACATTGGGACAACATTAAAAATACAAGTTTATCCAAGGGAGGTGCCATCCAAACTCTCTTCTCGTAGCCCATTTGAAATTCAAATGGAGTTTTCATCACCCATTTTAAATCCCATGAAGACGACAATTAGGAGAAGTTAAGCAGAAAAATTCTCCTCTCATTTCATGCCATTTCTCTTGAATTGTCGCCTTCTCCACAATGGTCGGCCAACTCAAATTTGAATTCAAATTTAAAGGGAAGTTCATCCAAGAAGATTTCAAATTCATAAGGAGTTTCATCCAAAAATCAAAGAGTTCTCCCTTATCAAGTTATATCCCTTCATCTATATTTCAAATGGAGTCCAAGATAAGTGTAGTTATCTTCTATCTTCATCTATATTTCAAATGGAGTCCAAGATAAGTGGAGTTATCTTTTATCTACATCTAAATTTCAAAGGAGTCCAAGTTCCATGGAGTCTCATCCAAGTATCAAGATTAAAGGGAGGATTAAGTAAACTAATTTCAAATTCAAAGAATCAATATGAAGTATACTCATGCCAAAGTGGGATTCATGCCAAGAAGGGAGAAGAAAAAAATCGCCCCATCTCAATTGAGTGTCACCACTTTTTAAGAGGAGTAAGAGAGAAGGACTTCTCCTCTCTCCCATTTTTTTCGCCCAACTCAGATAAAAGCCACACAAGTTGTCACCCAAGCCATGAAGAGCCAATTTAAATTTCAAATTCAAGGAAGATTCCAAGAAGCCAAGGAGTGTTTGAATTAGAATTTAAATTTAAATGTAATTTGAATTCAAAAGAGTCCTATGATATCTTCATGTGTAAAGAACCCTATAAATAGGATCCCATACCTCCCTTGCAATTAATTATTGATTCATGAAATGAAATGCTGCAATTTTTCTTCCACAAAGCTGGGTTAGGCTTTAGTGATTTTCTCTAAGGGCAGGGAGGTCCTTAAGAGCTCAAGTCGGGGAGGTCCTTGAGAGCTCAAGGCAGTGAGGTCCTTGAGTGGAGGTTCTGCGGGATTCGATAAACTGCTACCGATCTTCTTCAAGCTCTACGCATCCAACCCTTCCTTTTTTCCATTTTGAATCTGATTTACTTCATTCTTAAATCTTGTTTGCTACCTTCTCTATAGATCTCAGGTGTTCAAGGACTTTAGAGGATGGATCCTTTGCTTCTGAACCAAGATCTGATAGTAGATCTGAAATCTGGAGTCCCGATCTTCATCCTACTGCGAGATCTGAGCGACCAAGCAGCCAATCCATCCTGAGTCAAAGAGAATCTCCATTAGGGTAAGCAACCAGTCTTTTCTCATTAAACTTAGTAGTTGCAGCATGGAATAGCCTAATCTTAGATGGTTTCCTAGCCGTCAGGTCCTTATTCTTTATAGCTTGCGGATCAGATTGCGGGTAAGTAGTTAGTTATTTTAATTTCTTTAGTCTATTATGTTTAGTTGCTTACTACTATGATCATTGCTCTTTAAAACATCTTAGACTAAAATTAGATCATCTTACACCATATCGCATCATTTCGCATCATCTTATTGGTATTAGAGCTATGTGCCCCATCATATTGGTATCAGAGCATTTGATTAGATTAGGGTTTCATGCTTATTGAATTCTCTTTAAGTACTCGGATCGGGTGCTTCACTATGGCCGTCCGGTCATAGAAAAAAGTAGGGCTGCAAAACCCTCACATCCCATTCAAAGAGGATTTCCTATGGCATGTAGGGGTGCCACTGTGAATTGACCCCTAAAGAAGAAAACGAAGAGAAATGCATTTTTAGGGTTAATTTTCTGCATCATGTCCATTCGAATACATAATCTGTTATTTTAATTATTTCTGCATGTAGGTAGTTTTGATTTTTATTTCGTTGGATTTGTTACATTTGGTTTTATTTTTTAGTATTTTTCTAGGATTTAATTCGGTCTGTAGAATTTTTGCATGCCTGATTACTGCCTGAGAACATTTTTGTTTTAGAATTTTAGCATATAGTTTAAATTCCATAAAAGTTTAATTTTTGTAATTTAAAATTTAAAATTTAAAATCCAAATCTGAAATCTAAACTTAAAATTTAAAATTTAAAGTTTAAATTTTGAATTGCTAGTGCTATCTTATCTTATCTTGATTGTGTATTCATTTTACTTGAAAACACTTAAAGACAAGCAATATAACATAAGGGAAGGATTGAGACCCTTTCCTTAGCCCAAAACAACCAACCCCATTTGCATAGTCCTAAGCCTTAATTAAAATTGAGTAGCACTTAAAGCTAGGGACAGCAACAGGTCAGGTTTTATATACATGTTAACCCATTATAGTAGTCACTTTTGTGTGTGCTTTTGAGAATTGGTGTCTAAGGCTAGAGTTTCGGAGGCAAATGCCCTAAGCGAACTGGTGGTTCTTTAATTAGGACCTCACGAAAGTGAGGGGAGCCTCCCACCACCTCACCTCTTACCTAGCCAATCGAGGAGTTACTACAGTCTTGGTTATTACCTTGACTAAGCACTATATTGGCCCTTAGGTCTAGGAACCCTATACTTAGGTTATTTTGTAATGTTTGCATTGCATGACCACTAGAGCAGGCCAAAGCCAATCCCGTCTGATCATGGAGTCCACTATATAAATTTTACTGAGGACCTTCAAAGAATAATTTGCCCTGATAGACGATAGGTGTGACCGACTAGATAAGCAACTTGACAACCTAGAAAGAACCCGTAGGGCCCGGACTAACCCTGGTTCACCTAAACTGACTTTCCCTGGACCCAGAATTCATTGGCCAGAACCCATTTGGATTAGTGCCCCTTATCAAAAATTAGGATCTAGCTTAGTCCACCCGAGTCGACCCATTCTACAACAGAGTCAACCCAATTTTCATCAAAGCCGACTAAACCCTAATTTGAGCCGACCCACTCCTGTGACCCCGTTTGTTCCTAAGAATGACCTTGAGGAGAAAATATCTATTACAGACTCAGAATTAATTGACCAGAAGGTTACTCAAGCTGAAATTATAGTGGAAATATATGAAACTGGAGAAAACCTGATGGATGAATACGAAGGAGAAGACTTCGAGGAAGACAACTCTAGTACCTTACCTGAGGAAACCCTTGGAAAAGAAAAGATTGTTGAGCCTAGTCCTGAAACATCAAAACAACAGGGAATTAGTGTGAACTTGGTTCCCATAACTCAATGTCCTCAGGAAGAACCCAATCCTTTAGCCTTGACACAAGACCTCCTTCAAGTCCTTGAGGAACAACCCCAGGAGGTCGACATTATTTTAGAAGACTTTCAAGATGAACTTCCTGAAGACCTTCCAGATGACCTTCCGCTACCTAGAAGCATCCCACCTGCCATAGATCTTACACCAATAGATCAATATTCAAATCTTAAGGTCATCCTGAGCAACCAAGGTCTATTTCATGCTTCCCCTAAGTTACCCCAAGACTCCGATTCTTATTTCCCACCCTTCCCTTATCATGCTTCTATAGCCATTAGATTTCATTTTGAAGAGATTACCAGGTTGCATGAGACTTTAAATCCCATCCCTTTTGCTACCTACTTTTGGAAGACCTTATGGCATTTGTTAGGGATCCATGGTAACTTTTCATGTGCATACCAGACCAGAGTCAAACCTAAAGAATCAATCATCTCTTAGGTTTAGACCCTAAGAGTCCAATAAAACTCATATCAATAGGATTACATAATTGAATCAGCTTTTTGTCAAGTATCAGTCTGAGTCCCAGAGTCCACAGAGTCATTTGCACAACATGTCAAAGCATTGCATAAAGAAATCAGTAACAAAATTAAAAAGAGCAATGAATCATATGAGCATGAGGCTAACTTACACAAAAGATTTAAAGAGTTTAACGAAGGGGACTTCGTCATGATCATGTTATGACCTAAATGGTTTCCAGTCGAAACCATGGAAAAAACTACATGCCCATAGTGCTAGACCATATAGGATTATAAAAAAGATTGGACCTAATACTTATATGCTAGAATTACCATATGAGTTAGGTATTAGTCCGACCTTCAATATATTTGATATAGTCGAGTTTAAGGAACCAATGGTGATACCTAGTGAGCTATTTGAGCCTGATCCCATCTTTGAGAGTGACCCTATCCCAGAATGTCCACCAGCCAAATTACCAGAGAGCAGAGAAAAGATTGAGAAGATCATGGATGATAAGATTGTAACTACTAGAAATAAGAACTATCAAAGATATCTAGTTCGTTGGTAAGGGAGACCTGAGTCTAAGGATTCTTGGATCACCAGAGAAGATCTTCAAAAGTTGAACCCTAATTTGCTAGAACATTACCAGAGCCGAATTGACCCGTACTCGACGGGATCGAGTTCCTCCCACCTCGGGAGAATTGGTGAGGACTCAAGAGCCAGGAAGAGGAAGCAAACCTTTTCCAATTCAATTTGGATCACCAATGAGTAAGTCCATGTGTTCTTCACAAAGAACACTTGAGTCCTAGTTGTTTTGAGTTTGTAATTAGATCAAATTGAGTTATAATTTGATCAAATTGAGTGTAATTTGGTCAATTAGGGTTGTTGAGTTACCAATTGAGTCCATTGAGTCCATCAATTGGTTTAAAAGTCTTGTAAATAGCATTAATTTGCTTTGTTTGGTGAATTATCCAATTTGAGTCTTATAATTAGTGCTTGAATAAGTCAAAGGGTGTCATAAGTATCCAAGACCCAAGTCATCATTACCTTGGTAGATCAATTCTAGGTCAAAAAAGGGTTATCCAAGTTTTTCACCAAACATTCAGACATTCGGACATCCAGACATCCGGACATCTAGACATCCAGACATACGGACATCTAGACATCCAGACATTCGGACATCCAGACATTGGGACATCTAGACATTGGGACATCCAAACATTGGGACAACATTTAAAATCCAAGTTTATCCAAGGGAGGTGCCATCCAAACTCTCTTCTTATAGCCCATTTGAAATTCAAATGGAGTTTTCATCACCCATTTTAAATCCCATGAAGATGCCAATTAAGAGAAGTAAAGCAAAAAAATTCTCCTCCCATTTCACGCCATTTCTCTTGAATTGTCGCCTTCTCCACAATGGTCGGTCAACTCAAATTTGAATTCAAATTTAAAGGGAAGTTCATCCAAGAAGATTTCAAATTCAAAAGGAGTTTCATCCAAAAATCAAAGAGTTCTCCCTTATCAAGTTATATCCCTTCATCTATATTTCAAATGGAGTCCAAGATAAGTGGAGTTATCTTCTATCTTCATCTATATTTCAAATGGAGTCCAAGATAAGTGGAGTTATCATCTATCTACATCTAAATCTCAAAGGAGTCCAAGTTCCATGGAGTCTCATCCAAGTATCAAGATTAAAGGGAGGATTAAGTAAACTTCTTTCAAATTCAAAGAATCAATATGAAGTATACTCAAGCCAAAGTGGGATTCACGCCAAGAAGGGAGAAGAAGAATATCACCCCATCTCAATTGAGTGTCGCCACTTTTTAAGAGGAGTAAGAGAGAAGGACTTCTCCTCTCTCCAATTTTTTTTCGCCTAACTCAGATAAAAGCCACTCGAGTTGTCGCCCAAGCTATGAAGAGCCAATTTAAATTTCAAATTTAAGGAAGATGCCAAGAAGCCAAGGAGTGTTTGGATTAGAATTTAAATTTAAATGTAATTTGAATTCAAAAGAGTCCTATGATATCTTCATGTGTGAAGAACCCTATAAATAGGATCCCATACCCTCCTTGTAATTAATTATTGATTCATAAAATGAAATGCTGCAATTTTTCTTCCACAAAGCTGGGTTAGGCTTTAGTGATTTTCTCTAAGGGCGGGGAGATCCTTAAAAGCTCATGTCATGGAGGTCCTTGAGAACTCAAGGCAGTGAGGTCCTTGAGTGGAGGTTTTGTCGGATTCGACAAACTGCTACCGATCATCTTCAAGCTCTACGCATCCAACCCTTCCTTTTTTTCCATTTTGAATATGATTTACTTCATTCTTAAAATCTTGTTTGCTACCTTCTCTACTGATCTCAAGTGTTCAAGAACTTTAGAGGATGGATCCTTTGCTTTCGAACCAAGATCTGATGGTAGATCAGAAATCTGGAGTCCCGACTTTCATCCTGCTGCGAGATCTAAGCGACCAAGTAGCCAATCCATCCCGAGTCAAAGAGAATCTCCATTGAGATAAGCAACCAATCTTTTCTCATTAGATTTGGTAGTTGAAGCATGGAATAGCCTAATCTTGGATGGTTTCCTAGCCATCGGGTCCTTATTCTTTATAGCTTGCGGATCAGATTGCGGGTAAGTAGTTAGTTACTATCTTTAATTTCTTTAGTATGTTATGTTTAGTTGCTTACTGCTATGATCATTGCTCTTTAAAATATCTTAGACTAAAATTAGATAATCTTACTGTAGGCTCAGGTAGGCAACCCAAGAGGGAGGGTGAATTAGGTTTTATAAACTTTTGTACTATTTAAAATATGAACTTAAAGCTAGTATGCAATTCAAGTGCTTGTGTAATTTAAATAAATGCAGTGAAAATAAAGAAATAAAAGTATAAGAAGAACAATCACACAAATACAAAGGTTTATAGTGGTTCGGTGCCAACCAAGCACCTACATCCACTCCCCAAGCCATCCTTTGGAATTTCACTAAATTTGGTTTTATAACTTAGGCTCACCAACAACCTTTACAACTTGTTTTATCTTCGGGCTCAAGTCAAATCCTAGTTGGTTTCAAGGCTCACCAAAAACCATCCTTGGTTTTACGGGATAACCAAGAACCTAAACAACTTGTTTTGGCTTCGGGCTCACAAGTAAAATCCTAGTTGGTTTCAAGGCTCACCAACAACCACTTTGGTTTTCAAGGCTTACCAAAAACCTCTTTGGTTTTCCAAGGCTCACAAAAAATCTCAAGTAAAATAATGTAAGAGCAAGTATAAATGAATATAATAAAAGCTTTCTAAAATAAAGCAAATATCTCTTTGATGCCCTTGAATATTGATGAAGATCTTGTTTTCAAGTTGATGAAGCCTTTGATTGATGCTTGTAGATGTAGACTTTGAATGCTCTCTTTGAAACTTGGAAGCTTGAAGGCTTTGAATCACTTAACTCTTGAATCCTTTAAGAATATTCAAGAAACTCACCAAAGGATTACTTTCCCATTTGATTCATGATGTTTATATAGTCTCCCAACACTAAAATGACCGTTTATAGCCGTTAGGGAGGAAAATATAGCCATTGGAGACAAGTTAGAGAAGTTCTGCAGCCTAGAAAACTAGCCGTTACTGTTTAAGTGTCGACACTTCAACTCTAGGTGTCGACACTTCAGTTTCAAGTGTCGACACTTCATTCTCCAGGTGTCGACACTTCACTTCCAAGTGTCGACACTTCAGCTCCAGGTGTCGACACTTGACTGAAAGTGCTTTCTGATATTTTCTGTTTGTCTCAGGCCTTGAGTCGACACTTCATTCTTCAAGTGTCGATACTTGATCCTCAAGTGTCGACACTTAATTTCCAGGTATCGACACTTGCCTGTGCCATTGCTGAAACATCTTCAAATTGAAACTTTAACATCTTCAAGTTCTTCCATATTAATTCCAAAGTCCATATACTTGATTTTTCATTAATTTAAGAACTTTTTCAAATGAAATACAAGCATTTCTTTATTCAACAATGTTGAGTACTAAGATCTGAAAAATACACTTAAAATATAATTAGTACTCATGTATACTTAAACATTTTGTCAATCATCAAAATCAAGATCAAAGTCAACACTTACACCGTATCGCATCGTTCCGCATCACTAATTCTCTAATTTCTACTAATTTTGCACTTGACTAACTCAAACATAATTTACTTCCAAAACCCCAATCCCTAGCCAAACTTTATTTGATAACCCTAGTTAACTTAAACTTAACTTGACATCTCATAAATTAATTAAAAGTCATTTTATTTTCTGATTATTTTAGATTGCATCAAGACCATTGAATGTTCATCATCTTCTAATCTAATCGTAAGGGCAATCAATATAACATTAGGGCTGGAGGTCATCACTTGTCCTGGGCCCAAAACAACCACCCAAAATTTCCACCCAAGCCTTAATTAAAATTAATTAGACTTAATTTGTCCTAGTGGGCTAGGTGACACCCAACAGGTCGGGCCCAAACCGTGTGGGCCAACTAGTGCATTTAATCTTTTAGCTATTACTGAAAGCTGGTGTCTAAGGCTGGGGGTTCAGAGTCAAATGACCAAAGTGGTGTTGTGATTTTTAATTGGGTCCCTGTGAAAGTAGGGGCCCTCCCACATTCCCACCCCCTACCTGGCCAGTGGAAGGATTAGCTATTGGGTTAGGTATAAATTGAGCTGACCCACCCAGTTTTGGCTCTAGGTCTAGGAAACCCTAGATTGTACTAGTTTTTATTCTTTTGCATGCTTGGCTGCACCATTTCATTTTGGTTGATTGTTTGACTTGTTGCATGACCACTAGATTAGGAACCCAATACCAAAAGTCCAAACCATAGCCCAGCCCAACCATGGATCCCAATTTGGAGGCCATCCTGAACTAGCTTGCCCAATTAACTACCTAATACCAAACCCAGTTTGCCCAACTAACCCAATCCAATATCCAGATCTAAAATCAACTTACCCAAATGAACCAAGCCAATACCCAATCCCAAACCCAACTTACCCAAATTAATAACAAGCTTGACTAAATGATCCAATCAAGTAATGCACATAGCAGGGCACTCAAAGGGCATCCCGCTAAGGTGACTCTCAAAGGATATAAGGGGATAAGAAGATGGGATAGGGGATAACTAGGGCACTCACATCGAATCCATAATGCACATAGCAGGGCCCTCAGAGATGCCCTGAGGGATCAAACCCATAATGCACATGTAAGGGTTTTGGTGACCAGGGCAGAAGCGTGGATTTCAAAAAATTATTATGAAACCACTACCAAACCCTTAACCCAAGACCTCCTTACTAAAAATTAAAACATACAAGCATGCATATATAATATAAACAAGAGTTTAGGCACCAACCAGAACCGCTAGTATCCAATCCGATGAAGAAAACCCTGATTCAGCCTTCTTCTCCACCAGGTGCCCAAACGTTCGCCCTCCAATGATGATCCACACGAAACTTGGACTAAGGAAGAACTCCTTCTTCAAGTTGCTTGGAGAAGTGGAACTCTTTCGGCAGCCTTTGGTCTGGTGACCACTGTAGGACACCCTATCCTACTGTAGGGCACTAAAGATACTCTCCTAAACCACTCTTGGTTTTAGAACAACCCTCCTCTAGGACCCCTTAGGCTTATGTCCTAAAACAAAGCTTTGTCCTAGTAGAAAAGACCTTGTCTTAACAAGACAAGTCTTGTCTTAAAGAAAGGAGGGAGAGAGAGACAGTCAGAATAGTGCTTCGGTGGAATTCTTCATTATCAAATTCATTTCACCACCCCATATTTATAGATACAAGAGGGGTGTTTGATATGTCCTCCCATCAACTAATCAGATATGATTTTTCAAGACCGAAGAGAAGTTATCTGGCTTGAAAAATCATATCTAATAAGCCCATTCATGCACCAAAGGCCTTAATCACATCCATTCGTTTATCTTGACGAATTCTCACTTGCCACATGTCAATTACCGGTCCCTAGGAAGCCAAGAGGTGCCTCTTCAATCTCCAAACATCGAAGATTATGAAGAGTCCTAAGAACTCTCCATCAGAACCACGTGCCATATGAAGAGTTGTGACTCTTCATGCACCGCGTGTGCCATCTTTCTTCCACGTAAATTTCAAAAAATGTTGACTAGTCAAAATATAGGCAATATGGGTGTCATTGGAAAGAGCAAAAAATTTCCTTTCTGACTATATAAATTATATTCAAATCATAGATCTATAGCTCATTCTGTGCCCTTTTGAAGTTAAGGTATCATTTAGGTATCAAGAGTCACATGCCGTTGGGACTCTTCATGTATGGCACCTAAAATGCCCTTAAATCCAAATTAAAATCAGATTTATCTCTAATTAGGCTAGCCCTACTTAGGACTCAACCTAATTTAGGTTTTCCATAATTAGGTTAGCCCAATTAGCAAGCAACCGGACCTAATCCAATTGGGTTAGGAATTTGGTTAGCCTACATATGCTAGTATGTAATCCGGCTAACCAATTAGGATCCTATGACCCTAATTAAATCATGAATGACTTCCTTGGCTAAGTCTATATTGTGTGTGACCCATTGGGTTCCACATCTAGCCAGCAGTAGGTTTAGGTTTGAGCCGATTCGATCCAATCGAACCCGATTGACTTAATTAGGTCAAATTGGCTCACCTAATTGTCCAATTCGAATCACACATCGAATTGACTTATGAAACCAAATCAATTAGTTCATGAAGACCTACAAGACAAGATTGATATCTAGCAATGTGTCATGCCTACCCGGAAGATGAGGAATTTTGGTGGATTTACCAAAATACCCTTTAGTGGTGAGTTACCGGGCAATTTAGTCCTTCGATCTACTTGCACCTTGAATATGACTATGGATATGGATACTTGTCAAATCCAATTTCATATTCTTTCCTTGCTCAATCTGATAATGATGATTCATTAATGAACCATTAGAAACTATTTCTAATGTTCATACTTTGATCAAAGATTTCCTAAATCTTCATTTGATTGAAATCATCTGGATGCGCTTCCTCTCTTACTAGGGTTGATCGATTCCTTTTTGACCTACTCACAACCTCCATATGCAATCCACCATACCGAGTATCATCCTATGCATGACTCAGTGTCATGATTGAGTGTGAACCAAAGTATGGATTCATGCATACAAGATACCATGGCAGTCTCAGGTCAAAGGACCACATGCACTACTCCCACTATGAGAACTATCTTTTGACAAACAGATAAGGTTCCATTAGATGTTCTCAAGCTGGATCCATTCAGTGATCTCATTCTCTAATGAGCACCCACATCCTAGTATTAGTGTCAAACACAAGTGACTATGAGATCAGTCACCCTCTTCACCAAGCATAAATAGGATGTTCTGGTCTTACCGGAAACATTGATCCCCTACTTAATATCTCATCGACCATGAATATTTTAGATTTGGGTTTTAAGGCTTTAGGTCTCACTGGTATGATCTCATCATAACCCTAGAACCATATCCCTAATCTATGGGGTTCATCATATCTCAATAAAATTAATAAGACACAGCGTATGATGAAAAAAAATGCCTTTATTAATTGACAATGTCAATACACTGGTTTGAGATACAAAAGAAAATTTCATCAAAATACAATATTTTGATTGGCCTTTAGAACATAATCCTTTCAATCTCCCACTTGCACTAAAGCCAATCACCTTTAAATTTTAACCCCATATAATCGAGGTGGCGATCAAACTCTCGCTGTGGTAGAGCCTTAGTGAACGGGTCTGCTATGTTGTTCTTCGTTTCTACTCTTTTAATGTAGACTTCTTGTCTTTCAACAATCTCTCGAATGAGATGGAAGTGTCTTAGATTGTGCTTTAATTTGTGATGAGCTCTAGGTTCCTTAGCTTGAGTGACGGCTCTAGTATTATCACAGTAAAGTGGTACTAGACCTTCAATCTCCGGAACAATGCCCAACTTTGAGATGAACTTCTTCATCCAGACAGCTTCCTTGGCAACTTCACTAATAGCAATGTATTCTGCCTCAGTTGTTGAGTCAGCTACAGTCTATTGTTTAGAATTCTTCCAGCTTACAGCTCCTCCATTTAGGTTAAAAATATACCCTGAAATAGATTTGCTATCATCTAGATCTGATAGAAAACTAGAATCTGAATAAGCTTCCAGTTTAAGATCAGATCCTCTGTATATCAAAAAAATATCCTTAGTCCTTCTCAAGTACTTAAGAATATTTTTCACATCCTTCCAGTGATTCTCTCCTAGATCAGCCTGAAATCTGCTGGCTATACCTAAGGCATATGCCACATCAGGCCTGGTACATAACATAGCATACATTATAGATCCTACAGCCGAAGCATAAGGTATAGAACTCATTCTATTTCTTTCTTCAGGTGCCTTAGGAGACATCTTCTTAGAAAAATGTATGCCATGACCAATGGGCAAGTAACCTCTTTTACTTCCCTCCATGCTAAATCTCTTTAGCACTTGATCAATGTACCTAGACTGGGATAAGCCTAGAATCCTCCTAGATCTATCTCTATAGATCTTGATACCCAGTATATAGGATGCTTCTCCCAAGTCTTTCATGGAAAACTGTTTAGATAACATACCTTGACTGATTGTAACATCAGGATATCATTCCCAATGAGGAGTGTCATCCACATACAGAACCAAGAAAACTATGGCACTCCCACTAGTCTTCTTGTACACACAAGGTTTATCCTCATTTTTGATAAAGTCAAACTCTTTGACTGTCTTATCAAATCGGATGTTCCAACTCCTGGATGCTTGCTTTAATCCATAAATGGATTTCTTCAGCCTACATACCTAATTAGGTTTAGTCTCCAAGACAAAACCTTCTGGTTGTGACATATAGATCTCTTCCTCAAGGAAACCATTAAGGAATGCGGTTTTCACATCCATCTGCCATATTTCATAATCATGATATGCTGCTATAGCAAGCATGATCCGAATAGATTTGAGCATGGCAACAAGATAAAATGTTTCATCATAATTTATTCCCTATTTTTGTCTGAAACCTTTAGCCACTAACCTAGCTTTATAAGTTTCGACTTGGCCATCTGTCCCAATCTTTTTCTTATAGACCCATTTGCATCCAATAGGGTTAACACCCTCTGGTGCATCAACCAAAGTCCACACTTGGTTGACATACATGGAGTCCATTTCGGATCTCATGGCTTCCAGCCATCTGTCTGAGTCCCTACTCATGACAGCATCCATATAGATTAGAGGCTCATCATTTTCAATGATCCAGGCTTCATTATTTTCAATAATGAACCTATACCTCTCAGGTGCATGACGCACCCTATCAGACCTACGGATAGGAGTGTTTTCTGGTTCTATACTAACTATGTTATCATTTGGTTGAGATGTATCTATTTGTTGAACTTCTTCAAGTTCAATATTTCTCCCACTGTCCTTTTGTAGGATGAACTCTTTCTCCAGAAAAGTGGCATGCCTACTGACAAAAACTTTTTGTTCAGTAGGGTGGTAGAACAGATATCCTATTCTATCTTTAGGATATCCTACAAATAGACATTTATCTGCTCTAGCATCTAACTTATGTCCAAAATTTTTTTTGACATCGGCTGGACATCCCCATATCTTAAGATACTTAAGATTGGATTTCTTACCCCTCCATATCTCATATGGAGTGCAAGAGACAGATTTAGATGGTACTCTATTTAAGATATTAGCCGCGATTTCCAAGGCATATCCCCAGAAGGAAACAGGTAACTTTGTGAAGCATGTCATGGACCGTACCATATCTAATAAGGTACGATTCCTCCTTTCAGCAACACTATTTAATTGTGGTGTGTAAGAAGGGGTCCATTCAAAGATAATCCCCTTTTTTTTAAGGTGATCGAGAAACTCGGTGGATAACTATTCACCTCCTTGATCTGATCGAATGATTTTAATACTTTTCCCTGTTTGTTTCTCTACCATACTTTGATACTCTAAAAATTTATCAAAGGTTTAGGACTTATGTTTCATAAGATACACAAATCCGTACCTGAAAAAATCATCAGTAAACGTGATGAAATAAGAGTATCCACCCTTGGCCTGAGTTGTTTAGGCCCACATACATCTATATGCATGAGTCCTAATAACACAGTTGTCCTTTCTCTATGTCCACTAAATGGAGTCTTGGCCATTTTACCCATGGGACATGATTCATAAGTTCCTAATGATTCATAATCATAAGGATTAAGGAAATTTTTCTTGTATAACTTGCTAATTCTAGTCTCACTAATATGTCCAAGTCGACAGTGCTAGAGTAAAGTATTGTTTACATTATCTCTCTTTCGTTTGTTACTTACATGAAGTATATTATCATTAGTGGATAGAGTTAAAAGACCATTACAAAATACGCCATAACATATAATTTTATTAGAAAAGCTAATTGAGAAACCATTGCTCATCACATTCATAGTATAACCTTGTCTAAGTAACAAGGGTACAGATATGATATTTCTAATGACCTTAGGCATATAGTAACAATCTCTCAGCTCTAAAATCTTTCCCGAAGGTAACTTCAAGATATAAGTCCCTACGGCCTCTACTTGGATGGGCTCTCCTCCAGCACCGTAGAGCTCGAAGTCTCCTTCCTTCAATACTCTAAGCCTCGGCAGTCCCTGCAATGATTTGCATATATTATGACCACAGGCGGTATCCAATACCCAAGTATTTGAAATGGAAGAATCCAATGACAAAATAGTATGAACTTCTTTCATACCTTTTGGTGCATCCGATGCACCAGGCTTCACACCTACAAGGTAAGCCTTGCAGTTCCTCTTCCAATGACCCGGCTTGCCACAGTGAAAGCAGGTCATCTGTCCGGAGGCCTTCTTTCCTTTCTTCTTCTTGATGCCCCTTTTTGGGTTCAATCTCCTCTTGGAGCCCTTTCTGCCTGACTTCTTCTTGTTGATCCTATCCACAAGAAGAAGTGGATCCTTATTTTTCTTTAAATGACTCTCTGCTATTTTTAACATGTTTAACAACTCAGGCATGGAAGTGTTAAGTTTGTTCATATGATAATTAAGAACAAACTGTGAAAATGACTCCGGAAGTGACTACAGGATCAAATCCTAATTCAACTCTCCATCCATAACAAAACTTAATTGACCTAATCGAGTGATCAGGTCAATAACCATTAGTACGTGGTCTTGTACAGATGTACCTTCTGTCATTCTCGCATGGAACAACTGCTTAGATATCTCATATCTAGCAGTTCGACTATGTTCTCCATATAGCTCTTTTAAATTGAGCAGTATGGAGTTAGTGTTCATGCTATCATGTTGCCTCTGCAACTCATTGGTCATAGAGGCAAGCATGATACATTTGTCAGTGAGTGAGTCATTTTGCTACATCTTGTATATGGTCTTTTCCTCTTACGAGGCATCTTCTCCTAAAGGTTCCAAGGTAGGGGTATCAAGAATGTAAGAAAGTTTTTCCTAGCTGAGTACTATCTTTAGGTTTCTCAACCAGTTAACATAGTTCGGTCCAGTCAATTTATTGGCATCAAGTATACTACGGAGTGAGAGTGAAGAGGCCATTTAATCTACATTAACAAAGAACATAACATAAGCAAACAACCAATGTTGACAAAACATAATTAAATTAGGACTTTAACTTAATTATGTCTCCCACTATTTTATCAAGCATCATAACCCTCTATATGATGATCGAGAAACCCTAATTGGCTTTCTTAGTGGGGTTGAGATCCTAATTCCTTATAAAAGACCTTGTGTGTACGCAACAAATCTTTTATAAGTTCAAAGGTAGGAAAACTCTTTTCAATTGTATCTCATACAATTCTCAACAAAACCTGGCCTTTAAAATATTAATAGCCTTGTGTGTGCACAACAAACTATAATATTTTTAGTTAAGTAAGACCCTTCATTCCTTTATAGTCATGATTGTAATAATAATACCCTTGTGTATTCACAACAAAGTATTATATTAAATCATGCCATAAGCATCAAATGCACCAGGCCAAAATTGTGTTAGTTACCATAATAGGCCTTGTGTGTACACAACAAACCAATACGGATCATAACATAATAATGACCTAGCATGAAAGAAGGCCTAATATAGTGAATATTAAACTAAGCATATCAATCAAGAATTAAGTTAATTTTATCGACCAGGTAAGTGGGAGAGTAATGGGAGTCTCTCCATTGCTTTCCTAGACACCAACAAAAATTGGCCAAGTCAGTCAACGAAACCAATTAAAAACCACGTCCTCTTTACCGATCATGAACCACTTTTTCTAGACACCGAATGATCAACTAATCATCTTGATTATTTTGCTTTTGATATATGACACTACAACTTAATATAATTTTAATAGAGGACTTTATTATTAAAATAAGCACATTCTACATATAACCATTCAATCAACCATGCATCATATATCATTTTATAATATGCCAAGTGTGTCATCATACTAGGACAACCATCTACCATATAATGGATCCACCATTATGCCAGTGCAACCTTATTTCAGTATGATGACTAGAAAGCTAAACATATCTCTATATCAGTTAAGGTTTAAGTGAAAACCCTAACCAGTGACATACATATATGCATAAACATATCAATCATATGTAACTTTAAACTTTTGTAGAGTCCTACAAAATTGGGCAACTTTAAATTTTGTAGAGTCCTACAAAAATGGGCAACCTCAAGAGTCCTACAAAATTGGGCAACTTTAAATTTTGTAGAGTCCTACCAAAATGGGCAACCTCAAGAGTCCTACAAAATTGGGCAACTTCAAATTTTGTAGGTCCTACCAAAATGGGCAACCTCAAATTTTGTATGATTTAGCCCTAATAAGGTGGCCCTGATACCACTGTAAGGATTTTGGTGACCAGGGCGGAAGCGTGGATTTCAAAAATTTATTATGGAACCACTACCAAACCCTTAACCTAAGACTTCCTTACTAGGAATTAAAGTATACAAACATGCATATATAATATAATCTAGAGTTTAGGCACCAACTTGAACCGCTAGTATCCAATCCGATGAAGAAAACCCTGATTCAGCCTTCTCCACCAATTGGGTTAGGAATTTGGTTAGCCTACATATGCTAGTATGTAATCCGGCTAACCAATTAGGATCCTATGACCCTAATTAAATCATGAATGACTTCCTTTGCCAAGTCTTTATTGTGTGTGACCCATTGGGTTCCACATCTAGCTAGCAGTAGGTTTAGGTTTGAGCCGATTCGATCCGATCGAACCTGATTGACCTAATTAGGTCAAATTGGCTCACCTAATTGTCCAATTCGAATCACACATCGAATTAACTCATGAAACCAAATCAATTGGTTCATGAAGACCTACAAGACAAGATTAACGTCTAGCAACGTGTCATGCCTACCCGGAAGATGAGGAATTTTGGTGGATTTATCAAAATACCCTTCAGTGGTGAGTTACCGGGCAATTCTGTCCTTCAATCTACTTGCACCCTGAATATGACTATGGATATGGATACTTGTCAAATCCAATTTCATATTCTTTCCTTGCTCAATATGATAATGATGATTCATTAATGAACCATTAGAAACTATTTCTAATGTTCATACTTTGATCAAAGATTTCCCGAATCTTTATTTGATTGAAATCATCTGGATGCGCTTCCCTCTTACTAGGGTTGATCGATTCCTTTTTGACCTACTCACAACCTCCATATGCAATCCACCATACCCAGTATCACCCCATGCATGACTCAGTGTCATGATTGAGTGTGAACCAAAGTATGGATTCATGCATACAAATACCATGGCAGTCTCAGGTCAAAGGACCACATGCACTACTCCCACTATGAGAACTATCTATTAACAAACAGATAAGGTTCCATTAGATGTTCTCAAGCTGGATCCATTCAATGAACTCATTCTCTAATGAGCACCCACATCCTAGTATTAGTGTCAAACACAAGTAACTGTGAGATCAGTCACCCTCTTCACCAAGCATACATAGGATGTGTTGGTCTTACCAGAAATATTGATCCCCTACTCAATATCCCTTCGACCAGGAATATTTTAGATTAGGGTTTTAAGGCTTTAGGTCTCACTGGTATGATCTCATCATAAACCTAGAACCATAGCCCTAATCTATGGGGTTCATCATATCTCAATAAAATTAATAAGACACAACGTATGATGAAAATAAAATGCCTTTATTAATTGATAATGTCAATACACTGGTTTGGGATACAAAAGAAAATCCCATCGAAATACAACATTTCGATTGGCCTTTAGGGTATAATCCTTTCAGCACTTAGTAGGGCTCTCACACCTCCCATCGAACCCATAATGTACACAGCAGGGAATGAAGGCAAACGGGCCTCAGCCCAGAACCAGAACCAGAACGAGTGACTAAAAAATTTCTTCTCAAACTTCACTTATTACAAGAGGGGGAGAGGGCCATTATATAGAAAAACCAAAACCCTCAGTTTCTTAGCCTCCAAGAAAACTAAAAAAGGAAAATAAATTATATCAAAATTCATGCTGCATCAAAAGTGGTGCTGATCTGCTCTGAAAAGCATGTCGGCTTGATGAGCTATGCTGAAAAGCATGCTGCTCTGAAAACTGAATTGCTTTGAAATACGTGCAGAATTTTCTTGCGGACGTGCATAGAGGAGGATCGATCTCCCGACTGAGCACCGGTGGACGGCCGGCGACCAAGAAGCAGGCGACCGATGGGGCCGGTGGACGGCTTGCGACGGGCTGCAGGCGGGGTGGCACAGGGGGGCACGGCACGCCCTGTGCATGCCGTTCGGCCTTCCCATGAGCGTGGAAACTCCTGGGCACCGGCGAGGCCTCTGGCGGCCAGGCCTTGGTCGACGGATAGTGGGATGGTGGGACGGCGGCAGGCGGGCAATGATGGCGATGTCAGGCGGCGGGTGGCGTTGGTGTCAGGCGATGGGCGTTGGTGTCAGGCGACGGGCGGCGGCATCAGGCAGATGGACGCGTCCGTTGGTCTTTCCAATGGCCATGGGGTCCTGGGCACCAGTGAGGGCCCCACTGACGGTTGGGAGAGAGCCGGCGGGTGGTGGGACGGTGGCGTACAGCAGGCCAGTGGCGGCGCCGACAGCGATGCAGGGCGGCATGGCCACATGTGGGCGGACGGATGCCTCTCGTGTCCGTTCATCTTCCCACGGGCGTGGGCTGCGGCGGGCAGCTTTTCCGGTGAGGGTGTGGCCGACGGGCTCCAGTGGGTGGATCGACGGGGGCGGCCGGGGTTCGGGCTGCCCGGATCTGGGGCTGACGGGGTGGAGGCTAGGGTTTGAGAGATTTTTTAAAATTCACGAGAGAAGATGGAATAACATAGGAATAAAGTGGGAATAAGATCGGGATACAAATTGAATAGCGAGAATAGGTGGAATAGCGGGAATAGGAAAAATAAAAAAAACTCGAGAAAATAAAAAAAAATAGAAAAAAAATCTGGACCTGCCCTGGATCTCCATCGTTCTCCTCAATCGTGAAGAACTCGTCTCCATCGAGTTCGAAAAAAATGGAGCACATCCTAATCCACAACTCGCTCTGATACCAAAATTGATACGGGATGCAGACTCGATGTAACCCTGGATTATTTGGTAAAGGGAAACAACTAAATAAACTAGGACCATGGGAGGGCTAAGAAGCCTCCCGGGACTAGGGTGACACTGAAACTAAAATCCTAAAATAGCTGATCTCTTTTGCTTACAATTTTCTTGGTGGAGGTGACGAAGGAATGATGGAGATGGGAGACTGGGAATGGGAACTCATGACCCTGGGACTCACTCTAACGGGAAGCTCTCCTCAAACCCATAATGCACATAGCAGGGCTCTTAAAGGGCATCCCGCTAAGGTGACTCTCAAAGGATATGAGGGTATAAGAAGATGGGATAGGGGATAACTAGGGCGCTCTCATCGAACCCATAATGCACACAGCAGGGCTCTCATAGATGCCCCGAGGGATCAAACCCATAATGCACATAGCAGGGCTCTCATACCTCCCATCGAACCCATAATGCACATAACAGGAAACGAAGGCAAACGGGCCTCAGCCCAGAACCAGAACCAAAACCAGTGGCTAAAAAATTTCTTCTCAAACTTCACTTATTACAAGAGGGGGAGAGGGCCATTATATAGAAAAACCAAAACCCTTAGTTTCTTAGCCTCCAAGAAAACTAAAAAAGAAAAATAAATTACATCAAAATTCATGCTACATCAAAAATGGTGCTGATCTGCTCTGAAAAGCAAATCAGCTTGATGATATGTGTTGAAAAGCATGCTACTCTGAAAATTGGACTGCTTCAAAATCTGTGCAGAATCCTCTCGCAGACGTGCATAGAGGAGGATCGATCTCCCAACTAAGCACCGGCGGACGGCCGGCGACCGGGAAGCAAGCGATGGACGGGGCCGGCGGATGGCTGGTGGCGGGCTACAGTTGGGGCGGCACATGGGGGGCATGGCATGCCCTGTGTGTGCCGTTTGGCCTTCCCACGGGCGTGGGAACTCCTGGGTGCTGGCGAGGCCTCCAGCGGCCAGGCCTTGGCTGACGAACGGTGGGATGGCGGGACCGCGGTAGGTGGGTGGCGGCATTAGGCGGCGGGCGACGGCGTCACACGGACGGACGCGTCCGTTGGTCTTCCCAACGGTTATGGGGTCCTGGGCACTGGCGTGGGCCCAATTGATGGCTGGGCGAGAGCCGGCGAGCGGCGGGATGGTGGTGGGCAGCAGGCCAGCGGCGGTAGTGGCGCAGGGTGGCACAATCGCATGTGGGTGGACGGACGCCTCCCGTGTTCGTTCATCTTCCCATGGGCGTGGGCAGCGGCGGGCGGCTTTTCCAGCAAGGGCGGGGTCGGCGGGGGTGGCCGGGGGTCGGGCGGCTCGGATCTGGGGCCGACGGGGCGGAGGCTAGGATTTGGGAGATTTTTTAAAACTCATAGGAGAAGATGGAATAACGTAGGAATAAAGCAAGAATAAGATCGGGATAAAAATGGAATTGCGGGAATAGGTGGAAAGCCGGAATAGGAAAAATAAAAAAAATCCGAGAAAATAAGAAAAAAAACCTGGACCTGCCATGGATCCCCATCAATTGGTGGGGGCACCAGGATCAGACACAGATTATTGGGCCCTATCTGGTTTAATTAGTCATGTGTCAAAGTTTTGAAAATTTTGTAATTAATTAAGATTAAGTCTTGTAATAAGTTGAGGTTAGTTGATTTGTCTCAACCCTCAACCTAGTCTAGTACATTGAGTCCTGTACATCAGTTATGAGTCTAGTATGAGCTCAATTTTTGTACAAGAGTGAAGCTTACCCTATTTTGGAGTTCCACTAGGCCACATCTTAGAGTCAGAGGCCACTACATCAGCCCATTAAATTTTGCATGATAATCTAGGATCCAAGATGCCTCCAGAAACCCTAATTCCTTACAGATGCCCACCAGATGGCCAGATTCCCTCCAGATGCTTCCAGAATATTTCATATGCTAGGAGCCCATGTTTTCCAGGTTATCCCAGCACTCCAGGCCTTCAAATTCAAGTCCAAGCACCAAGCCCAGGTCCATAAGAAGCAAGGTTTCAAGAATATTCCCCTATCAGGCCATCCCAACTTCTAAGGCCCAAAGCCCAAGCGCCCAAGCCCCCCTTGGCCGGCCCACTTGCTATCCATGAAGCCCAACATGCCATTCCAAGAGGGCTTAGGCATCCTCACATGTTGACTTGGTCCAAAGCCAAGTGGGGAGAGGAAAGAAGAGAAGACTAGGTCAAATTATAACCTAGTTGGGATTCCTAATCCTTTTATGTCTTGTAATTCTAACCTAGCTAGGAAAGGACTTATAGTCTAACTAGGAAGAGGACTTGTTACCTAAGTGTAACCATGGTTAGAGAGGGTATGGGAACTCTATAAATACCCCACCCCTCCCCCTCTTGTAATCATCTCTTTCTTATGAATACAACTTGCTGAAATTTTGTGTTATTGGCTTGCGATTGGTGTCTTTATTTTGGTTCTTTAATTTGAGTGCTCTCCTTGTGTATCCCGGTCGAATCCCTACTGCCCTAGCATCCCTTTGCATCCTTGGAGACCAGCCACGCCCAAGGAAAGGAAGCCCTAGCTGCCGTCCAAGACAAGGAGCTTCTTCCCTCCCCTGCTGCCATCTCCTAACCCTAATCCCGATTCCTTCAAAACCCTAGTTCCTTTTCTCTTTTTTATTTGCTACTTTGATTGACCTTGATGCTTGTAGGATCCTCAAAGTGTTTCACCTCCCTAGAGGAGGCTTTCCTTATCTTCAGACTGGGTCTAGATCAGCCATCTAATTCAAGGAACTGAAACTTCTTCTTCCAGGCTCCAATCAGAGTGTGAGTGATCCTTTCCACTACAAAGTTTTCAATCTCTAACTGGTAAGAAACCTTCTCTTCTTTAAAATTTTGTTTTGATGAAGATAAGCTATCCTAAACTGGGAGTTTCTCAACTCTTGGGTCTTGGTTACTTATTATCTTGTATGATTTCTTTGCGATCATGATGATTCTATGTATTGCTACTCCTTATGCTAGTTCTTACTTTTCTTTGAGAATTTAGCCTGCAAACCTAAATTATAAAAATCATTAAAAAATTAGTTTACTATTTTTTCATGTATGTTTAGCAATCTTAGAGTCATCCCACATCACAACGACTTCCGATCGTCATCCAGGTGAGTCATCATCGAGTGGCTTTTTTTTTATGGATTGTGATAGCCGTCGGGAGGAGGAGCATTGAAAGGGAGGGCATAGGCCACAGAGCGGTGCATCCGGGGGTGGTGGGGGAGACGTCGATGATGAGGCGATGGGTGAGGGAGAGGAGGAATAGACGGGAGGGGCGGGAGGGGTTTGGGTAGGCGGAAGGTGCGGCGCATCGGTGGCCGACGAACGAGGGAGAGGGGAAACATGCGACGGTGGAGGGAAGGGATTGAGGGAGAGGGCACCGGTTAGGAGGGTGGCGGGGAGGGTGGAACATTGTGCGGTAGCTGACGGATGAGGGCGAGGGGCGAGGGCCTCGATGATGGTGGGGTTGTCGATGGAGAGAGTCTGAGAGACTGAGATGGGACTCGATTTGGGACAGAGGGAGAGGGCACCGGCGAGGAGGGCAGCGGGGAGGGTGGAACGTCATGCGGCGGCTGGCGGACGAGGGTGAGGGGCGAGGGCATCACATCGATGATGGTGGGGATGTCACTGAGAGAGTCAGATCAGAGATGCTGAGATGGGGAGTCGGGGTCTCAGACTCAGCTAGGATAAGTGGTTAATGGGTTAAGTAGAATACTAAAAAATAAATAAAAAAATTATATATATATATAAGAAATAATAAAATTATATATATATATATTTTATAATATTTTTATCTTATTTTATTCAAAAAAATTTAAAACAAGTTCATAATTAATAGTTTACCAAATTCATAACATCTTAATTTTCTATGCATCTTAATCCTTTCTACTTTTCCTTTCCTTAAAAAAAATTAATTAAAAAAATTTTAAAATTTTATTTTGCAAAAAGAAATAAAAATGTAGTTAAATTTTATTTGTTTAATGTATATATAATTTATAAAATGATAGATGATTTTAAAGTTGATAAAAATAAAAAATAATTAATATGACTCAATTGGGTTTAGGCTAGGTAAACTCGAATTACCCGATACCCGATTGAGATGGGTTTGGATCAAAGAAACCTAGTCCTGATAGTATTTAGGCTGAGTTTGGAAAGTGTATTGAATATTTGGATTTGGGTTTGGGTAGTTATGCACCCGGTCCGAACCCGGCCCATTGCCATCCCTAGGCAGGATGTTGGTGGTGGCCCTTCTTAGCACTCTTCCTCTCCTCTTCATGGTAGTATTCTGCATTTCTATTGCTTCAATCTGACTACCATAGCTAACATCTTTGATGGTACAGATCAGGATCGACATTCTTCTCGTTCACGACCACTGCACCCAGTGGGAGCCGGAAAGGATGTCGCTAGTAGTTAAGGCCCAGGAGCAGGCTGACAGGGCCCGAGCCTTAGAGGAGAAGAATAAGAAAAGTGGTCAGTGTCAAGAATCGGGTCAGAGACCTCAAAGTGTCCTTGGCTCGAGAAAGGGATCAAGCCTTCCATTGGGTGGAGGAGCTTAAGGCCAACACCACCTGGGCAGAAGAGCTGATGAGTGGTCTCCAGGTGTGGCTGGAGGTGGCACAGGCTCGGCTATCGGTGATTGAGGAGAAAGCTACAGGGTGGTGGCTTTGATGGAGGCTGCCAAGAAGGAGGCCACCGAGGTGGTGCCCGGGTTCAGGGCCTCGATAGAATTTGTTGATGAAGTCTGGGAGGTGGCCATGGATTCCTTCGTCAAAGGGTTCGGGGTCTACAAATCCTTAGTGGCCTATCGCATCCCAGGGCTGAGGCTGGACGATATCATGGTTTCGGGCGGCCTTGGTGGAAGTTCAAGGGGAGCTTCGACTCCTACTGCCACAACTGAGGTGGAGCCTGCCCCTGTCGCTGAGGAGGTCTTGCTAACAGGGACTGTAGAGGCCCAAGGGGATGCCGGTGTGCCTATCCACCATCTCGGGAAGGAGCCTGCTAAGGGATAGGCTCCTATCTCTCTCCAAAACCTACCTTTTTTCTCTTCCCTTTTTTTTAGGACCACTCGGGCTGTCAGGGGCCCTTTGATAATGTATCTTTTCCAAGCAACATCAATGAAGTCCTTCTCGCTTCATTGAGTTTTTATTTTTATGGTTACCTTGAACCTCTTCAGTTAAGCCAGGAGCTGGCGGATGGCTTGAGGGGGGCCTGCGTGACCTTGAGACACTGTCAAGTTGGGGAACTTGACATGAGAAGTCTTGAGATTGCCCTCATTGGCTCTGAGTCCAGCTAGCAGAGTGTAGGCCCTCGGGAGTGCCCCTTTCCATCTCTGGACTAGGTTTCGGTGTGTTAAATATGGGACTTTTGGAGTTTCGCAGCTTGAGGTGCTAGGTTGTGAGTTAGGTAGTAGATGGTAGAACTGCTGGGGTGTCTCGCTGACATCTTCGGACTGTGAGCACGATGACAAATGCTGGGCTTCAGGAGTTTCCTGGATTGAGGTGCCAGGTTATAAGTCAAGTAGTAGATGGCGAGACCATTGGGGCATCTGACTGACTTCTTCGGACTGTGAGCATGATGATAGTTATAGGGCTTCAAAAGTTTCCTGGCTTGAGGTGCCGGGCTTTAGGAGTTTCTGGGCTTAGGTGCCGGGCTTCGAGAGTTTCCAGGCTTTAGTACTGGGCTTCAAGAGTTTTTGATCTTTGGTGCTGGGCTTCAGGAGTTTCCGGGCTTTAATGCTAGGCTTTGGGAGTTTTCGAGCTTTGGTGCCAGGCTTCAGGAGTTTTCGGGCTTCGGTGCTAGGCTTCAGGAGTTTCCGGGCTCAAGGTATCAGGCTTCAGGAGTTTCTGGGCTTAGGTGCCGGGCTTTGATAGTTTTTGGGCTTTGGTGTCGGGTTTCAGGAGTTTTTGAACGTAAGGTGCTGGGCTTCAAAAGTTTTTGGACTTAGGTACCGGGCTTCGGGAGTTTTCGGGCTTTGGTGCCAGGCTTCAGGTGTTTCCGGGCTTAAGGTGCCGGGCTTCAAGAGTTTCTAGGCTTAGGTGCCGGGCTTCGAGAGTTTCTGGGCTTAAGGTGCTAGGCTTCAGGAGTTTTCAGACTTAGGTGCCGGACTTTAAGAGTTTCCGGGCTTTGGTGCCAGGCTTCAAGAGTTTCCAGGCTTAGGTGTCGGGCTTCGAAAGTTTTCGAGCTTTGGTGCCGGGCTTTAGGAGTTTCTGTGGTTTAGTATCGAGCTTCAGGAGTTTTTGGGCTTGAGGTGCCGAACTGTGAGCCTGCGGTAGATGGTAAAACTTCTGGGGAGTCCTACTGGCATCTCTGGACTATGAGCACGATGATAGGTGTGAGGTTTCAGGAGTTTCCCAGCTTGAGGTGCCAAATTGTGAGCCTGTGGTAGATTGCAAAACTTCTGGGGAGTCCCGCTGGCATCTCCTGATTATGAGCACGAGACAAGTACGGGGCTTCAAGAGTTTCTCGGCTTGAGGTGCCAAACTGTGAGTTTGTGGTAGATGGTGAAACTTTTGTGGAGTCCCGCTGGCATCTCTGGACTGTGAGCACGGTGACAGGTATGGGGCTTCAGGAGTTTCCTGGCTTGAGGTGCTGAACTATAAGCCTACGATAAATGACAAAACTTTTGGGGAGTCCAGCTAATATCTCCGGATTGTGAGCACGGTGATAGGTGTGGGGCTTTAGGAGTTTCCCGGCTTGGATCGCCAGGCCTGGGGTCGGGCGATGGTTTTCCTGCATGGCAAAGACAACATTGCACCAAAAGGAAACTTCTATTGAAAATGGGGGAGCCTTACATTTTTGAAGGAAAGCCTTTAGACTTTCGTCGCCGTCGATCTCGGCGAGGTGGTAGGTTCCAGGTGGAAGGACCTCAACTACTCCGTAGGGGCCTTCCCAGTCTGGGGGTAGCTTGCCCCCTAACACATCATGCCCACGGGCCTCTCGATGGGTCGGTTGTCACCTGCAAGGGCAGAAGGAAGAGCCATAAGTGCCTAGGGCTCTGCAGGGGTCTTGCCCTCCACGAACCTTTCGAGGTATCCCCTCCTTATCAGATTTTTGATCTCTCTTTTAAGATGCCAACAGTCCTCAGTGTCGTGGCCATGGTCGCAGTGGAACCGACAGTATTTTGTCTTGTCATGGCCACCAGACGACCCCAGTGGGGGAGGGCAGCACAGGCAGTGCTCACCCTCGATCTTCATGAGGATCTTCAAACTCGGGGCAAGGAGAGGGGTATATTCTTCTCCAAGAATGGGACTGCCCTTTGGCTTGGGCCACGCCCGCGACCTGGGGTTCAGCCCGGGCTTGCATGCCCTTAGAGCCTCCCCTGGAGCTTGCCTCTTCAAGGGCTTCCCATCCAGCTCTCTCCTAGCACGGTCTGCCTCCTCAGCATGAACATACTTATGAACGCAGAGGAGGAGGTCGGAGTACATCTTCGATGGCTTCTTGGCCAGGGAGTAAGTCAGGCAGGAAGTTCGGAGCCCTCTCTTCATTGCCATCATGGTGATTGGCTTGTCCAGGTTGTAGATCTCTAGCACGGTGACTTTGAAGCGGGCCACATAGTCCTGCAAGGGCTCATGGTCCCATTGCTTAATGGAGAAAAGGCTATCGGCTTCTCACGGTGCCTTTTGGCAGGCATCGAAGGGTGCCAAGAACCTTCTTTCTAGCTTTGTGAAGGAACTGATCCTTTTGGGCTCGAGGCGGGTAAACCAGACTCGAGTGGCCTTCCGTAAGGTAGCGAGGAAGGCAATATAGAGGAGGGCATCTATTGCACCCTAGGCCCTCATGAGAGCCTTGTAGCTCTCTAGGTGGTCCAAGGGGTCAGTGATCCCATCGTAGGGATCCACCTGAGGCATGTGGAACTGACTCGGGATCGGCCTCTCTTGGATCTCTCAGGAGAAAGGAGGACAGACATCATAGCCCGCCAACTCCTTAGAGAAGTCTTGCATGTTGGCAAACTGGCGGGACATCTTTGCTAGCCTATGCTCTTGTTCCTCCTGGTGCTTCTCTGGCGCACACCTGATAGCCTCACCAGCGGAGTCTTCTATCGAGGCTGCTAGAAAGGATGGAGGCGAACGCTGATGAGTGTCATGACGGGGGGCCTTGCTCTGGTAGTGTCAATGGCGCTTGTGGGAGGCACACTTTAAACCTAGGTACTGGCTCTCCCGGTCAATCGACCCGCTCCTCTGACACTTCGTCAAGGCCTGGAGGCTACCCTGGGGATCAGTCATGGCTCGCGGCTATGAAGGCCTTCCTTGGTAGGGATATAGATTGCCACGGGGGGTGGTGACTTGGGTCGCAGGGGTCATCGACTGCTGCTGGGTAGCCAGGGACCATTGCTGGTGTTGTAACTACTACACCGCTGGGGACAACACTTGCATTTGCCAAGCGAGTGAAGTGGGTTGGACATCATTGAAAGCGATTGTGGTGGAGTGAGGAGTTCCCCCTCTAGGCTACATGGGCCCCAGTGAGAGCGAGGGCCCTCCGTGTAGCAAGCGGAAGCTTCCTGTGCGCGTGTCACCACCATGCCTCAAGTGAAACTGCTTTTATAGTGGGGGGACTAGTTTGACTGATGTTTCAGCATGCTGCCCATCCCCCCTACCTGGTGTGCCAATCTATTACCGCCTGGACCATCATGGCCTGTAGCTCCAGCACGGCATCGGGAGTCAGCCACCCTCGCCTAGGATCCTGCACGCATTCTTGGACCCTTGCATAAGAAAGAGAGACCCGGGCCATGGATTCTGATGAGGGTACTATGACGATCAAGTCAGTGGGTGATCCAAGGGAACAGATCCCCCTCCGCAGATCCTGGTAAGGTTTCCACGGTCGGGGGTTGTGTATTTTTTGAGAATAGAAAGTGAGTGTAGGGTGTTAGTAGAGAAGGAGGGCTGGAGCAGGGTCGACTATGTCCGTGGGATTCTTCTGAAGAATTCCTCGGTTGCCCCCAGAGCGTTGCGTCTGGCTTGCTCCCCCTTCTGTGTGCCAACCTTTACCTTCCTTACCCCTTGCTGGATTTTTGCCTCTTGTGCTCTCTTTTTGTTCGGAGGCCCCTCCTTGATTTTTGTTATGGAGAGGCCATGTGTGTCCTCATCCTTGCTTTCCAGATGTTCCCCTTTTGGGGGAGTCCCAGGGGGTGACATCTGGCAGCATGAGGGAACTGCGCATGAGCTCCCATTTTTCCCTTTGAGGTGGGGAGTTATGTTGCTGGCTCTGGTGTTCTGGTTGGTCACTATGTTTTAGGAAACCTGGTAGAGCATTGGCATGCGGGCGGCCGTCCCAGGGTTTGAATCCTCTGGCATGATCTTCTACTTGTGGGTGGTGAAGACAGTAGACTGGGGAGTGCCATGCCTTGACGGGGATGTTCCTTCCTGATCGATGTAAACTGAGGACTGGGGGCCTTGGTGCTCTGGCAAGGCACCCCCCTCCGCAGGCCTCAGGCAGTGGGTTGCCGCCTGTCAGTTGTACTATCTCAGCGGCAAGGTCTCGGTGGAAGCAACTCTCTTTTCCACCATGATTTGAATCTCTGTCACTTTCCCTCCTGTGCTTGATGGCAGCTTGAGTTCGACCTTGGCCGGGAACTCACTTCGACTCCTTGCTCGGGTGCTAGGCTTAGGTGGCACCTCCACCTGCTAGCTGGCGACTGGCATCCAGATAGGCTCCATGTTAGTGGATACAGCCATATTACTATCCATTCAGAACCTTGCGATGTTCATTGACTGCAGTAAGTTTATTGTCAGGAGTAGGGTGTACACTTGTAGGAATCTATCAGCCTTAGTAGTAAGGAATAATCCTATGCAACTTAGTAAAACTAAGTCTATAAGTCTATGGCCATAGCAGAGTAATAATGAAAAGGTGTTTTCATTAATATCGCATTCAAACTCGAGTCAATTAAGTTTAAGCGTATGACTGATGGGTTTGACAAGTTTTCATGACCTGCATCATATTGGGATTATTGATAAAGGAATGGAATCACACGGTAACTATACCTAGGGGTTCCAATCTTATCTTACTGGGTTGCCACTACATACTGCTAGGTGTCACTGGTGGATTGTGAGAGCCCATTAGGATCGTGTTTGGATCGACGATCCTAATTAGGGTTGAGCTGAAATTGTTTCAGCCCATCAAAAAAAGTTTCGATGTTGTATAATAGAGATTATAGCATATTTCATTACCATACAGGGTAGGACCTAAGGGGTCATACACATTAAGAGATCAATTAACCAATCAGCAAATCAATATGTTGCTAAATTTGGCACCTGCCAATTTTAGTACATTTGGACTTAATTATAAATGTTACAATTTATATTTGACCTAAGTAAATTGAGGATCAGTCATTAATTAAATTATATTAAATTAGATTTAATTTAATTAATTTGATTTTAGTTGGGTTAGTTATTTGAACTTGACTCAGTTAACTAATCCTAATTGAATTAGGTCAATAGCCTTTTCGAAATAGGTTCGATCAGGCTTGAATTTGGCTTCGATTTGACTGTCAAATTGCTTTAATTGAACCTATAGCTCAGAGTCCCATTTGACTGGGACTCTCTCTCCTCTCCTCATGCCAAAAATGAGAATGGTGCAATGATTTGTGTGGCATGGAATGAGTTGGCGCTAGATGTGAAGAGTCCTTTTGTTTTGGGACTTTTAATTTATCCCAAACTCTATCCCATAAAATATGGATTAATTTAGGACTTTTATCTTATGTTAATCTAGATGGGACCCACCTTAATCCAGTAAACAAATGTGCAAAAAATCACTTGAGGCGTGGAGGATTTGTACGTGAATAATTTGTGGCGCAAGATTGAAGGAAGAGTCCTGCTTTAAGTAACCTTTTCCACCAAAACTCTATCTAATTAATTATAGATTTAATTAGGACTCTCTCTTTTCCTAATCTTGATTAAGATCCATAATAATTTCGGAATTATTAGTGGCTGGTCATTATTTTTAGGCCTTGGTTATTTAAGGATTGTATTGGTGAAGAAAAAAAGTATCGTAACATATAGTATTGATATACCTTCTCTTCTTTACCTTTATTTTCACCCAAAAACCTTAGAGAAGGTCTTCAAAAATATTAAAAAAAAAGAGAAAAGAGACATTAAAAGAGAAAATCAAAAATGGAGAGAGGTCCAAGATCTTGTGATTCTGATTCACAAGATAGAAGCCGTTCAAGAAGAAGAAAGGTCCTGATTTGCTGAAAAAGGAGAGGCTGCAAGGATCTAGCAATCTGGTGCTCTCTACGACTCGGTTACACAAGCTCCGTGTGGATACCAATAGAGGCCGGGTGATTGCATAGCTCAAGCAAAACCCCGAGAATCTGGTATTCGATTCAGATTCTGATCGGCATAGTTTTTAAAGCAAGCCAAGATAGCGATCCAGGTATGTATTTCTTGTTCAAAATAATTTTATATTCATATCTAAATTATTTTTAATTAATTCCAGTATGTTTAAGAATTATTATAAATAAATTAGATTTATTTATAAATTACATGCTTAGATATAAAATTATTTTATATGTTATCTTCCACTGCATCAGGCTTTTGATCTTGATTTGCTTGCAGTAATCCTGTTCGAAAAACCAATACTAAGTTCCTATTAACCCTAATTTAAAATGTTTCTAGTCATTAGGTCATCGATTCGGGGATCAATGCTTCTAGAAAGATTAGCTTATCATATGTATGCTCGATGGAGAGGGTGGTTGATCTCATAGCCACTTGTGTAGAGACACTAATATAAAAATAAGGATGCTCATTAGGGTATGAGTTCACTAAACTGATCCGCATTGAGAATATCTTATGGAAGTCTTAATACTTGTCAAAAGATAGTTCTCATAGTAGGAGTTGTGCAAGTAATCTTTAGACTTGAGATCACACTGGTTTCTTATGCATACTAAGCCATGTTTTGGTTCATACTCATTCATGACATTGAGTCATGTATGGAATGTTCTCGAATATGGTGGAAGGTGTATGAAGGCTATGAGTGGATCAACAAGGAATCGATCATTCCTATTAGGAGAAAATGTTATCCCATGTAATCTCTTCGATTGATGACTCAGGGAGTCTTTGATCAAAGCAGGATGAGATTAGAAGTGTTTTTTAATTAGTCATCAGTAGAGTCTTCATTATTGAAATGAGATTTGAAATGACTAAGTGCTAGGGTTTGACAGTTATTCATACCCATCACTTATTCATGATAAAAGAAGATCGAAAGATTGAATTGCACAGTAACTTTTCACTGAAGTGTATTTTGATACTTTCTATCAAATTCTACATCTTCTGGGTAGGCATGATATATTGCTAGACGTAAATCATGTCTTGTAGGTTTTCATGAATCAATTCGATTGGATTCATGAGTAAATTCGAAAGCTAGTTCGAATTGGCAACTTAGGTCAGCTTAATTTGACCTAATTTGGTCAATTGAGTCCGATTGGATCGAAGTGGCTTGGACCTAGACCTACTACTGGCAAGATGTGGAACCTAAAGGGTCACACATATTAGAGAATTGACCTAGGAAGTCAATTGATATTTTATTAGGGTCATGGGATCCTAATTGGTTAGCTAGATTACACACTAGCATTGTAGGCTAACCAAACTCTTAACCCAATTGAATTGGGTCCATAAGGTTACTTAATGGGCTAACCAATTTGAGGGAATCTTAGACTGGGTTGAGTCCAATGTGGGGCAGCAATTATCTGATTTTATCCAGATTTAATCAGCTTTTATCTTAATTATTTGAAGAGTCCAAAGTTGGAGGGACTCTTGGCGCCAAATGATTTATGAGCCAAGATTATATGGCATGCCGAAAAAACCTAGAGTCCTTCTGATTATGGTACTTGGTTTCCATGTGGAACAAGGTATTCCTAGCCTTATCCCATGTCTAAACATCTTGGCTTAATATCGGTTAAAAGAAAGGAATGGGCAGTGAAGTAAGATGGCGTGCATATGAAGGGTTGTGTCCCTTCATGATTAACCGCAGATGAATCAAATCCATGAGTCCTTCTTTATGAAGGAACTTGACTCTTCTATAAGACATTTCATTTCTATGCCATCTAAGAAGCCTCTCAATCGGTTACATGCCACATGGCATGAGGACAAATGGCCAACTTTATCAAGAGAAGTCTCTTGGTGCAGGAAAGGTCTTGACCTTTCAAGATAAGACTCCTTCTTAATGAAAGGTCTTATATGATCTGTTATTTGATAGATCAAGGGCTGATTAAGAGCCACTATTGGTGCCTCTCCATCTCTTATAAATAGCCTTCGGTGTTTAGGCCGATGGCAATCTGGTTTCATCCTTTCTTTCCTGCATTCTTACTCTCTACCACTTAGACTTCCTTGTCTCTTCCTTCCCTTGTTAGGACATAGGTCTTGCCTTAAGACAAGTCCACCACTTTAAGACAAGGCTTTAGGAAGAGAATTAGGAAGTGATAAAGAGAGTGAAGAGAGGTTTTGGAGAGGGCTCAAAGTGCTCTACTGGAGGGCAAAGGTCTGAGCAAGGAATGAGAGGATGCTAAAGGAAGAAAGGCCATTGGAAGAGTCCCAGTGGATTAAGCAACCTACTAAGGAGTGGTTCCTAGGTTCAATTCTCATGTGGATCACCTCTGGAGGGCATGCAGTTGTGTGCCTAGTAAAAAGAAGAACAAATTAGCATTCCAGGTATTTTTCCAAACCCTATTTGAGTGACTTGTTAATTGTAATGAATAAGGAATCTTGGGCTTAGGGTTTCTAGTTGTTTGGACTTTCAAAAATGAAAATTTTTGAAATTCGTTCTTCTGCTGTGGCACCGAAATCCAACATGGTATTAGAGCCCCTTTATTTCATTCAATTAATGGTCCATGCAATTAGTAATGATTGCCTTGCAGCAATGCATGATTGTTTGAAGTGCATTATGATATATTATATCCTAGTAACTGCTTCGAATTGGGTTAGTCACCATGGCCGTCCGATCATAGGAGTTACATAGGATTTCATGGCCCTCTCATTCCATTCAATGGGGTCTCCTATGGCATGTCGGGGTTCCACTGTAGCCATATCCTATGAACAAGTAACGTAATGGATTGATATTACAATCATGCTATGGTATGCATATTAGGGCTAATATGCTCGATTGTTGGAATGAATATCATGTCATATGATATGTTATATCCTATTAACTGCTTTGGATTGGATTAGTCACTATGGCCGTCCAATCATAGGAGCCAAGTAAGATTTAAACGCCATCTCTTTCCATTCAATTGGGTCTCATATGGTGTATGGAGGTGCCGTTATGGCCATATCCCATGAACAAGTGAGGTAAATGGATTATTGTTACAATCATGCTATGGTATGCATATTAGGATTAATATGCTTGATTATTGGAATGAATATCATGTCATATGATATGTTATATCCTAGTAACTACTTCGGATTGGGTTAGTTACCATGGTCGTCCGATCATAGGAGCCAAATAGTGTTTAAAGGCTCTCTCTTTCCATTCAATAGGATCTCCTATGGCGTGTTGGGGTGCCGCTTAGCTATATCCCATGAACAAGTGAGGTGAATGGATTATTGTCATAATCATGCTATGTTATGCATATTAGGGTTTATATGCTTATATGATGTCATGAATATCATGTTTATTTAGGATGTGTTTGAGACCACTAAAAGCCCTCATAATTAAAATATTTAGTCATAGTGTAAGTTAGTCAAGAGGCAAAAATTCATTTAGGATTATATGATTAACCAATTGGTGTCTAGGCAAGTGGTTCTGGGAAGGTAAAGGGCATGAGATTTTTAATTGGTTCCGTTGTCTGACCTGGCTAATTAATTTAGTGTCTAAGGAAAGCAACGGGGGGACCCCTTCATCTCTTCCACTTACCTGGCCAATTTGGCTATATTTTGACCTTAAATTGAATATGCCAATTGAATTAACACACTATAGTTTGCCTTCCTTTATGCTAGGTATAGTTCATATTAACAACTATAGTAGGTTTGTTGTGTAACACAAGGCCTATCCTAGTGTTAATAGGAATTATCTTAGTGCAGTTAATGCTTTATAATATGTTTGGTAGTATTGCTTTGTTGTGTAACACAAGGGCAATATTATTCGAACGTGTCTATATGGAAATGAAGGGTCTGACTAAACTAAGACATTATAGTTTGTTATGTAACACAAGACTATAAGTATCTTAGAAGCAGTTTATTTGTTGAGAATTGCATGGGTTGCAATTGAAAAGAAAAATACCTTTGAATGCATGAGTGTTTGTTGTGTAACATAAGACACTTATGAGGAATTAGGATCTCAACCCCACTAAAAAAATCTGGTAAGGTTTCTCGCTTACCATAGGTGAGGGTTATGGTATTTGAGTAAAATAGTGGGAGACAAAATTAGATATAAAGTCCTTATCTAGCTATGAATGTCATCTTGAGTAGTTTGCTCATACTGTTCTTTATTAAACATAGGTTGTATTATGGCTTCAAGTTTATCACTGCAGGGCATTTTAGATGCCAATAAGTTGACCGATCTCAATTATGTGGACTGGTTTAGAAACATGAGGATAGTATTAACTCACGAGAAGCTTTCTTATATTCTTGATTCTCTGGATCCAGAGCCGATCGGAGAGGATGCTTCCGAGGAGGAAAGAGCCAAACATGAAATGTGGCTAAATGACATCATGACTATAAGGTGCATCATGTTGGCCTCAATGAGCAACGAGCTTCAGAGGCAACATGAAGAGATGGAGCCTCAGTCCATATTGCTCAATCTAATGGAGCTTTATGGAGAGCAAAGTAGGGCTGCTCAGTATGAGATATCGAAGCTGTTGTTCCATGCATGCATGAGTGAGGGTTCATCAGTTCAAATCCATGTTTTGAAAATGATTGACTTAATCACCCGATTAGGTCAATTAGGGTTTGTAATGGATGGTGAACTCAACCAGGACTTGATCCTGCAGTCACTCATGGATTCCTTCTCTTAGTTTGTTCAAAATTATCATATGAACAAATTGAATACTTCATTGCCTGAGCTACTTAACATGCTTAAGATAGTAGAGAGCCATTCAAAAGGAGTAAGGCTCTTTTTCTTGTTCATGGGAAGAAGAAGGCAATGAAGAAGGGTTTGAAAAGGAAATTCAACCCTAAAAGGAGCTTCCAGAAGAAGAAGAAAGCAAAGAAGGCTGTTAATGATGGAGCCTGTTTCCACTGCAGCAAGCAGGGGCATTGGAAGAAAAATTGCAAGACATATCTTACAAGTGTAAAGCAAGATGCTAGAGGAGCATCTAAAGGTTTGTACATGATATAAATGAATTTTTCATTGAGTGCTTCTATTTCTAATTCATGAGTATTGGATACCGCATGTGGGTCTCATATCTGTAAGTCATTACAGGACTCTACAGAATTAGAAGCCTGAAGAAAGGTGACTTTAAGCTATATGGTGCAAGTGGTGAAGCCATGAACACTGAAGCTGTGGGCACCTATCTTCTATTATTACCTTCGGGTAATGTACTAAAGTTAGAAGATTGTTACTATGTTCCAAATATTGTAAGAAATATTATTTCTGTACCCTTGTTATTACAACAAGGATATGAAATAAGTTTAAAGAGCAGTGGCTGCTCTATTCTTCATTCTAATAAAATATTTGGACATGGTTATTTTATCAACGGTCTTTTAACTTTAGAATTCAATGTGATAAGGGACGAACTCTAAACTGATGCATGCAAAAAGATGACATGAAAGGGATGAGCATAAAGAAAAATTCAGATTAAAGAAAGCAATTCTTTCAGATTTTGGTGGTTTAGTTCCCGAAAATTATCAAGACTAGGTTAGGGATTTCATGTAATAGCTAGAGTTTACCTGCATACTAAGAACCATTAAAGAAACAAAGAAAAGGATCCTAGGATTAAGAAACACCTATAGGGCATGCTTCAAAATTCAATAAATCAGACTAAGAGAGAAGGGAAGGGGTTTAAATGACTAGTAACCATTTTCTTGATGTCGTAAAAGAGATCTCACTACTCAGATCGGTGCCTGGATGACGAAGCAGCTTTCCCGCGGATCCGTCGACTTTTTATCAGCTAGTTTCGGGGGCAAGGAAGACTTCATCCAAGGTTCATCTCTCTTGAGGGATCCTACAAATGTCAAAGGTTAGGATAATAGATGATAGAAAAAATATGAAATAGATGGTTGGAAGAGAATAGAAAGCGGGAAGTGCACCGGGGCTGATTTGTGGCCAGGATTGATATTGGATGCCTAGCTTAGGATCTGGTGGCCTGGAGGGGATGGCGCCTGGCAGGAGGGGAATGCCTGGAGGAGGAGGTGATGCGGGACAAATGGGGGGCTAGCTAGGAGGATCATTGGAGAGCTGAGAAGTTTCCTATGATTAGGGTCAAAAAGGTAGAAAAATATATGGGGGCAAGAAAGATGGATACTTTATGGACTTGGGACTTACCTTCACGGAGAGACATCGTACCTCTAGGGCATCTCACCCACCCCACTACATGTAGTTTAGGGCGTCCCACCCATCTCACTACATGCAGAGCCTAGGGCATCCCACCCAAATCGCTACCTGGGGTCGTGAAGGAGAAGCTCCAAGATCATAGAGAGGACTCAGCAAGGGAGAAGATAACTGGGGCTTCACACCCCTCGACACCCGTAGGTGAAGGAAAAATGGGCCACATGCCCAATCCTAACGGAGGCAAAACCAAGAACACACTTTTCAAAAATTTATATTCATCATCATCATATTTTATTTAAGAGAGGAGGTGCCTTTGTATAGGCTTACAAAACTTGGGGTCCAAGTAAAAAATACAAGGCATGCAGCCCAAAAAAAGTGACATCCCAAACCTGCTTTGTTTGCAGCCTGAAAACATGGTAGAAAAAATAAACACAATCCTCCCTGTATGGTGAAAATAAAACTAATCCTAATCTAAAACTAATTTTAAAAAAACTTTTCAACTGGTTCATACATCCAGATTTAAAATAAATAAATTAGGCATAATTTGGATTTACCAAAATCAGCACTTGCTCTAAAATCTATGTGACTTGATAACTGTGCAAAAAATTTTTGCTCTAAGAAGCATGCTACTCTGAGATCCGTGCAAAGCTATTTTCCACCGCTCTGAGATTTGTGTAGATTTCTGACCAAGTAACCGTGGAATAGAGGGGCGATGCATGGAGAAGAAGGGCTTGCACGAGACTTCGCCTGTGCCGGTGGCTGGGGAAAGGCAGTGGCACGGTGGCGGCACGGCCGAGGCGGCGGCAGGGAGGGAGGCGGCCATGGGAGGAGCTGCAGGGGTGCACGGTCCTTGGTCTTGGCCGTGGGTCTTAGAATTGACAGGCACGGATGGGCTGGAGTCGGTGGACAGTGGCTCGGGCAGTGGCGAACGATGGCTCGGGCAGTGATGGACTGTGGCGCGGGGGAGAGGGGTGCTTGGGCAGAGCCGCAGGGGTGGACGACCATGGGAAGGGCACACGGCCTTGGGTGGTTCTATTGGATTCGCCAGCGTTCCCACGAGGAGATCGACACCGGGGGAGGTGGACAGCCATCGAGGGTGGCGCCGGAAGTCTGGCGTGGCAGATCCAAGACAAATGGGAAGAAAAAAATGAAAAAATGTAGGTTCTATGATTTTCTAGGAGGAAGAAGATGATGGGAATAGCAGGGGGATAAAATGGGGATAAGTCTGGAATAAAGCTTGAATAACAGGAATAGGTGGAATAGTGGAGATAAAAACTTAAATTGAAAAAAAGAAAAAATCTCAAAAAATAAAAGCAAAACCCGGATGGGTTTTGATGTCCCCATCAAGAGGGATGGGCGTCTAAGGGTTTGGGGCTGATGGGTGTTGGTGGCATAGGATGGAGAGAAGAAGTGGGCGGCCAAAGTGGAAGAAGATGATGGGTGGCTAGGGCTAAGATGGAAGATAGTTGGGTTGCAATGGAAGAAGAACTCTTGCTGGAATTTGAGAACTAAAGCACTTGGTTGAGCCTCTCACTCAATCCCTCACGGATGGCATTTGCAAACACAAATAAAGATAAGAAAATTCTGGATTTCATTCATTCAAAAGCATCCTTTTACAAAGAGATTAGGGGCCTATTTATAACATTCTAAGCCCCATTTGAAATTTAAGTTTTATATGAAAAGAGGGAGAAATGTAGTTACATATTTGAATTTCAAAATTCATGAAAAGGGGGCACCAAATCTGAAAATCTGCATGCATGGGTGCCATGTGTCTAAATCTAAAAATCTTCATATATGGGTGCTAAGTGTCCAAATCTAAAAATTTGCATGCATGGGTGCCAAGTGTCTAAATATGAAAATCTTCATGTATGGGTGCCAAGTGTCCAATTATGAAAATCTTCATGTATGGGTGCCAAGTGTCCATTCTCTTGGATAAGGTGTCTTGATGAGGTGGCTTCAATCAAAGCTTCATTCTATCCAATGGCTATTACTTCATGCACCCTTGATTTGAAGATTTACTTGATGTAGCTTTGGTTCATCCCTTGGTCCAATTATATGCTCCCTTGGTTGGACTTGACTCAAGCTCAAAATAAAAATTACAACTCAATTTGGACTTGAGTACATTTGACTCTTACAACTCAATTGACCCAAGGCTTCAAGACCTAATACTTAGCAAGACTCAAACATAAAATTCATGATACAAGAAGACTTAACTAGACTCAAGACTCAGACTAGGAATAAGTTAACAAGGTTGGAACTCAATTTGCAATCCATAAGGAATTGGTGATGACAAGGTTTGATTGAAGTCTTCTTTTAACCTTGGTGCCCGTACCAATTCCCCTGAGGTGGGAAGAACTCGACTCTGTCGTGTAGGGATCTGTTTTACTCTGGTAGTACTCTAATAAGTCTAGGTTGATTCTTTGTAGATCTTCTCAAGTAATCCACGAGTCTTTGAACTCAGGTCGACATTGCCAATGAACTAAATAGCATTGGTTACCTTTATTCCGGGTGGTGATGGCTTGGTCCTTAAGAATATGCTCAATCTTATCTCACTGTTCTGGTAGAATTATTGGTGGACACTCAGGGATGGATTCACTCTCAATAATTGGCTCAGGCTCAAATGGCTCACTAGGTATCATTATTGGCTCCTTATACTCTACTAGGTCTGAAACATTGAAAGTCGAGCTGATACTTAAATCAGATGGTAAGTCTAGCATATACGCATTAGATCCTATTTTCCTTATAACTTTAAATAGACCTGCACTGCGAGCATGCAATTTTTTTAAGGTTCATGGTGGGAACCATTCTGATCTAAGCCTTATCATAACATAATCTCCTTTAATGAATTATTTGACTCTTCTATGTGAATTTGCCATATGCCTATAAGTTTTATTGCTTAATTGAATATTTTTGTTAATTTCTTTATGTATATCCCTAATATGCTATGCATATGACTCAGCTAATTCAGAAACTCGTGCTTGTGTGGGTAAAGGGATAAGATCTAAGGGCTTCCTAGGTTTCTAACCATGGACCACTTCAAATGGACTCTTCCCAGTAGATCTATTGACTGAGCTATTGTAAGCAAATTCGGCACGAGGGACTAAAAGATCCCAATTTCTCGTGATGTCACCAACTAGACATCTAAGCAGATTTCCTAGACTCCGATTGATTACTTCAGTTTGGCCATCTGTTTGAGGATGATAGGCAGTGGAGAATTTCGGTTTGGTTCCTAGCGTATGCCAAAGGGTCTTCCGAAAATAGCTAGTGAACCTAACATCTCTATCAGATACAATGGTTTTGGATAAACCATGTAGTCTAACCACCTCGTCAAGAAAAAGTTTGGCCATTTTAGAAGCATCTAGGATTTGAGAACATGGGATGAAGTGAGCCATCTTAGAAAATCGATCGACTATAATGAAGATGGAATCGTGTCTCCTAGAGCTCTTTGGGAGTCCTAGTACAAAGTTCATACTAAGATCCTGCCATGGATAATCAGGGATTGGTAAGGGAGTGTACAGACCGGTGTTCTGTCTTTGCTATTTGGCAACAGCACATGTTCGACATTAGGCTAAAACTTGGGCCACGTTCCTTTTGAGGCGAGGCCAAAAGAATTGGTCTTCTACCACTAAGATGGTCTTGTTTCTACCAAAATGACCTGCTAGGCCTCCAGCATGAACTTCCCAAATCAAAAACTCTCTAATGGAAGTTCGGGGAACACACAGTTGATTTCCTTTGAAAAGGAATCCATCTAGGAGAGATAGTCACTATATACACTAGATGGTCCTTGTTGGAGGGATTGATAGATGTCACCAATGTCTGGACACTTAGGATATTCTTCTTTCAGTCTATTAAATCCTGTAACCTCGGTACTAACTGAGGACAAAAGCATGAATCGTCGGCTTAATGCATCGGCAACCTTATTTTCAGAGCCAGCACGGTGTTTCAAAACAAAGGTGTATGCCTGAATGAGTTCTACCCATTTCCCGTGCCTAGGGTTCCATTTCTTTTGGGAATTAAGGAATCGTAAGGCTTCATGATTGGAATAAAGAATAAATCCCTACGGTAGTAAATAGTATCTCCAATACCTCAAAACCTGAACTATCGCATACAATTCCCTATCATACGTCGAATATCTCATTCTTGCCTCATTTAATTTCTTACTAAAGAATGCCACTAGATGACTATCTTGACTCAAAACTCCTCCAATTCCTACTCCAGAGGCATCACAAGCAACCTCAAATACCTAAATAGGGCAACCTCAAAATAGGTGCTAGTGTCATTTTTTTCTTTATTTCTAGGAAGGCTCTATCGATGGGTTTTGTCCATTCAAAGGTTCCCCTCTTAATGCAGTTGGTAATGGGTGCAACTATTGTGCTAAATCCTCGAATGAATCTCCTATATAAGGTAGATAAACCATGGAAACTACAGACATCGTGGATGCTTTTGGGTACGGGCCACTCGACTATGGACTTGACCTTTTCGGGGTCGGCAGACACCCCTTCAGTGGTGACAATAAATTCTAGAAAGATAACTCTATGGGTCATAAAGTCACATTTCTTGAGGTTGGCATATAGACTATCTTGTCTAAGGGCTTGGCAAACCTTTTTCAGATGGTTCAAATGGTCTTCCTTTGTTTTATTGTAGATAAGAATGTCATCAAAGTAGACCACTATGAACTTTTCAATGAATGTCCTTAAAACCTGGGTCATGATCCTCATGAAGGTACTAGGTGCATTGGACAGACCGAAAGGCATTACTACCCACTCATATAGGCCATCTTTTGTTTTGAACACAGTTTCCATTCATCCCCGGGCCTAATTCTTATTTGATGATAGACACTCTTAAGATCAATTTTGGAGAAGATCTTGGCTCCGGCCATCATATCCAACATGTCATCTAAACGGGGAATAGGAAAATGATACTTAATGGTGATTTTATTTATGGCCCTGCTATCTAATACATTCTCTATGTGCCATCTTTCTTAGGGGTCAGAAGGGCTGGTACTGCACATGGGCTTAGGCTCTCTCTAACGAATCCCTTTTGGAGAAGCTCTCCAACTTGACGTTGTAACTCAAAGTGTTCTATAGGATTCATTCTATAATGGGGGAGGTTCGGTAATGTTGATCCTGGGATCAAATCTATGGCATGTTGAATGTCTCTCAAGGGTGGAAGGTGATTAGGAAGGTCTTCAGGAAAGATGTCTTGAAACTCCTTTAAAAACCTTAACACTTCCTGGGGTTTTTCCTTATGTGGTTGGTCCTGATTTTTCTTAGCTGCTAAAATCCAAATAGGTGAACCATTGCTAAGCTCTTGCTCCAATTCTTTAGCAGTGATCATGTTTATCTCCTGTTTCTTATCCCTCAAGTGACTTGATCCTCTCTTAACTTGGTCCTTAGGTGGTGAGGAATTGATTACAATCTTCTTCCCATTATGGGTGAAAGAACATGAATTAGATCGACCATAGAGTATAGCATCATGATCATACAGCCATGGTCGGCCTAATATTATGCTGCTAACTCTTATTGGAAGAACATCGCACCAAACCTTTTCTTGGTATGATTGGAACTAGATTGTGACCTGGCACCTAGACTTAATGGGAATTGAGGTTGAATCTATCCACGATACCTTATATGGATTAGGATGGGCCACAGTGGGTAATCCTAGGTTCTTGACTGTATTGGTTGATATGGCATTGATGCAACTACCACTATCTAAGATGACCTTGCACACCTTTTCTCCTATCTTGATTAAGGTTTGTAGGATACTAGTCTTATGCCAATCTTCTTGCTCCTTACTCTGGGTCAAGATACGTCTCACAACTCTTAGGATTTTTGATGAGTCTATGATCTCTTCATCCCCTTCATACTTATTAGCTAAACTCACACTTGCCTCATATACCAATTCTTCCTCCTCATGATTTTCTAGGGGTTCAGTAACTTCTTCTTCTAATTCTCCTATGTGTAATGCTCTAGTGGGACATTGGCTTGCATAGTGACCTATCTTGTGGCCCTTAAAATAATGGACATTTCCTTCTCTTCTAACCTCAGGGCTCTTTCCTTTATCTTCTCTTCAAATTAATGGAGTAGCAAGACTGGGTCTATTGGCTATACTTGGGCTTGGACTTGGTCTATTTCCAGGAGGATTAATCATAGTGGGCTCAGGTCGGCGAAATAAAAGTCTCCTCTGGAATCTCTTACAGTCCCTAGCAACTTGGTAGGCCTGGTCTAGGTCATGGACTTCTCTCAAAAATAGTTCTTTCTTGATCTCCTTATGTAGACCTGCTCTAAACCTAGACAAGGTTGCTGCCTCAGACTCAACCACGTTGCATCTCATCACGAACTCATCAAACTTGGCAACATATTCGGACACTGTATTATTCCCTTGAGTTAATCATTGCCATTGATCTAAGAGTCTCTTTTTATAGGACATTGGTAAGTACTTCTCCCTAAGTTTCACTTTCATAGCTCTCCAAGTAGCTATGGGTATGTCACCCCTTTGTCGACTCATGCGTTCAACATTACCCCAATACAACCTAGCCTGATGGACTAACCTAAGTTTGGCAAACCTAAATTTCCTATCTTCTAATATTTCATACCAATCAAAATATTGGTCCATGTCACCCTCCTAGTCTATATACACCTTAGGATCAAAGTTTCTATCAAATGTGGGTTCATCTAGACAAATATTTCTAAGGGCCCTTTCATCTTGGTCAACAGAATCATGGTGAACTCTCCTTGGATGTGGGTCAGGAGTATATTCCTTGCATTGGACTCTAGGATGGTGTTGCCCAGAGAGAAACCCAAGAGGGGGATGAATTGGGTCTTTAAAAATTTTAAAGCTAAGCATGATAATACAAGTAGCAAACTTCACAAGTCAAGATATGCAATTCAATTCAACAAGGTACTAAAATTTAAGTGCAATGCTCTAAAGTAGTAGTGTAGCGAAAATTAAAAGTAATAAACAAGAAAGTAAAGAGCAAGGAGGGAGAGAACAAGCAATCACAAATACCACAAGCTATAGTGGTTCGATGCCAACATTACACCTACATCCACTCCCCAAGATCCCCTTGGGAATCCACTATAATCAAATGATTATAACTGATTAATTTTTCGAGCTCACTAATCATAACCTGACTTGTTTTACAAGGCTTACAAGTCACAACCTCACTTGGTTTTATGGGCTAACCAAGAACCTAATTGGTTTTCACAAGGCTAACCAAAAACCTTCCTTGGTTTTTCGGGCTAACCAAGAACCTTAATGGTTTTACGGGCTAACCACTAATCTAATTGGTTTTCAAGGCTTACCAATAACCTCACTTGGTTTTCTAATAGGCTAACCAATAACCTTTACAAGATATAAGATGGAGAAATAAAGAACCAATGTAAGCTTTCAATAATAAAGCAAATAAGTCGATGTAGCTCGATGTAGTGTTGCTTTGCTCTTGTTGAAGCCTTTTGAATGCCCAAGATTGAATGATCTTCAATGCTCTTGATGGCTTTGAATGCTTAGAGGCTTTCTTTAGCTTGTGAGTAGTTGAACATTGAATGAATAGGAGTTAAGGCACTTCTTTCTTCTTTAATCTCTAAAATCTCTTTGGATATTCAATATCTTTTTGAATAGTTGAATAGTTATTATCTTGATTTGATTTGGAGCCTTTATATACCTTTCCAAGCCCCCAAAACCAAAATCTAGCTGTTATACTTGAAAAACTAGATGTTGGAGGGCATTTGGGTGAGTTCTGTGCTTGAAAAAACTAGCCGTTACTGTTGTCAGAACTCCATGTATCGACACTTCCTCTTCATGTGTCGATACATAATGTTGACACATATTCTTCTTGAGTTGACACAAGTTCAAACTGCTCCATTCAGATTCTTTAGAAAAAATAGTTAAGTCAACACATTCTCAGTTGAGTCGACACCTTGAGTCGACACATAAGGTCCATGTGTCGACACATCAGCTATTCCTTCAACTTTTGCATGTTCTGTCGCTTGAAAGTCTTAGGCGATGTGTTGATCCATGTGTTGACACCTTGAGTCGACATATAAGGTCCATGTGTCGACACCTCAACTGTGCCATTTGAAACATTGCTTCATACTGGCCTGAGTCGACACTTCTTCTTCATGTATCGACACATCATGTCATTGTCAACACCTTGAGTTGACACTTCATTGAAAAATTATAGAAATTGCTGAACTTGTGCTGGAACATGTTTCCATTTATCTTAGTCATCCATTCAACCATTTCTTTGAGTGTCCAAGTCTTGTTTTGAGCAGTCATTTCAATCAACCTTGGTTCTTCAACATAAATGTGCTTCTTCAAATTTTGAGAGCATCCTTTTAATGAAAACACACTTAATAAAAATCATTAGTCCTCAAATTATACTTAATTATTTTGCTTATCATAAAAATTAATTAGTGGAGTCAACAGATGGACTGGTGGCAATCTGGATGATTGCGGCTCAGTAGGGGCAAAACGAGCATCCTCAAGGGTTCCTATTCTCTCTTCCATTCGATCAAACCTAGTGTTCAATGGCTTTAACTGCTCAGTCATAGTTCTCATCAGGATTTCTAGATTGGGATCCATGGAAGTATTGGGATGGTCAAATGAATGCTGATAGGGAGTTCCTGATCTAGTTATCATGTGCACACAGACTCAAACTCGGGCTAGGGGTTTGCTAGACCTAGAGTCCAAACCAAATGTTAGGTCAAAATGATAATTTTGGTTGTAGTAACTTGGCACATGGCCAGGTAAGTGTATGGTTGGTGGAGGTCCCTCTTTGCTTGCCTTGGATACCAATTTGAAATTGGCCAGGTAAGCAGACCAACCCACCTTCCTTTGGGCTCTTATCCCTGAACCACTTGCCTAGACACCAGATACACAAGCACACATAAACAAGTTGTCTAAATTGGCTTGGCACTTGGTTCGACCTGACCTTGTGGGTGTTCCTAGCTCACTAGAGCAAATTAAGTATCTACTCAGTTTTATTTAAGGGTTGGGTCCGATATGCAAGGTGGTGATTTTGGGCTAAGGACAGGTGATGAAATCCTACCCCCATGTCATATTGATGCCCTTAGATTGATTTGCCATGAGATGGTGCAAACATGCATATGAACACTAATCTTAGCAACGGAAATTTTGTGTTGTAGTTCAAAGTGGGGCTGAGAAGGGCTATTAAACAGTCTTAGAAAAATTCAAAAAATTCACAGAAGATTGATAGATTATAGATGAAATGCCATATGATAGAAAATTTAAAAATAAAATCTATGCTGTGCTGAGCAGATCCTGAAACTTAGATAATGTAAAAGGAACAGAACAGAACATACAGGAATTTCAACAACAGTGATGGAGTGCAAGAATTTTCATTTTTTTTATGATTTTTTCTCATGGATAAAATTATGCATGCTGATAGCTAACTTAATATGGATTATGAAAAAAATTACTTTAATAAAAAATTAACTACTTTTTTTTAGAGTTTTATATGAATTACAGTCAGCTTGCTCAGAAATATAGCAAGCAGAAAACAGAAAGTCCTAAGTGCAGAAATTCGAAAATGTGACCTAACATGCTCTTTGTTTTCTTCTTCATGGGTCAACCACAATGGCACCCCGACACATCTTAGGAGATCCCCGTGGAGTGGGAAGAGAGGATCTTGAAACCCTGCTTTTCTCCTAAGACCGGACGACCTGGTGAAGCACCCGATCCAAGTACTTAAAAAACTTAACCCTAACCTACCATGCTCTGATATCAAATATGATGCGGCATACTTATAGGAAATATGGCATGAATGACTAAAGCAATTAAGCTAATTAAAACTCTAAAACATATGATCTAATTTCAGTCATAGTGGAGTCATTAAGATGCATTAAAGAAAACTAAACTATAAGGCTCATATGCTTCGCAATGCAAATTTGAATTAAGTTAATGAACTAGGACCTACATAGCTAGAAGAACCATCTAATTAGGACTATACCCTATTCAAAAGTTCATATCACAAGAGCAAAGGAAAGGATTTAGATACCAATAATGACTCTCCAATAACCTTACACTAGGTTCACTCCTTCACACTCAGCATTGGTGACTAACTGATCAAGCTAACACACTCGTTGGAAGTAGAGGTTCCTGCTGCTGAGTTGAAGGCAAGGAGGACTTCATCCTAGACTGGATACTCCTTAGGATTCTGTAAGAACAACCATTAGTATTGTGGAGGAGATGGAAGATAGTATGGAATAGAAATAATGGAAGGGAGGGAAGTAGAGGATTGTTGGTGATCTTGGTGGAGTGTGGCTGGCTGCTCTTGAAGATGAGATAGGCTTCAATGGAAGAAGAACTCTTGCTAGAATTTGAGAACTAAAGCACTTGGTTGAGCCTCTCGCTCAATTCCTCACGGATGGCATTTGCAAACACAAATGGAGATAAGAAAATTCTGGATTTCATTCATTCAAAAGCATCCTTTTACAAAGAGATTAGGGGCCTATTTATAACCTTCTAAGCCCCATTTGAAATTCAAATTTTACATGAAAAGATGGGAAAATGTAGTTACATATTTGAATTTCAAATTCATGAAAAGGGGGCACCAAATCTGAAAATCTGCATGCATGGGTGCCAAGTGTCTAAATCTGAAAATCTTCATATATGGGTGCCAAGTGTCCAAATCTAAAAATCTGCATGGATGGGTGCCAAGTGTCCAAATCTGAAAATCTTCATGTATGGGTGCCAAGTGTCCAAATATGAAAATCTTCAAGTATGGGTGCCAAGTGTCCATTCTCTTGGATAAGGTGTCTTGGTGAGGTGGCTTCAATCAAAGCTTCATTCCATCCAATGGCTCTTATTTCATGCACCCTTGATTTGAAGATTTATTTGATGTAGCTTTGGTTCATCCCTTGGTCCAATTATATGCTCCCTTAGTTGGACTTGACTCAAGTTAAAAAAAAAAATTACAACTCAATTTGGACTTGAGTACATTTGACTCTTACAACTCAATTGACCCAAGGCTTCAAGACCTAATACTTAGCAAGACTCAAACATAAAATTCATGATACAAGAAGACTTAACTAGACTCAAGACTCAAACTAGGAACAAGTTAACAAGGTTGGAACTCAATTTACAATCCATAAAGAATTGGTGATGACTCGGTTTGATTGAAGTCTTCTTTTAACCTTGGTGCCCGCACCAATTCTTCCGAGGTAAGAAGAACTCAACTCTATCGAGTAGGAATCTGTTTTACTCTAGTAGTACTCTAATAAGTCTGGATTGATTTTTTGTAGATCCTCTCGAGTATTCCATGAGTCTTCAGACTCAGGTCGACCTTGCCAACGAACTAAATAGTATTGGTAACCTTTATTCCTGGTGGTGATGGCTTGGTCATTCAGAATACGCTCAAGTAAGAGAACTCTCATAATTTTCATTCAATCATTCATTAGTTACAAGAGGGTGGAGGGGTGGGGTTTTTATAGATCATCCAGTCCTTTTCGTGTCAAAGTAGGCGTACATAGTTTTATTAGGATAAGGAGTACAAAGTTGAGTAGAATAAGGAGTTCATAGTTTGATTAGAATAAAGAGATTGGAGTCCTTGTAGGACTTGGAAATTGAACTCCTTGTGGGACTTGGAGATCAACTCCTTGTTGGACTTGGAAGCTTTGACTTTTCTTCATGGGCTTGGGCTGGCATGAAGTTCTCTTAGGCTTGGATTGGTTGGCTTTTCTTGAATTCGACTTGGACTGGTGGGGCACCAACTTGGATGTTGACTGGGCTGGGCGCCAATGCATGTGGGCCTGGAGGGGCACCATCCAATATGGGCTTGGGAGGGGCGCCAAGCATGAAATGGGCCTAGAACTGGGGTGCCAGCTGGTGGGGGCCTGGGAGTGGGGCGCCATGTGTTGTGGACCTAGGGCCTGGGGTGGGGGCATGAGTGGGGGTCCAGGTGCATGTACTGGGATGGCTTATGTGAAGGTCCTGTAGCTCTCCTCTTGGTCTTGACTTGAATGAAAGAAGTCACACTATAGGACTCATATTAACACACTTGACTGGAGTAAAACAAATGGACTTAACTAACTTAACCCTATTACAGGACTCAATTGACTTAATGAACTCAATTGGCTTACTTTATTACAGAACTCAATTGAAAAAATTAACAGACTTCCCAACACATGAATCAGAAATCTTTATGGAACCCTGAAGTTCTTGACTGATCCTGATGTCCCCATCACAATGATAAAATATTACTTGTTGATAATAAAAAAAGAAAAAGAGATAATGTCAATGTCACATTTCTCAGGCATTGTCGATTAGGTCAAATAAGTGAGTCAAGGATAAACAAGTTAGTCAAAGATAATTACTTTGACTCTTATGATTTTCAATCATTAGAAACTTGTGAATCTTGCCTCATAGGTAAAATGACCAAGTCTCCATTCATTAGACATGGAGACAGGGCAACTGAATTATTAGGTCTTGTACATACTGATATGTGTGGACCTATGACAACTTAGGCCAGAGGTGGATACTCTTATTTCATCACATTTATTGATGACTTATCTAGGTTTGGATATGTATATTTAATGAAACACAAGTCCAAAGCCTTTAATAAGTTTAAAGAGTATCAAAGTATGGTTGAAAAAAAAACTGGACATAGTATTAAAATTCTTCATTCTGATCGAGGAGGAGAATACTTGTCTAGTGAGTTTCTAAACCATCTTAAGGACAACGGCATAATCTCTGAATGGACTCCTCCTTATACATCCCAATTAAATGGTGTGGCAGAAAGGAGAAATCGCACCTTGTTAGACATGGTGAGGTCCATGATGAGCTTCACAGATCTTTCTATTTCTTTCTAGGAATATGCCTTGGAAATTGCTGCTTATATTTTGAACATAGTACCATCAAAGTTAGTGACTAGCACTCCATATGAAGTATGGAATGGCAAAAGACCAAATCTTAAATACTTGAAGATTTCGGGTTGCTATGCTTATATTAAGAATAATTTTGGACATAAGTTAAGTGCTAGGGTTGACAAATGCAGGTTCATTGATTATCCTAAAGAGGGTATTGGATACCTCTTTTATCATAATACTGAATAAAATGTATTTGTCAGTAGACATCTACATTCTTGGAGCAGAAGTTTATCCAAGAAGGAAGTAGCGGAGCAACACTTGAACTTAGTGAAGTTCAAAACCAATAACCAATCCCTAAAGAGTCTCCAAATGAAATTCCTCAACCAAAGGTTCTTGTTGATCAGGAATAGCCACAACACACACCTCCTCTTCGAAGGTCAGAGAGGGTGTGAGATGCACCTCTCAGATATGGCTTTGTCATTGAGAATGACAATGAAGCTAGTATCATTCAGGATAATGATCCTGTGACCTATATAGAAGCTATGGAGAGTAGAGACTCCGATAATTGGCTAAGTGCCATGAAATCTAAAATGGACTCTATGTATTCCAATCAGGTTTGGACCTTGGTAGATCCACCTGAAGGAGTTAACCCAATAAGGTGTAAATGAATCTTCAAGAAGAAGATTACAGCATATGGCCAAGTAGATACCTACAAGGCTAGGCTAGTGGCAAAAGGTTTTAGACAAAAGCATGATATTGACTATGATGAAACCTTTTCACCAGTAGCAATGCTCAAGTCCATCAGGATTTTGCTTGTAATAGCAGCATACTATGATTGTGAAATCTGGCGGATAGACAAAAAGACTACTTTCGTTAATGTATATTTTGAAGAAGAAGTCTATATGTTACAACCAGAAGGGTTTGTCTCAAGTGGGAGACCAAACCAAGTATGCAAACTTATAAAATCATATATGGATTAAAGCAAGCATCAAGGAGTTGGAACATCCATTTTGATGAAGCAATCAGAGAATTTGGTTTCATTAGAAATGTGGATGAACCTTATGTGTATAAAAAGACAAATGGGAATGCAGTTGTCTTTTTAGTTCTATATGTCGATGACATAATTATTATTAGGAATGATATTCGAATGTTATAATTGATCAAAACTTGGCTATCATCAAAGTTTTCCATGAAGGATCTGGGAGAGGCATCCTATACATTAGGAATAAAGATCTATAGAGATAGATGTAAGAGGATGCCAGGCTTATCCCAATCCAGGTACATTGACCTAGTGTTGAAGAGATTCAACATGGATGAAAATAAGAGGGGTTACTTACCTATGAGTCAAGGCATACATCTCTCTAAAAAAATGTCTCCTAAGACATTAGAAGAAAGAGAGAGGATGGCTATGATTCCTTATACCTTGGCTATAGGATCGATTGTGTATGCCATGTTATATACCAGGCCTGATGTTGCTTATGCCTTGGGCATAGTGAGAAGGTTCTAGGCAGATCCAGTAAAGGATCATTAGAAAGCTGTTAAAAATATCCTTAAGTTTCTAAGAAGGACTAAGGATGGTTTTCTTCTATATGGTGGATTAGATTTAAAACTAGAAGGATATATAGATTCTAGCTTTCAATCCGATCCAGATGATAGCAAATTCATATTAGGATATGTCTTCACCCTATATGGTAGTGTAGTGAGTTGGAAGAGTACAAAGTAGCCAACTGTAGCTGACTCAGTCACTAAGGCAGAATACATAGTTGCAAGTGAAGCCATGAAGGAAGCTATCTAGATGAAGAAATTCATCATGGAATTGGGCATGGTTCCTGAAATACAACAACCAGTGCCACTATATTATGATAACACTGGAGCTGTTATGCAAGCTAAGGAACCAAGGTCTCATCATAAGTCCAAACACATCCTAAGATGTTTCCACCTCGTTCGGGAAATCATAAGAAGACAAGATGTTTGATGCGGGATGAAAATCGATGAAACCTGGGTTATTTAGAAAAGGGAAAGACACCTAACAAACTAGGACCGTGGGGGGGCTAAGAAGCCTCCCGGGACTAGGGTGACACTGAAACTAAAATCCTAAAATAGCTGATTTCTTTTGGTTTTCAATTTTCTTGGTGGAGGTGGCGAAGGAAGGATGGAAATGGGAGACTTGGAACTGGAACTCATGGCTTTGGGACTCACTCTAACTAGGAGACGCACACAGAAAGTTAGGGGTCAAAGCATAAATCTACCCTCCCAAGGGATCAAAGCACATAGCTACCCTCCCGAGGGATCAAAGCACCAGCTACCCTGAGCTCTTATTGAACCCATCATCCACATAGTAGGGCTCTCACATAGATGCGCTAGAATGACTCTCAAAGGACACGAGGGGATAAAGAAGACGAGATAGGGGATAACTAGGGTGCTCAAACCCATCATCCACAAAGTAGGACTCTCACACCCCCCAACGAACCCATTATCCACATAGTAGGGAACGAAGGCAAACGGGCCTCAGCCTAGAACCAGAATCGGAACCAATGGAGAACCAAAAATCTATATCAACTCATCTCTCTTTGATTATTACAGGGGGAGAGGGGGCCTTTATATAGAAAAACCAAAACCCTCAGTTTCTTAGCCTCTAAGAAAACTAAAAAAGGAAAATAAATTATATCAAGATTCGTGTTGCATCAAAAGTGGTGCGGATCTGCTCTGAGAAGCATGTCGGCTTGATGATATGCTCCAGAAAGCATGCTGCTCTAAAAATTGGACTGCTCTGAAATCCATGCAAACACCAACTCACGGTCGTGTGGAGGATCGATCTCCCGACGGAGCACATGGCCGGTGACCAGGAAGAAGGTGGCGGACGGGGCCGGCAGACGACGAGTGGCGGACGGCTGGCGGCGGGCCGCAGGAGAGGTGGCACAGGGAATGGCACGGCATGCTCAGCATGCCGTTTGGTCTCCCACGGTTGTTGGAGACCTTTTGGGCGTCGGCGTAGCCGGTGAATGGTGGGGGAGGCCGGGGATGGCGGGACGTTGGCCGACGGACAGGCGGGCGGTGGCGGCAACGGCGGGCGGTGGTGCAGGGGCGGCATGGCATGCACAATCGTGCCGTTTGGGCATCCCACGGCCGTGGGGCCCGAAGGCACCGACGGGGGCCCTCCGGCGGGTAGGCATGAGCCGACGGGCGGCGGGCAGGCGGCTGGTGGCAGGCCGGCGGTGGCAGGCAGTGGTGGCGGCCATGGGACATGGGCGACGGTTGCTCTTCCCATGGCCGTTCGTCTTCCCTAGGCATGGGCGGCGGCGGCGGCTTCTTCGGCGAGGGCGAGGGCCGGCGAATGTCGACGGCGGTCCGACGGGGATGACCGGGGGTCGGGCGGCCCGGATCTAGGGCTGGAGGGGGTGGAGGCTAGGGTTTGGGCATTTAAAAAAATCACGGGAGAAGATGGAATAGTGTAGGAATAAATCGAGAATAAAATTGGGATAAGGGTGGAATAGCAGGAATAGGTGGAATAGCAGGAATAGAAAAAATAAAAAAATATGAGAAAATAAGAAAAAATAGAAAAAAGAACCTGGACCTGCCCTGGATCCCCATCATTCTTCTCGACCGTGAAGAACTCGGAACCTGGACCTGCCCTGGATCCCCATCATTCTTCTCGACCGTGAAGAACTCGACTCCGTCGAGTTCAAAAAAGGAGCACACCTTAATCCACAAGTCGCTCTGATACCAAAATTGATGCGGGATGAAAATCGACGTAACCATAGATTATTTGGAAAAGGGAAACAACTAAATTAAACTAGGACCGTGGGAGGGCTCAGAAGCCTCCTGGGACTAGGGTGACACTGAAACTAAAATCCTAAAATAGCTGATCTCTTTTGGTTCTCCATTGGTTCCGGTTCTGGTTCTGGTTCTGGGCTGAGGCCCGTTTGCCTTCGTTCCCTACTGTGTGGATAATGGGTTCGTTGGGGGGTGTGAGAGTCCTACTTTGTGGATGATGGGTTCGAGCACCCTAGTTATCTCCTATCTCATCTTCTTTATCCCCTCGTGTCCTTTGAGAGTCATTATAGCGCATCTATGTGAGAGCCCTACTATGTGGATGATGGGTTTGATGAGAGCTCAGGGTAGCTGGTGCTTTGATCCCTCGGGAGGGTAGCTATGTGCTTTGATCCCTCGGGAGGGCAGCTTTACGCTTTGACCCCTGACTTTTTGTGTGCGTCTCCTTGTTAGAGTGAGTCCCAGAGCCTTGAGTTCCAGTTCTCAGTCTTCCATCTCCATCCTTCCTTCGCCACCACCACCAAGAAAATTGAAAACCAAAAGAGATCGACTGTTTTAGGGTTTTAGTTTCAGTGTCACCCTAGTCCCGGGAGGCTTCTGAGCCCTCCCACGGTCCTAGTTTACTTTAGTTGTTTTTCTTTTCCAAATAATCCAGGGTTTCATTGATTTTCGTCCCGCATCACATGGCAATGATAGGAAAAGGGAAAAAGAGGAGGCTCTACCTGCAAAAAGAAGCGAAAAACCAAGGAAGAGAAACTAAGACCGCGGAAGGAAAAACAAACAAGGTAGGGAAACTTCCTCTGCCAGCCTACTCCCCTTTATATAGGGCATAAGGCAGTTCAGGTTGACTCCTCAAAAAAGGAGACAACCCTCCGGTCATGCCATGTACGAAGGCATCGATTGTGGATACAAGGTCCCATAGCAATGCCAGTCGATACGATAGGAAAAAAAACCAACCTGTCAGCCACAATCCATGTGACAACATCCGACGGTGGGGATGAAGTGCATACCTAGAATTCGATGGATAGGACGATGCCACAGTATTTGCCCTAATCGAAGTTGAAGAGTCTGTCGGACCCTCATAATGGGAGGAAGAGACACAGCACGTTGACTCGCCGTCTTCCTTCCGGGTGCCAATAACAGGGTGACACCTGTCCTCCGCACGACTATCATTGGTTATGCCTTTTTCGCTAGCAAATGAGAAATTATCAACACTCCCACATTTCGAAGCGGATAATTACTTCGTTAACTAGGAGTGGGGGGCAACTGTTGGGATACGGGGGCTCAACTAAGGTTAACCCTTGGTTCGAAGGTCCAGTCAGGTCTCTTTCGAACTGGTCATTCATGCCAGAAGAATCGAAGGACCCAACGATGCTACAGCACCACTTCAGGGTCAGTCTTCGCCCTAAGCCGAAGATGCTGGTCCCAAAGCGTATCTTTCAGCTATTCACCATCAAGTGACCGGTCGATCTTCTTCACATCAGTTCGAAGAAGACCGATCCGAAGAAGACTAATCTGAAAAAGGTTAGTCTAAAGAAGTTGATCACTTTATTTCTCTAATTGTTCCAAAGAAGGCAAGTACAAAGTAAGCAATCTAGCCCACTCTGAAGAAGGCAGCTCTAATACGAGTGGTCAAGATGTCTTCGGCCGACTCTGAAGAGGATAGGCATGGGATGATCAACCAGCTCAACTCGGCCCTTTCTGAGGGAGTATCTTTAAAACAAATCTCTAGCTGCCCTCGAATCTCCAAACGTGGATACGGCAACTAACAACGTGGCCACGAACTCCAACTTCAACAGCATCAAAGTGGCCACCTCAAGCAGCAACCACTTTTGGTTAGGGGGAGTTAAGTTAACTAACCCCGCTTTACCAAAGACAACTGGAGTCGACTACAGTTAGACATGGCCACCACTATAAATACTGGTAAGAGAGGACACTCACGGTAAGTCAAGTTAATTAAAGCTAGAGAAAATAAGGCTGTTAACTTTTGAGCCACTTTCACTCTCTTTTCCTTGAGAACTCTCCATTATGTTGCTAGAATCCTTACTGACTTAGGCATCGGAGTGTCACCCACGAGAGAAATTTCAGTCAGGGACCTATTTTGCAGGGGTTATGGGAGGCGCACCAATGATCCTGCCATTCCGTCCGGTCCGCGGGGGTTCGACGTCAGCACACATAATCATGGTATGCAGGAGCAAACTGTAGTGCAAAATAATACACATCAAACTCCATATAAAACCAATTCAAAAAAATGCATGTCAAAGTGCATCTTCACTGATTTATTTAAGATAATTTTGGAACTCACCTGGTGAACCGTATCATGGTAGACATCACTGAACTTCAAGGCGTGAGCAAGGCTTCCCAACAAGCCACCGGTGGCACCAATATCAGCACCGGCATACTCTTTATAAGGAAAGGCATATAGGTGACCAACAGTTGCAATAAGCATCTCATTGCATATGATGAAATTTTGGAAATCAGCAGCTTTTGCATTTTTTATGAAGCCCGACTTGGCAGCAAGAAAGACCAAAACACCTTGCAAGGAAATGATAGGGCAATCTCATTAAGAAAAGATAGGCTTGCATTTACAAAGGAGCTTGTTAGTACTTATGCATGGCAGTACTTATGCATAGCCCACTATGCCAGTTTTTTGAGGCAAGCGCCTTAAGTTGACTTACAATGCATCCAGACATGCACAGAGCTGGTCACACCCACAGTAATAAATAACATGCATAAGTTTGGATATAAAGCAAATTGATCAACAGCATCATGGTAATAAGACGTGCCCTTCACATTCTATATAAGCAGCAGGTTTTGACTAACATCCAAGTCCACTGCTCTTCTAATATGATGATATACCATCATTCGACCTCCACAAAAGCTGACTGAAAAGTGCTTATGAATCCAAACTATCATCAGATTCTGGAACCATAGAATCTTTTTTAGGGGCTGTTGGGATATCCCGATTTGGCTACGAACCGAATTCCAGTCCAATTAGACGAAGCCCTTTTCTCTGGATCACGAACTTCGGACCAGGAAAAAGGCCAGGCCAACTGCAGGCAGCTCACTACTTCTCACCGGACTACAACATCCAAAGGCCAGTCCTAGGGATAATGTCTTCAGCTTTAACCGAAGACCAGATCTCTTATCGACTTCCAAAGACGCGCTCTTCAGTCCTTGCCATAGACACGATCTCTGGCCCCGGGGGAAATACCAAGTCTTTGGTCCATGCGAGGGGAAACCCGAAGATTGGACCACAATCTGGTCCAAGTAAGGCAACTGTAATCAATGGTTACAATCAGCATTCTCCATGCCACGATCATGGGGCGCAACTCCAGCTGCCACGCCTCCGATTTGGCCGGAACTGCTCAGTGACAACCCACGATCGCCAATCATGGGAGAAATTAACTTCCATGATTACCGGAAAAAGAGCGGGCCATAGGTCGGAGGCCTTCTTTTAAATAATGGTAAGAAGGATGGCTGGAGAGGTACACACACATACGCTCACACATATTCTAAGATCTCTTTCTCTCATACTCTCGACACCTTCCCCATTCTGTGGCTGGGATCCGCCACTGACTTAGGCATTGGAGTGTCCCCCACCAGAACAACCCCGGCAAGGGACCTATTTTGTATGTGAACCAGGGAGCGGTCCTGCGGTGCAGCAGCTCCGACCAGCCGATCCAGGGACTCCATGCCAACAGATTGGCATGCCAGGAAGGGGGGATCAGCACTCTTTAGGCTCCCTCCTAGACCAAGGGGAAGTAAGAAGTTCTTGATGGCGAGAGGAAAGACTCAAGTGGCTTCTACAAGCCGAAGTCGTGCTCCATCCCAGGGGGCGCACCCCGGAGAGAGAACGTTGTCCCACCTCACACGGTTGTCGTGGGACTATAGCAATTCGAAGCCCTTGTGAACCATGTCACCAACCTCATGGCCACGGTTCAAGACTTCCAGAGCAGAGTCTTTCCGATGGGAAATCCACCGGTCGCCTCCAGACATAGCTCTCAGTCCCGAAGGAAGAGAGCCCCATGAGAGGATTCCATGCATCCCTCCCCCCATTATCGGCCCTCTCCCGAAGGTCAAACTTCGAGGTTGCCTATATCCACCAATTCCCCGTAAAAAGGGAAAAGGCCTAGGCAAACTCACTCGCCCTCCTCCGAAGACTCCACTTCTGTGGAGAGAGTGCCGAAGCAGACTCCCGATTATGACGGGAGATTCAGAGCCATAAATTAGAGATGGAAAAGGCGCGAGAACAGAGAATGCAGGATCTGAAGGATCCCGATGACTTGATTGTGAGCGATCTACACCCACCATACACCGATCATATCATGGTCAAAGTCATTCCTCGGCACTTCAGGGTTCTCCAGATGGAATCCTACGATGGCACCTCCGACCCACTCGACCATTTGGGTAGCTTCAAGGCCCATATGATGATCCAAGGAGCTTCGGACGTGATGTACTGCCTAGCATTCCCGGCTACCTTGAAGAAGTCTGCTCAGATGTGGTACTCGAGCCTGTGCCCAGGTACCATCGATTCTTTTTTCGAGCTAGAAAAATTATTTATCTTGTATTTTATGACCTGCCGGAAGACTCCACGGAATACGGACACACTATTCCTCCTTCACCAGAACGAAGGAGAAAGCCTGCGAGATTACATCTCCAGGTTTAATGCGGCCATGCTTGAGTTCCCCGATCTTAATGAGCATGTGGCCATGTCTGTATTGAAGAAGGGGCTTCGTACCTCCAGGCTTACTTTTTTTCTGGATAAGAAGTTTCCTAAAAGCTACGCTGAGCTCTTGTCAAGGGCTCAAAAATATGCCGATGCTGAAGAGCAGATGGCAAACCGACGACTGATCGAAGGGAAACCCCCTTCGAAAAAGAAGAATAGCAGGGGACAAGGTCCCCAAACTTTCAATAACAATGGCGGCAAATATACAGACCGCCGAAGAAGCCCTCCCAGGCCTAGAGCTTTGGGAGGAAGATTCGACTCCTACACCCCCCTCAATCTCCCTCGAGAGAAGATCCTCATGGAGATAGAAAATGAGAACTATCTCCAACGGCCCCGTCCCATAAAGGCCTCCTCTTCCGTAAGGAATAGGAATAAATACTGCCAATTCCATCAGGACCACGGCCACAACACTGAAGAGTGCATCTAGCTGAAGGATGCAATTGAGGATCTCATCAAGAGAGGGTACTTGGGGCGGTACATCGGTCACCAAGACCCCCGGTCGGAAGTAACTATTCCCCTGCCACCTCCCGAAGAGGCCGAATTGCCAAATCAAAGGCCCACCAATGGAGGTGTAGGGAAGATACACCGACCCACCGATTGGAGAAGGGATGAGGACGATGCTCCAAAGCAACTTAAGGACAACAACTCTATCCTCTTCTCTGACGATGACCTTGTGGGAGTTTGACTCCCGCACGATGATCCCCTTGTAATCTCGACCGTAGTGGCCAATTATGATGTACATCAAATCCTTGTTAATAATAGAAGTTCGACTGATGTCTTGATGTATGATGCATTCTCTAAAATGTATTTGCCTAGACATCAATTATGAAGATCCCCCATACCGCTCTCCGGTTTTGGGGGCAACCAAGTTTATGTCGAGGGAGAAATAGTGTTGCCTGTAACCCTTGGCACCGAACCCTGACAAAAGATACTGCCGATCAACCTCACGGTGGTCCGGATTCCCTCAGCATACAATATTATTCTAGGGCGGCCTGCCTTGAACAAATTCCGAACTGTGATCTCCTCTCATTACCTCTTAGTGCACTTCCCCACCAAGAACGGTGTCGAAGAAGTTAGAGAAAACCAGAGGATAGCACGGCAGTGCCTGATGATCGAAGATAGGCAATTCAATGATCCAACAACTCCGGATCAGTTGGATACGAAGGATGCAACCACAAACCTTGGTGAGCCCATGGAGAGGACCGTCCCAGTACCTTTGATAGAGGAGGATCCCTCCAGAGTTGTGTAGATCGGGAGCATGCTTGATGAGGAAACTAGAATAGAGTTGATCCATTTCCTCAAAGACAATGCCGACGCCTTCGCCTGGTCGGCTTCGGATATGCCAAGGATTCCTGCCGAAGTAATAACTCATCGACTGGAAGTTACCCCTGGGTACAAGCCGGTATGGTAGAAGAAAAGGAGCTTCGCTCCTGAAAGACAGTAAGCTATGGACGAAGAAGTTGGCAAGCTTCTTAAAGCAGGGTTCATCCGAGAGGCCCGCTATCCTGAGTGGTTGGCCAATGTGGTGATGGTCAAGAAAGCTAGTGGCAAGTGGAGGATCTGCATCGACTATACAGACCTCAACAAGGCTTGCCCAAAAGATAGCTTTCCTCTCCCGAAGATTGATCAGCTGGTCGACGCTACTACTGGCCACCAGTTGCTGAGCTTCATGGATGCTTTCTCTGGCTACAACCAAATTAGAATGGATCCACAAGATGAGAAGAAAATGGCTTTCATCAATGATAAAGGTCTCTACTGCTACAAGATGATGTCGTTCGGCCTCAAGAACGCCGGAGCAATGTTTTAAAGGCTGATCAATAAGGTATTTGAAAAGCAATTGGGGAGAAATATGGAGGCCTATGTTGATGACATGATCGTCAAGAGCCTCCTCCAGAAAGACCACATCCGCGACTTGGAGGAGTCATTCAATGCTCTACGGTGCTACTGCATGAAGCTAAACCTGGTAAAGTGTGCCTTTGGGATCACTTCGGGCAAGTTCTTGGACTTCCTTGTCACCAAATGAGGGATTGAGGCGAACCCTGAGAAGATTTAAGCTTTGAATGATATGTGACATCCCTCCTGCAAAAAGGAAGTCCAGCAGTTGATAGGGAGAATTGCCTCCCTCAGCATATTCATTTCTCAGTCAGCTAAGAAATGCCTTCCGTTCTTCAAGGTACTCCGGCAGACAAAGGGCTTTGAATGGTCCGAAGACTGTCGCACTGCCTTTGAGGAGCTGAAGAAATATCTGGAGACCCCGCCATTGCTCTCCAAGCCACAAGAAGGCGAGGTCCTCTACCTATATCTCTTTGCTTTAGATGAAGCAATCAGTTCAGTTCTTGTCCAAAGAGATAAAGACGGATCCCACAAGCCGATCTACTATATTAGCAAGGTCCTGCATGACACCGAGATACGATATGTAAGGATGCAGAAGCTAATCTACTCTTTGGTGGTTGCGGCAAAATGACTACGGCCATATTTTCATGCCCATGCCATTGTGGTGCTAACCGATCAACCTCTCAAGGCCGTTCTTCGATCTCCGGACACCTCTAAAAGGATAGTCAAGTGGGCTATGAAGCTAAGTGAATTTGACATCAGCTTCCAGCCCTGAATGGCTATGAAGGCCCAGGTGCTCTCCGATTTTTTGGCTGAGTGTACCTGGAAGTCCAAAGACGAAGCATCTTCGGTAGAAGATGAAGTTCTGAAGGAGACGAAGCCCGTCTGGGTACTTCATGTGGACGAGCTTCCAATACTATTGGATATGGGGCTGTACTCATGTTGGCCGAACCTGATGGCCACACTATAGAGTATGCACTTCGGTTCTCCTTCCTTGCCTCTAATAACCAGGCCGAATACGAGCCCTGCTCACTGGACTTCGGATTGCCAAGGATCTGGGAGTCCAACAACTATGAGCCTTCTCAGACTCCCAGTTGGTTATGAATCAAGTTAACAGAGAATATGCAGCAAAGGATCCAACCATGGTGCAATACCTAGAGAAGGTATGGGCTTTATCCTCGCAACTGGAACATTTTGAGATCATCCATGTTCCACGATCAGAGAAGCCCCGGGCGGATTCACTATCTTGACTGTCAACTACAGCACCGAAATCTCTCGGGTGCACCTTTGTTGAACATCTTGAAACTCCAAGCATAACCGAAAAGGCTACGGAGGTGCGCCAGATCGACGTTGAGCCAAGTTGGATGGATCCCATCATCAAGTTCCTGAATGAGGGAGAGCTACCAGAAGATAAGGCAGAGGCTAAGAAGATCCGTTGGATGGCATCTCAGTACGTCATCTTAGACGAAACCCTCTACAAAAGATCATTCTCTCAGCCACTGCTAAAATGCTTAGGACCCATAGATGCGGATTATGCTCTGAGAGAGGTCCACGAGGGCATATGCGGTGATCACTTGGGAGGCAGATCTCTAGAGTACAAGATCATTCAGCAGGGGTATTACTGGCCCTCCATCTAGAAGGACTTGGCTGATTTCGTGCAAAAGAGCGACCAGTGCCAGAGGTACGCCAATGTATAGAGACAGCCTGCGAGTCACCTGACTCAACTGGCAGCCCTGTGGCCTTTTGCCCAGTGGTGTATGGACATTCTTGGCCCATTCTCGCCAGCATCAGGGCAAAGAAAGTTCCTCTTAGTGGCCATCGACTACTTCACGAAGTGGGTAGAAGCCGAACCACTGGCCTAGATTAAGGAGGGCAAGGTAGAAAATTTTGTAAAAAAATCCATCATATTCAGGTTCGGCATCCCACACGTCATCATCACGGACAATGAGAGATAGTTCGACAATCTAAGGTTCAAGGACTTCTACGCTCGGTATCATATCCAGCATCGACTGACATCCGTTGCTCATCCACAGTCCAACGGAGAAGCCGAAGTCACTAACCGGACCATCCTCCATGGTCTGAAGACAAGGTTGAATGCCGCCAAAGGGCTTTGGGCCGAAGAACTGACCTCCATTCTCTGGGCATACCAAACTACCCTGAGAATGGCCACCGGCGAGTCTCCGTTCAACCTGGCATACGGTACCGAAGCCGAGCTACATATTGAAGTCTTCCTACAGTTCCTAAGAATTGACAACTATGAAGAGCCTGAGAACTCCGATCGAAGAAGGATTGATCTGGACTTGTTATCAAGCACCAGACTCCAGGCCCAGATAAGGATGGCGGCGTACTAGCAAAAGGTCGCCAAATACTACAACTCAAGGGTGAAAGAGCAAACTTTCCACACAGGGGACATGGTATTGCGAAGGACAAAGATATCCAGGCCAACGGAATAGGATAAAACTCTCCCCCAACTGGGAAGGCCCATATCAAGTTGAAGAAGTCATTCGACTCAAGACCCTGGATGGTGCGGGCACCAGACTCAGAAGAAGACTTCAGAGCTCCATCTGGATCTCTGATTAACCTTGCCCGAAGAATTAGGGTTTTTGGCTTGTAATAAGGGTTGACTTGATCAACTTTAGTTTGAGTTTGTATTACCTGCATTTTTTTATTTTATTGAGTCATGTTGACTCAGTAGTGGACTAGGGTTTCAACCTGGGGTGTTACATTTTCTCCCAAGGCCAAGCAAGTGGGCGCCACACTCCCAGCCACACTCCCAGCCATACGCCTAAGTCCAGGAGGCGCCACATCTCCATCCAGTGTGCCTTGGTCCCCACACCACAAGAAAGCAGGTCCCTTTTTTCATGCACCACTTTGGGGAGAAATCCATCAAAATACCTCAATCCAAGGAGGAGCCAACTTCTTTCCAGAAAAACCCAAGCCAGGATGGCAAGAATTTTTCTTGAAGAGAGGATCAAGGAGGTGCCCCACAATGTTCCATAAAAACCCATGTTATAAAAGGGAAGAGAGCATGTCTTGGGGAGAAAATCAAGGAGGCACCCAAAAGTTTCCTAAAGTGCCAAAGCCATGAAAGGAAGAAGCCTAAACTTGTGGAGCAAGACTAGGAGGTGTCCAAAAGAGCCAAACCATGAAGGGAAAATCCTTGATTCATGGAGAGATACTAGGAGACACCCCCACTACCTGCCAAAAAAATCCAAGACAAAGATGGGAAGGACCTTGACTTAGGGAGGAAGAAAAGGAGGAGTCCAAAAGAGTTGATCCATGGAAGGAAAAAAAAATTCTCTTGAAGATCCATACAAGGAGGCGCCATCTACCTGCCTTTTATAACCCAAATCAAATTTTTTTGGTACTTTGGCCGACCATATGTGTATGATTTTTCCTGATTTGTAGATCCCCTCCTTTAGTCCCACATGGGAAGATGTAAAACCCTACTCCCTTGTAAAGCCCTATAAATTAAACCCCTCTTGTAAGTTTAAAAAAATCAGATGAATGAAAGAAATTTTTCTTGAGCAAACTTGTTTTTTTTCTTCCGCACTTGCATCCAGGTGTTGAGCTCCGTGAGGGGGTAATCCGGGTTCCATTGGAGCCTTGAGGAGGTGAGAGATCTCCATCTTTATCCAAAACCCTAGGTTAGCCACTTGAAATTCCAAAACCCTAGCCACCTTTCATTATTTTCCATCCACCAAACCCTAGATCCATCCATCTCCCACGGCCTCTCTCTCTCTACAAGTCCAGGCCATCCACCTTCATCCAGATCCAGTCCGGCTACTTCAGATCCAGAGCAAGTTCCAAGGAAAATCACATCAGCCTCCAGGAGAATCCAGTTTTCAGCAATTTCGATCTTCAAGTTCATCAACCTGGTAAATCTTTTCCTTGACTCTCTGATTCCATCAATTGTCTTTCTTCTCTTCCAGATCTTGAGTTCAGGAGAAGCCAACCCGCCAAAGGCCCAGTATTGGAGGATCCATTACGAAGATATCCGACTCCGAGGATCCAACAATCTGCTCGGGAGAGTTCTTCCACCAAAATCTGTGAAGATCATTGTCTGGTTAGATAACCCTTCCCTTCTCTTTATTTCTGTTCTGTTGAAAGCTCGGAGTGAAACCTTGGTCTGGGAGTTTCTCAACCCCCAGCGATCCGTTGCTTCTGAATTACTCTGATAATTTAGTTTCCTTAAAGTTGTGCTTTCAATTATCACATTAGTATCTTTCAATGTTAGGTTAACTTTTCTTTGATTTGAAGCCAACTTCTACAAACCTATAAAAACCACAAAAAAATTAGTTAATCTTAATTTACTTCCGCATCGCATCCCTTTATTTGTTCTGCATCATTTTGGTATCAGAGCCCAGTCTAGGGTTTCTGATTTGCTTGCTTGCTTTGATTATTCTCTTTTTATTTTGTCTGCTCGAAGTAGACTCCCCAGGACGTCCGGTCCTAGGAACTAAGTGAGGCGCAAGCCTCCTCCTCCCATTCCACGGGGTGTTCCTAGGGCGTGTAGGGGATCCATTGGGTTATAACTTCGTAGCAGGGATTATAAACGGGGAAGACAATCTAGCCGCAGCCCGTAATTGCCCTGTTGTCTGAATTATTTCTCTCTTCATAAAACTCTGAATTGCATTATTTTTGCTTCGTTGAAACCAGTATAATTGATCCTATTTTCCATAATTTTTCTGCGATTTATTGGTTTCGGTAAAAATTCTGAGAATTAAAATACAGCAACTCTATTTTTTTTTGTGTTCTGCAATTCAATTCTTTTTTTTGGAGTGATCATCTCATAATTTACTTAAGGGCAATTGAGCATCTAAGATAAGGGGAGGAGTTGATTACCTCTCCTTAGCCCAAAACCACCATCCAATCATTCGAACCTAGACCTAATTTAAAATCAGTTAGACCTAATTTGCCCTAGTGGGCTAGGGACACCAATTGGTCGGGTCTAGGCTAGTGTTGAGTCAGTTTGCTGAGTTATTCTGTGTGTGCTTAGCACTCAGTGTCTAGAACGGTGGTTCAGGGACTACGTCCCGAAGGGCTTGTGTGCTGGTCTGCCTACCTGGCCAATCACTGATTGGTGTCTAGGATTGGCATTCAGGGACCTAACACTCCCCTTACACCTGCCTGGCTGAGTCCTGGTTATTACAGGCTAGCTTGCCACTCTGATTGGGCATCTAGTTTGGGCTCTAGGTTTAGTTAGCCAGTAGTCGCTTTAGTCTAGTCACATTCTGTGTGCTTGCTTGCATCATCATGTCTACCCGGAATGGAGTACCCTACCAACCTAGTCAAACCCAACCAGATTTAGAGGCCATGGTTAGAAATCTTACCGAAAGTATGACCAAATTGAGTCAGGACATGAATGAGGGTTTTTCCCAGTTTAGGGATCGAGTCCAAGTACTTGAGAAACGTAGACATCAAAATTGGACCCCTGATCCAAAATTTAATAGGCCCCAACCTCACCCATGCCAGGAACCTAGGAGGACCTTATACCGTGATCCCGAGCATAACCTTAGGAAGCCTAACCATGATATCTATAGTGTGGATCGTGTCTATGAGAGGTCCTTACAATATTCTAGACTAGTCACTCAACAACCCAAGTCTTCTAGATCAAACCATTTAGATCCACACCCATGCCCAAGTAAGGTCTCTACTAGCTTGAAACCCAGTGTGACCCAGGTTCCTATATCGCAAGAATGTTTGTTTTGTGGAGAAAGAGACCATAAATCTAGTCAGTGCCCATGCATAGGATTGGCTTGTGCTCAGCTAAGTGGTAAGAATCCTAAGGATGACATTAATGAGGGAGAACCCAAGCCTACCAATGAGGAAGAAGGGTTAGGTATGACAAGCCCGGAATCAGTTGACCCGATTACCACTGACACGAAATCCATTGAAGATGGCATCGAGGAAGTATATGATGCTGGCTTGAGTCTAGTTGATGAATATGAGGGGGAAGAACTTGAAGAATGTGACATCGATACTATTGGTTCCTTACCTGAGGAGACCTTGGAGAGCAACCAAGTGGTAGGACCTAGTTCAGAAATTCAAGAGATTTGTGAGAATCAGGTTCCTTTAGTCAAATACCCCCAGGAAGAACTCATAGTGTTAGCCCGAGCTATCAGTTCGTACCCTCTAATGACAATCATTCCCCAAGTACCAATTGAAGATCTTTGCACTGAACTGTTTAAGTTTGCCCACCCTATGGTAGATCCTCTCCTTAGGATGACTGAATCAAGCCTCTTACAATTGGACCTTGTCCCATGCCCAGCCACTAAGGTCTCTCCCGTAATCTCAGTTGAACATCCTTGTCTTGAGCGGATTGATTCTCCCAGACCTATAGAAGTCCTCCTTATGACCCCAGACCCCTTCCTTCGCATGACTGACCTACCCTTCTATAGAGTATACCTTTCCTCACCCATAGGTCAAATTTCAAGTCTTGAGGTCATCATCCATAGGCCCTTCCATGAATCATTCTTTAATCCATTTCTTGAGAAAGTGGATCATTGTTTGCTTAGAGAACAAACCTTAACTATTGCAATCACATGTCCTAGGCTACTCCCCGAACCATCTCTTGATCCATTCCTAGGAATAGCAAACTTTTCCTTTCGTAAGGATGACCAGTTGACACTCATAGATCACCATTCAAACCTTCAGGTCACCACCTTTAGTCAACAGGTAATTCGAGACCCCACCTCATATCTCCTTCCTTTCTCTAGGACTCCAATACTTCTTACACCATCCAAGTATACTTTGTCGAAGTCTTTAGAGTAAACCACGTGTCAGAACCTATTAGGTTTGCCACCTACTTCAGGAAGACCTTATGGCACCTACTAGGCACCCATGATAAGTTTTCATGCTCTGCATGCCATCCTCCGACCCAAGGTCAAACCTAGAGAGCCTTAGTTTGTTAGGTTTAGACCTAGGGTTCCTTTGGAATAAAGTCCATTCTTTAGGAATGCGTCGTCAGTCTAGTTTAGTTTTTCTTGACCCTTTATTAGGCTTTGGCTTAGATTTTGGTTTGATTGAGAGCACCAGGAATTGGGATTTGTATTTTGTCCAGGGCTGAAATTGCATTCAATGTTTCGGTCAATAGGTCTATAGGCTAGAGTCCCTTTGAAATTGTTCATGGATACAAGCCTCACACACCACTTGATCTGATTTCACTATTAGCCCACACACAAAAGTCTCTTGATGCACTTGCATAGCATGTAAAAGACTTGCATAAAGAAATTCATGCCAAAATAACATTAAATAATGAAACTTATAAGAAGTTGGCTGATTCTCAAAGCGAGTCAAAACTTTTGTTGAGGGAGACTATGTAATGATTAGGTTAAGGCCTGAACGGTTTCCTCCTGGAACCGTTAGGAAGTTACATGCTAGAGGAGCTGGACCATTTAGAGTGGTAAAGAGAGTAGGATCCAATGCCTATGTGCTCGAGTTGCCTCCAGAACTAGGCATTAGCTCCACTTTCAACATTACAGACCTAGTAGAGTATAGGGAGCCAGCTGTGATTCCCAGTGAGGCTTTTGAACCTAATCCTGCTCTTGAGAGTGAACCTGACCCTGTGTGTCCACCAACAAATTGGCCTGTGAGGAAAGAGCAGATTGAAAAGATCCTGGATGATCAGTTTATCTCTACTCGTAATCGAGGATACCAAAGATACCTGGTCCGCTAGCTAGGAAGGCCAGATTCTGATGACTCTTGGATCTCCCGAGAAGAGTTACAAGAGCTGGACCCAGACCTCTTGGAGAGATACCAGAGCCAACTTGATCCATACTCGACAGGGTCGAGTTCCTCCCACCCTGGGAGAATTGGTGCGGGCACCAGACTCAGAAGAAGACTTCAGAGCTCCATCTGGATCTCTGATTAACCTTGCCCGAAGAATTAGGGTTTTTGGCTTGTAATAAGGGTTGACTTGATCAACTTTAGTTTGAGTTTGTATTACCTGCATTTTTTTATTTTATTGAGTCATGTTGACTCAGTAGTGGACTAGGGTTTCAACCTGGGGTGTTACATTTTCTCCCAAGGCCAAGCAAGTGGGCGCCACACTCCCAGCCACACTCCCAGCCATACGCCTAAGTCCAGGAGGCGCCACATCTCCATCCAGTGTGCCTTGGTCCCCACACCACAAGAAAGCAGGTCCCTTTTTTCATGCACCACTTTGGGGAGAAATCCATCAAAATACCTCAATCCAAGGAGGAGCCAACTTCTTTCCAGAAAAACCCAAGCCAGGATGGCAAGAATTTTTCTTGAAGAGAGGATCAAGGAGGTGCCCCACAATGTTCCATAAAAACCCATGTTATAAAAGGGAAGAGAGCATGTCTTGGGGAGAAAATCAAGGAGGCACCCAAAAGTTTCCTAAAGTGCCAAAGCCATGAAAGGAAGAAGCCTAAACTTGTGGAGCAAGACTAGGAGGTGTCCAAAAGAGCCAAACCATGAAGGGAAAATCCTTGATTCATGGAGAGATACTAGGAGACACCCCCACTACCTGCCAAAAAAATCCAAGACAAAGATGGGAAGGACCTTGACTTAGGGAGGAAGAAAAGGAGGAGTCCAAAAGAGTTGATCCATGGAAGGAAAAAAAAATTCTCTTGAAGATCCATACAAGGAGGCGCCATCTACCTGCCTTTTATAACCCAAATCAAATTTTTTTGGTACTTTGGCCGACCATATGTGTATGATTTTTCCTGATTTGTAGATCCCCTCCTTTAGTCCCACATGGGAAGATGTAAAACCCTACTCCCTTGTAAAGCCCTATAAATTAAACCCCTCTTGTAAGTTTAAAAAAATCAGATGAATGAAAGAAATTTTTCTTGAGCAAACTTGTTTTTTTTCTTCCGCACTTGCATCCAGGTGTTGAGCTCCGTGAGGGGGTAATCCGGGTTCCATTGGAGCCTTGAGGAGGTGAGAGATCTCCATCTTTATCCAAGACCCTAGGTTAGCCACTTGAAATTCCAAAACCCTAGCCACCTTTCATTATTTTCCATCCACCAAACCCTAGATCCATCCATCTCCCATGGCCTCTCTCTCTCTACAAGTCCAGGCCGTCCACCTTCATCCAGATCCAGTCCGGCTACTTCAGATCCAGAGCAAGTTCCAAGGAAAATCACATCAGCCTCCAGGAGAATCCAGTTTTCAGCAATTTCGATCTTCAAGTTCATCAACCTGGTAAATCTTTTCCTTGACTCTCTGATTCCATCAATTGTCTTTCTTCTCTTCCAGATCTTGAGTTCAGGAGAAGCCAACCCGCCAAAGGCCCAGTATTGGAGGATCCATTACGAAGATATCCGACTCCGAGGATCCAACAATCTGCTCGGGAGAGTTCTTCCACCAAAATCTGTGAAGATCATTGTCTGGTTAGATAACCCTTCCCTTCTCTTTATTTCTGTTCTGTTGAAAGCTCGGAGTGAAACCCTAGGTCTGGGAGTTTCTCAACCCCCAGCGATCCGTTGCTTCTGAATTACTCTGATAATTTAGTTTCCTTAAAGTTGTGCTTTCAATTATCACATTAGTATCTTTCAATGTTAGGTTAACTTTTCTTTGATTTGAAGCCAACTTCTACAAACCTATAAAAACCACAAAAAAATTAGTTAATCTTAATTTACTTCCGCATCGCATCCCTTTATTTGTTCTGCATCATTTTTGGTATCAGAGCCCAGTCTAGGGTTTCTGATTTGCTTGCTTGCTTTGATTATTCTCTTTTTATTTTGTCTGCTCGAAGTAGACTCCCCAGGACGTCCGGTCCTAGGAACTAAGTGAGGCGCAAGCCTCCTCCTCCCATTCCACGGGGTGTTCCTAGGGTGTGTAGGGGATCCATTGGGTTATAACTTCGTAGCAGGGATTATAAACGGGGAAGACAATCTAGCCGCAGCCCGTAATTGCCCTGTTGTCTGAATTATTTCTCTCTTCATAAAACTCTGAATTGCATTATTTTTGCTTCGTTGAAACCAGTATAATTGATCCTATTTTCCATAATTTTTCTGCGATTTATTGGTTTCGGTAAAAATTCTGAGAATTAAAATACAGCAACTCTATTTTTTTTTGTGTTCTGCAATTCAATTCTTTTTTTTTGGAGTGATCATCTCATAATTTACTTAAGGGCAATTGAGCATCTAAGATAAGGGGAGGAGTTGATTACCTCTCCTTAGCCCAAAACCACCATCCAATCATTCGAACCTAGACCTAATTTAAAATCAGTTAGACCTAATTTGCCCTAGTGGGCTAGGGACACCAATTGGTCGGGTCTAGGCTAGTGTTGAGTCAGTTTGCTGAGTTATTCTGTGTGTGCTTAGCACTCAGTGTCTAGAACGGTGGTTCAGGGACTACGTCCCGAAGGGCTTGTGTGCTGGTCTGCCTACCTGGCCAATCACTGATTGGTGTCTAGGATTGGCATTCAGGGACCTAACACTCCCCTTACACCTGCCTGGCTGAGTCCTGGTTATTACAGGCTAGCTTGCCACTCTGATTGGGCATCTAGTTTGGGCTCTAGGTTTAGTTAGCCAGTAGTCGCTTTAGTCTAGTCACATTCTGTGTGCTTGCTTGCATCATCATGTCTACCCGGAATGGAGTACCCTACCAACCTAGTCAAACCCAACCAGATTTAGAGGCCATGGTTAGAAATCTTACTGAAAGTATGACCAAATTGAGTCAGGACATGAATGAGGGTTTTTCCCAGTTTAGGGATCGAGTCCAAGTACTTGAGAAACGTAGACATCAAAATTGGACCCCTGATCCAAAATTTAATAGGCCCCAACCTCACCCATGCCAGGAACCTAGGAGGACCTTATACCGTGATCCCGAGCATAACCTTAGGAAGCCTAACCATGATATCTATAGTGTGGATCGTGTCTATGAGAGGTCCTTACAATATTCTAGACTAGTCACTCAACAACCCAAGTCTTCTAGATCAAACCATTTAGATCCACACCCATGCCCAAGTAAGGTCTCTACTAGCTTGAAACCCAGTGTGACCCAGGTTCCTATATCGCAAGAATGTTTGTTTTGTGGAGAAAGAGACCATAAATCTAGTCAGTGCCCATGCATAGGATTGGCTTGTGCTCAGCTAAGTGGTAAGAATCCTAAGGATGACATTAATGAGGGAGAACCCAAGCCTACCAATGAGGAAGAAGGGTTAGGTATGACAAGCCCGGAATCAGTTGACCCGATTACCACTGACACGAAATCCATTGAAGATGGCATCGAGGAAGTACATGATGCTGGCTTGAGTCTAGTTGATGAATATGAGGGGGAAGAACTTGAAGAATGTGACATCGATACTATTGGTTCCTTACCTGAGGAGACCTTGGAGAGCAACCAAGTGGTAGGACCTAGTTCAGAAATTCAAGAGATTTGTGAGAATCAGGTTCCTTTAGTCAAATACCCCCAGGAAGAACTCATAGTGTTAGCCCGAGCTATCAGTTCGTACCCTCTAATGACAGTCATTCCCCAAGTACCAATTGAAGATCTTTGCACTGAACTGTTTAAGTTTGCCCACCCTATGGTAGATCCTCTCCTTAGGATGACTGAATCAAGCCTCTTACAATTGGACCTTGTCCCATGCCCAGCCACTAAGGTTCTCCCGTAATCTCAGTTGAACATCCTTGTCTTGAGCGGATTGATTCTCCCAGACCTATAGAAGTCCTCCTTATGACCCCAGACCCCTTCCTTCGCATGACTGACCTACCCTTCTATAGAGTATACCTTTCCTCACCCATAGGTCAAATTTCAAGTCTTGAGGTCATCATCCATAGGCCCTTCCATGAATCATTCTTTAATCCATTTCTTGAGAAAGTGGATCATTGTTTGCTTAGAGAACAAACCTTAACTATTGCAATCACATGTCCTAGGCTACTCCCCGAACCATCTCTTGATCCATTCCTAGGAATAGCAAACTTTTCCTTTCATAAGGATGACCAGTTGACACTCATAGATCACCATTCAAACCTTCAGGTCACCACCTTTAGTCAACAGGTAATTCGAGACCCCACCTCATATCTCCTTCCTTTCTCTAGGACTTCCAATACTTCTTACACCATCCAAGTATACTTTGTCGAAGTCTTTAGAGTAAACCACGTGTCAGAACCTATTAGGTTTGCCACCTACTTCAGGAAGACCTTATGGCACCTACTAGGCACCCATGATAAGTTTTCATGCTCTGCATGCCATCCTCCGACCCAAGGTCAAACCTAGAGAGCCTTAGTTTGTTAGGTTTAGACCTAGGGTTCCTTTGGAATAAAGTCCATTATTTAGGAATGCGTCGTCAGTCTAGTTTAGTTTTTCTTGACCCTTTATTAGGCTTTGGCTCAGATTTTAGTTTGATTGAGAGCACCAGGAATTGGGATTTGTATTTTGTCCAGGGCTGAAATTGCATTCAATGTTTCGGTCAATAGGTCTATAGGCTAGAGTCCCTTTGAAATTGTTCATGGATACAAGCCTCACACACCACTTGATCTGATTTCACTATTAGCCCACACACAAAAGTCTCTTGATGCACTTGCATAGCATGTAAAAGACTTGCATAAAGAAATTCATGCCAAAATAACATTAAATAATGAAACTTATAAGAAGTTGGCTGATTCTCAAAGCGAGTCAAAACTTTTGTTGAGGGAGACTATGTAATGATTAGGTTAAGGCCTGAACGGTTTCCTCCTGGAACCGTTAGGAAGTTACATGCTAGAGGAGCTGGACCATTTAGAGTGGTAAAGAGAGTAGGATCCAATGCCTATGTGCTCGAGTTGCCTCCAGAACTAGGCATTAGCTCCACTTTCAACATTACAGACCTAGTAGAGTATAGGGAGCCAGCTGTGATTCCCAGTGAGGCTTTTGAACCTAATCCTGCTCTTGAGAGTGAACCTGACCCTGTGTGTCCACCAACAAATTGGCCTGTGAGGAAAGAGCAGATTGAAAAGATCCTGGATGATCAGTTTATCTCTACTCGTAATCGAGGATACCAAAGATACCTGGTCCGCTAGCTAGGAAGGCCAGATTCTGATGACTCTTGGATCTCCCGAGAAGAGTTACAAGAGCTGGACCCAGACCTCTTGGAGAGATACCAGAGCCAACTTGATCCATACTCGACAGGGTCGAGTTCCTCCCACCCTGGGAGAATTGGTGCGGGCACCAGACTCAGAAGAAGACTTCAGAGCTCCATCTGGATCTCTGATTAACCTTGCCCGAAGAATTAGGGTTTTTGGCTTGTAATAAGGGTTGACTTGATCAACTTTAGTTTGAGTTTGTATTACCTGCATTTTTTTATTTTATTGAGTCATGTTGACTCAGTAGTGGACTAGGGTTTCAACCTGGGGTGTTACATTTTCTCCCAAGGCCAAGCAAGTGGGCGCCACACTCCCAGCCACACTCCCAGCCATACGCCTAAGTCCAGGAGGTGCCACATCTCCATCCAGTGTGCCTTGGTCCCCACACCACAAGAAAGCAGGTCCCTTTTTTCATGCACCACTTTGGGGAGAAATCCATCAAAATACCTCAATCCAAGGAGGAGCCAACTTCTTTCCAGAAAAACCCAAGCCAGGATGGCAAGAATTTTTCTTGAAGAGAGGATCAAGGAGGTGCCCCACAATGTTCCATAAAAACCCATGTTATAAAAGGGAAGAGAGCATGTCTTGGGGAGAAAATCAAGGAGGCACCCAAAAGTTTCCTAAAGTGCCAAAGCCATGAAAGGAAGAAGCCTAAACTTGTGGAGCAAGACTAGGAGGTGTCCAAAAGAGCCAAACCATGAAGGGAAAATCCTTGATTCATGGAGAGATACTAGGAGACACCCCCACTACCTGCCAAAAAAATCCAAGACAAAGATGGGAAGGACCTTGACTTAGGGAGGAAGAAAAGGAGGAGTCCAAAAGAGTTGATCCATGGAAGGAAAAAAAAATTCTCTTGAAGATCCATACAAGGAGGCACCATCTACCTGCCTTTTATAACCCAAATCAAATTTTTTTGGTACTTTGGCCGACCATATGTGTATGATTTTTCCTGATTTGTAGATCCCCTCCTTTAGTCCCACATGGGAAGATATAAAACCCTACTCCCTTGTAAAGCCCTATAAATTAAACCCCTCTTGTAAGTTTAAAAAATCAGATGAATGAAAGAAATTTTTCTTGAGCAAACTTGTTTTTTTTCTTCCGCACTTGCATCCAGGTGTTGAGCTCCGTGAGGGGGTAATCCGGGTTCCATTGGAGCCTTGAGGAGGTGAGAGATCTCCATCTTTATCCAAAACCCTAGGTTAGCCACTTGAAATTCCAAAACCCTAGCCACCTTTCATTATTTTCCATCCACCAAACCCTAGATCCATCCATCTCCCATGGCCTCTCTCTCTCTACAAGTCCAGGCCGTCCACCTTCATCCAGATCCAGTCCGGCTACTTCAGATCCAGAGCAAGTTCCAAGGAAAATCACATCAGCCTCCAGGAGAATCCAGTTTTCAGCAATTTCGATCTTCAAGTTCATCAACCTGGTAAATCTTTTCCTTGACTCTCTGATTCCATCAATTGTCTTTCTTCTCTTCCAGATCTTGAGTTCAGGAGAAGCCAACCCGCCAAAGGCCCAGTATTGGAGGATCCATTACGAAGATATCCGACTCCGAGGATCCAACAATCTGCTCGGGAGAGTTCTTCCACCAAAATCTGTGAAGATCATTGTCTGGTTAGATAACCCTTCCCTTCTCTTTATTTCTGTTCTGTTGAAAGCTCGGAGTGAAACCCTAGGTCTGGGAGTTTCTCAACCCCCAGCGATCCGTTGCTTCTGAATTACTCTGATAATTTAGTTTCCTTAAAGTTGTGCTTTCAATTATCACATTAGTATCTTTCAATGTTAGGTTAACTTTTCTTTGATTTGAAGCCAACTTCTACAAACCTATAAAAACCACAAAAAAATTAGTTAATCTTAATTTACTTCCGCATCGCATCCCTTTATTTGTTCTGCATCACTGGAGGGGAAGACCCTATCCCGGTCATGGAATGTACAAAACCTTTACAAATACTATCAATAAATGAGTTCCTAAATTTCCTGCGCAAAGCTACTCAACCCTGCTCAACTTGGAATGGCTAGTTGCATCGACTGAACGACAACAGCTTGAGTGACCCGATATGAAAAATCAGTCAACTGCGCAAAGGAGAGTCTGATCCACTCTCCTTATCGGTATGCCCGATGAGTGCAATGGATGGCCTAACCAGGCCACCAAGAAGATCAAAGGTGCAGGGATGGTTTTCGTAACCTACCCTATGGTGAATCCAAAGATGCGCTGAGGCAGGCCTGAACATCCTACCATAATCATGACAGAAGTGCACAGGGACGGTGTAAACACCCTACCCTACGGTAAATCCGGAAACGTGCCTAAAAGGACCACTGTCATCCTTTTTGTCGACAACGGACATTCCAATAACGGTCCAACCGACCTCATTTCTTCCCAATAGACCGAAAATGGTCCACGGAGTCTACATTTCAGACAAAGTAATGATACAACATATCGCAAAAAATGCATGGTAAGAGGTAACAGAAAGGCACTTCATTTCTTTTTTCAATTTTTTATAAAAAAAAGAGAAAAAAAGAGGAAACTCTCACAAAGAGAGAACAACAAGAAAAAGAGAACTCTCAAAAAGAGAGACTCAAAAAAAAAGATAGTAGCATCGGAAAGATGTGGGAAATTGTCAATAACCTCCCGCCGGGTTTTTCCCGTACCGACAGGGGGAGATTTGGAGGGACGACGAAGGGTCCCTGGGGTTCCCGTTCGAACCAGAATTCGACTCTTCATCAGAGTCAGAATCAAATTCATGTCCGGGAAAGGGAACAGAGGGCTTGATGTTATCCAGGCCCTTCAAGTTATAAAAGTTGAAGGCCTTCCTCCTAAACTCCCAGAACCCCTGATGGAAGGAGTCCAGAGCTGCCTCGATGACTTCCTCCTTGAAGGTAGTAGAAGCCCTGAAATCTGAGATGGCGTTCGCCGCCTCCCTCCTTGCTTCCTCCACCTCCGTGGTTGCCACTGCGACCTGGGCCTGAGCCTCCCTCAGTTGGGCCTCCATCAGGCGAACCCTCTTTTCAAGATAGTCCACAAGAGGCTCCTCATTGTCGTCACCCGGCCTAAAGGATTTCGAACTTCTCTTCCTTTTTGGATCAACAGCCCTTCTTTTTGTGGATCAGTGGAGTTCAGAAGTGCTGAACCTCATTTTTAATGGAAGGAAGGAGTCTACAAAAATGATGGCCCTTGACAGCAGAAGGCAGGGCCCTATTTGTAGAGACCCTACACCCATGACCAATTGCTGGGAGGCGTGTTCCACATCCTTTCCTAGCCATGTCAGAAGGCGCCACGTGTCCGGGCGATGCTTCAAGAACCCAGAAGGTCGCTCTGGGACCATTCCCAGGACAACAACTGCCATCGCTTCGAATCCGAAGAAATTCTTATCGTGCGACGGCAACATTAATGGCTCCTTTTTGGAAAAGGGAGACCTAGCGGCACACAGGGCACAAGAAATCATGACTGTACGAATATCAACGTGCCACATGGACAACAAAGATTATAATCAACTTTCCCTAATCGCTGGCTGACGGGGAGTTGACGCTTGTTCGCCCCAATGAACAAATTTAATATCAAAAGAAAGGTGACACCGGCCTGACCAGTCGTAGACGGACTTCAACAACGGAGTTCTGATCCATTCCAGAGTTCGTCTTCTCAACTATCAACTAAACGGCCTTCGGCCACGACTGTTCGACTAAGCAAAAGAAAGAACGGTAAAACCAGTTCAAGCTACGTATGAAGCATAACATTGTGTATGCAAAAAAAGGAGAATTCATTTCAAAATCTGGAGAAATTATCATACAAAATCCATTGATGATATAGAGTAGAACGAAAGAAAATACATTCGAAGTGACTCGAATCACTCAACATCGATAGGAGGAGACTCTACACTACAGGACTGAAGTAACTTCTCAACCTGTTCTGAGAGGACCTCGTCAATCTGGGTCGGGACCGGAGAACCTTCGGCTTAGACTCCTCCAGCCTGAGCTTCTTCCTGGACCAAAATCAGAATTGGGGTCACCTCTGAATTTTTGACTGAGGTAGTAGCATCCTCATCCAGACATGGCACCTTCTCGACCTTTACTACGGCTTCGGCCTCCTCCACTTCCTCTTCTTCTTCTCCAGCTATATCGAAGGGAGGAATACTGGAAAGGTTTAGTTGAGTGAAGGCCTCCTTTACCTCAGAGAGTCTATCGTTAAAGCCGTGCTGATAGCCATATAATTAATGCCGTGCTGGTAGCCATACAAAGATGCTTCATTGATCTCCACCTGAAATTGTGAAGATGCTTTGAAGTCTGTCACAGCATCGTCTACCCTCTTCCTCAAAGAAACAAACTCCCTCTCGATGGCTTCAGACTCCAAGATCGCCTCTTCGGCCCTCCTGGAAGCCTCCTCCACCGCCTTGGTCAAGCTTTCTATCTTCTCCTGATCCTTCCAGCAGCCTGCTCTAGGGAGTCAACTTGTTTCCTACTCCTTCTCCACGCTGCCTCCTGTCCCGCCATTGTCAGATGGGCACTTTTCAGTTCACCCTTTAGTTCGCGAACTTCATTGTTCACCCGAATAAGGCGGTCCTCCATAGACTGCCCAGCTCTTCGACAACTTTCTTTGTAGCTCTGGTAGTATGAACTCCTCCTTGAGACCATGGATGAGGCTGTCGACGTTCCCCAGGCCCTCCTCCATGAAGGTAAGGTCGTAGACCAACTGCATCAAAAGTTGGGGGTCATGAACCGAACAACTCTCAGGATAAAGGGAACGATGAGGATCATACCTGTTACAGGATGGAGAAGGTAGAATCGGACACCCTGGGAAGGTTCCGATTCCAAAGAACCATCAAGTCATGAGGCAACAGCGTACCCTTCAATGCCTGCCTGGCTACGGTCGGGAGTAGTAGTCCACCCATAGGAGAAATCTCTGAGGAGTTCGTCGAACGACCTTCAGTTGAAGAAGCCCCACGGGTGAACTCCCCCTCGACTTGCTGTGCTTTGCCCCTATCAACTGTAGGGGGCAAAACGGCAGCACATTCACTCCCTGAGGCAGACTCCCCGTTGTGTGACCGAGGAGGTAGCCATCGGAGGAGTTTCGATTGGGCAGGGTCTCAACGGAGCCCCCTCCATGGTTGCTGCATCTTTCCCTGAGGTGCCCCGGGAAGATGAAGTACTTTGGTCCCCCTCGGGGCCATCCCTTCGAGCCCTCTTCCGAACTGCAGACCTGGTGAGATGGGCCTGCGCTACCCTCTTCTCCGAAGTCTGACGGAGCCAGCTCACACCGGGCTTCATCCCGCCACCTACAAGCAAAAGTGTCCACTTCAATTAACTGAGCGACAATGAAACCAGGAAAGGGGAGCAGAAATCTCCATTGGTATACCTAATAAGGGGATCTGCTAATTCTCGCCCGATGGAGATTTCTCTCCTCTAACAGTTCTCGGATAGGGGCAACTTCGGAGTTGACCAGAAGATTGTAATCCGACTGATCAGCCGCCAAGACCTTCTTCCCATCATTGGCGATTAGACGAGGCTTCTTCCACATAGTGTCGAAGCCCCATGGATCAAAAGACAACACAAACACGAAGACGGGTTTCCACCCATGGATGGCACTGGGTATGTCCTTGATGACCTTACAGCCTGATCTAGGGCCAATCACCCACCACCCATTGCTATGAAAACCCCTCTTGAGAATGAAGAGGGCCATGAACAAATTGGTCCTAGGTTCTACGTTTGCAATGTTGCACATGACCAGGAACCTGCAGATGTTTCGGATGCTGTTCGGGGTCGACTGCACCAGCACCACTTGGTACAAGCGGAAGATCTTAATGAAGAAGGGGTGCAGGAAAAATCGAAGACCATCTTTCAGATGATCTTCGTACACGGCTAGACACCCAGGGGGAGGTTTGTTCACTCATTCTTTGAGTGCGGGGAGAACGAAGGGAAACTCCTCGGGAATGCGATAGCGTTCCCAGAGAAGGGCCACCTTATCTTGAGAAACTGAGCTGGGAATCGACTCCGGACCTACTATGTCATCGGCCCCCGAGGGTCCAACCTGTTCCCCCTGACTCTCTACGATTTCTTTCATAACAAAAGAATGAAGCAAGGGAGCAGGAGGAAGATTCTACTTGTGAAATAGACTGGTAGTCCGGAACATGTTGGACGAAGGAGAGACGAGGTTGAAGAAGCTTCCTTAGCCGGACCTTCGCCCTTCCCCAAAAGAAAAGCAAGGGTTTTTGAAGCCCTGCTAGGGTTGATTTGACCCAAGATTACCCTGGGAGGTAACTCGCCTTCAACTAACCGCCAGGATGAGGCGCACCCATCATCCAACGGATGGGGGATAGCCGCCACAACCATCCAAATGTCAACCAACAGATTGGCTTAACCATCATGCAACGGGAAAAGGAAAGACAGTCCCAGGGCCGCCCACTTTTTCCCTCGTCCCCAACCTAGGAGTGACAGCTGTCCACCATCTAATTCATAGATCATGATGGACAGTCCAATCAGAGATCCCATAATCATCCACTACATTGTCTCCCAGGAGGAAAACGACAAAGCACTAATACTCTCACTTCTCGAGGCAAATCTCCGCTTCGAAAACTGAGAGTAGGGGGGAAACTGTTGGGATATCCTGGTTCGACTATGAACCGAACTCCGGCCCAACTGGACAAAGCCCTTTTCTCCAGACCACGGACTTCGGACTAGGAGAAAGGCTAGGCCAACTGCAGGAAACTCACCGCTTCTCACTGGACGACAACATCCAAAGGCCAGTCCTATGGATAACGTCTTTAGCTTTAACCGAAGACCAGATTTCTTATCGACTTCTGAAGATGCACTCTTCGGTCCCTGCCATAGACACGATCTCTGGCCCCAGGGGAAATACCAAGTCTTCGGCCCACGCGAGGGGAAACCTGAAGATTGGACCACAATCTAGTCCAAGTAAGGCAACTATAATCAATGGTTACAATCAGCATTCTCCATGCCACGATCATGGCGTGCAACTCCAGTTGCCATGCCTCCGATCTGGTAAGAACTGCTCAGTGACAACCCACGATTTCCAATCATGGAAGAAATTAACTCCCATGATCACCGAAAAAAGAGCGGGCCACAGGCCGAAGGCCTTCTTTTAAATAATGGTAAGAAGGATGGCTAGAGAGGTACGCACACATACGCTCACACATACGCTCACACATATTCTAAGAGCTCTTTCTCTCATACTCTCGACACCCTTCCCCATTCTGTGGCTAGGATCTGCCACTGACTTAGTCATCGGAGTGTCCCCCGCCGGAACAACCCTGGCAAGGGACTTGTTTTGCAGGTGAACCAGGGAGCAGTTCTGTGGTGCAGCGGCTCCGACCGGCTGATTCAGGGACTCCACGCCAATAGGGGCAATATTGTAGAAGATAATGGTGCTTCAAACTGAATAGAAATACTAGTGAAAAGATGGGTTGATTAAAATTCAGAATCTTCCAAGCAAATGAAGTGCCATGATAAAAATTAACACTTAGTTCTTGAGATTCTTAATATTAATTAATCACAACCAAATGAAACTAAAATTTATAGAATGACAATCCTTATTTTCTCTTTGAATTTATCAGAAACTCTCTATTCCAATGCACAATATAGAATTCCCAAAGCTGTGTAACATACACAAAGGATAGCTTTTCCACCTTATCATCACATAGTCATGCACTAAAACTTTTATTACATCTGACACCATAAATACATTCCATTATCCATTATAGGCATTCCTCATATCCTACATTAATATGTTCAACACAACTTTCTGATCCATACCAGTTGAGTGGAAGCAGTCCACAGCTAAAAAGCCACATAAGCAAGAAAAACACTTGGTCAATGGAGAAACATCCCTGCTAATACATAAGAAAAACACTGGATTTGATCATTATAAACTTTGGGACTGGATTAAATGGCCGAAGCAGATCTCTGCATGCCACGTAGAACAAAGCAAGAGCATATAATGCCACTGAATATGAGATCATGTAGGTGATTGTAATATAAAGGTATGCTTGATCTGTACTGAAATTTCCATCTTCATATTTTCCTTTGGCATAGAATATAAAGGTTATTAAGACTAAGAAGGGTTTCAGTGTCACGCCCCGAATCCAGCACCAGAATCGGCTACGTGACCGGCCGCACAAATCCTAGATTTTACCCTAGAGATCATGCAAGGCCTAGATACACAAGAGTCACTTGCCTAAAAAAAATCTCATTCATCACCAAGCCCGAATATTTGCATGACTTTATGGAAGAAGAAAGTAGGGTTGTGAGCTTTACAGCCCAGTAAAGTCTCCAAACAGTCACCAATAATAATAATTATTTGAAAATACTGGAAAATTTTAATTTATCATGTCATGCAACCAAACAACTCAAATATCGACAAATCCTTTTGAAAATCATTTTTCCTTTTTATATTTCAATTTAGTCATTCTTCTTCTTTAGAGTTCTAGACTAACCACGGTCATGCTTCAGCCTATGACTTGCAATCTCAATGTCCATGCCTGTGAAAGGATATTTGTCACGATTCTGCCTGTGACCAGCAATATCATTGTCCATGCCTGTGAAAGGCAATATTTGTCACGATTCCGCCTGTAACCGGCAATATCATTGTCCATGCCTGTGAAAGGCAATATTTGTCATGATTATGCCTGTGACCGGTAATCTCATTGTCCATGCTTGCAAGAGGCAATATTTGTCATGATTACGCCTATGACCAGCAATCTCATTGTCCATGATCCCATGGCATGGTTAGTCCAATTACCTCATTCTCTTAATTAACTCTTTATCCTTTCACATTATCATGTCAAATCATATCATGATATCATACCACATCATGATGTCAAACCATGAAATCTCAAATCTTTCAATGATCGGCATCACGATCCAATCCATACAAATATCACTTTATTTGATAATACATGGTATATAGGAATATAGCTAATAACAATAACAATCGTACTGTCCAATGCAAAAAGTCAAACATTCCATGCAAAACAAATCATGTATGCTGATGCATATGCATATGGATCAAACCATATCATAATAAACATACATATATAATTGATGAACAGATCCAAAGATCCTTACCTTCAAAAGCCAACCCAAAATATCCGGTATCAATCTATACCCAGAGTTCGCTCAACACTTCCTGCTCAGGAGACTATTCCCCTACAACATAAATAACTTTTAATGTAAATAATAATCCTAAATCAATTATAAAATCCCAAAACCTCTTACCTGGATTTTCATCAATAGTCCATCTATAAAATTCTATCCTCACAATTCCCAAGAAAGGAGACTTTCCATTCATCTCTTTACTCATCTTCTTCTCTTTTTCTCTTCTCTTCTTTCTCTTTCTTTCTTCCTCTCTCCTCTTTTTCCCTTCTCTTTCTCTCTCCTCTTCTCCCCTCTTCTTGGCTCTCTGCTCTCTACACTATTGGCCCTCCAAAATAAAAATCCTCGACATCTCTGGTTAAAAAGAGGAACAAAATCAATCCAAAACCACCTCAAATGTGTCTAAAACCATCAAGATATCTTTCCGACCGTCTGATCTTAGATCGATGCTGCAAACCGCATTAAAACCTGAATCCAAAAGACTTTGATCAAGCCTAAACTTTCTCGGATTCATTTCAGGCATTCGATCGAGTAATCGGATGGTCCAGATCATGTAGAAAGCCTGTGGACCATTGTGGACCGCGAGAAACGGGCTGGGAAATGCATGGGAAATGCCCACGTGATGGCCGTCTCTAGCTGGGCCAAGCCCACATGCCCGCGTGCTTGTGCGCGTGGGCTTGGGCCGCACCTCGCACGCCTGACCACATCATGCCCGCCAGCGTCGAGCCCGTTCACCCGCACCCGCTCGCTCGTCGCACGCTCGCCCGCCTCACTCGCTCGTCGCACACTCGCCCGCCTTGCTCGCCCGTGCCCGTGCGCTCCATCGCTCCCTGCCTAGGCAGCGCTGGGTCTGGGCCGGGTCCAGCCTGGCCCCTTTTTTTTTTTGGGTATTACATTCAGAATCACAAACTGCAAAGCACCCTGCTTTCCCCTCCATATAAAATGTCTGCTCGACAAGAAGATCAAATATGTATAACACAATTGAGAATAAACACACCAAACTTGTTCCTGCTCAAATGTTCAACAACTTTTAACATATAAGACATTAGGTGGTAATTTCTAGCCTAAAATATGAAGTTTTTAACAATGTTTATGAAAGGAAAATGAAACATGGGGTAGGCAGATACCCATCAAGGAGAACAGCAGGGAAACAATAGGTCATCAGGCACCATGACGGCTTTAAAATCTGACCACTTAAACTCAAAACGACAACTCCAGAGCCTCCTACCCATGCCAAGTAGAGTGACAGAAAATTATAAATGGCCCAAGCTTCATAGCTGACGGTTCCACAGATATTAAAATCAGCTGTTGCATAACACTCTAAAAGCAATTACAAAGCTCTTTGCATCCCAGCAACCAACCAGAACAATAAAGAGGCAAAGGATGAATACTTCCATTTTTATGTGTGGGTTATAGACCGTTGATGACCTAGCCTGGCCTAATTTCCTGTTATGATCCTTCCTTGTTAAGCCATTCCTTGTTGAGCCATTCCTTGTTGAGATTATGACCAAAATAGGTCATCACCTTCTTTTGAAGAAGGATATGAATCCTGTATAAAATGGGAATAACCCCCATCTTATTATGTATGAAAAATAATAAAAATCTCTATTTTTTCTCCTCTAATTCAACTTGGTATCAAAGCCACCGATATGTTCTCACCTATTCCAATCTTATCCCTGACTTATTCCCATTTTATTTCCATTCCCCTCTACTTCCCTACAAGTCATCGTCGCTTCCAGATCCATCTTCTCTGCCCTGAGGCAGTGACACTCGGGGCCACTGCAGCCCACCAGCAAGACTGCTGGACCGCATGGCTACTGGCGTGCCTCCTCTTTTCCCTTCCTAAGAGCTTCGAACAGGAAAAAAGAGGAGAGCAAAGACACTATGAAACCCTTTATCTCAGAGATCTCCGCCCTGTGCCCATGCCGTTGCTTCTAGATCCATCGCACAACGCCGCCACCCTGCACCCGATGCCCACACCGCCGTCCTGCTACCGGCCTCTTCCAAATCTATTGCCTAGCATTACAGCCCTACACCGTCAACTGTCGCCCTACACCCGGTGCCCATGCCGCCGCCCTGCTACCAGCTCCCATGTCACCACCCTGCTACCAGCTCCCACGCCACCCACGCCACCCATGCCCAGTGCCCAGCCTCTTCCGGATCCTTTGCCACCCATGCCTGCCGCTTCTTGTTGACTGCTTATCCCAGTGACGGCCCCAAGACCCCGCCGATCCCGGCCTGGTCAAGTCCCTTCGACGAGCCTTGCTGCTGCACCCTTCGATGAGCCCAAGCTCGTGAGGGGCCTGCGCCACACCCCATGACGAGGGTGAGGACGAGGCCGTGCCTGTCCCCTTCACTGCCTCCCTGCTTCTGGCTCCTGTGACCTCCGCGTCCCTCGCCTCTATTGGTGCAGGCACTAAGGTTAAAAGAAGACTTCAATCAAACCTAGTCAACACCAATTCCTTAAGGATTGCAAATTGAGTCCCAACCTTGTTAACTTGTTCCTAGTCTGAGTCTTGAGTCTAGTTAAGTTTTCTTGTATCATGAATTTTATGTTTGAGTCTTGCTAAGTATTAGGTCTTGAAGCCTTGGGTCAATTGAGTTGTAAGAGTCAAATGTACTCAAGTCCAAAATTGAGTTGTAATTTTCTTTTGAGCTTGAGTCAAGTCCAACCAAGGGAGCATATAATTGGACCAAGGGATGAACCAATGCTACATCAAGTAAATCCTCAAATCAAAGGTGTATGAAATAAGAGCCATTGGATGGAACGAAGCTTTGATTGAAGCCACCTCACTAAGACACCTTATCCAAGAGAATGGACACTTGGCACCCATACATGAAGATTTTCAGATTTGGATACTTGGCACCCATACATGAAGATTTTCAGATTTGGACACTTAGCACCCATGCATGCAAATTTTCAGATTTGGATACTTGGCACCCATATATGAAGATTTTCAGATTTAGACGCTTGGCACCCATGCATGCAGATTTTCAAATTTGGTGCCCTCTTTTCATAAATTTTGAAATTCAAATATGTAACTACATTTCCCCTCTTTTCATGTAAAATTTGAATTTAAAATGGGGCTTAGAAGGTTATAAATAGGTCCCTAATCTCTTTGTAAAAGAATGCATTTGAATGAATAAAATCCAGAATTTTCTTTCTCCCAATTTTGTTTGCAAATTCCATCTGTAAGGGATTGAGTGAGAGGCTCAACAAAGTGTTTTAGTTCTCAAATTCTAGCAAAAGTTCTTCTCCCATGGATGCCTCCCATATCTTCAAAGAGCAGCCGGCCACATTCCACCTAGATCTTCAACAAATCCTTACTTCCTTCCTTCCATTATTTCTATTCTTTGCTATCTTCCATCATTTCCACAACACTGATGGGTGTTCTTTCAGGATCCTAAGGAGTATCCAGTCCAGGATGAAGTCCTCCTTGCCTTCAACTCAGCAGCAGGAGCCTCTACTTCCAATGGGTGGTTTGGTTTGATCTTTCAATCTCCAGTCTTGAGAGTTCCTATAGTAGGTTTAGTTTAGGGTCTTTAAAGTTCATTATTGGTCTTTAAAGCCTATCCTTACCTCTTGAGGTCTGAAATTTTAAATAGGGTAAAGTCCTAATTAGATGGTTTCTCTAGCCACGTAGGTCCTTATTTTCTTAACTTGATCCAGATTTGCACTACGAATCATTTTGGCCTTCTAATTTAGTCTTCTTCAATGCATTTAAATGACTCCTCTATGAATGAATTCCGACCACATGTTTTCGATTTTAATTAGCTTAGTTTCTTTCTTCACTCATGCCATATTTTTCATAAATATGCCACATCATATTTGGTATCAGAGCATGGGAGGTTAGGGTAGGACTTTTTGTTTTCTGCTTACTACATTTCTGAGTAGGCTGACTGTAATTCGTATAAAACTCTAAAAAAAAGTAATAATTTTTTTTTTTAAGTAATTTTTTTTCCAATCAACATTAAGTTATCTATCAGCATATATAATTTTATCCACAGAAAAAAACACAAAAAAAATAAAAATTCTTGCACTCTATCACTGTTGCTGAAATTCCTGTATGTTCTATTCTATTCCTTTTAGCATTATCAAAGTTCCAAGAAATTTTGAGCAAAGCACAGATTTTATTTTTTTATTTCCTTTCATACGGTGTATCCTCTTCAAGTTATGAGTATTTTGTAATTTTTTCAGAATTCTCTGAGATTAATTCATAGCACTTCACTGCCCCACTTCAGAACTGCAACACACTAAATTTCTGTACCTAAAATTAGGGTTCATATGCATGCTTGCATTCATCTCATGATAAATCATTTTAAGGTAATCATTATGACATGGGGGTAGGATTTCATCACTTGTCCTTAGCCCAAAATCACCACCCTGCATATCGGACCCAACCCTTAATTAAAACTGAGTAGACACTTAATTTGCTTTAGTGAGCTAGGGACACCCACAAGGTCGGGTTGAACCAAGTGTCAAGCTAATTTAGACAACTTGTTTGTGTGTGCTTGTGTATCTGGTGTCTAGGCAAGTAGTTCAGGGACAAGAGCCCGACGGAAGGTGGGTTGGTCTGCTTACTTGGCCAATTTCAAATTGGTGTTTAAGGCAAGCAAAGAGGGACCTCCACTAACCTTATACTTACCTGGCCAGGTGCCAAGTAACTACAACCAAGATTGTCATCTTGACCTAACATTTGGTTTGGACTCTAGGTCTAGCAAACCCCTAGCCCGAGTTTGAGTCTATGTGCGCATGACAACTTGATCAGGAACTCCCTATCAGCATTCACTTGACCATCCCAGTTCTTCCATGGATCCCAATCTAGAAACCCTGATGAGAACTATGACTGAGCAGTTAAAGCAATTGAACTCTAGGTTTGATCAAATGGAAGAGAGAATAGGAACCCTTGAAGATGCCCGTTTGGCCCCTACTGAGACACAATCACCCAGATTGCCACCTGTCCATCCTAGAGTCCAACGCCAGGAATATACTCTTGATCCACATCCAAGGAGAGTTCACCATGATTATGTTGACCAGGATGAAAGAGCCCTTAGAAACATTCATCTAGATGCACCCACATTTGATGGAAACTTGGATCCTAAGGTGTATATAGACTGGGAGGGTGATATGGACCAATATTTTGACCAGTATGAAATGTGAAAAGATAGGAAGTTTAAGTTTGCCAAACTTAGATTGGTCCATCAAGCTAGATTTTATTTGGATAATGTTGAGTGCATGAGTCGACAGAGGGGTGACTTACCTATAGCCACTTGGACAGCTATGAAGGTGAAACTTAGGGAGAAGTATTTACCAATGTCCTATAAACAGAGACTCTTGGATCAATGGCAATGATTAACTCAAGGGAATAAGACAGTGTCCGAATATTTTGCCAAGTTTGATGAATTCGTGATGAGATGCAACATGGTTGAGCCTGAGGTAGCAACCTTGTCTAGGTTTAGCGCAGGACTACATGAGGAGATCCAAGGAGAACTATTTTTGAGAGAAGTTCATGACCTAGACCAAGCCTACCAAGTTGCTAGAGACTATGAGAGATTCTAGAGGAGACCTTTATTTCGTCGACCTGAGCCCACTAGGATTAATCCTCCTGGAAATAGACCCATTTCAAACCCAAGTCCAACCAATAGACCCAGTCCTGCTACTCCATTAGTTCGAAGAGAAGATAAAGGAAAAAGTCCTGAAGTTCGAAGAGAAGGAAATGTTCATTGTTTTAGGTGCCACAAGATAGGTCACTACACAAGCCAATGTCCCACTAAAGCATTACACATAAGGGAA